>JAXCHB010000212.1:15000-615000 GCA_036926305.1 Uropetala carovei
GATTGGCAATATGATATTCAATAAAGAATCATCGAGCTATTTTAACGACTAAAATAAAATTAAAATTTCCTCGGGTATTTCCAGTAGCCATGATAAACATTGAAAATCAGGTGCACATTTCAACTAAAAAGAAGCAGTCACCGATAGTGGTTTGTAAAAAAAAACCTACGACGATAGCTCCTTTGTGGCCGAAACGTGTACATTTAAGGTTTACACAGCCTTTTCATGATGATTGTAGATATTTATCGTGTCATTTCAATGAGATATTATTTAACATCACTATAGACGTTTTAGTATCCACATCATTTTTTCCATAGCAAATAAATCCTCCTAGGTTATTTTCTATCATTTGGCTGTTCATTAGTCATCCATATATGCATTTTTAATTCACTTCGGCGTGAAATCATCTTTCATTCTGTTAATGTATTTTGTTCTCCCTCTCTCTCTCCCGCTCTCTTTCTCATTCTCTTTCCGAGTTTTTGTAGTGCTCGCGAGCACACTTATTAACACTCAACTTCGTTCCGTTTTTCTCGCTCTCATTTATTGTCTCGCTATCGCCCCTTAATACAATACATACTCGCTCTCCTAAAAACATTTGCATTTATTTAACGCTGCTCGCGATCATAATTTCATTTGTCAGCATTCGAATTTTCCGGCAGCGCTCCGCCATCATTACTTTAAAAAAAGAATGAAAATATTCCGTCTTTTAAGGAAAATTATTTCGGATTTGGCGTTATACGCGTTTTTTGAAAGTTTCAATTATAACATAAAAAGCGCACCACTTCTCTCGGTTCCACGACGATCGATCCGTGTATTACCTGCATGTTAGATGTAAAACCATAGATTCGTACAAAAATACTTTGATCCGATTTGGAGCGTATTTATGTGCGTCTTTATATTTTATCCATATTATTCAATATGTAACCTGAAGTGAAAAAATAAAGCATTCTATAAACTTTGAAGCCGCGTAGTCTTACTTTTTGAGACATCGTCTCATCATTTCTGAATCTTTTTGCAAAACAGTTTAATCGTCATTTCGACATAAAAGGCCACCCACATAAGTCGGAATCACTTCCTACCAAGATGTGCATTTCACTCTATACGCAAAGTAGAATCAATTTCCCGTGATGTAAAGGAGACGAGTCGTTTCGTCATTAAGTGCGGCGTAAGAGAACCTTCGTCCTGATTGTGTCCCGTAAGAGGAGGTTATCCGTTCGGATAAGGTACCGAATTGGCTGTTTTAATTTATTTCCAACCTATCTTCATTTACTAACGTTCTCTTTATCTACCTCTGTCGATTAATTTGCAAATACATGGAAGTCTGCCTTCCTTCTCGCCTTAATCTCTTTCGCTCATCGTAGATCATTTAACTTTCTCTTATTCCCTCTTCACTTTACGTTCTTTCTATTTAATTGTCTTCCCTCTCTCACCCTCTCTCTCTCTCCCCCTCTCTCTCTCCCTCTCTCTCCCCTCTCTCTCCCCCTCTCTCTCCCTCTCTATCTCACTCTCTCTCCCTCTCTCTCCCTCTCTCTCCCCCTCTCTCTCCCTCTCTCTCCCCCTCTCTCTCCCCCTCTCTCTCTCCCCCTCTCTCTCCCCCCTCTATCTCCCTCTCCTCTCTTCGTCTCCTCTCTCCGTCTCCTCTCTCTCCCTCTCCTCTCTCTCCCTCTCCTCTCTCTCCCTCTCCTCTCTCTCCCTCTCCTCTCTCTCCCTCCCTTCTCCCCCTCCTCTCTCTCCCTCCCTTCTCCCCCTCCTCTCTCTCCCTCCCTTCTCCCCCTCCTCTCTCTCCCTCCCTTCTCCCCCTCCTCTCTCTCCCTCTCCTCTCTCTCCCTCTCCTCTCCCTCCCTCTCCTCTCCCTCCCTCTCCTCTCCCTCCCTCTCCTCTCCCTCCCTCTCCTCTCCCTCCCTCTCCCCTCCCTCCCTCTCCCCTCCCTCTCCCCTCCCTCCCTCTCCCCTCCCTCCCTCCCTCTCCTCTCCCTCCCTCTCCTCTCCCTCTCCTCTCCCTCTCCTCTCCCTCTCCTCTCCCTCTCCTTTCCTCTCTCTCCCTCTTTCTCCCTCTCGCCCTCTTTCTCCCTCTCTCTTTCCCTCATTCCCTCTCTCCCTCTCTCTCTCTACTGCCTATCCATTCTTCCTTTATCCTTCCCTTGTCTCCCTCCCCTCCCCTCTCACCTATCCCACTTTCCATTTCTTTCCTTCGAACTCGTTTCTTCTAAGTGCACTTCGCTTTCCCTCCCATATATATGTTAATTTTCAGCCTTACACAATATAGGGTTTGGTTCGGAAAAAAACAGCACGCTCTTATTTTTCTAAAGTTTTTTTATATATATATGTATGCCGCGCCTTTTTGTTCGGCGTGGTTTTCTACTCCATCTCGTTCACCGTAGCGTTTCTGCAGGCTTACTGTGCTAGCTCCTCCTCCTATACCAATGGTACATCCGCAGAAAACCTTGAGAGGAAATCGGCCCAGAGTTTGTCCGCCTCGGAGAACGGCCTGAAAAGCTTTCCCTGGGAGCCTTCGCTTTAGCCTTAGATGTGCAACTGGTAAAATAGCGCCACTGCAGGGTTGAGTGGGGGGGGGAGGAGAGGGGGTGGGGGGGGGGGCAGAGAGGAGTTGGAACCATGTTGGAAAGGACCCTACTGGGAATCGCGACGAAAGCTTTAATCGGGTCGGGTTTTATTTTTTATATTTTGCTTTAAAAAGGAAAAGAAGGTGAGTGACGGTTCTATTTAGGTCGCCCGTTTCACGGCTCCAAGGTTTTTTAAATAAGGAAGGTCGTCAGGTGATGATGACATGTGACGATGAGTCGATGGTCTCGCTGAAACATTCAAAAAACAGTTGTTTCGTTTTGTATTTTTAGTTCTTCCCCCTTTTACCTGTCCGCGGTGCGTTAGGTTGATGTTTGTCGGATCGCTAGCGTCATCTAGAAACCGAGAATCGGAAGCGTTCCGTGTCACGGAAGCAGTGAAATTAAGCCCAATGAGTGTAAGTTTAATGTTACATGAAAAGGTCAGAGAGTTTTTTTCCCCCTTATTTGGACACCGAGATTCGGTTTCAGATCCAGAACTTTGGAGTAAATCTGGTAGTTAATTTATAAATGGAGAATAAATCTTTCGTTTCCAACCAGTTTTCTGTCTTGAACTTTTTACTTTCTCGTATACGAAGTATATTGAGAAAGTATTGTAATCGCGAAAAAATTTCACCTCGAGATTTTGACGGAATAATACGTTTTAAGTGTAACTGAGTCCGAAAAAGCGGTTTCCGCAATTCCATCTGTCTGTCTGTTATTGAATCTAGAGCCTAAACAGTGTAGCAAAAATGAATGAAATCTCGTACTTAGGCATTTTATCATACTGAGCAGAAACTAGGAGGAAATGGTTGACTTTGCTCAATAATTAAGGGAAGTTTATTCTACGCACTTTAAACAATTTGATTTTCTTAAAAACGATTTTGATCAAATTTCGTACTTGAGTTTACGTCTTCAATAATACTATATAGTTCGTATTTATCAAAAAATAATATATGGCTAGTTTATTCTAGGCAACTTTAACAATAATTTGATTTTCTCAAAAAAGGCTAGAACGATTTTGATGAAATTTCGTAGTTTATTGAGTATACGTCTGCAATTATACTACATATTGTATTTTTATCAATGAATGAATATAAGGCTAGTTTATTCTTGGACAACTTCAACATATATTGGATTTTCTTAAAACCGGCTAATACGATTTTCATTTTCTAAAGATAAACGGCAGATTATTAGTATGTTGTTCAGAGTTTTTCAATAAGTCTTGCGGCCCCCTATTTGCGTGTTTAGAGGAGAGCACATATCCTTCGGAAGGGGCATAAAGCCGTTGGTTCTCCTTGGTGCTTTTCGAAAAGAGTAGGGTAATGCCGGTACCGGATTTCTCCTCTTTTTAGCTTTATGATTTAAACTGACGAGCCTACTAGCGCTGGAGTCGTATGAAGCCACAAATTCCACAAATTACGAACTTTGACATCAATCATTATAAGAAAGCGATTGAGGTAAATTATTTATGTTTGTTGTTTTTCATTGAATGTTATTCAAGAAAAACAAGTAAGAATTAAAAAAATCAAAAATAAGATCTTTTTGCTGCATAAAATAGGCGGCCTTATAAGAATAAAACATGAAAAGTCTCAGATTATTTGTTCGTTATAAAAGATT
The DNA here is from genome assembly GCA_036926305.1 of Uropetala carovei. Lineage (NCBI taxonomy): Eukaryota > Metazoa > Arthropoda > Insecta > Odonata > Petaluridae > Uropetala > Uropetala carovei. Next base: position 19,181 of record JAXCHB010000212.1, read on the forward strand.
TTGGTGTCATGTACCTGGAATTACTATAACTTTACATATCATTTGGGGAATAATCTCATTCCATAAGCTACAGTAAATGATATGCAAAGCAACCGTAATGAAAAGAATATGACAACAGAATTTTTTATTACGAACAAAATATCTGAAATTTTTTCGTTTAATTCTTTTAAAGTCGCCTATTTTATTATGCAAAAAGATTTCATTTTTAATTTTTTCTTAATTCTTACCTGTTTTATCTTCTGAATACCTTCTCCTTGTATTTAGGTAAAAATAGACACCGTTTCACCTTTGTCCTTACCTTTAATGAGTAACAAATTATTACGTTAGCATTTAATTAAAGGGCAAGATAATTTATTCAAAAAATAATATAGAATGTCTTTCTTAGAATAAAAAAACTATCTTTTAGATTGCTTTCTATAGAAAATAACTTATTCGCAAGAAAATTTTGTAGCGTAATTTTATTTTATTAAACAATTTTATTAGTACCAATAGAGATATTAACCACGAAAAAATAATCAAAAATAAGTTAATTGAGTCAGGCGTGACTTTATGGAAATAGGCAATATTATTCATCTACTATAATATATTTTGAAGCGTGTGTTTGTTGGTTTATGTATTTGTAGGTTTGTGTGTTTGTTCATGGAACTCCTCCTAAACTATAAAAGCTGGAATAACCTAATTTGGTACGCTTCTTCCTTACATCCTAACTTAGTGAACTGTGAAGCTTTGGTCAACTGGGATTAATCAGTGCTGCCAATATAGGGGATTAACATTTTTCCATAATATAACACGTATGAATCCATTTCTTGACTTGCAAGATATTCTTCCTTAAAGCATTAAAATACGTAAATATGGACCGATTTTTTTTCTTTTTTGCTTTATTCGACGAATAAAACTCCTGCGAAGTTTACATGTTAGACAGTCGAAGTTTTCAGAAATACGATATTTGTTTCGAACTTTTGTGGATTTTTCGTACTCTTTCCGGGCGTAACCAAGGCGGCCGTCATTGTTACCTCCGATTCAGTTAGCTTCAGTGAAGCTTATAAATAGACGAAAGTTTAGCGTTATTCGATTCGCACTTTTTTTAAGCAACGAAACGATCGATGTTTATTGATAGTAACGTAAATAGATGCTGATTATTATTCAGGAAGCGTTTATTGATGAAAGTAATTGAACCTTCTTTCGTCCATTAAATACTGGAATCATACATTTTTGTAAGTAAAATCATTATATTTTACATTATAATGTTTATTAACGTAAATAAGCTCACGTATCTGGTGTACATTTACCGGAGTCAATGTTCAAATATGGACAACTTTACGTTGCTTTTTCACGGGTTTCTTGCTTACAAGACATAAAAGTAAATATTTCAGCGAGGCATAATTACACAAGAAATGAAGCTGGATTTGGCGAAAGTAATATGATAGTAAATAAAATTATCGTTATATTTGAATGCAGTAGGCTCGGAAACGGATTGTTACAAGCAAATATGATTAATTGTTGAGAAAAGATAATTGTAATTTAAAAGGTATCTACTATATATTTTAAAGAGTTAGTATGTTCACTAAATCCGTTGAAATTCAACGGGAAATTCTGCTAGTATTAAATAAGTGTCTTATTTAATATGAATAATCTATTACCGGTGATACTGTCTAATATTCCGACGAATGAAGCATGTACTACGTACATGTAATGAATTTTTTACAAACCTCACATCTTCAAACCCTTCCACATGCCAGACTCGTAAAACGCACACGCGAAAAATCGAGCCCCGAGGAAAAGGAAATCCCGGGATCCGTCTCGGCGCTGAAAATGCCGGCGAATTGGAAGAGAAAATCGGAGGGTTTGAGTCTCCTCCCAACAAAGCTTGAATGGACATCAATCTCCGTCTAATACAAAAGGAGCTAGGCACTTTGTAATTTTTTCCTCTCTTGTCGAATGTAAAAATCAACCTCCTCCAGCGTTAAGATTTCAAGAGGAAAGGAAGGGAGAGAGGAGAGGGGAGATATAAGAAGCGGCGTGAGGAGAAGGATTATTCCCTTCAGTTATACGTCTTTCTCGTTTCTTCGAAACCATTGTCTTTCCTTCAGCGCCCTTTTTCCGATCCCTCTCTGCCATTGGGAAACCGTGACACCAGCGCTACGATTCGCACCAAAAGCCATCTTCCCTCTCCCTTCTTCCTCTCTCTTTCGAATACTGCCTCTCTCTCTCTCTCATTCTCCCTCCATCTCTATTACTCCTCCTACTCAAACCGTCTCGCCATGTTAATACCACCATTCTCTTACAGTTCCCTCTCACCCCGTTCCTCTCTCTCTCCCTTTCTTTTCTCAACCCACTTCCTAAAAGCAAAACCAACTTTTCCATTATTCCGGAAAATAATATTCACTGGCACGCCTTCTCTTGGTTTGCTCAGAGCGTCTTTTGGCCTCATTTGCATTCATAAGTCGAGAATCGGCGATGGGAGGGATCGGTTAGGAGGAGGAGAGGAAAAGGATATGTCTCCCCCCCTCCCTCCCTTTCTCGCCACCTTCTCCTCCCCCTCTCTCTCCTTTTTAACTATCGCATCTCTCCCTTCACTTTATCCATTCCCACCATTTTCTCCTTTCCACTCTGTCTTTCTCTTCACATTTCAATTCCTCTAATACTCTTTTCGTCATCTCTTTTTCTGATTCATTTTTTCTTCTCTTTCTTGTCTCTCGCGACCTTCAACTTGTTACCATTATCGCGTTTTTATGTCTCTTTCTCCTCGTTTCTGTAAATGTCACCAACTTTCTCTATTGGATCCTTTTTCCCTACTGTCTCGCACTTCTTTCCTATCTATTTATTTCTATTTTCGTTTTGTTTTTTTCCTAGTTTATTATCAACCTATTCGTCAATAATAGACGGATTTTATAACATCTTATCTTTAATTTTACGGATATTACTTTTGGATGTCCTTCGTTTTTTCTTAGATAAAGTGAAGCCGGCGAGACGACGGCCGCGGTTGTATTTTTTTTAAAGCAGCAGAATCTCATTTAACCATTACTCCTAGATGTCCTCGCGGGACTTAACAGCCCCACTTATTTTAGAGTACATAATCCCTTGTAGCAGAGTTTTTCAAGCTATGTGATTTAAAATAAGTTTTCTAGGATCCTTAGCCAACAGGGCAGTACATATTGATCCTCTCCCTATCGTTCCTTCGTGGAATCCCTAAGAGTTCTACGAAACAAGGTTTGAAAACGCCTACTTTATGTTATGCAAAAGAACTTAAGAGATTTACATCTCTCATTGGTTTAAAGCATCTTATAAAAGCTCCTAGTACTTAATCGTTCGAAGAAACGATGTAAAAGTTTTCAGGCTTTCTCTGTTTGCAGGAAACTTTGTACAATTTATGTGATACGTAGTACATTGAGAGTAGCATTTTTGGGGTGTATAAAGCTAAAAGTAGTCCCATTGGACATGTTGATAATCCAGTTATATATACCAAGGTCCAGTCATGAAGAAGAAGTAATTGAGAAGATGTATGAACAAATTAACGAGATTTACGAAGAAGAGGAAAGAGGAAAGTTAAACATGATAATAATGGGAGACTGGAACAGCATCGTTGGAGAAGAACAAGAAGAAAATGTTGTCAGTCATTACGGATTTGGGAAAAGAAACCGAGGAGGGGAAAAACTGGTTGAATTCTACGTTGATAACGACATATATTAGTAGTGACTGAAACATGGTTCAAAAACCATAAACGAAGGCTGTACACATGGAAAAGCCCAGGGGAGAGATTGAGATGCCAAATAGATTATATCCTAGTAAAAAAGGATTCAGGAACTGCATAAAAAATACTAAGACATTACCAGGAGCAGACATTGATTCACATCACATCCTTCTAATAGTCGATATAACTACAAAGCTGAAACAAATAAGGGAAACGAGAAGAGAAAGACAGACTTGGGACTTAGAAAAATTGCCAGAAAAGAAAGGTGCAGTCAGCTCGAGGTTGGAAGATCGCCAGAGATAATTGGAAAAGAAACCGAAGACCGTGGATACAGAATGGGAGGAAATTAAAAACAGTATAAAAGTACCTTGAATGAAGAGATTAGAAAACAAGAGAAGAAATTCAGAAAGTCATGGATCACTAAAGAAATGCGGGAGAAAATGAATGAGAGAAGAAAATGGAAAAACGTTAAGAGTGAAGAAGGTAGAGCCAACTATTGACGCATAAACAATGAGTTGAGAAGGGTAACAGATAAAGCTAGAGAAAATTGGATAAAAGAAAGCTGTGAGGAAACGCAACGGATGGAGAAGTTAGGACGGTAAGATATGATGTACACTAGGGCACTGGAGTTAGAAGATAGGAAGCCTAATGGGATTCCTGGTAAAGGAATTATGAATACAGATGGTAAAATAGTCGCAGAACCAAATCATGTAGCACAGGTAAGGGAAGAATACATTAAGGAACTATACAACAAGCAGGCAAGATCGGCACAAATAGAACTGGAAGAAGAGGATAACGTTGAAGAAGACAACTTGGGACCAAGTATTATGAAAAGCGAAGTAGAAAAGGCGATACTGGAACTGAAGAAAGGAAAAGCTACAGGCAACGATGGAATACCAGCAGAGGTACTTAACGGCATGGGATCGGAAGGCCTAAAAGTGAATACGAAATTAATTAACAAGATTTACGACTCGAGAGATTAGTCTCAAGATTTCTTAGATGTAACTGTGATCCCTCTAAGAAAAAGCCAAAGGTAATTCGGTGTAAAGACTATAGAACGATAAGCCTACTGTCACACACTTCCAAGATCACCACTAGGATTCTTAATAAAAGGCTAGTACTTCCTACAAATAATAGGAGAAAAGCGTGTGGCATTTTTCCGCACCATCGGGACTTAGTTCAGAATACCGAGGTGCGGCGATCGACAAAGGCCGGCAAAAGAGAACAAGGTCGAACTATTCGCCTCTCCGCCGGACGCCGCGGACTTTTCTGGACATCTCAATATATGCACCGAAAAGTTTGTCCTCCCTCCAGTCTCCTTCCAGTTTAACGAATTTTAAGTCCAGGACTGCAAATCCAGGAACTCCTGTGTAAATGTTCTCCAATCACGCCTCGCCGCCTGGAAATTCCAGAGTGACTTGTTATACCAGTGCTCTCCAACCGGTGTGCCGCACAGTCTGAGGATATTTAATTTTCGCAAAAGCGTTTGGAACAAACAAATTCGCATACATTTGATCATCCAAAGAATTTATTCTGAAACTACGAGCGGAATTGGTAGATCTTATTAACGACCATACAACTTAAAATTATTATGCTACCTTTTGATGTATTTTGGCTAAAAGGTGAATATCCTTCAATATCTGAATATCCCATCGATATGACATTCCAAATTCAGCAACGTATTTATGCAAATTTAGTTTTTGTTCAACCCATATTAAAAATATTAAGAGGGCATGTTTAAAGAACCTAGATGAAGAAGTTCTTGTAGCTCTTTCTATTATTGAGACAAATATAAAGCGTCGTTGTATCAAAAAGGCAAGCCCAAATCTTCTGTCGAAGAGCATAACATTTTTACACGTTGAATTGTGTGTACTTAATTTACAATAAAATTTTACAGTTATATAAATATTACTTTACCAATCATAACAATATAATATAATTGCGACTTTTATTTGTTTTATGCTAGTTTTTTCTTTAAAAATGTCTATTTACGCAGTGAAATTAATTAGGGGTGGTTTGGTGTGCCGCGATGTTTTTAAGCATGCATGATGGTGTGCCGTAGAGCAAAAAAGTTTGGAGAGCACTGTGTTATACCCTCCCCTCTTCCCCTGGAACTCTGTCGAGGCAAGTGAGGGGGCCCTGACTTTCTCTCATTCTCTTCCCAACCGCGGCAGCTGATGTGACCTGACCCGTCCTGGTCTAACCCCCACTACATCAGCTGAGCTAACCTCGCCTGAACTCTCTAGCGAAGTCCACGGTCCACAAACCACACAGTAATTCTGATGAATTATAAGTAGTGAGAATTATTTTGTTTTTGAATGGTTAATAAATTGTTAACTATTAACCAACGTTAAATTTCTTATATGTTGTAACCTATGTAGCATACCAAATTGGTATCGCTTCAAGCGAACGATTACACAAAATATCAAAAGAGGAAGACAAACTGGATTGGACATTACCTGAGGAGAGAGAGCATGATTAAAGAAGTGTTAGATTAAAAACTAGATGGAAAAAGAGAAAGAGGTAGGAAAAGGTTTCAGCTGATAGACGACCTGAAAGGGAAAGAGAGCTATCAAGACATGAAGACTGCGGGAAATAGGAGGATATGGAGAACCAGGTTTAACCTTGACCTGTCTACTGGCAGACTACCTATGATGATGATGATCCTGGGTATGCATTCCTTGAGTTTACTAATTTCATTTTAAAAGTATGTTTATTGAATTTAGGAATGAAATTGCGACAAATCATTTGTCTAACCCAGTGATGGCGAACCTATGGCACGCGTGCCATAAGTGGCACGCAAGAGGATTTTGGTTGGCATGCCAACGAAAGGCGAAAACAAATAAAAGCATTTATCTTACTGATTTAGTTCCACAAAAACATTTGTGTTATTTAATTAACTATTGTAAACATCAGTTTTATGGTTACAAATTTCAGTCTCTTATATCTTGATCACGAATTTAATTTTGTTGGCATGCATAAAAATCAGACTTTTATGTGGCATGCGAGGCGGAAAAGATTCGACAATTTCAGTAATATTGACACACGGGCAATAGAAGGTTCGTCATGACTGGCCTAACCAATAGCTACAACGGAACAGCTAAGAGCTTACATCAATGAACATTTTTCCTTTACTTTTCATAATTAACCTTCTTTACGCATGCAACTTAACACGTGACGAAACATTAAGGTGTTAATTTAGGCGGTGGATCTTTTGGAATGAAAGATGCTCATAGCTAGAGGTTCTCGAGTTCTCCTCTTAAGTTTAGTTACGGCAAACGTATGGAGGTTGTCTTTAATTAAGCGGAATCCTTCGTTTGGCCTCCAAATTATTCACGTGCCTTCTCTTGATGGTGTCTGCATCTCTGGATCTGAGCACATAGCCATTCTCGACATCTCATTCCGAGAAGCAGTTCTCTCTCCCTTTCCCTCTTTAGCTTTCATTTGTTTACGCCTTTAATTTAGCAACCTTCTAGCTTATTGCCATTTCCCTCATATGTTTTTTTTTGGACCCCTCATTCTTTAACTTTTGTTCCGTTGCCTGCTTCTCGTTTCCCTTCCACGTCTGCTTATATTTCATTATCTCTAAAAAAACCTTACTTCATATATCATTCCGTATATTATTACAGTATATATCCACATCTCTCCCCGTCGATTTCATCCGCACGTCTGAAACAATTTTATTCCCTTTGTGACGTTATCTCTCCAACCATCTCTTTCCTTTTGGTCTCTTTCCCCTCTCAATTCCGTCTCTCTCCCTCTTGGAGTTATAATTTACTCTTCTTATTTTTCGATCTGATTTTCATCTGCGAATGCAAAAATTCATAATTTTCCATTTCTCTTGCGAGCAATGCGCCTCTTAAAAATCTTTCCTACGGTTAAGAGTTTAATGTATTGCCTCGCTAGAATTCATTCATATTTATTACTTTCTCCATACGTAGTAATGTGAAAGTATTGTGATCACGAAAAAAATCGACTTCGAGATTTCAACGGAAATATATGTAGGTTTTGAGGTCCCTAGAACACGTTTAGACTATTTTCGGAATGTGTGTGTGTGTGCGTGTATGTGATTGCGGGCGCTATAACTCAAAAAGTACTTGCCATATCGTTACCAAATTTTATATATAACACTTTGGTATGGGTATAAAGAACTGTAGAGTTTTGGACAATACCGGTTAACCGGAAGTCGAGGTTTATTCGAAACCCGATTCGGTTTTTGCAATATTTCTCCGTTAAAACATCATTATTGTATATAGAAGTCTATACAAAGGATATAGTGAATGTAATTTCTTACAACTTCTATTTGAAACAATTTTCCATAGCAGTTACTGTTTAGGAATTATTTATAAATAATCGGTTTTTTCGGTTTCCGTCAAATATCTCCTTAAAAACGTCGTAATTGGTTCGTCGATTGAGTTCTTAAATGTCATGTAGGGTTCCGATCGGATTTGAACCAAATTTCCCCGGGTAAATACGGATATTTCTGCTAGTTATGTATTATTTATATCCTGAGATGAACTGGTATCGAAAACTTTTCTGGTATGTTTCTAAATACGACTGGTTTCGTTTTGCGACCGTGGTCCGTGAAAGGTTTAGAATGAGTAGCTCCTTGTAGCTGTAAGTTTAATTTCACGAGTGGGCAATATAATGTCCTTGTCTTAGCCTTGTTTTCATTCAAGATCTGAAATTTTAATTTTATTTTTAGCCCTATTTTTATTCCATCTACATAATCTTTCTCTCGTCTTCCGACAGTGTCCTCACATCAGACCATTACTCCTCAGAATTCTTCGATTTTCCTTTCCGAGAAGCTTCCGTCTTCTTTTTCCCTCCCATGGTTTGTTCCCTTCGTTCAAAATATTTTTCTTTAATTTTCTGTTCGAGGAAATTATATCGCCGCCATTACATTCTTCCTTCCTTCCTTTTCTTTTTGCCTCCCTCAAGTGCACGTGTTTCTACGCTATTTACCAATTTCACACGCTTTATTTATTGGTTGTTTTATTTATACATCCTAAAATGAGTTTCAGCTCAGGTTTCCCTTGCGTATTTAATGAAATTGAGTTGAAACGAGTCCCAATCTTGGCTGTTTGCGCATCTGTATTTTATATGTTTGTGTACACGCTTCTGATATAGGAGGATACAAATTATAAGGCACTTCCAGACGTGTTATAAAATTGAGATTTGACTGAATTATAGTTTCTTGATAACAATGTAAGGGGTAAGTCCGAAATCATTGAAATTCCTATATTCAGGGGCTGTTTTTGTCCCATTATTGCCCCATAAGAAAAGCAAAATCTGTGTAAAGGTTTATATATATATTTTTTTTAAATTACTTCCCGTTAAGATTCGAACTCAGTATTTAGTCTATCTAAAAGAGCAGAAATATTAGTTTTTTATTTTTGAAGACGGAATTCAAATATTGTAAGTTCAGCGTAAATTTATAGTTTTTATCGGAAAAAGTTAGAATTTTTCTGCATCCCAACTATCGACAATCATGGTAACGAGGTGCCATTTCTATTATAGGGATGTGTAAGGGTTTAATGGAAATCGGAGGGCTAAATTATAATGCAGTTAATATTAAACTACGACTAATTGAAGAAATTTCTATATTTTAACGGCTTTTTTGTCCCGTACGAGGATTAAAATTATAAGGAACTTATGGATGACTGACAGACTTGAAATATGGCAAGATTACATTTTTGTCACAACCTATGGAAAAATAAGAAATTGTTAAATTTCCAATTTTTACGGGTTGTTTTTATTCCATCATTCAGAATAGGCTGAAATACTTGCAGAATGCAAACACCATGTACTACATTTCAACCTACTTTCAGTAATGGGGTAAAAACAACTCCTAAGAATTAGAATTTTAACGATGTCATATTTTCCTATTGGTTGTGACTGGAAACGTTTAATCGTGCCAAATTTGAAATCTCTTTGTCATTTGGAAGTGCGTCATAATTTTTATCCTTGCGGCAAAACGACCACTAAAAATTGCAATTATAATACTTTTATTTTTTTCCTATTTTTGTTACAAATAACACACATTTATGCCAAGTTTTAATGTTGTAGCGCCTCTATAAATGTATTTGTATAGATTTAATTGTTTAAACTTTGTGAAATTTGTAACAGCCACAATAATAAACTTCATTGTTATTTTCAATGTTATTTACCGCTGGAACACCATCTCTAACTTTCTGAAAAATTTCAGCTCCCTAGCCTTACCGAAAGTACATGAACATTTGTATATTTTTTTATAACTTTTATGAATTTTTACGGCCAAATAAATTGAAATTTCCATAATCCCGTTTTAGTTATTTAGCGAATTCTACCGTTAGAAAAAATTGCAGCATTGTAACACATTTACAAATATCTATGCAATTAAATATTTATTTAAATCGTGGGATTTTTAACGGCTAAAAAATAAAAAATTGTAATTTTCCATTTATCTCGTCGGTATTACCACTTACCTACTTACCAAATTTCAAGTTTCTAGTTCATGTGGAAGTGCCTCATAATTTGTGTCCACCTCATTCTCCTCCTCCTATTTCCTATGTCAGAAGCGACAATATATTATAGATATATATCATAGATATATATTATAGATATATCAAGATTAAGCTGGCTTTATTGATCCGATCAGCCGCTCGGAAATAAAAATCCGGGTACAATTGATGGTCTAAGTAGAACTTTGCTATAATAGATCTTATAACGGAGGTAATTATCCTGTTCGTCGCATGATTCTAGAATGGTGTAACTTTTTAGCAAAAGTGAGAAAGCATTTCATTTACAAATTTCCATTTGATATAAGAGTTAGTCGCTTCAATTTAGCCGAAGATTTTCAAAAAGGGATTAGAAATTTGAATAAACATTATTTTCAAATTCATTTAAAAAGAATGCGCGCTACAGATTTAATAAGTATATTATAAAATAACAATGATAAAATCATCAGCACTTAATGATCTGTCAATACGAGATAATCTAGTTTGATTTAACGTGATTAACCAAAACGCACCCTTGTTTAAAGTAAGATTGTCCTTTTGCTCTTATGGTGACATTAATCCTGCAATTTTCTTGCGGACAGCTTTGAATGCATAAATATAAACTGGCAAATTTTAGTAGACAAATACAGCACTTACAATAACCTTAAAGTGTTGAAAAAAAACAGGCGCTTTTAGACGAAAGAAGACGTAATCAGTAGTGAATCTCCGATAAGTGGTAGTAGGTATTTATTTAGAATATGCCAGCGTTGAATCCTACTTAGTGTTTGAAGTGCGCCTCTGGTTTTAACTAAAATTTTTTGTCTACTATACTTATCTAATCAATAAATTAAATGTTTAAGACGATAAACGAACTCGATTATCAATATGCAGACAGAAAAATATTGTTAAATACTCCTAAAATGAGAGAGAATAAAGACTGAAAAGTCAATGAAGGAATAAAACCAAAATGAAAATCGTGTCATTGCATAAGTAAATGTAGAGAGAGGACAAACTCAATCGAACGACGGTTGCGGAGTGTAAAAAATGGAGATGATCCTTGGTGAATAGTGTGTTCGTGGGCGCGAAGTTAAACTACTTTCTCCCTCTTTCGAATGGCAAAATCGTACATAACACGATCCATCTTTCAACGTTATTTTTCGGTTGATTTGGCGTAATTGGATTTAAAATCGAGGGAGTAGCCGTAAAACGATCACAAGATCGACGCGTTCGAAGTAAACGACGAATAAAGAAAATTAATGATTCCAAGCAAATGATAACTTTTAGAAACACATCAAACACTAATTTTGCAGAATTATTTTTTTCCGAGTTCTTGTCTTACAACGGATCATTTGAAGATTTTGTTATTTTTTACTGTTATTCTTTAAAAGTGAATAGTTGAAATGTATGCATCAACAAAATTTTTATTTATCCATAATGAATATATGTTTTAATACATGAATTGGATTGATCGTCCATTTCATGTATACAGTATGTCGTAAATATTTCAGTATGGGTCAATAAACGCTTTCTGTCTGAGCTACTTACTCATTGTGCTGTTGTCGTTACTATGACAGCGCGTGGGTGAGAAACTGCACGTTTATCAAAATTTTCTTTAATACGTCGCGCAGAAGCGTGTGTGTTGAGGTTTTGGAGGTATCATACACCACCTAATGTAAGATGTGGATGTGAATACACGGCTCGTTCGACATATATTGGTCTTCACTTGTGACAGTTTCTTCGACCGCACTAAAGGGCGATAGCATGGTTAGAAAACGTTTGTCCACCCATGCCGAAAGGAAGTTTTTGCTTCGGGTTTTACCTTGAGAATTCACACAGTGATATATGAAAAGAATTACTAAACACCCAGGATTATCCAGTAAATTATAATTTTGATTTCTACAACGCTCAAAATTTCCATAAAAAGTTGCTAAATTCAGATTTAGCACGTTATTAAGAAAAATTGCATTGGTCGCTTTTTCCTTTAGGATAGGATTCATTTTGAATATCGTGAAATTTACAATTATATTGTAATCTCATGTAATAATCTTATGTAAACAGCAACTAAATTAATAGTTAAACGCATTTTAGTTTTACTGTGCAAGGTTGGGGAGCAAGCGCGACTCACAGGATTTCACATTGAAGTTAAGCGATAGAGATACTTAAAATTTTAAACCGTTCGTCTCGAGATAAACCGAGCGTTTTATGACGGAACGCCCACTTGACAGCAGGAAAAAAATGAAAAGAGGGGACAGAAAATGCTTCACTTTCTTTAGCCTCGCTCAACCTTTTGCGTTCACCCTACCGTCATTTGTTTAATTTATATCCCTCATTAATCTGCCACCCGCGCGTCTCCTCGAATCTTCTCACAATTTCTCTCTTCCTTCCGTATATAACCCCGCTATTCCTCCGCATATCCATCCTTACTTCCCTTTCCTTCAATGCGTCTCACCCTCTCCGTCTCTTTTGAATAAGACAAGTCGGGACATTTCCCTTTTTATCCCGATCCAAGGAAGAAGATGTTTTCCCACCCTCTTATAACATGCCGAGATGGATAGAGACAGACAGACAGTTGGAGTGGCGTGTAAAGAGAGAGCTAGGGAGGCGACGTGGTGGAGGAGAGAAACGGAGAAGACGACGCGTGGACGCGGAAACTCTTCCCTCTTCCATTGTCACACTGTCAATAATACGTTTGTGCGTGGGAGCAAGAGAGAGAGAGGGAGAGAAAGATAGGGAGTACCGCAGGGTCCCATCCTCTCTCCACTATATTTTTTTACCCGAGAAGTGTCCTCGGTGGTCGGAAATAATACGGCGAATGGGTTGTGCGCTGCGGCGTCAGGCGCAAACGAGAGAGATATGCGGTTTTCGAGTAGAATCCTCCCCCATAATGCGTCAGCTGTGCTAAGTTCTGGAGTGCTCCAAAAAGAGAAGAGAGTGCGCGGTTGAATGAAACTATAGTAGGAACGAGAACATGAAAAGGATGAAAGGGAGTGATTCTCCTTTGGAACACATATATACACATAAATAAATACAAACACGTATATGTATGTACAGGATGTCCATTTAATCTCTCCGGTACTTTAAGAAGCTATATTTTTTAAAAATAAGAAATATGGAAAAAAGCCAAATTGCGAATTGGAGTCTATCTCAAACAGTTTTAGGTAGGGAGTTTTCAACATGGTTGTGCGCATCGTTGTCTGCGCAGCACACCACTATCTGACCTAGGTGTCATTGGGCCTGAGTGTAATGGAGACTCCACAAGTGAAAGCACAGTGCGTTCTGTGGTTTGCTGAACTTTAATCACTGATTCGCGTGCAAAGAGAATGCAGACAGACGTACAACAGAGATCCTCTCACGGTTAAAACGCTCAGGCAATAGTATCAAATGTTTAAAGAAACGGCTAGTCTTGCCAACTTAGCAGCCTGGCCGAAATTGATTATCGACTATAAATCTGCCGTGCGACAAAAGCAGCAAACATAGAAGTTTATTAGCCTCAGGTTTTAAACTATTTTAGTTATACATTTTTATATTTTTTCATTTTCTATTATATCTGTAGTCGTTTAAAAAATATAGCTTCTTAAAATGCCGGAGAGATTAAATGGACACCCTGTATTTCACACGTATTCTTTCTCGATTTATTTTGTAAACACAAGGTAAAAGTATCGTTAGGTACCTCGGGGGCATTGCAAAAGGGTTTGAGGGAATGGAGGGTACGGTAGACCGAGGGAGGAATTGGGTAAAGACGTTAAAGGAGCGGTGTGAGACGGTAGGGTTATAGTAGGGGATGGGTGGGTTGGATTGGCGTGGTAGGAACATCATCCCCGAAACCACGAAGAGGAGGATGCTGCGGCGTCTTAAATTAGTCTTGCCCCAGTGATTTTAACGCACTTATCCAAGCTCATCCTTTTCTCCCCCTCATCCCCCCCCCCCCCTCACTCCGCTATCCACCTTCCTTTCAACTCATTTCGCCTCTTTACCCGGATGTCTCCTGCGTATCACGCTGCGCCTCTTACGCCCTCTTCCCACCTTTTATCCCGTCTTCCACCTCCTCTCTCTCTCTCTCTTCTTTTTCTTTCTCCTCTCACGGGCTTCGCTGGCGTTTCTCGCTATCTTTGTTCCATCATTCCGTTAGGCTGAGGTTGCCTTCCTCTCTTTTCACCTCCTCCTTACTTCCGCCTTCAGGGCTTTCACGTAGTATTTCCGCCTGCCTCTTCCTTGGATACATGGTGCTCATCGTTGCGGAATATTGGGATAGCTACTATCAACCTTTCCCTAATGATGACAATTAATTAATTTCTCAATTCGGTAATTAGTTTGTTGGTAGGAAAATATTTTTCGGAAGTAGGTTAATGAAGGCCAAATACTTAAATGTTCCAATGAAAACGAAAGAAGAGAATTTTAAAGGATTTGTACATATTCTCACTTCAGAAAATGGCGAATTTTAATTACTATAAAATACCGAATTTTATAGATTTCAATGTTTAAAAAATCTTTAAAAAATTTTATGGCAGAAATCTTTTATCACTCTTTGAGGAGTTTGGTTGTCAACATTCGTATGTAATTTTGTGGAACTTATCCAACCTCACTGATTGATCTTGGTACACAGAGCTAAGTTTTAGCTATTTCCTCTTCAGAAGGCCCATCACAGGTTGGATTTTCCGAAAAATGTATCTTCTTTGTGAAAGAATGAATTAATAGTAAAATTTCTGTAATTTTCCGAAAACAACGAACCACATTATTCCTAATATATAATATAGTTGTAATGTGTGTTGAGTTTACCTCTTTATTGACGTTGATTGATTTTTTGTGTGAATAATTCACTTTGCTTAATTGGAAGCAATTTGTCCAATCATAAAATAATAATTCAAACAATATAAATTTTAAGAAATATACAGCTTTCTAGATCGGCCTTTTGCAAACATTTTGAAACGACACAATGGCATATTTTGAACGACAAGTAAAAAAGGCATTACATGCCTTTGAAAATATATACAAAGTTGAAAAATCTTTGAATAAGCCACGGTTGAAAGATTATGGATCGTTATTTCAGGCGGTCATCGCTGTATGGTAAGAATGACAGAGAAGTTAATTTATCGTTCATTGGCTGACTACATTGAATGTTCATCGAATGAGGGACAGACTGAAGCTCCAAAACCAAAGTATTATTGCTGCCTCAAATAAGGTTTCATTCGATTTATGGTTGGTTGGTCTTTGTAACTGGTATGGAATTTACGACTCAAGAGACTTTTCTGAGAACCGTGAAATTCATTGGGATTCTTTCGCAAGCGTTCCTTTAAATAAGGTCTACAACCTTTACTTTTGAATTTAAGAAACTCAACTCGAAGACAGAATATAATCAAAAGACAATTTTATGCATGAACATATCATTCTGAACATACACTTAAACGTGGAGAATGAAGAAAAATGGAAACTATGGGGAATCGACCATTTTTCCGGGAAAAGGACTTTAACCAACTAATATTGTCTTGCGAATAAATTCCGTTGGGAATTATAATTTAGTCTTTGCACAGACCTGCATTGTAAAAGGTTGGACAATCCCTCTTTTTTGTTACCCAATTTTGTCCACATGGATAAATAAATTATAAATGTTTTTCGGAGGAACGACCATTGACGAAGGATCAAGAAAGTTTGTATGAAAAATCTTTTCTCGTAAATGCATAGAAAACGTTACGGAAGCCATTATCATTACTTCGAATAAAAACAATAAATTAACTTGTGCACAATTTCTTTATTTTTATATTTTGCTTAGTCTTACATTTTCATGAAATCCTCCCCTTTGGACTGTGCTCACTCTTCTCACTCACCTTTATCTCCCTCTTTCCTCTTCTATTCTCCGCCAATCTGTCTCTTCATCTCCGGAACTCTCCCTAAAATATTCCACCCTGCTTTCAATAATCTCCTTTTCCCCCACCTCTCAAAATTTCCTCCCTTGTCTTGTAGCACGGCCGTGTTTTTCTAGCGCAACCAACCCCAAAACCCGATCCACCCCTCCTCCTCCTCTTCATGCTCCATCTCCCTGCCGTCCCTCCTCTGAAAACTACTTTTCCCACCTCTGTCACGAAGACCCCTCTTTCCCTTCAAAAATCTTGTTTACATAAAATCCGACGCTTTTATTTACCCTTCTCCTTTCCTCGTTGGTTACGGGCTTGAAGGATCGAAAGAAGTTCTTTCCCTTAGGTTCTTTCGAACTTCCTATCGCGTGCTACCTGAAACATTGCGTGATGCTTTGCCGCCGACTTCTCTAGTAGCGGTTATCCTTTTATTTTTTGTTGCTTGAGATTCTTAAGGGAAAAGTCGTCCCGGGTCAGTATAAGAGACTTGAACCGTTTTTAGAGAAGTTCCTGGAGCTTTACTGAAACGCCGATCGAGCGATTGAATAGGATGTCTAATAAGTTACCAAGTTTTACTTGCGTACGGTGCACAAGTTTTCTCGTTACTGTACCACGTGTGAATCTTAATAGAATGCTGAATTCAAATTTATGACACCTTTTGAAATGATGTCTCACACATTTTTATAAATTTTATTATGATTAGAAATGGTTCAAAAGAAAGCCACTCGGTTAATTCTTAACAGAGTCCGCCATTGGGCTATTTATTGCATAAGTACGCGATTTAAATTGCCTAATCAACCTAAAGCTCCACCATAAAGGTGATTTAAAATAATTTTCACTATTGAAAATTTAACTTTTCTGATATCATTTCGCTTTGGTTGAATTTCAGTCAACCAAGCGCCATTATCTACCATAAGAGACGCGAATAATTGTGTTGGAGCATTGAGCAAATGTTTAAATAGTGAACCTCTCTTTGTTTATGTCTTTATATGTCATAATTTGTCCATCTGGCGATTTCCTAATTGCCGCATCGTTGCTAGTGATTATTTTATTTTATTTTCTGGACAAGTTTAAATGACGATCACGACTTCATTTGTGCTGTATAAACCTCTTTTCAAGTATGCTGTATTTAAAAAATTTTCTTTGAAATATAACGAAACAAAAAAAAAAAGATTTGCTGTCACTAAGATATATTCCGCTATAATTTTCCTTTGCCCTAGTAAGTACTAGTTGAATAATCCGCATTTTTCTCTTTCATAGGATAACTTCCGGTTCAGCCATTTCAAACGTATGCAAATTATTCATATTTAATCTTCGAATCGAAATTGAGGAATTGGATTAAGCGAATTAAGTCAGGAGGTTATCTCATTCTCCTTTGTGATGGAAAGTTTTATTACAGATTGAGGTTATCTTTAGCGAATGCTGGAGAAGTCGGATATCAAATATGCGAACGCAGAAAATTAACAGGATCCATTTTTTATTTAATTGAAAAGTTTAATGGCGGATTTTGTAACCATTTTTCCCCGTAGGATAAAGGGCGTACCTTTTAAATATCGTAACTAATTCAAAATGTGTTATTATTTTGTCTTGTATCAAATACATCTTTGTTATTTGACCAATTCAAAGGAAAAATGATAGCAAGTGATTGCTTTCTTGAATTCAAATTAACCGAAACATGACGCAATGAAATTGACGGTTGGCTGAATTTATTTTCCAATATCTGAAAATTAATCAGTCGTTCGAAGTTAAACAGGATGTAATCATATCATTAGTTTCAGAACATAATTTTAAATTCCAGTGAACCGGATAATTTGTTAATTAAATTCACTTAATTGCATGATTAAAATATTTCATGTAAGCGGTAATAATAAAAATTCGAACATATTTGTTTAGTAGTTAATTTCTGAAGATGGCTACGTGATGAAGGGATCGAGCTTGTTACGAGGATTTTAAAAAGCCCGAAAATTTATATAAGTAAAAGCATATCAAGCAGAATAATTAACTCATGTTATTACGAAATAGATCCCGTCAACTTTCTTGGTTTTATTTATGCGTTTAACTTGATTAAAGCTCTATCAAATTGCATCAGACTCCCAGGAAGAAATATTACTGAAAATGTGTTACATCTGCGAAATTTTGGTGACGCAATGACCATATGAGGATATTTAAAAGGATTTACAATAGAGGGCCTCAAATTTTGAAGTTTTTAGTAGAAAGCTCATTCCGTAATGGGGATTATCCCGTTATTCATGTTACAATGATGAAATTATCTCTATATTTAATATAATCCCAAATAGATTGAATAAGTTATTTGCTAGTTTGTGACAAACGAAAATAAAAAAAATCGTAAGTTCTGCATATTTTATACCACATTTGAGTAACATACGTAGCCAAATAGTGGAAAAAGACATTAGGCACCATTATAATTATTGAAAGAAAACGCGAAATAATTGCAGAAATTTTTCTTGGAACGGAAACTTTCGGTCTGAAAGTCATTTTAACTGATGTGTATTTGTGTACATTTACGTGTGAGAGCTTTTGCATGTTTGTATGTGTGTGCGTCTGAGTTTACACACAAATTCATGTACATATTCATATACATATATAAAAAGTCGTACGTTTGTGTATTTAAATACCCACTCTCCTTTAACACCAATAGTTGTCACATTCCACTTCCCCGCTTTCAGTAAACTAGGAATCTCTCTGGCGTGAAAAATAATTTTTTCCAACCCCTCTTCACCAAAGTGTCCCCGATATGCATCTCATTTTTTCCGATATGGAAATTCAAAATTAATCTATATCCGCCATCTCAGTTTATTTCTCACGACGTCACTTTGTATTTTTCCCAGTCGAGTAATATAAAGAGGAGCCTCCTAACAGTTTTTTCTTCAGGCAGCATTAGTCTTTGCTGTATATATATATATATATAGGTATTCAAAGGAAGCTTGAGCTTTTTCTGGCGATATTTTTCCTTCGCGATGAGGTTGGTTTAAATTAATAACACCTCCGTGTATTATTTTATTCCGGCATCTGTTGCTCCCACTTATTTTTCACATACTTCCCTCTCGTTTTTTAAGGTACGTTTTGAGAAATTTCAGAGGGAGTATTGAGTTTGTTTTTCATCTTTGAGATTCTATTTTTGGATGTTTTAAATGGTCCGGGATATCTTTCTTCTCCCGTGTGCGTATATATACAGGGCAGATATTCTGAATAGTGACAACGCCTACATTTTTCCATATCCGAAATGTCTCAAAAAGCCAGTTTTGCTGGTAAAATAGCGTAGTATATAGCATCTACGAATACAAATAAAACCCTATATTGTATGCCATAAAATCTTTACGCAGTGGCGTAGCAAACGCTTATGGGGCCCCCGAGCAAAATTCGATTTTGGGGCCTCTATCATTAATGTTATCATGAAAGCAATAAGATGTCAAGGGCATTAGGGGGCCCTGGAGCATTGCACCGGTTCGCTACATGTACGCTACGCCTCTGCTGTTACGATTCTAATTCAATTTCACAATGCTAAAATATGTAGTAAAACTGGTAATATATTGTTTTTAGCACATTTGACGAGTTTAATGATAACAATACGTTAATTTGTGGTTAGTGTTTACGATGCTAGGTTTTCTCATGTATTCTACGTTAGCCTAGGATTTTTTCCTTCTCCATCTCGCTAGGTGTAGCGTTTACCAAAATAATTTATTTTAAACGTATCATATAATATAAATCTTTGAAATAAAAACTAATTTCTAACCAATAAAATTTTGAAAATCTTAGTTATTGAATAAACTTGTATTATTTCGATAGTCATATATTTTACCAAATTAATTAACAAGATTTAAGACTCGGGAGAGTGGCCTCAGCACTTCATAGATGTAACTATGATCCCTCTAAAGAAGAAGCCAAAAGCGATGCAGTGTAAAGATTACAGAACGATAAGCCTACTGTCACACTTCGAATACCATCACGAGGATTCTTAATAAAAAGGCTACAGAAAAAGGCCGAAGAAATGCTAGGGGAAGATCAATTCGGCTTCAGAAAGGATGAGGAACCATAGATGCTATCGGTGTAGTGAGAATCATATCAGAAAGGGTAACAGAGTACAGCCAAGATTGCTGCGTATGTTTCGTCGACTGGCAGAAAGCCTCTGATAGAGTAAATTGCATACTGCTGCTGATGATAATAAAGGATATAGCTCTAGATTGGAATGACAGGAGACTGATCAGGAATATATGCGTGAATCAAGTTGTAAAGTTCAGGTTGGAGAATACGGACACCAGCGGAGTAAATATCGGTAGAGGAGTAAGGCAGGGCCGTTGTCTATCTATTTCAAAATTGGAGGAAGGATTATAAGAAGAGTGAAATACGCGGATAATCAAGTACTTTTAGCAGGAAAGGAAAAGGAACTCCAGAAAATGATAACTAGACGGTTAATAACATGTAGAAAATACGGTATGGAAATAAAAACAGAAAAATCCAAGGCCATGCGAATATCAAGTAAAGAAGAAGAAAATTTGAATATAAGTATTGCAGGAAATCTATTAGAACAAGTTTCAGATTATAATTACCTTGGAAGCATCACAACGAGAGAAACAAAATGTTCCGATGAAATCATGGCTAGAATAACAAAAGCAGAAGACGCTTTCAAAAGAAAGAAGCTCCTACTAAGGGAAAATATAAAGGAGGATACCCGCAAGAATTTGATAAAATGCTTTGTATGGAGTATAACTTTGTATGGGGCAGAAACATGGACGCTAAGGAAAAATGATATTAAATACTTGGAAAGCTTTAAGATGTGGACATGGAGAAGAATGCTGGAAATAAAGGAGACACATAGGGTGAAAAACGAGGGCGGACTACAAATAATAGTAGAGAAGCGAACGATTTCACACTATCAAAAGAGGAAGGCGAACTGGATTGGACATTACCTAAGGAGAGAGAGCATGACTAAAGAAGAGCTATAAGGAAAACTGGATGGAAAAAGAGAAAGATTTCGGCCGATAGACGAGTTGAAAGGGAAGGAGAGCTATCAAGACGTGAAGAACACTGCGGAAAATATGAGGATATGGAGAACCAGGTTTAACCATGAATAATCACGTACCTCTCTACGGACAGACTACCTATGAACATGATGATATTTTACGTAATAATTATTAGTAGGGTAATGGATGGTGACAAAGAAGAACACTTTCAACCCAAGAAACGCTACCTCTAGGATAGCATACTCAGCATCTTATGTGAAGCAGAGAGTAAACACCTCAGATGACCCACTCCAGGAGGGGTGTCTGTTTATTCTAGGCCAAAGGAAAGGTCATATTTTACTCTGAAAGACACGTAAAAATTATTTTCCTCATGGACACAAATGAAGTCTCGGTAATATAAAAGTGTTGACACAGACCCATTATTCACGCTGTATATTGCGTTGGAGGCATCTTAAGATCACAACGAGACAGTGGGATTGCTGTACACCCTCATCTGTATAGGAATACTATTTTGTACCAAAAGTGCAAGCGCGGATCGCAAAGGTTAAGTGGAACCGACATCCGATTTTTATTTTTAAGGTATTATAGCTATCAGCTTCAAATTTTGCATTTAGTATTGATAGTTAAACATTTTTTTAACATTTAAAAATTAAATTTGAATCATTGTACAACTATAGGCATTATGGCATATTGTATAAGGTCTATTTTTATTGGCAGGTCCTATAGAGTTTAGCCAAGAAAATTACTACTCCAGTTGGTTTATGCGCATTGAATTTGTATCTCGAACGTTTTAAGTGTAATTATTTTTATCTTTTCGTGTTTCCTTTACACAGATTTGGTCTCGCGTGATTTTAGGACGGTGAAGAACCGATCATTGTGCTCGCATTACACGTACATTGCTTAAGTAACACGCAAGGACAAAACTTTGGAAGTTACCTGCGCTTGCGTGACCTTACTGTACTTCTCGGAAGAGCTACCTAATTCCCTAATCGTATTTCCTTACTTCTTTTCCGAGTGCCTATGCGTGTGAAAGACATTTCTTCGTGATAAATAGGTTCGAAGAGGGCCATCTACTCAACTAGAGTAGAAAAATATCTTCAGCTAGTTTTGAGGAGTGAAGGCAAAAAAAGAAACATTTAAAAATTCGATTAACGTTAAGAAATGGAATGAGATTGCAGCTCAACCTCAGAAAGAATAAAGCTTTTATGTTGCGTATTATTCCTATGATTATAGAAAAAACTAAGTTAAAGTTTTTCACAGTTTCCAGAAGTTACATTATTCATAATCACGTTTTCGCAAAAATGTTGTCGTTACCACGAGCTTTTAATGTTTGATATACATCTGTCCGTTCAACTCCTTTATCCTTAGGATCTAATCTCCACTAATGGAGGCGCTTATTAATTGAAAATTCGAAACTTTGGAATGGTTCGTACGTATTTCAGGTTTCAAGGGGTTTACACATCTATCAGCTCTATTATTGGAGGGGAGCATCTCTTTTATTCATGGAATATGTACTGGACTTTTCGCATTTATTTTGTTTGTCACGTAGGTATTGGAAAATTTATAATTTCCTCATGTTTGAATAACTAAATGATAACATATCAAAATATAAGGAGTGGTCATTCCTCTTTTTAATTTTAAAGTTGATTTTTTTTAATTGCACTGGTAGACGCAAAAATACTGCACAATTTTCTCCCGTTTATTTATTAATCCATATGGTTTAATGATTTTCCATTCTCTTCACACTATGAAAAGGACCTATCCATATATCTCGGATGTTTAAGGGGATGCCAGATTGTAACTTTTAAAATTTCGTCTTTGCGGTATTTGTGACATCAGTTCAGCAAAAATGTTTACAATTATAAGTGCTTCCGTTCCATTAAAGTGTTTTAGCTGATTTTGTTTTAAAAAAAGATTCGCTTTGTCTCTCCGCTGTGCAGGAGGCAATATCTCTTAAACGGTTCGACCTGGAGAAACTAACTAAATTTTCAGAATTACTTACTACATATGAGAGGGCGAGATTTTGGTTGATCCGGGATCAGCTGCTGGGGATGGGCGGGGATTGTAAAAAACTATCTGTTTTAGCAGTACTTTCCTAACTTGTTTTATTGATCGATTGCTGTTTAAAAATACTCGCTTAACGATGGCTTCAGATTCGTTTTAATGCATATATAGGTTAATCATCAAATACATTGTTTCCACCCTAGCACATTGCCCTATAACGGTCCATTTCCTTTGACTGCCGTCGGGCGGGAGTTTATCGAAACGAGTCAATTGAACTGGAAGATGGATGCGTTCGCTACAGCACTCGCAGTATGCCCTTTAGGGCCGAATATGCAGTGGAGCGACTTTTAAAAAATAAAACAATACGGACGCTTTTTTAAGCTGAATTAAAATCTAAATATCCGGTTCCAGGATATCCCCTACTTCGCAGAGTTAGTGTTGTCTTCACAGTTTTTTTAAGCTTAGATCAGTTTTCATCAGTTCTAAATGCACTTGTACCACTTACAACTTCTTTAAGTACTTAGTTATAACACGTTCCTACATAGAAAGTGATCCCGCGATGATTCGGGGCCCCGTTGTAGTTGCTTTCTTTTGTCGATTTGAGGCAATTTAAATCTCGATCGGCTACGTAAAATCACTCCAAAAATTATCGTAATAGGAATCCATCTTTTCTAAAAAAAACGCATTATACTTTGCTAGTGCCGTTTCTTAAAAGTCATTACTCCATCCATAAAGCAAACAATCATTTCCCCTAAGCATTTTTTCCAGATTTTTACACAAAATTCCGTAACTACAAATTTTCCCGAAAGCGTGCAGTGGAGCACAATGAAAAACCATATTTAAAAAATCGTATATCGTGAGCGATTGGTTATATCCTCAGAGGAAAAAATTGAGGTAGAAGTTTTTTTTTCCTTCTAAAAATCAATTATCGATTCCGCTTGGCGTTGTGCTGGTAAAGGAAACCTCACGGGACTAGAGATATATTTTTTTTCCTCTTATTTCTCTCCTATTGTTGGCGAAATCGCTATCGGGAGAGAGGAGGAGGGGGGAGAGAGAGAAGGTCGACATAAACTCCGCCGCTTTTATTTCAAGTCGGCGTTTTTAGTCGAAATTGGCTCTCGCAACGCCCCTAGCGGCGAGAGGAGAAGAGTAGGCGATTCGTTTTGTTCGACCCACTCTCATTCCGAATACTATCTTTTTTCACTCACTTTCTCTCTCTCTCCTATTTCTCGCTCTGCTGAATCTATTTATAAGCCCGATCGCATCCGCACGAGCTGAAGAGTTAGAACCTTAAACTCTCCCACTCTTCTGTCCAATGTCCCATTCCACTCTCGTCCTATTGTGTAATTGCCGTAGCATGGTAATCAGGCGAGGCGTGACACCCATCCTCCTAGCGGCAGACAATTGCATATCGTATTCGTAACTGTTGAAACGAAGCCCCAGAGAGAGAGACGGGATGATCCTGGGTGAGGAAATTTTATCCTGTAATCGACTTTTAAAAAGTTAACTGAAAATGCCAACTGAAAAAGCCAACTGATGTTGATGATGATGAGGAGCGCGCTATCCGAAATGAGAAGTCGTAATTGCTGCTTAAGTAGGCGAGCACTTTGTTTTTCACCGAGTCCTTCTTTTCGTCGTAATAAATAAAGAGGAATCAACGATAAAGCTTAATTGTGGGAGTAATAATGTTTTTTACGTTCACGTAATGTATCTTATTTTTCACAGTTAACAAAGATATTCACTTACTGTTATTCATAGAAATTGGTAGAAATGGTTTCCTGTGCGATTCGCATACGCTGTAATATGGCTACAATAAGAAAACGAGAAAAATTCGGCCATGGCCGGAAATCGAACCCGGGTCCAAATGTGAGAATCATACTGTCACGGCAATGCGGTGGTGCATGATGTCTGCCCGGTAAGTGGAAGACCCGAGTTTGATTCCCGGTCCTGGTCACATTTCATTATTTTTTTCAACGAGTGTTTCTTCGTCATTTTGAGTGATTTAAGAAATAGAAATGGCGAGCCATCCAATACATCGCCGGTAAAATATTTAAAGTATCTGCCACCGATATTTTCAAAATTTGTTTGTTGCGATGCGTCACCCATAAACGATAGACGTTTCAATATTTATAAAAGCACGCCAAATTTTAAAATGTTTAATTCACATCTCAATGCGAAAAAAAAGTTGAGAATACGGATGCTGGATTACATTTTATGACTGACCTTTTGTCTAATACGTAACAAGACAATAGGTGAGTGCAGGTATTAAGGATTTATTTTAAATTTCCCGTAAGCGTGGTAGCGAATGTTGAAATTGCTAATACCAATCGGCTCAGTTTGAGTGACATCGAATCGAACAGCATTTCGAGATTGATTGATTAAAATTACGTCATTTGGCTGTCAGCTTAAGCTATCTCGGTGATATGAATTCCGTAATTGAAAATGGGATCAGAGAGATAAGTTGAAAATTGCATCTTTTGCAAAATGAAGTCGTAAATACCAGAGCTCTACATTCCACGCTGATACATTTATGTGAGTGAATTCATAGGAAAAACAACAATTTTGCGACCATAATTCGGCGAGACGGATATAATGGGAAATTATACTAAATCAGTTTTCTTTTTTGAAGAGATTAATCTCTTCATAATCCAAGCGTATTAGTGAGAGCGAACAGCAATTAGATGTAAATGGGGAGTTTATTTACGAAAATTTCCTCTGAAAAGATATCATAAAATGATTTGGAAAATACAAAAGGATGTATTCTTTTTTCACTGTAGTAGATTAATTTCGCGATATCCCAAAATTTGACGATCTCTTCTTCTAGGCCCTAGAAGCTAGGGTATATTCACAACCTGACATTTGTAGTCAGTGCAACCAAACTGTTCATGGCCGCCACTATCATCTGGGGAAAGGTCGAGGGAATCCCAATTTTTGTTAACCTAATCGCATAAGCCATACGCGATTAGGTTGAGAACCATTGGCATGAGGGATTTATGTGTAAAACAGTTTCGAAATATTGGGCGGGGCTTGCTTGAATTTTACCTCCGAAACTATAAATCGTAATTATGTGCTATCGCAAACTTTTTTTTGCTGTTAATGTTTCCTTGATCGGAGCATATTTTTATCTGTACTTCACTGATCATATAAGAGGTAGAGAAAGGAATTATGGTTTGCTAATTATAGATTATAAAATCTCCTCAGCAACCGATATTAAGAAGAAACGCTATGATTTGCTTGGTATCCATCCCTCTCACAGTAACACACTGCAGCAACACACAGGAGTCCAATAGTCATACCCAATGTGTATTACACACGTATTAGCACACACAAACGGCCGCCGTTGAAAGAATTAAGAGAATCACTGTGATATTGATAATGATATATTTGTTTTTTAATTCTCCAGAAAATTGATATTTTCGCTTAATCCTCAGTAAATGTCCCTGTATTAATTTAACTTAATGAAGGGAAACGGACCCCTTTCCCATGTTGCAGCGCCCAACATTGGTAACTAATAGGAAACCATAAAGCCACCGTTCTCCAATTTGCCACTCATGATATATTGAATTTCATCGGGCAACGCTTGCTGCTTTAACTAGTTTATTTTAGAAATAAAACAAAATTCAAAGCAAGTTTTATTTCCGTTGCGCTATGGGATGTTAAGTTCTTTCGTAACTATCTGAGATTCGTTAGACGCTAATACATATAAATGAATTAGAAGTAATAAATCAACTTTTGATGCTTAGGACGTAAATGCTTAAACTGTATACATTTTTACTTAAGCGTATCAACCAATTTTACTATGCGGCCTACCAACCTTTCGGCAACAATGAGAAAATACTAATAGGGATTATGCTCATCATTGTGGGATTTAAGATATTATTAACCTCAAGTTCGGTTGCTCGTATTATCATAAGTGTTCAGCATAACCATTTAGATATTACACAATAATATAATATATGACTGTTTTATACCATGTCTACACATTTTCTTGTATTCACAGATTATGCGTCATAGAAAATGCTCTAAAATACACATACACGGTATATACATAGTTTAGAGTTCTGATACGTGAGTTGTGTTGGTGGTGGGTATTTCGATTCGACTTGCGTCACCAGATATTATAGTTTCTGTAGCATAAACTATTTTTCAATAAGTCGAAGTGATTTCCATTTCATATTTAGCACAATGAATGCATTATTATATAGTTTACTTTATTGAAATCTCATCGTGGTCTGTCGGATAACCCCCTGAACATTCTAAATGTTTGTTTCCTATTCACAACATAACTAAATGTAGTTAAACCCAGAGGCAAATTATTCTTGTGTAGCCTGCCAAGAAAGAATTGAATCATCATAATTTTGTTTACGTGCCAATAGTTTACTCTTTCTCTAAGAAACTTCATATTTTATATAGAAAATAACAAGATTGCGCGTGCCAAGTAAAATCGCAAGCGTGCCATTTTCCATTCCTGACCTAGAGAGTAGGTCGCCTTATTGAATGTATTAGCTATGCTGTGAAAATTGTAGGTGATAATAACAGCTCTAGAAATAGCCTAATGATAACATTACTCTATATAACGAAAAGTGCGACGGTAATAGTTATTGAAATAGACTTTTCCCTGTATTTTTAAGAATAATTTTTTTTTAAATGTAATAACACTTTTAAGAAACTTTTATTTGAAATTTAAGCGAGTCTAAGGACAGGAATATTATTCCTTGACAAGGTTCTAACAAATTTTTCACTTTTACATCAGATTACAGGCCCAAGAAAATATTAATGCAAATAATGTAACAAGAGCATAACTGAATTGTATTCATCCTTTCTTCATTTTAATTGAATTTTCTAACAGTGTCATAGCATGATTGATCATTTTCTCTCATGTAATCATCCTAAAACCAAATTGTGTTTTGGCTTCAACGGAGCACGTCTAGATAAAAGAACGCGAACGCCTTTAAGCTCGGAATTATCCTCATGAATATTTAATGTGCTTTCTCAAGCTATGGTCAATGGACGTGCTCCCGACTCTCCGTATAATAATTCTAATTATGCGCCATACAAGAAACAACAGCGCACGAGCGCCATGTTATCACATCCCGACGATGTTTTTTTTTTTTTGCTTCGCCGAGAAGAATCACTCGAAAGACATCGAACGGTCGTCCGTTTCGATTCTTCTCCGAAAATCGTTTAGGTGTCCGCCATTTGGACGGCCTCAAACGCTCTTCCGTATCGATTCTTCTCCAATATTCTCAAAGGAGATTTAATGGCGTTCCTTTACGGCTTGAAACTAAAGTGTCTTGCGGTTGGTTGGATTTAGATGACCTCCTCTGTCCTTAGGGTCGGATTTTCGAGGAAATTTCTTTAACTTCTTCTATGACGCTCGCCGCTTCGTGGTCGTTTTGGTTTGGCACCTCTCTGCATCTCTCTTTCCTGCCACCGAACACGAACATGATGGCGGTGTCCAACGGCGAGCTCTTCTGGTCACCTATTAACGACCAGATCAAGCGCGGCGGAATCGGGAATTAGCCGTACAATCGCGGAAACGGCCACCAAGCGAAAATGCCATTCTGAAAATCGCTTTCGAAACGTAATGTAATTTTCGCATTTAAATATTTTTTTTTCATTTCCTGGGCGGAAGATTTAGGTTTTAATCATAGAAAGCAGTCCCGCATGATGCCGTGAAATTTCCCAAATGGATTTTTCATTTGTTTACGAAAGAAATTGAATGATGTTTCGTATTTAGGCACAATATTTCCTGAATATAAACTTTAAAGAGATGAACGATGTGGTGTAACAATGAAATGTTATTGTCGATTTATTCAAAAATGGTCCAAACGATTTTAATTAAAATTCACTCAGTTATAGAGCATGGAATCATAAACACTACTCCATAAGCTAAATTTCTCGACAAGTTAGGAAAGTGTACAGCGTAATAAATATGGCTTGCATGTTATACTTCCATGCAATTCATTACGAAAGGAAGTTACTTGTAACGATTAATTTTTGAATGAATTTTTATTTGAATGGATGATTTACGTGTTCTATAAGTATACCAAAACTTTCGTATTTTAAAATCTCGTTAGAGTATTGTTTTTCACATATAACGGAGAATAATCTTATATTTTGAAATCACATGATAATCTACATATAATTCGCTGTTTCAGGTAAATTTAGATGGCCCTGTTTAATTTTTAATCCTTTTTCCCTTTTAATCTGAAAGAGTATAAACCTGCGTGAATTCTCCCGAGATCACAGTGTAAAAAAATATTGGAAAACTCATTAATATTAAACTGGCGAGGTGAAAAAAACATGTTTTTTTTCGGAATTTAGTCTAATTGGAAGCATTTTTTTGCTACGCGGAAATTCAGCCATATTGCGGCGAGATAATACGAGCGACGTATCTCATTTTTACTAATGGACCAAAATACCAAGTCGTAATTTCATGAAATCCGTATCCACGGTCTTCCATGCTTAAAGGTCGGATTTATTGACTAAAATATACCAAATTGAACAAATCCCACTCCATTGTAATTAAAAAAAAGTCATGAAAATCGTTGTTTAAGGCTAATTTCACGTTTAAAGTTTTAACTCAAATTCTCTCATGTTTTGATTAATCATGTTTGAATAACCAGTTATTTCATTTACCTAACACCGCTCGATTTTACTATAATTTTCTCAGGGTAATACTTGGGGAAATGAAAGCCGCTTACGTATACAGAGGAATGTATTATGTATCCTATTACAGTCATCTAGAATGCATCGTATATAACTAAATTAACGCTTTTTTTAAGTTAGGTATTATGCATATAAATGTAATATGAAGATAATTTCAACGTTAATTATTCTGAGAAAATAATATCTCGTATGTACACATGCATAAACACTACCAAAGCACTCTTATTTTTTTATCCAGACGAAATATGTCTCCAATATCTATTAAGTGGTTAAAGGAGATGTCATATTTAATAAACTATAACACAGGCGAAATTCTGTTGCCTATGAACCATCGTGAAATATTAATTTTAAATTAAAAAGTGCGTTCATCGCGTGACTAGAATCAAAATGTTCAGTTTTTCAATTTTGAAATGGCCTTTTCATTAAATAAAAACATTATGATGCGAAACAAATGTCTTATTTACTCAACATACATGATGCATGCTTAAAATTACACCGGGTAATAATCATCTCGACGTGGGTTATGTAATAAATTTAATCGTATTCTTGCAGGGTATATGTTGAAATCAGGAGAGACATTCTTCCTTAAATCGAACCCGAGTCTTCCACTTGCCGAACAGTAATTACACCACAGAACTATCGTAAAAAACTATTTATCCCGTTTCAGAACGCGGATATTTTCTTACATACTTTTCTTACTACAAAAAAAATAAAGTATAAGATTCACTCAAAACACATTATTTGTTGTATTTATTGGTCATGGAATTCAGACGTTATATTTTTTTACCTAAAAAAATATTGCATTCCTTCGAAATTTAAAAAAAAACATATGAGCGTCTTTCTCCTCGACCGCGAAATTCTCGTACGACCGCGACAAGGCACCAATAATATCCTCGTTTTAATGAAAGCGTTAGGATTAGGAGGATGAGGGGAGGGGGGGAGAGAAACCCTGTCACGGGATAGCTATAAATCATTCCCGAAGGGCAATAAAGTGGGGATCGCTGGGATAAAAAGGTCCGGGATAAAAGGTTAAAGGCTAAAAGGATCTTGGAAAGATTTCTTTGAGGTGCGGGATTGTCCCTCGGAGCGAGAGAGAGAGAATTCGGAGAATAAGGTGTAGAGGCGAGGAACGAATGTGTGTGAGAGAGGGAGAACACAGGACGAAGGAAAAATGAAAACAAGAAATGCAGCGAAAGGTCGTGATAGGACTGGGTGGGAAAGCAAATGAGAGAAAACGACGCGAAATGAATGCCATTCCCTCTTGGGGGAGGTGGGGATAATAAATAATCGTGATAGAGTTAAGTTGGCGTCAAAAAGAAAAAATATATACTTTCGAGAGGTGCTTTACGTCTTAAGCGAGCAAAGTCCTGTATATATTTCGTTTTATTATAATTTATAATAATAATAATCCTATTGCCATTATAACAGCGCCAACGCCTCATTAGCTCTAACAGCATTGTTGTTGCGAGTCAAAGTTCGCGTTAATATACATTAATGTATTCCATGGCATAATTCTGCGGACAAAATCATACGAATATGAGAAAGTTTACGTCGTTCCGTTTTTTTAGATGGTTTGAATTTACATTTCAAATTATTCATAACCCTTCAGGCATTTTGATGTAAAATAATTAGTTTAAAATCTTCTATATTTTTGTTTTGTACGAATTCTGAAAGTAGATCTCCCCCTATGTCCCACGAGTAGTATATTGCGATAAAATTCTATAGTCGACACATTTCCATGCAAGGTATATTTTAGTGTCAGTTATTATATATTTCAGTATTCATTTGTTTTTTGAATGAATAGCTAGATAGTAACAATTAACCAAATTAGTATTTAATCCATGTGCTCATATTTATTTTATCCTAAATTAGGACTATCGACATATTTGTGTGCACACATTATTATGTGGCGATGTGTAGTAAGACAGGTCATGTGGCTAATCCAAATTAAACAAATAAAGATGTATTCCTAATATTTTAACAGACATTTACGAAGTGTATCTAAAATATCTAAAACGCCTCCAATCCTCTAACAATAAATAGAATTTTCATATGGTACAGAGGAAAACGAAGAATTAACTAGAGACTGTCGAGATAACGTGGTAATGAGTTTAGAGCGCGTCATCAGACAAAAAATTAGAAGCCATCGTTCTAGATATTTGTCAATTTTTTCCGCAGTTGTCAGTATTTCGAGTACTCGTTAAGTTTTAAGCACATGCGGTATATAGCTTATGCGAACATGTATATAATATCACACGAATGGATAAAATGTAACGATTTCAAATAACTGGAACTTTCTAGGGTGAAATTAAAATCATATGAAGCATCTCAGTTAATATTTCCTCTTGACGTCTGAAAATCAACACACAAATTATTCATAATGAAACAAACTTGGTACTTTTTCACAAGATGTTCTATCTTGTGGAAAAGTTCTAAGTACGTTTCGTTATGAATGATATAAATAAGTCCACGAGGCCACGCCTGAGACAGTTATAAATGCATTACAATTTTTTTAAAAATGCGTCGTAGTCCCTCTGGTAAAAAATCTTTCGTTTCGTGCGTCGAAAACAATAAAATACGTTTTTCGAAGGGAAGTTTTCTATTAAAAGAACGAATAACCCGCGAAAGAATAAACGTGGTTTCGTATGCACGATTAAGACGAAGGATCCCCAAACTTTTCAAAAACAGATCAGGCACATCGCAAACGCACAGGAAAGTTCGTAGTACCGTCTTACTCGCGTAAATTGCTCGAGGCCCAGACATAATACGTAAGCGATATATGGCAACAGTCTTCCGGTTAAGAAGACACATAAACCGTATGTAAGAAAATTTGCGGAGTAGGCGAACGCATTCCCTCTTTCATCGATCACGAAGGGCCTGCCAAGTATCGCGAGAAGAAGGCGTTAGCGGTGAAAGGGCCTTCAAAAGTAAAAAAAAAGACGTACGTTAAAAATGTTGGGAAAGTTAGGCGTATTAGAGGGATTTGCGGAAGACGTTCGTGAGGAAGTGTAGGAAATGGTTCGGAAGGGAGCATAAGAAAGAGGAAGTTAAAGAGGGATTCGGGTTTAGCAAAGAGAGGAGGGAAATTCGGCTTTTTGATTGATGGCGCTTCCCGCGGAGCTGTGGGTGTATGAAGCTCTAGGTTATTGCTGAGAGTTGCGTAAATGTTTGCGAGCGGATGTGTGCATTAGCATACACTCGGATGCACGTAACTCACTGGGGAAAACTAGTTGCTTAATCGACACGATTCGAAATAATCGGGTATGTCCCGAAAGTTTCACTGAATCTTGTTCTTCACTCTGAAGGCTTCTTTGGTGGTTTTTAGTATTTTGAAGGTAAAGGTATTTATATGGAATATACATGGTGCATCATTTCTCTTACCCAAGTAGTTTATTCTTGTATTTATACAAATATGTGAAGTCGTTTGAAAGGATTCATAGCCATCTTCAGAGAAAATGTGTAATATATTCTCACTTATAATTTTATTCCACCATGCACTCCTTTCTTTTTTAGGTATAATTTTTCGTCAGTCTTTTGATTTCCTTAAAAGGAAATCATACCCTGGCTCGATATTTATTCATAAAAGAATGACCGGAAGTTGTACTACAGTAACGTTTTTATTAATGCGGTAACATGGTTTTATCAGGATATTTTTGTGAATGATATTAAGGTATTGTTCCATATTAAGAGTATTATTTTATGAAATATGATATTCACAGTTGTAATTCTTTAATGAAATGAGTTTACACAATTAAAGGATGCTTGTACTGCTTAATCTCCTATGAAGGCAAAGTAATTCTAATGTCATTTATCTACACTAAATATGCGCTGAATCTTGTAATGGTAAGGGATAGGTACCAAATTGCACAAACTATAATCAGCTCGCACTAGAATCAACATCACAGACTGGGAAAACATCTTCTAATCAATAGAAATTCGATCATAGGTTTTTCAGATTGAAAGGTTTATTTTTGTCGCATTGGGATTCATCATTTTGTCTTCTTAACAAATGAGACTACTTGTTTCTGCGGTTATCTCGCAGGAAAAGTTACGTAGAAGACCACATTCTGTCCTTTTCGACCCAAGTGAAGCTTTTAGAGCAATAAAATGAATAAATCCTCGCCACCATAATTCCCCTCACACCCTTCTTTCGTTTCGGCTTAGCTAGGTGGGTGGGGTGACTCGGGCGACCTTCAGACTCCCGCTTTCTCTCGCTATGGCACGTACAGCTCATTAACACGAGACCGTGATCGATTCCTCAGGAAAGTATTAGTAGCAGGAGGGAGGCTTTGATTCGCATCATTTTGATCTATCGATCTATCGACCCCTCTGCTCCGAGTCACGTGGCTCGCGTTGCATTGATATGTTTTAAAAAAATTAAAGGAAGTCATCTCTGAGCGAGCGCTCCTGAAATTTCACTTTGTATTACGAGCATTTAAATCAAAATAGAAGCAATACTTAGAACCTTATGGGTGATCAGGCTGAAGTAGTCTTGGCTGCATAAGGAAAAGGATACCGAAAAAAAGCTCGTTTCTTTCAATTATTTTTGAGAGAATATTTGCAAGAAAATACAAATATTCTTATTAACAAAAATTATTAACGCGATTTAATTCGAAAGATTTTGTTTATTTATACTTCTCCAGCTTTCTGGACATTTTCAGAAGAATTGGTGTTCTAAAAGGGTTGATAAAACAGTGCAATTGGTTCAGTGAACAGAGTTGTTCTATTGGGTTGTGTGTAACTGTGAATATTTTTTAAGGAAAAATGTGAATCAGATGCTCGCAGAAAATGGTAAATATCGTCGCCCATTTTTAAGAAAGAAATTGGCTTAAGAATGAGTCACCGAAAGTGTCACAAGCACTTAGCAAATTTTCTCACTCATGTATTTAAGCTCCGAACAATATAGATTGTTTCGAGCATGAATTTATTTCATTAATTTGATTGATTTAAGCTTATATAGGTTATAAGAACAGGCACTGCGCTTGAAATCAACTATACCATTCCTTCGTCGCTGTGATTTACATTTTAACGAACCACTTTCCTGGAAGAATAATTAAAAACGAGCATTTTTTATTCTAATCCATTCACACAATTCCTCATGCAGTATATCCGTGCGCGGTACTTAGAATTTCCATTTAAAAACTACAATGTACTTTATTAGATCTCAGGATATTAAATATCGCAATATTATTAAAGCTAAATAGGGCAATAGAGGCCGGACCTCTATGTCTTTTTGCGAATCTAAAGTTAATTACGAAGTTCTGTCGTATACTGTGACTTTTAAATTGTTTTGGTGGCTGTCATTGAATAAAGATAATTTTTTCGATCATTCCATTATTAAATGCAAATAATTTTAGCCTTCATGTTAATTTAACATGAATAAAGTGTACACCAAAATTATGCAGGTTGCATTTACGCAAACAATATTTCGCAAAACAGCGTTAAAAATTTAAACAGAACGAGCTTCATAAAAAATCAAACAAATATATTTATCCTAAGATTTGGTAATATTGCCATCTAGCGGATTGTTTGTAGGCTGTCTTTATGCACTGAACCCTTTATCCAGGCAGTTCTCCCGAGGATCCTCTCTAATACACACCCATATACGCATAAAACGGTATAAAATACGGCCATAAAAAAGTTATTTGGAAATACGACTGAATATTTCGACGATGCATGAAGAACAGCTTCGGTCCAGGGAATTGTGGTGTTGAGACCCACTAGCTCCACTGTTCCCCTTTTCCATCGACCTTTTCTGCCATCCCCCCCTCTCTCCCTTTCCCCACCCCTCACTCCCTCTCCCTCCCTCTATCTCTCCCTCTCCGAGAGGAGTTTGGTATGAGATAACCCGCTTCACGCAAATGTGGCTCCTGCGAGAATGAGGTTAAGCAAGGGGATGGAGAAATTTGGGATGAAGAAGGGGGTGGGAAAGGTCGTTTCGGATCTGAGGGGCGAAGTTGGGGGAGGGGGAGGGGGAAAGAGAAGGGGAGGGAGGAAGAGAACGGGAGGGGGGAAAGAGAAGGGGAGGGGGATGTTGCGGGTGGATTCGACTGCGTGAAGGGGTAGGAGGTGGAAGGCTTTCTCTCCTGGGCGGTGGCGAAATGGCGGTCAGGGAGAGGTCCAGAGAAAAGAGTTTGGGTCGCGGATGGGAGATGCATGCAGTGGCTGGCACACTTCCCTCCATTTCCACCCTCTGACCCCTTGCATGGGAGGAGGAGGAGGGCGGGGGGGGGGGGGAAGAGGCAGATGGGAGGGAAGGTTCGAAGAGGAGGAGTTGGTTTGTGGGAAGGGAGGGAGTGGTTCGGGGCGGGCAAGAGAAAGATCAATAAAGGCTGTTTGTATGTCGACAGTTCCCTTTTCCCACTCTCTCTCACATCCCTCTCACATCTCTCTCTTTTCTCTCCCACCCTCTCTTTGGACTGGTTCTTGTTACAGGGTACACTTATCGCTTGAGGGTCCCGGGTTCAATTACAACGCGGGACATGAGCGGTCTTATTGGGATAGTATTGCGATTTCGGTTTGACTGCCGCAGTGGTAGGAGGGATTATACGTGACTGGAACCGTTCAAAATTCCGCCGCCCCCAAAAAAATAAGGTAACGGGTGAGTTAAACGACATGCCCGCGTTTGTCGAAAGTGCGCAAATTTTCGTCGGGATGTGGAAAGGATGGAGGATGGTAAGACGGAGGGTTTCTGCTGTTTGAGTGGTGAACTCTTTTGGAACGAAAATGGATTGATGAAAGATAGCGGCGTACGCCAAGTACGAGTACGGCTGTGAATGCGAGATGTTTTTCTTTAAGATGTTCAATTATTATCTTCGTAGAATATATATTTCATGTTAGCGTGACTTGAAAATTAGTTTTGATTTTTTTACTTACGAATCCTTTCAAGACCTTTGGTTGGGATACTACGTGCTAATTTTGCAGAGATTTCCAATGGGTTTTCATGAAATGAAGTAGGAATCATTTTTAAAATTACGCAACATACGAGAACTACCAAGACCGTCGTTTTTCTTGCGGAAATTTTCAATGCCTTTTCAAGAAATGCAATAGGAATCTATTTTAGTAATTCCAATTTCTTCTAGTTAAATTATTTATTAAATAGTGCGTTGCAAACGATTGCATTACCATTCAGCTAGCTCATAAAGTGACATTTAATTTTACTATTCCTTAAGCCAATCATTTCATTTTGTTTGGGGCGTGTCAGAGTCACGCTTTAGCATTTACATATTTTTACAAATGAATTACCTACTGATCAAACGTATTTTTCTATAATCTACAATAGTAATGTTTAAAAGTAACTTCAGGAAATTGGTGAAAAGTTTTTATATTCTATTGGCAGCCAATGTGTCTTTTAGTTACCTCAAAACTTAAAATTTCAGATAAAATGTATTTTATCAGCTTCATGAAAGGAAGAAATTTCGAAAGGAAAGCGATTTTACTAGAATAACCCGAGTATTTCACAATGATTTTTCTCTTGAGGTCATTCATGTTCCGACGAAAAGTCACGAATTTCCCATCTAACGCCTTTATTGCAATCAGATATTGAAAGGTAGTACCCGTCTTAATTCGTGTAATGACCGCTACGTTACTCACAATATCCCTTATCTCATTTAGAAATAGACATATTTAACCATGAATTTTGATTCCCGGAAAATTAGGATCGGAACACTTAACATTCACTGCCGTAAATAAAACCCACGAGTCTAGTCGTTTGGTATTTGGATAATCGCAAAAGTAGCGGCGGAATAATCTCTAGTTTTATCTCTTTTTGAGCGCTGTTCGCCCATTCATTCTCCTTTACTCGCTGCCCTTGTTTCACTAATTTAACCTCTTTACGGCTTTCTCTCCCGAATAGTTTGGGCCGCAGGGAATTTCTCGGGCACCTGTGTCTCTCTTCTCCCTCCTATCTCCTTTCTCTACTACTCCTCTTTCTTTATTTTCACCCTCTCCTTCTCTATCCCGATCTCTCTCTCTCTCCCTCCCAGACCCTTTCATCTCTTATCATTCTCAAAATCCTTTCCCTAACACCTAATCCACTCCTACGCTGTCACACATGTCCCTTTTGTTGGTCCAATGCTTTGTCGCCTTCCCTCATAAGTCTCCTTCACGCCTCTGGGTATGCGCACTGTCTTTTCCACGTACTCTTATATAGCGTTATACACAGGAATATATCTCTCTCGAATATTTATCATTCATTTTCGGGAAAAAGCGCACGAATTTTGCGCGTCAACCCTATTCATTTCAGGTCCTTTCTTTTCATAAAATCTTTTAAATATATGCGTTCGCCTGATATATTTATTTAGATATATATTTCGGGGTAGAACATTTTTTGCTTCCTCAGACCTCTTGAACAAACGATCGGATAGTAATGAATGTTGCATTGATTAAAAGATTATGTCTCGTAGATGGTTCTTAGGCCATAATCAATTTCGTATCTCATCTATAAGTTTAAATTTTACAAAAACCTCTTTGGTTTCGGTGGCCCTGCCGGTGGATCTGGTAGCGTTTTGATTGGCTAGGAATTGAACTACTTCATAGTCATAAAGTTGATGTTGTGCTCTGACATTAGAAACGACAGCCGGAAATACGGATTTCCACCCGAGTTGTCATTTTGACCAATAGAAAGCGATTGAAGTGATAACGGTTAATCGTACGAAAATTTTTGCTTATTTCGCTTACAATTAGATCATTTTATACCTCTGTAATGTTCACTATAAGTTTTTAATACTTGAACGTTTTCATAAAATCATTGATAACTCGTAACCATTAGATGATATAGCAATGGTTCCTTTAGGAAAATATTTTCATTCCCCACACTGGGCCAGATGGCTTCTGGGTAGAAAAGCGTATGCGAATTTTTAGATATTAGTGTAACCTTTAAAAACATACAACTGCACCCAATTCTACCACGTTAAACATTAAAACAAGACAAAAAAAATTTTAATTATTTTCAAAAATAAAAGATAATATTTTTTTCTATAAAATCTGCTTGAGTGAAAGTGCCGAGGATGTGCTCTGTTGCATCCTCACTGTTTCCCGTGGCCGACTCCATCCTGTTTCTGCACGGGTGAAAATTCGTCATGTTTTAGTGGTTAACGTGGTCGAATTGGGTGCGGTTGTTTATTTTATTGTTTTACTATTAAAGGTGACACTTTTAATATAAAAAAAATCCTTTTGTGTTTTGCATAAATGTAAATCTCATGTTAAATAGTCCGAGGTATATGGTTTGGTTATTCGCGATTTAAATCGCTTGAAAATACATTTTTGCTGATATTACGTTTGTTTGATGGAGTTCTCATTGCGTATATAGTTTTACAGGAGGAAAATGCAATATAAAAGTTTAATGGCAGAATTTGTAAAAACAAATTCATGACTTCGAACAAATTCCATTACGAGAATAAAAATGATTAGCCGAGTTTCGATTCACATATCATCATTATGTACTGGATTGTAATTTTTATTTTCATAATAGAACTTGTTCGAAGTGATTCAATGAATTTGATTTTCTCCTTAAATTTTCAATAAGAAATTCCGCTAAGCGACGGCTAAAACAGTCGATTATATAAACGCAGCATGATGAGTTTTCGCGCCATATTTTCAGTCATAATCGATCATTTTATACTTTGTATTATCCGCCAAGGTTTTTTTTAGAAATGTGATATTGAAATTCTCAAATAGTTAAATTGATATAATTTTTATTGGAAAAATCACTGCATTTGTTTATAAAAAATAGAACTTTTATTGCTTCCATGCTTCTAATGCAATCACTCGCGATCTGTTTTTATATTCTTCTATTTTATGACCTACGACGGCGGTATTCTAACTTTGGTAACAATATTCAAAGTGGCACCAGATGGATCTGAATGTGGAAAGCACCAATTCTTGGTAATATCTAAGTTATCTCATATATTGAAATCCCTCATCAACTTTACCTTTGTCTCCCATTAAATATCATAAATAAACCTTTTGGAAGCTGTGCGGTGTAAGTGTACAGGAAAACATATCTTTTATGAAAAAATGTGAGGGTAGCCTTTACTTGATGAAATTGTACAAATGGTGCACGGATAAATAGTTGGAGTGGCACCGATCCACGGGAATCGAAGGCGGGATGCATTATTTTTTCAATGGTTCATTGAATCGAATTTAAAGAGAAGTGCGGATTCGAGAAAGGAATTTGGAAAACGGTAGCGGAGTACTTAAGTGTGAACTTTGGTTGGGATTGGAGTGGAGGATGGGTCCCATTGTTTCCAATTCGGACCTTCTTCCAAGTTGTTCCCTTTCGGCCCTTGTGTTTTAAAGCCTACGCCCTCTTTTCCCTCTTTCCCGCTAGAGGGATACGCCCTAACTCTATCCTTATCCCTCTATCCCTTTCTCTTCCCTCCCCCCCCCCTCTCCCCCCCCCTCTCTCTCTCTCTCTCCTACCTCCCCTTTTCCCTCTCTCTATATATATCTCCTTTTCCTCTTGTCCTCTATCTCCCTTCGGCCACTCTTTTAATCTTTTTCCCAGGGAAGCTTTATTGGCGTCCCTTTTTTAACACTAAATCCTCTTCCTTTCTTAACCTAGGAGCGTCTTCAGGGTCCCATAAAAAATCGAGCCTCTTTAATTTAATGAAGTTCCAAACTCGTCTTTTCCTGTCCACCGTCCATTTTTTTACTCTCACTTTTTCACCCTCACTTTTTCACCCTCACTCTCACTCCTTTTTTTTTTATATTATGACGTTTTCGAGATGTAGGTAGCCTGGAGGAAGGGCTTCATTTATTTTCTCTATTCTCACGATGCGTAGGATAAATTATGGTTTTTGATGCAACCTCGAAATGGTTTACTTCTTTCTATTCATTACGTGTCGACGTGTTTGTGTCTCGGCACAAATACACTCTCGAATATTACATTTTACCTTCGTCTGATATGATGGATGTTTTCTTTTGTTTTTAGAAATAGGATTAGTATTTCTACGAGAGGGAACGTGTCGTGTAGCATCATCTATCGAAATCAATAATGTATTGTTAGTGTCTATAATAAAGTATCGAATTCGACGTATCGATAGACTAAAACTGTTGATTAGGACCGCTGAGATTACTTCGAAAAACCAAGTGCACCTTTTATCCTAGTATTAATGATCGATTTATTATATTTTAGATATTCCTGATTTTATCACTTAAGCGCTGTTTAGTTATACTCGTATATTCCAATAGCAATAAAAAGATAGATGAAATCCATTTTTCTTCTCGAAATGTATTTAATGATTTCTTATATGCTTTTTCTGTACAAATTTATTTTATCTCTTCTGCTTCACACTCTCAATGCATACATATTCAATAAACTCATTTTTTAAATGTTTTATTCGTCTAAAAATGATGAAATCATTAAGAATATATTTCTACTAGAAAAAAATGAAATTTCGAAGACCATGATAAATTGCTACTTTTATTAGAATTCCATTTCCTAAGCTCGTTTCTAAATTGCCACAAATGATGCACGTTTATTACGGGGACCTTGGGAAATAAATATTGCATTCTTATGCTGCAATCACGCATTTTTGTAAGCTGATGCAGTTGGTGTATACGTTATCTTCCTCGCTACATTCATAAAGCAATCGGAATAAAATAAATTGATGGATAGTTGAACTTTTTCCTAAGCGCAAAAGGCAATTTAAAACATTCAGAAGCTTTTTCGTAACAATGAATAATTTCGAATTCATCAAAAGAGTGCTTGGGCTACGATCTTTGACCTTTCCTGATATAAAATATCCTCCCTCCATTGCATCTGATTTATGTCTTCCATAATTTATGAGGCCGTTTACCTCGTTAGTCTTGTCTGCTTTTACAAGAACTTATTGCGAGGCGAATTAACCCTTGACCTCAAGAAAGAGACGAGAAGAACCGACTTCGTCCCTTTGGAAGGTGAAGATGCACTTTAGGTAGTACCGTTTCTTATTTATGCATAAATTATTATTCAACTTTGTTCCATCGGTTCCTTTGGATCTTCGTGGAATATTCATCCTTATTTCACTTCTAATTGCTATGTTTTAAGGATAGATTATTTAATGGGTGGTGGAATATTTTCTAATTTATAAAGTCATCTTCACCACAGAAAAGCAGTAAATAGTTACGAGTTCCAGCAGTCTTACTTGTTACAGAAATATGTCATGATATTTTAACATTACGTTCATAACGACTCTGTCTAATCTAATATTTTAATAAGATTCAGTTACATGATTTGTAATTACATTATTTATGCGTTAATGTGAAACGTACATCTTGCTTCGATGTTCATGTCATTTGAATTATTTATTAAGTCACCAGGATGTGACTTTCAAAACTCATGCATAAGTATTTGCTCAAAATATTTTTCATTAAAGAGAAATAGTTTGGTCAAGGCAGTATGCAGTTTAATTAAACCTTTCATGAGGATTTGTCAGAGTACAAATACATAAGCAAATAAATTGTTAATTTAACTACTAGTAACAAAAATTAGGTACCATGCTTCAAGTGACATTTCATATACATTGACGCAGTAGTTTACATAAAATTCTTCCACGACGATAATTTGTAATTACACACGTATGTCGGGTATAACCCAGTTATTACTTCGAGGAATTCCCCAGAGTCATTTACCCGAAAGCCATGAGCAAATGGAAGTTTCCGAAACACACATTAAGTTCAAAGCACACCTATCACACTCAGCCATCAAAGTGAGAGAGAGAGAAAGAGAGATAGATAGAGAGAGAGAGAGATAGAGAGAGAGAGATAGAGAGAGAGAGAGATAGAGAGAGAGAGATAGAGAGAGAAAGCGAAAAAGGATTCTTTGCTAGACCGTACGTGCCCGTTCTAGTGCTTGGGTCGTTGACGCATGTTTCTGGTCTGAATGGGAGAAAGAAACCTTGTTCGGGCGTTTGAAGTTCGCCAAAGCGAAAATATTTGCCATAGTCTCAGCAGGACGGAGTGTTTCCAAAAGATATCTTCGACTCTCTCTCTCTCTCTTGGAATTTTTTTCTTCTCATTCACAGAAGCGAAAGTGAAAATTCCATGGCGACTGCACCGTCGAGGTG
Organism: Uropetala carovei; assembly: GCA_036926305.1. Classification (NCBI taxonomy): domain Eukaryota; kingdom Metazoa; phylum Arthropoda; class Insecta; order Odonata; family Petaluridae; genus Uropetala; species Uropetala carovei. The sequence goes on from JAXCHB010000212.1 coordinate 61,907, forward strand.
TCCGTAGAAACGGTTAGAGATTCAGAATCCTTTTAAATATTATGGAGCGTTTGTTTAAACAAATAAAACGGAGTAATGTGAGCCACTATAGCTCTTCTTCCTTTTTACTTTCTCTATACCTAGTAATGGGAAGTATTGTGATCACGAAAAAAATCGACTTTGAGATTTCAACGGAAATACACGTTTTGAGGTCCCTAGAACACGTGTAGACTTTTCCGAATGATGTCTGTGTGTGTATGTGATTGTGGGCGCTATAACTCAAAAACGTACTTGCCATATCATTACCAAACTTCATATATAACACTTTAGAATGAGCAAAAAGAACTGATTAGTTTTTGGAAAATAACGGGTAACTGGAAGTCGAGGTTTATTCGAAACCCGATTCGGTTTTCGCGATATTACTCCGTTAAAACATCATCATTACATATACAAGACTATGCAAACGATATAGATAATGTAATTTCCTACAACTTTCATTTGGAACAATTTTCCATAGCAGTTATTATTCAGGAATTATTTATAAATAATCGGTTTTTTCGGTTTCCGTCAAATATCTCCTTAAAAACGTCGTAATTGGTCATCTTCTTGAGGACCAAAGTTGTAGAGAATAATATTTCTTCCAAATTTTGTTTGAAATAAATTTTCGTAGAACCATCCATTTCGGAGATATTTTGCTTTGTCTTAATTTCCAGTATACAGCGCCATCACCATGTAGCGGTGAATTCTGTAAACATATTCAAGATATACAGTAAAACTCGTTTAACGCATTTGAGGGGACCGACTAATTGCTTCGTTATAAGCGTGACTACGTTGTATACGAGAAACATGGTTTTAGGCCTATACATCCCATATAACACGTATACACATACAGTAAAAGCTGTGCTATCCGGCTATTTAGAACCGGCCAGCCTTAGATACCGGCAATTACACAAATACAATTCATTTTCTATTTCTTTTTCTTTTTTTATGAATTTTGTGTGAAATGTATATGTGTAATACTACAACTACCACTTTAAAATTTCTTAAAATATAAGATGTATATATAATGTATTTACTCCGTATACTTCTGTGGCTGCCGAGCAAGCATGGCGTTTTTGGTTACGTAAGCCATTTGCACATTCTAGATGTTTTGGTGTACTTCTACAAGTTCCAGTTTTATCGCTTTTTATTATTTAAAAAATTACCCATCCATTGAATATGGCATCAAAATAAATACCTAAAAGCAAGGAAGAGGAGAGAAAAGGTTGGTTTAACGCTAACACAAAAGCTGGAGCTGATCAAACGAATTGAAAAAGGAAAAAAGAGAGCAGCCATAGCAAAAGAATTTAACATCGGGTCTTCCACGCTCTACTATATTAAGGCTCATAAGGCTAAATTAATGAAATTTGTGTCATCTTCTGAGAAGAATAAATCAATTAATAAACATCATAGGCTTCATAAGCCAAAAATTGAGGAACTGGATAACATATTATATGACTGGTTTTCACAGAAATGTTCAGAAGAATTAAATAATTTCGTCCTTTTCTAATAGAGTAATTAAAGATAAATAAGGTAGATATAATCCAATAAATTCAATTTTGGGAACAGATTCACTGCCGTAATCCCCAAACTTCCCGGACGCCCTTAACTTTTCTATAGTCTTTTTGTTTTGCATGTAAGCGTAGCAACGTAATAAATAAGAATGGGTAAATAGTATATCTAACTATGTGTGGAAGAATTAAAATGGAAAATGCAATCCCCATGCATAGTTATGTTTGGGGAGTACGATAGTGAACCTAAGGCCAATTTTGTTTGGTTATTGCTAAATTTGCAATGTCAAAATCGAAAAACGCTCCCCTAACCGGATATTTCTCCCAATCGGCTTTTCATAATCCCCAAGGTAGCCGGATAACACAGCTTTTACTGTATTTGCAGTGAGTCGATTTCAGTGCCGTACTTACATATGCAAAGAGATGCTTATCAACTTCGCGGCATGTAAAATGTTCGACTGCTATCACATACGATTTTTAAATGGTCAATCAATATTATTATTATTGTCATTAATTTACATAAACATTTCACATTTTTAATATCAATTTCAAAACAAAGGGAGCGTGGAAATTCGTATGGAAGGGGTAGATGGAGGAAGGGAACCTCTACGAACAAGTGCGCGGTAAACGGGCGGAAACTATTCATTATTTATCGCTCTGCTCGCCAAAATTCGCTATATATGGGGCATTTTTTGCCACGGGACCAAACATTTGTTCGTTACAGCCGAGAATTCGTAAAATGCGTGTTCGTTACATCCGAGAAATTTAACCAATGCCCTTATGGAGAAGTTCAAGGGACCGAGACATTTCTTCGTTATAGCCGAGATTTCGTTTTAGGCGTGATCGTTATAAACGAGTTTAACTGTACGTAATTTACGGCACTAAGGACGACTGTATTCTTTTACGATACGAAATGATAGTTTTGCCTTATAATGCTATTCATAATAATTTAAATATCTATACCCCAAATATGGAGAAAGTCATATGTTGGCCACATCAGATTTTTTATCAATATTTGTGGTTTCAGAAACGAATCTTCCGAGAATCGCGAAGGTTTTCTGTATTAAATAAAAGTTGAGTTTATTTTTATTACTTCTCACTCTTAGTTGTGCATTTTACAGTAAATAAATTTGCAAGTACTTGTCTAAGCCGAAACAAGGTAATAAAAAACCAGAAGAGTCTTCTTTCGGTGAATTACCAGTGAGGACGGCTACTTTGTGACCAAAATGCTCACCTGGTTTACAGTAACTTCACTGTGGTTGTTGGACGTATCTGAAATAAGTACTTTTTTCTTGAAGTTTTTAAGCAGCAATTTTCATTAAATCTTGGTTGAATGTATATCGTCCAATAGCTAAACAACGACACTGACCGTCAGCAGTTTTTTTTCGAAAACAACAGTATTTTTAAATGGGTTTCCGAAAGAGGGGATACACCCTGCTGACGGATCACGCTGACTGATGGAGAATACGTGCCGATATACGAAAGTGAGGAGACTATAGTGACGTTGACAAATAGCTCCTAGGATTACTCTTCCGTTCGCAATCCCGAGGTTTCAATCTGAAACCTCCCCATCCCTTCCCTCCCTCGTAAAGACGTAGTGGGACAATGGGTGGCCATTGGAACGGATCAGATCTCCCATTTGGAATGCCTTTACGGAGTGTTTGGACACTGCCCTTTAAAGCAATCCGATATATCCCGATCCTTTATCCAAGGGGATAGGGTTCGATTACAAGGGACGGAGACGTCCACGAATGAAGCAATCCATAGCGACGAAGATGCTGTGAATCTGACCAGATTGCAGTCTCTTGTTACTGATTCAGGAGTCTCTGAGTTCCATCTATCTTTGTCGCCATGTTTTGCTTGTGAAGAAAGGAGTAGGGAAGGAGAGGCGGGAGTGGATATTTTTTTACGGGGTTTTTTTTGCAATGACCTTGGCATCAAGTCTTTAGGTCGTGAGGTATAATGGAAGGCGGCGATGGAGTAAATATTTTGTTGGTATCGTTTTAAAAATCGCTATAAAAGTGTTCACTTTTAAGTTGGGTAAGATGCTTTAAAACTGTAAAAAAAATCTAGATTTGTGGCATTATTGTAAATGAAGGTGCCACTAGGTCTGAAGAACCATGGAGATATAATGTCATATATTTATTTCATTAAATTTGTTTAATATTTCACTACCGTGATTTTAAACTTTCATATATTATTCTGTGTAAATGTATGTCGAAGTATTTCTCTGTAAAACCTGAGATAAATCTCTATTTGTGATATTATTGTAAATGGTGTCACCAGGTCTAAAAATGCATGGATATATAACATCATCATGCATCTATTGCATTAAATTTGTTTAATATTTCACTACATTGATTTTAAACTTCAATATATTATTCTATGTAACCGTATTTCTTGGTAATCGTGGTAGGTTATATCATCCTACTAATTTGTATTTAGTACAGGTAACGTCTTTTCACGATAGAATAAGTTTACATTCATTTGCTGTTTGATATCGCTGTTTAATTTTAGAGCCAATAATAAATACACGTTAATATGACCTCAAATTACGAGAATAAACATTGGCCATTAATGAAAATGCACGAGGCTACATTTTTGTCATATTTATAAAAGCTCCAATTCTTAGTTCTCATCAAAGTTATCGTTGACAAATTAATCGAGTCGCAAAGAAATTCTTGAATGCCCTTTCCGAAATTTTATTCTCTTCGCCATTTGTCGTTTTTCTCCTTGACTTTCTAGATGAAAACTAAAATTACATTTCCCCGAAACTCTTCCTGTGTGCGACCTGCGGAACGCAGACTCCGGTAAATCAATCAATGAGAAAATTGGCTGCGGAAGCAGGCATTAACCGGCAAATTGACTTCGAGCAAACCGATTCCCTGTTAGGTAAACACGCTGCAGTAATGGTTCAAGGCCATGACGGCGCACAGCTGCGTGTTTTTTCTTCTTTAGTTTCAATTTAAATTGGTTAAATTGGAAGTAATACGTAACATGTAACCGTAGTCGCAATAATACTCGACTGATCGACGAAAGTTATTTTTCTGAACAGTCTTCACTATGGTAATATGATTAATTATTGTTAATTTTCTAATATTACACAAATGAAATATATAAATTTAGATTAATCATGGTCAATAGCTTATAGTATTTAAAGATAAATGTAAAACAGGAAGAATTTTTCATTTTATTAAAAAGAGAATCTTTTCAGTAGAGTTTATAGTGTCGGTATGTCATTTACAAATATATTGCTTTTAACTGTAATTCAATATCGTACAAAGAATGTAGTGAAGGAATTTGTCAAATTTATGTATTGTAAATGGGCCCGAAACTTCATGTTGCATGTGTATGTCCAAAAATACATTTCTTCACGTGTAGTGCAGTCTTACCCTATCTGTAAACCAATCCTAACATTGCAGTGAAAAAAATACGCGTCAGTGCTACTTCAAGGATGCATTATTCACTTGTCCTTCCAGCTTCTCTTCATATTTACTGGGGAAAATTTTCTCCAATTTCAGTTCTTTTATTTCTTTATTCATCTCCGTTTCTCTGTATCTCCCTCTACCTTACTTTCCGGAAAAAAACACTTCCAAAATAATCTATTTTCTGTCCGACTCCTTCGCAAAGACTCTCTGCTTTGCTTCCTCAAAGACAAAAGAAATACGTGCCCATATCAATCGACTGTGTTGTATTTTTTAGTTTCTTTTATTTACTCGAAAGAGATAGAGTTCGTGTTTGATTAAATTCTTTCGAATCTCTTTTATTTTTTGACCTGTTGCTGACGTTCAGCCTGTCCAAATCTTATATTTTTATGTTTCCATTATACGTGGCCCGAGTAACGAAAAATATAGTAGCTCTCTTCTTCTTCTGTTCGTAAAGGGGGAGGCTTTTGGGGGGATTCGAAATGGTTCCGTATTACGGTTCCATATTTAATATTGGACATTACATGAGAAGAGAGTGCATGGTTAAAGAAGTGCTATAAGGAAAACTGTATGGAAAAAGAGCAAGAGGTAGGAAAAGGTTTCAGCTGATAGACGACTTGAAAGGGAAAGAGAGCTATCAAGACATGAAGAAGACTTCGGAGAATAGGGGAACATAGAGAACCAAGTTTAACCATGAGTAATCACGGACACACTACCTATGATGATGATTTAATATGTTTGCGTAAATCTTTCAGTAAAGGTTTCTTTATTGCGGATTATTATTTGTTGTTTTTTTTGGGACGAAGGATTACATTATAATGCTCATGAACGGAATGCTGGGAGTTATTCGTATTTTGTGATCTAAATAGAGATATATTTAAATAAACTTATGAAATCGAGTTCGATTTTTCATTAAGAAGAAAATACTTCTTATCACGTGGCTACTTCTTATGAATCCTTACAACATCCTAAACATCTTAAACATAGCAATACCGTACCTTTTGACGTTACGTACTACATCGGTACAATCTGATTAACCCAATCATTACGCACTACTTTGAGCCTTATGCATCACAACTGTTTAGGAATCAATCACAAAAGTTATACACGTTTGATAATCAACCTTTACTACAAAATTGACCGTAGAAAGTATATAATATTATCTGAGATATCTGGTCATCGATTTGAATTACCGTTTTCTTAATCCGATAAAATTCTTTAAAAAGTCAAATGGTACAATAGTGTGGTGTAGCAGAAATAGCGAATAATGATGACGTATGAAATTTTTTGTCGAAGTGTTTATCGTGAATTGTGTGAGCAATCATAACGTTACACCATGCATTTGTATTCGTTTTCCTAACCGCTATATAACACTGTGTACATGTCATAGCCGAATTTTAATATTTTTTTGAGGGAAAATTAGCAGCACTTTCTTATAAATGTCTTTGGCAATAAATAATTGTCTTTGTTACTTATTTTACGGGTAACACACGAGCAATCTGAAATATTCTTTTCATACATAATGGTACTGCTTGTGCTTGGTGAGAAGGGTATAACAATGATTTGTCAGTCTACTAAATAATTATTATTATTAGAATTTATTTCAGTTGTGCAATAAATGTTTCTTTTTTGTGATGACGTTATGATGTTCCTCATCTAGTTGCAATCCTGTATTATGTCAGTCGCGGAGTCAAAAACAAAAATGAATTATTTCTGAATTTTTTTCTGGGTTCTGTCAACAGCACTATCATAATGCTGTGTACTCAATAATATTACGGAATAGTTCTTTTTTGGTACATAACTTACTAAGGTCATCTGCTTTTTGAACCCAAATAATGATGAAAAATTTTCTGTCTCGATTTGGTAACATTTCTCATGGAATGCCTCTCTTATTTTTTTTCTTATTGTTCCAACTGCTGTGATACCAATGCTCAGCAATTGCTCCAAAAGTGGAACGTTAGTAAAAAAAAAGTTGTCCACAGTAATATTCGATGCAGAATTTTGAATTGATTTTGTAAGATTCAGTATGTAGGGTCAGTCATTTTTCCAATATATGCCAATGGCATAAAAAGTTATTACTCTGAAATAAAGGCTAATTGGCGCAAAGGTCTTTATTAAGGCATTCTTAAAATATTATTTTCATATCTTAAAAATTGTTTAAATTATAGCAATTTTTCATTGCGCCCGGTTATAAAATACCCCACCTATTCATCCTAGAGTTAAAGGAAAGTACGAGATCCAGTTTTTTAAACGAATTACCTAAAGGCACAAAATTGGACAAGGATAAAAAATCGTTGACGTTTTTATCACTTCATGACGTTTAAATTAATATCACGTTTCCTTTTTACTTTCTCATATACGAAGTATATTGAGAAAGTAATGTAATCGCGAAATAATTCGATCTCGAGATTTTAATGGAAATATACCTTTTAGAGGTGTATCTGGATCCGAAAAAGTGGTTTTCGCAATGCGTCTTTCCGCCGGTTCGCGGCTCTAGAGCCTAAAAGGTAGAGGGAAAATGAATGAAATGTAGTACTTGGGCATTTAATCATACAGAATAAAAGCTACGAAGAAATGGTTTACATTGCGCAATAGTTAAGGACAGTTTATTCTAGGCAATTTTAACAAAAATTTGATTTTTTCAGAAAGGACTAGGACGATTTTGATAAAATTTCCTACATTTACTTAAGTTTACGTCTGCAATTATACTACATAGTTCATATTTCTCAAGAAATTAATATAAGGGTAGTTTGTTCTTGGGCAGCGTTAATAACAATTGGATTGTCGAGAAAACGACTCATAAGATTTTCATAAAATTTCCTATAGTTATTTAAGTTGATGTTTATAATGATTTTGCGTTGTTCGTATTTTTCAAAAGATTACTAAACGACGCATTAGTGGATGAGTAAGTTTTTACAATGTATATTGTAACGATTTTTTTAGCGTATGAGTAAGTTTGTACAATGTATATTGTACCGATTTTTTTTATTGAATTAAAAGAAAGCATTAAACCAGTTGTTTTTCCTTGCTTATCGTATCGCCTCAAGGTTCACCCTCGTTTTGCGTTAAGTGTTTCTTTCTCTCCACCCATGCGAGGTCCCTGCGGCAATTTACCTGTCGCTCAACCCTAGAAGTACGTTTTTCTTCCGAACTACAAAAAAAACCTGATAGTCTCTTCCATGGGAACGCGGTTCTCTTCCGATTCTCTCTCTCTCTCTCAACAATAGGAGGCCAATTTCCGTGGCATTTTGCGAACATTGGTCTCTCTCTCCCGGGGCGGATGACTCGAGAAACGCCTCCACCGCTTGGGCTTTCATTTTATGTAGTGGAAGTAGAAAATAATGGAACCTCAAAACTTTTGGATGTTTACGGCTAATTGAGTTCATTGTTTGAATTCGGAATTAGACGGGCCATTCTGCGATTGCCGCGCGGAAATGTCGCCGTAATTATGTGGAGAGGAAGAGAGACAGAGATGGAGTTTTCTGTGTAGATACATTTTTTCTTGTTTAAATTTTCCCGACTTTTAAACAGAAATTACTCGGAGTTTAATTCGTATATACGTTTCGTTAAAACTTTAAAGATTAAAATAAAACTTTTTCTGCAAAAACGTCTATTAAGAAAAGATGAACAAATGTGTCATTGAAGGTCTGATATTATATAGAATACTATAATGTTTGATGCAAATCATTAGGTGAAGAGATTTACATAGGATTACATCATAATGACTCAACCTGAAATTTTTAATTCATTTAATATAACGTTGACTGCCTTTCAGAAAAGTATTACCATTATTATTAACAGATATTATATAAGTAAATATTGTATCGCTATGAATATAATGAGCGTAATGGAAAACCATTCACCTTTTGTGGGTTAAAGAAAATTTTATACATTGAAAAGTTACATCATTCAAACTATGGGTTATAAATCGTAGGCATTCTTCTTACTGAATTCTTGCATTCCTTTTTGCCTGATTTATTTATTAAATATTTTTTCGCGTACGAGCATAAATGTAACACCTTAGGATTTTTAGCAGTGCTGGCAAACGAAAAAAATCGATTCGTTACGTTTTTTGTTACGGCCAAAAAAGCAATTTCGTTTTTCGTTACGTTTTCGTTACGATAAAATCTACATTTCGTTTTTAGTTACGTTTAACGTTATAACGAAATAATTGCTTACAAAATATGAGTACTTTTTATTTGATATTTATACCTCGTAAGTTTAAGTTTTCCATTTAGAATTATAGTTTTAAAAAATTTCTAAACATATGTTGCAGATAAGGAACATTTTTAAGTTTTCTAAAGAGTGGGAACAGATTTCGTTATTTTTTCATCATGCATACAAATTAGGATATTTATATCCAACATTTAATAATCAAGGGTAATTGCCTTAACCCACATTAAGTACGAAAATAATTTAATAATTATAATAAAATACTGCAATGCTCATGTCGCATCGTAGAATTTTTTATAAGTAACTCGGAAAGTACACCAGCTGTACCAATTCTAATTCTTGTAACAGACCTAAAATTCGACGAAAATAAAGAAAATTGCCGACATTTCAAGTTTACCTCTCCGGGGTTTATTTATGATAGCTTTCTTCTTTCTCTTATATCCCGTAAGAAATACATGCAAATCATCCATGGGTTTACAATATTGCATTTAATAACATTTTAGATATTAACGAAAGGATTGTTCTATTAAGTACATATATGAAAGAAGACAGCTTAAATAGTTAGACTGACGAACAAATGACACAGTTCAGGATCCAGGGATGGAGAGGATGAGACAGTAACTTGGAAAGCACCGACCTCTGAAAGAGGAACTTGAGTATAACGAGTAAGTGGAAAACCCCAATCCTAACGAATATTGAAAACAATAGTTTGAAAGGACGATATACTGGGAGGGGGAACAGCGAATGTGAAAGCGGCACATACATTTAAGATCAAGCTTTATCTTCCTCGTTTCTTCTCTTCTGTTTGCTGAAGGAATCCTTTCCTTCATAAATGTGGAAAAACCCAAAAGGACAATGGCTGATGGGCGGGGTAGGGCTCCTTTCGCGACAAGGCGGTAGAATTGGCTCAGCGGGTGACAAAGCGTTTTAGACGACTTTCACTCGCCCAGATGCCGTGTATGAATGTCCTTACAAGCTTTATAGCCAGCTAGAGCAAGTAGTAATGAATCTGTTCACGAAATAAAATAAAATTTTGGGTTTTCGTTATGTTTTTCGTTGCAGCTTTTTGAAAAATTTCATTCTTTTTCGTTACGTTAACTCAAAATTATTTAGTTTTTTCGTTATTTCGTTACGTTACATGTTTTCCAGCACCGATTTTTAGGGAAGCGATTATGTACCGAATTAATTCAAAAGGTTCCGGCAACGCTTACTTTTACACGGTAACAAGTAAACGAGGACGATCACTGCAATGGATGATCTTTAATTCATTGTGATTTACTCAGTATTATTACATTACAAAACTATGCAATAGTTTCCGTGCGGTTTGTCATTATTCCTTGCTGTGAAATGACTGACGTGAACTCGTGCCTAGAAAAAAGACGCTTCTGTATATGCTGTCATTACGATATACATTCACGGTCACAGCTTACATTAATCGCATGCAGTAGCAATATATCGATTCTCATACATTTACATTGAGCATTCTGTGAATGCATTTGGATTCGAAGGTTCGCCTGAAGGTGGTACCACATGAAACGAATGACTCTTCTGCCAGGTGCGGCAACCCATTAAGCCATACCCTTATACTGTATGGATATCATCAAAAACAGTTGGTGTGATGGTTCCAAACACTGCATTTCACGTATCTAGCTAGTGTCTTATCGCAGGACATGTTACTTCTCTAGAATAACATCCTTAAGATAAATCAACGGGGGAAAATGCCACGGGAGAACGTCGTTGCGAAGTAAGTAGTTAAAATAATAGAATACTTCTAAATAGATAAACAGAGAGCGTATTTGTCGAAAAAATAAGTAGCGAAATGTTAATTCAGGAGAAAATTATCGATCTTACCTCATGATTGAAATCAATGTGAATTCGCAGTAAGATCGCAAAAGAAAAAGTCCATCATCAGTGATGATTATGACACACACACGTATATATATATATATATATATATATATATATATATATATATATATATATATATGCCCTTCCAACTGCCTCAGTTCACTGCCTCAAAGTCGGCGGAAGGGTGTAAACGGAGGCTAAAGGGCGAGGAACAGTGGTGTCCTCGGACACCGGTAGGTTCAACCATGCTGTGAAGTCTTTCTGCAATATCTCCGGCCAAAGTGAAAGAGGTACTCACCAACCCGCTCTGGGCCAGCGTGGTGTTTTAAGGCCCACAATCCCCCCATGACATGTACACCCATAAAAAACGGCCCTCATTCTCCGGAGGCTGGATTGCCTCTGACCATGGCAGTGGTCAGGAACAAGGCAGGAAGGCAGAGGGTGCTAAGAATCCCCGGAGGTTAAACGCCCACTGCCACTCTTTCTCATCCTTACCCAATTCCTTTAACCTCAACCTAACTACCTTTAACTGCCGGACTTTGTCCAGTGAAGATAAACTTCAAGAGCTACAAGAACAACTGGAGAAGATCAAGTGGGACATTTTAGGACTTAGTGAGGTGAGAAGAAAAGGTGAAGGCCTATTGGAGTTGAAGAGTGGAGATATTTTTTATTACAGGGGAACTGACACAGGAAGAACAGGAGGTGTTGGATTCATCATCAACAAAAAATTGAAGAATAATATCGTGGAAATGGAAAGTTCATCCGAGCGGGCAGCTAGACTAGTGCTTCAAATAAATAAAAGATATCAACTTCAAATAGTCCAAGTTTATGCGCCAACGTCATCATACTCGGATGAGGAAGTGGAAGATTTTTACCAAGAAGTTGGAGAACTGCACGACAAAGGGAGCTGCCATCTAAAAGTGGTCATGGGTGATTTCAATGCCAAGGTAGGAGAACAAAAGGAAGACGACAGCGCAGTTGGAAAATGGGGTTATGGAGACAGAAATGAACGAGGGGACCGCCTTGTAGACTTTGCTGAATGTACTAGTCTATATATAATGAACACTTTCTTCAAAAAGAATCCCAATAGAAAATGGACCTGGAAAGGACCCAATGGTACCAAAAACGAAATTGACTACATACTAGTCAATAAGAAGCAATTGGCTGAAGACTGTTCCGTCCTCAACCAGTTTAAAACTGGAAGCGACCATCGCTTGGTAAGATGCAGGATAAAATTCAACTCAAAGTTAGAAAGACAGAAGCTTATAAAGAAGAAGCCTAAGTCTATTATCAACACGCAGGTGCTAAAAGAACGAAAAGAAGAATTTCAGCTCCAACTGAAAAATCGATTCAGTGCACTGGAAGACCAAGAAGTTGAATCCCAATTTATAGAGATACTCAAGGAAACTGCTGAAGAAATAGGCGGAACAGTTAAAACAAAGCCAGAGAAAAAGTTGACTGAAAAAACAAGACTGCTGATGGAAAAAAGAAGGAAAATGTTAATTACTAATGATCCTAAAGAAATGATCCATTTTGCAGAACTAAACAAAACTATAAGGAAGTGCATCAAGGAAGATGTGAAAAAATATAATTATGAACTAATCGAGAAAGCCATAGAAAACAATAGAAGTTACAAGAAAATGAAGCAACATCTCTCGATCGGAAAGAGACAGCTGGTGGCCTTGATGCTAGAAGACGGCTCCATAACCCATAGTAGGAAACTGATCCTGAAACGGGTACAAGAATTTTACACCAAGCTGTATGAGGATCCTCTAGGAAATGATGAAGTAAATGATGATGCAAACATGCCCACCGAAGAGGTCCCAGGTATCCTTCCGGAAGAGGTGAGACACGCAATCAGAAGTATGAAGAATGGAAAAGCATCTGGAATGGATGGTATCACAGCGGAAGTATTCAAAGCAATGGGGAATCATACGGAAACAATTCTCGCTGAGATTTTTAATTCCTGTCTGAGGAAGAAAAAGATACCAGAAACATGGAACCACGCATGTATTATCCTTCTGCACAAGAAAGGTTCCAAAGAAGACTTGAATAACTACAGACCGATCAGCCTACTCCCAACAATCTACAAAATATTCACCAAAATACTCACTATGCGCCTTCAAAACCATCTTGATGCTGCCCAACCCAGAGAGCAAGCTGGATTTCGCAGTGGGTATAGCACGATGGACCACATCCAAGTCGTGAGAGAGGTAATCAGTCGGACCAACGAGTATGAATTACCTCTATGTATGTGCTTTATCGACTACGAGAAAGCATTCGACTCTGTCCGAACTTCGTCGGTGTTACGTGCACTAAAGAAACAAGGAGTAGAAGAAACGTACATAACCTTGATCAAGAATATCTACGAAAATGCGACAACATCTGTCCAGCTGCATGAAGAGACGAGTACCTTTAAGGCCGAAAAGGGAGTGAGACAAGGAGATACTATGTCCCCTAAGTTATTTACAGCAGCTCTAGAGGAAGTATTCAAAAGGCTAGACTGGGAGGAAAAAGGCATAAAGGTAAATGGAGAATATTTGAGTCACCTGCGCTTTGCAGATGATATCATACTGTTCGCAGGAAGCCCAGAAGAGCTCCTTAGAAGAACCGAAGAGCTTGAGCAAGCAAGCCGAGAAGCTGGACTTAAGATGAATCTTAATAAAACAAAGGTTATGTACAACTCCTTCACAAATTCTGAGAAGATACATATCAACGGAGCAGAACTTGGAGAAGTAACCAGCTATGTTTACTTAGGTCAACTCATCACTACTGATGGTTCGCTTCTTGGAGAAATCAACCGGAGAATGAAGATGGCATGGAGTGCTTTTGGCAAGAATGCGAACATCTTTAAATCAAATATTCCAGTCTTCCTAAAAAGGAGACTGTATGACCAATGTGTTCTGCCTGTTCTGACATATGGTTGTGAAACATGGACCATGAATGCCAGAATGATACAGCGCCTGCAAACAACACAGAGGGGCATGGAGAGATGCATGTTAGGGATCACCCGAAGAGACCGCAAGAGGAACGACTGGGTAAGAAAGAAGACGGGAGTCTGTGACGTGATGAGAAGAGCGAAGGTGCTAAAATGGCAGTGGGCGGGCCACATTGCTAGAAGAAATGACCAGCGTTGGACGTCCAGTGTCATCGAATGGATCCCAAGAAACATCAAGAGACCAAAAAGAAGACCGAAAGACAGGTGGGACAGAGAGCTTGTTAAGTTCTTGGGGCAAACTTGGAGGAGGGAGGCAGTTGACAGGGAAAACTGGAAGAATCTGGGGGAGGCCTTCGTCCGTCAGTGGACTGAAAAAGGCTGATGATGATGATGATGATGATGATATATATATATAGTTGTGTCTCTCTTGTGCTGACGAAGGGATCATCCCGAAAGCTCTAACCTCTACAAATGTGTCTCTCCAACACCCCAGCGGCTCTACTTCCGGTAAGTGTTCACTGGGTTTCCTTCAACACCTAGTTGCCCTAAATACACACACACACAGTGCCGTAACTAGGGTATGTCGAAGACGGCATTTGCCACAGGCGCCGCTTGCAAGAGGCGCCAAACGTTCCCGAAAACTGCGAAAAGTGTATTTTCCCTTATATAAGTATTATTATTTTAATACTCAAACTTTAATTTATATGTAATAATAATAACGCTATTATTCTTTATTAAAACTCAGAAAAAAATGATATCCTGCATAACAAAGGTGTTTCCTAAAATATGGCCATAGGCGCCATATCGCCTAGGTGCATCTCTCTCTCTGTGTGCGTATATGTGTGTGTATATACATACATATTATCAGTTAATCATCACCGTAGGCGAGATATTTGTATATGAATTACTGATCTTGTTTTACACACCTGATTTATGGCTAATGGAGAGACACTAGTTTTCCAAAGAAAGGTCGAGCACAAATCTGCTAATTTCGGAAAAAGTCGCCGTGTGGCTCTTGGACGACTTTTACTCACATATTTTTGTAAAATTCCCATTAAAAATCCAGCTATAAAAAGCTATTCCTTAACATTTAGAAACATTCCCTAAGAATGGTCGATGAAATACACATGTTGTTTCCTTAGTGCGTTCTGATTGTTTCAATTCCGACATTCCAATAAATAAGAACGAAGATTGTTCTTTAATTTAGCATGTTCTCCATTTCTAAAGACGATTTATTTTCAGGAAAAAATACGAAGGCGTAATGGATCGTAGTTGTCGATTTAAATTAACGATTTTTACGTGGGTATTTACCTTACCAAAAGAGTTATGCATTGTCTTTTAACTAATAAAGAGTGGAGAAACCTTAAAGCCATAAAAAATAATAAACCGAAGACTTAGAAACTACTTCACGCCATGGACCCATGCACGCACGCACGCACGAAACACTCAAGCAATAAACCACACGTGTTTTAAAAAAAAACATGAATTTCGGAACCATCTTAAATAGGCCGATCATGTGGTTTTAAAGTTTCTCCACTATAATAGTTGCAATTAACGATGTGCGTCTGATCTTACTTTTTGTTTGAAATATGGTTTTATTCAATGTCAAAAAATTGATCATTAGTTAAGAATGGAAGGTTGGCAATCCATCAGTTTTATAGCAATAGGCAAATTTCACGGAATTAATGACACGTTTCGAATGACTTTTTGTTTTCTTTCGAATAAGTAAAAATAAAAAACTCCAGGATTAGATTTCCCAAATAGAAATCCAACGCTTTTTATGCGGAAAAACTGGCTAGGGATTATTTTTAAAAAAATAGGATAAAATAAACGAAGATGTCGGATTGATTCTTCATAAGCCGAGATCCTGAAGATATCCTCTTGATTCATCCGGCTATCAATGCGGAGGGAAACTTCCTCCCCACCCTTCTCCCCCTCCCCCCAACCAAACCCCAATTCTATGACGTCATAACGCGAAATCCGGTCGATGGTATGCTATTTTAAAGCCTTCATCTTTACCGAACCAATACCTGGCTGTCTGCCAGAAGTGGGAGGCATAAGATGATGCATAGGAATATACCTTTTTATCAGACCTTGTATGGCACGAAGGGAGCGTGAAGGACCGCGTAAACTTATACTCCTCATGAGACAGGAGAGGAACCTCTTCTTCTCTCCTCTCTCTCTCTCTCTCCATTTCTTGTTTCTCTCTCTTTTCCCTGATGGCATGCTCGCTCCAGATTGAAGACCTTACCACGTGACGAGTGGATCGCTCCATCATCGGCCTAAAGGAGAGCTTTTGTAATGTCCGCCTGCAGAGTGCGGCGCCGCCGAGCGACGCCAGCGCCGCCACACGAGTTTTTTTCTCACTACTTTTTCCCCCTTTCCCTCGACTCATTTACCCTATGCATTTACCATGTGATCTACGGGATGTCGCTTCCAATATATCGAAGTTTCTCTCTCTCTCTCCGTCTCTCGCAATCCTCTCTCTAGCAATACCCTCGACCGCCTTCCACTCTCATCACTTCTTCCATCTAGCTTCACTTTCCACGCTTCGTTGGAAATGAGACGCGCTTTCTGCTGGTCCTTTGGTTTTTTCCGCCATCCAGAAATGTCGGTCATTACGCCTCTGTGGTTGCTAAGGTCGTGTGCGTCTCCGTCGCGTGTGTATTTTTTTTTATTTAGGGCTTACTTTATGCTGCGGTGGTGCCCGACGCGAAGTGATGGCGGCGACAAATTACTGTCTATCTCTCTAGACGTGTATTCCTCAACCAACGGATCGTGATCCATAAAGAATTTCATAGGGTCGCAACCTTATACCGTAATATTTAAGCTTCGAAATATTCTCAATATATTTGTGAAAATTATGACAGGATTCGATCCAACTCCACCTCGTAGAAAGATGATGTTTTAATAAATTACCGCCGAAGCACCTTTTTATATACCTGCTAATTATCGTCATTCTTATGGGCATTTTTCGTCAAGTCCATTAAATTATAATCTAACTTGAATTATTCCTCTTATAATAATGGATGCGATATTTATAAAGGAGTTCAGCAATGAAAATTAATTTAGATTAAATTTATGACACGAAATGTTTTTAGGTTATCCAATTTATTTTTTATTCGGATTAATTCAGTTAATTCACTGATTTCTACTTGGAATGAATCGTTCTTTAACGTAGATTGAAAACTACATAACGAGTTACGCGTGGAAAAATTAAAGTATTGCTTAGTAATTAAATAATTCATTTGGTTTGCCGTTTAGGTTCTTTTGCTCTGATTCGTTTTGTTTGTTCTTCGTTAGTAATTGTTTATAGTGTAGTTTCTAGTTACTTTTGGTTTTTTGCTCATAGTTGTTCATTATTCATTTTCGGTTCGTTGTTGTGGGTATTATGTTGATTTTCCCGTATCCTGTTTTTCTTCTTTGTGTATGTTGGCCTGTACATTTGTGTTTGAGAAATAAGATTTGCATAATTATTTTTTCTTCATTTATCATTTACCAGCATTCAGATTTGTGGTGCTGCAAGCAAATGATTGAAGCATGTGATGTTAATTATGGAAAGGGTATTGTCTTTAATAAGTCTTAAATATTTGTTTATAGAATAAATGTTGAGAGATGTTGGTCTGGCGTTTTGAGTTGGCCTTTCATCAAATCTTGAAAATATTTTCTCGGGGCTTAATTAGCGGTACACCTCTGAGACATGAGATACACATCGTGAGATATACATCGCCTTTAATTTCATCGAGGGGAAGAGTAAGTAATTAGGTAATAACCAAGGATTGGATTAGGGAAATAACGCCATTCCGTAATTATCGGCAGAAGATAAAGTAAGCATTAATTTTCCTACAGTTGGGAGTTCTAGGAGATATTTCTTTAATGGTTCTCTCGATTATGCCGTTTTCGGAAACTCTTACAGCGTTCCTTCCAGTAATTACGCTTTCTCCTATATTTGGCAATAAATTTAAGTGTATAGACGTGGAAATAATTTTAAATGAAATAGTACATACTAATAACCCAAGACCGCAAATGACTCTTGCACTAAAAATAAAGGTTATTGTGTAAATAATCTATATCCTTTCCAAATTATGTTTATGCGAGAATGTTTATATTTCCCTTTAATACAGTGTGTAATTTAGTTTGACATGACAGTTTCCCCGAGATATTTCGTACCTACATCACTAAACGGGCGAAAGAAACTGCTGGTGATTGACTTTTGTTTCAGAATTTTCACTATGGAACAGATAATATTTTTCACAATTTTAATAGTAGGTTTCTCACAAACACTAGGCCGACGCATTTGATGGGCAGCAATATAAATTTATCATTAAACTTCTTGTGTATAATAGCGGTTATAATTTTTAGGGGAAGAAATTTCGGTATCGTGAACTTCTGATACATGTTTAGCAGGAAAAATAAAAGTCTTATGCAACTGGATGCTTAACGTGACAGATAAATTTTTATTAAATTCGATTTTCGTTGTTTTTTAGAATTTTCGTACTGCAATGAATTCCAATTGCATCCAGGTAATGACTTTCTGGATCATGTACAATAGAAAAAAGATATTTTTTATTGAATTGAATATTTGGTTTTAAAAGAGATTTTTACTCGTTTAGATTTATCCGTTTTTCAAATTTTGTGGCCGCAGTGATTGGTAAAATTTTTTGTATATTTTTAAATTTCCTTGTAAATCTGATTAATTTTTAATCTCAAACAATCACCGTGAAACGGAATAGTTGAGCTAGGTAAATGCTGCAAATTAACACTTGTGGTGCGCTTTTTCATTTTTTAAATATCAGGGAAGGTCCATTGAGTAAGTCTATTTTTAGCCGAAAGAAGAGTCAGATTTATCCATTCATGGCTATAGTAGAGTTACTATAAAATTCTATTTGTTATAAGCAGAGGGCGGATTTTGCCCTAAATGCCTTTTCTTTTCCCATGCTCAGAAGTATAGGCTTATGCTATATAAGTCCATTTTAGGTCATTACGATGACAATATGCTAATTTTATAGTGCCTATAATTGCCTTTTTCGTTGGTTAGTGCCTATTTCATGGATAAGAGCCTATAAATGCATTTTTGACCGATATTTCTCTGCTTTCAGAGAAAACGTTTTAAGAACGTATCGGTTTAACTGTTAATAGCGGACATGCAGTTATCTAAGAAATAAACATTGCATTAGAAGGCTTTTAGAGTTTGTCTTTCGTAAATTACGCCATGTCAACAGTATAATTTCGTACGCGGACAAGATTTATGGAGCTGTGGTAGAGGCATTCCAAACCGGCCAAATACAATCGGAATTTATTTCGTCCTGTGATCACTTATCGAATAGCGCAACGAATTTGCAGCAACAATGTTGCATCAAATGCAGTAATGTCGCCCCCTAGTGGAATTGATAGGAACAAAAAGCTGGGGAATGTCCCCGGTGCAGATGGTCAAGCAGTTTTCGCTAAATTGCAGCGGGTATTCCAGCGGAACCCTGGGTGGAAAGCGAGATCAGAGGTTGCAGATGTTTTAGAAGGGGGCAGTACAGTCGCAAATGAAGGCAAAATAAGTGAAAGTGAACTTGGCTCCCCGAAATTTTGCCCGTTTACTTCCTGTGGAGTTGAAAGAATTTTTTCCCATATAAAAATATTTTAACTGACAAAAGAACAAGGTTCTGTATCAAAAACCTGGAAAAATATTTGGTAATTAATTATAACATAAATCCCGACTGTGACTGATTAGCAAAATGGAAATAAAACGACACTTTCACTGCCTATTTTGGTGTCTATTGTAGCTTATTTTGCCTTCTTAAGCGCCTATTTTTTCCTAATTTAATGCCTATTTGCCTGCCTTTTTAAAAGGTTTTAGTGCCTATGGATCCGCCCCTTAGTTATAAGACATAAGCCGAGCTCGATAATTCATTTTTGAATCGTTCGTTTTCGAATCTTGTAGAGGGTAATTAAAAAAAGAAAGCCATTATGATTGATGAAACCGTTGATGGAATCGTACCGCTTATTTTTTCCGATATATCGATAAATCTCCGGTTTTCCCCCATCCTAACTGAAGAAATTTTTCCAGCTGTTCCAGTGATCTCGATAAGCTTAAGGATTATGAAAAATATCAATGAATTTTCCCTCGTCCTCTCGATCACGTGGTAGAAACTAATAAAAACGTACATAAGTAATGAATATGAATGACAATATTACAACTGATACGTCAAATATTTACAGTCCGATTAACATTAAATAACAAGGATTCTTTTTATGCATGTGTATATTTATTACCAAACAGGATTTTTATTGTTAGGTACGGTGTGCATAATTTCACCGCATCTTCACTACAGTGTTCCCATCATACCTACGCCTAGGTTCAATTTCGGGGGACATTTAAAAACACAGGAATAAGCAACATTATATAGGTAAAAAATTTCCATATCTTTGAATCCAAGCCAATTTTGGTCTTTATCTTTTAAAGGATACATCGACCTAAAGACAGCCGGCAAAAGCAGTGAAGAGGTTCATTTATATTTATCAAAATATCGAAGAAAAACATTGTTATTTATTATCGAAGATTACAAAGTACAGTAAACTCCCGATTTACGAACATTCGGTTTACGAACATTCGGTTTACGAACTTTCGGTCTTACGAACAAGAATTTTTACGTCACAAATTTGGCTTGAGACTTCAAACGTACGGCTGCAATATGAAAAGATGTATGAAAACATGTAACGGCGTTCGTCCTACTTCCTTGGACGCGTTTTTCATACCTTTGCAGCAGCACCCTTCTGATATAAATGTTGGAAGTTGTGCACCTTCTTCCACGTCATCACGCCTGTTAATCTGCTTTCACACCCGTAATATGTCTACTCCAAACCTCCGCTTAATGTGGAAAATGACGCAAAACGAATGAATAAGCTATGATTAAAATGCATTTAAAATCTCTTTTAAATGGCATGTTGAGTAAATATTTGCAATGCTATCCACATGAAGTATTGATTTTGCACGGAAACCACCGCGGATACTAGAGGGTTTGAATGATAAGGACAGAATACTTCGAATTTCTACCCTTGTAATGAAAGCTGTTTTTGAGGTTTCGTGTAGAACACCAACCAGACATTGTTTTTAATACCTAAAAATTAGTCTCTTTTCTGATCCCTGAATTTGAATTCAAGTATTTTCTCTTTTACACTTTGTAAAATATAACAATATTTGATCCCTGCACTTGTTTTGTGGACCATGCATTACCACGCTTTATCAGGAGTTACATTAAATATTTTCTTTATATTAAGAATATAAGTATTGGGTTTTTACAAATATATAAACAGTTAAATCCTCTATTTTTACCTTAAAATAAAGAGTAAAATTCGATGTTCCATATTTAAAAATATGTATTTTCAATCATGAAATGGTATTTTGATTCTACCCCTTCGGCTAGAAATATAACCTCATTCATTTTATACGCGAAAAGACCAGATTAGAGGAATACGATAGAAAAATCTGTTAAATGGCCTCTGGTATCCTTATTTTTGTATTTATTTTCGTAATGGGTTTTCGCTGCGTAATGGCTCAATTACAGTTTTAAATGGAATTACAGCATCGTCCGTGCGTGACTGCATTTTTCAAATATTTTCCATCTGTATGGATTTATATCCTTATTTTGATTTTTAGGTTACCAAAAAAATTAAATTCGCCGAAAGAAGTGACTTATATGTGGTTTATTTATTGCGTCGAACGTATTTTTCGAAAATCTTTCAGTTTTACTTCCCGATATCTGTATTTTTAGGTCAATGTTTGGAACCATTCGTAAAAAGAAAGATTTTTTGCGGTTTCCATTTGCACTGCTAATAGAGTAGAATTTAAAACTAAATTTCCATTTACCTTGAGGGCAAAAACTATTCAAATATAAGTACTAAATGTTTGAAACTTCCTATAAAAATAATAATTACTCTTTGTGTTGGTTCTAGCTTGTATAAATGTTAGTATAAAAATATGCGAATTTGAAACTAAACTAGTAGTATATGAAATTCAGATATATTAAAAAATAACTGCAAAAGAAGAGGCCAAGACGTTGTTTTTTAAAGAATGTTCACGTTAATTTTGGACCTCCTCTCCCTCCTATAAAAATTATATAAATAAAATTATCATTAACATTTTTACAATACAAAATGTTAACGTGCATGCACAATTTAAAAAATTTCAGATTTAGCAATAAAACTCCGTTATTATAATATAACTCTTCATTTTTAGTAAAAACATTTTTAAAAACGGAAAACCCAAAATTAAACAAATGTTATTTAAAACATACCTCTCCGCAGTTAAGCGGTAGTGAAATATGATCTTTATTCCTTTTTCAAAGTAAATTCAACCTATTTATAATTCGCTTTCCTTTGTTATTATACCTTATAGATAGTTCATAAGGAGTTTTTTTTAACTCGTGTTACCAGGCAAATGGACGGGCTTCAAGATCACGACGGTTGATGTCTGTCACCAGCGCAAACTGTCATCAAAATCTTAGTTTCCCAGCTTGTCGCATCAAAAATTTGTGCACTGACGGACGAAGTGAAAATATAAACGATTAAATAGTGCCCATAAAAAGCACCGGAATAAAATCATTCTGTGCTCTTTAATATTAAAGTTCAATTTCTAAGCATAAAACGTAATTTAAGAGTTTAAATAACCATTAAATTAGAAATGCTTCTTCCCTTAGTAATATATGGTTAATTTTATTTTTTGATCATCTTAATGCTTGACATCAACGATTTATATTTTTCTTATGGATTCACACGCTTGCTAAACATATTAAAATAGAGAAAATGTTACGTAGATCAATATTCTAATTTCCCTGCTATCGTCTACGCCTGCTTCGAGTCTCTTGACGGTTAGAATCTCTTCCACTCCAGACAATTGGGTCAACAGTTTGATTTGGGTTGCGAACAAGATGGATGAAGGCATTATTGTAGCGCGAACGCATCTACGTACGAGGGTCTATCCCTATTGGATCAACCCTTAAACCTCCCTCTAAATTGCCTCGGAAACTATTTGACCAATCGCTCACCCGAAAGATTTCCAGGAGCTCAAGCCCGGATGTAATTGAATTCGGTTTATCGGTTAAAATTTCACGATCCTTTGACACCCCCCCTTCCTCCCCCTCTACTGTTGGCGGTTGACTTTTCTCTATATTATTTTTCTCCCGGTATCTTTATCGCCTTGCGATTCGAGTGCAACCGGTCTGAAAATGGCGTGAAAAAATGCCCTCCCAACCCAACCACCCCCTTTCGGGACGTCACGATCCGACCATAAATCAATTCAAGAGCGCCTGGGTCAATGCGTTTCGGGGTAAATAAGGCGCCTGCCTTTAACGCCTTATACATATGCTACCACTCACGACGTGACAGTTGCTTTTTTTTATATAATTCGGCCGCCACCTTCACCTCCCCCCCCCCAGTTTTTTTTTTTAAACCTCGGTGCCCCATTCCGCATTGCGGAATACTCACCTCACTCTTTCCCACTCCATTTCCATCTAACAAAAAGAAACAATAATATATGGGGAGGACTATACATCCCGTAAGTTTTTTTTACCTCACACTCAACTCTTTTCTCTTCTCTCACCCCAGGTCATTCTCAATCTACCACATTCTCCGCATCCTATTCATTCCATTCTCGTTCCTACTCTCTCGTCTCCCGTCACATCCTTTTCCCACGTTCTTCTCATTGATCTCTTTTCACTTTCTCCCGACCATTCGTTTCCTCTTATATTCCATCCCTTACGTTTCGCAATCACCGCTCTCTCTATCTCTCTCTCTTATTCTCTCTCTCATTGTCTCTCTCATTTTCTCTCTCTCTCTCTCGCCCTATCGATTCTGAGTAATTGGAGGTTTCATTCGCTGCTGTCTTTTCGATCCTCGTGAACAAAATATAAACATTCCTGTCCTCCAATATTTCGCGCTTTTATCACTCTTGCATTCCTCGTTTGCTGACCCTCTTTCTCTCTATAGCATCTTTTATCGCCTGGTTTTCTCCTCTTCTTTTTCCCCCATTCTGTTAATATATTTCGGTCTCCTTTCTCGTTTGCTCCGTTATGCTTTCCTATTTCCCCTCCTGTCTTTCTCAATCTTTTTCCTCGTTTGCTCCCTCATACTTTCTCGTTTCCCCTAGTGTCTTTCTTTTTTCCTCCCTTCCTTTATTTGCTATATCTTTCCGTAGTAATTTCTCTAAGAAATGGGGGAGTAGGGGGCTACATATGCTCAGGTTATCCCGAATGAAGTGTAAGTGTAGGTTTGCATGTCGTTCCCGTTAGCATCACGCGTCGTTCTTTTTCTGTTCTTTGTTTTTACTTTCTCTATACGTAATAATGGGAAAGTATTGTTATCACGAAAAAAATCGACTTCGAGATTTCAACGGTTATACACGTTTTGAGGTCCCTAGAACACGTTTAGACTTTTTCGGAATGATGTCTGAGTGTGTATGTGATTGTGGCCTCTCTAACTCGAAAAGTACTTATCATATCTTTACCAAATTTCATATATAACATTTTGGTATGAGTACAAAGTACTTATTAATTTTTGGATAATACCGGTTAAACGAAAGTCGAGGTTTATTCGAAACCCGATTCGGTTTTTGCGATATTTCTCCGTTAAAACATCATTATTTTATATACAATTCAATACATATGTTATAGAGAATGTAATTTCCTACAACTTTCATTTGAAACAATTTTCCATATCAGGTATTGTTTTGGAATTATTTTAAAAGAATAATCGGTTTTTTCGGTTTCCGTCAAATATCTCTTTAAAAACATCGTTATTGATAATCTTCGTAAGGAGCAAAGTTGTAGAGAATAATATTTCTTCCAGCTTTTGTTTGAAACAAATTTTCGTAGAACCATCCATTTCGGAGATATTCAACTTTTTCGTGTTTTCTAGTATACAGCGCCGCCACCATGTAGCGGTGAATTCTGTAAACACATTCAAAATATACGTAATTTACGGCAGTAAGAACTGTATTCTTTTACTATACGAAATGATAATTTTGCCTCATAATGCTATTCATAATAATTTAAATATCTATACCCCAAATATGGAGAAAGTCGCGTTGGCCACATCAGATTATTTTCTTTACTATCTACTCGCTTTTCCATAATTGTTTTCATTAGGTGTTTTTATCAAGTAAAAATATATTCCATAAAAAATATAATAAGTGATATACGAGGAGAAAGTGAAAAGATAATCTCTGTAATTTTACACAAATCTAGATTTATAACACTTCTATGTCATTATGCATTAGCTAAACTTCACTTTAATAATGTCACAAAATGATGGAAATTTAACAAGCATAACACAGTTTAGCTCAGTAAAGATTTTTATGATAATTCCCCGTAATACGAAATGGGTGCGTTCCTTAAAATTCGTTCGTTAAACGAAAATGAATTCCCTATTAATTGAAATTTAGTAAATAGAGATTTGGTGACCTGAGAGAATGCATACATTTATAAATTATAGTATGGAATGTTAATATAAAGTACACAGAAGTGTTTATTTATTATAATTAACAATAACTAATTTGAAATTACAAATTAAAACAAACATACAGTAATGTATACATTGACACCGATCTGATTGACCTGATTCTTTGACAGTGTACCGCATGTACAATTATTCAGGATGTCGACAATTGGCAGGGCTGGCAACATACGTACAGCTTGGCGTATTTTAAATGTAGCGAAAATTCAATGCGTATATCGAAAAGGAGTATTACTTTTTCAAATGCGTTGTTAACGCGCGTAAATTCGTTAAGTGAGCGTTCGTAAAATGAGGAGTTAGTGTATTAAATTTAATAAAAATCTTTTATATAAGTATGTATGCGCGTATCTTCTTTTTACTTCCAAAATACGTTGTCCTTTCTTGACACTATGAGATTTTTTTAACTTTTCTTTCAGTTTTCTCCTTTCCCTTTACATTTCATTCCAAAAGTTTGCAATTACTTAATGAACTATGCAGATCGATTGGATTGTTAAACATATAATCAGATGAATAATTAACGAAATTACTTAGAAGGCGGAGACTTTCAAATCCGTCATCGTTCGATAAATGATTTTTATATTTTTAATCTCCTGCATGTTTCTTATTGTTAAATCGCCTGAAATTTTTTTATCTCTAGTTATCCAACCTATTTCTCCAGTCCCTCTTTCGACCGTCTATTCCTCCTCTTCCCCTCTGTACTCTTTCCTCCCGCTCGATACTTGCCCAAAAACTCTCTGATTTCCCGGGAGATAGCGCTTATTCTCTCAATTATTCCCGTACTCTCCATCTCTCGCTATCTCTCTAGCCACTTCTTTTACTATCTCCTGTCGTGCGCTGTAATTTTTTTGTCCGTTTCGGCTCTCCATCACTTTATCTGTCGGATATGTCCTTTCGTCAAATGACGCGGACTTTTTGTCAGTTTGATAAAAAAATGCCTCAGAAAATATGTCACGTAAAAAATAAAATATAGATACGGCTGTCACCATCTAGCGGCGTCTTCGCTCAACGTAAACTGATTACGTTGTCACGAGGACTTGAAAATGTGAAAATCTTGTTGTAAACTTACGAAGTTGTTCGGGTAAAAAAATATTCGCTGGTCAATTTGAAAATTTTAATGCATCAGGTATTGTTTTATGAAAGGTAACCGATTTTAATTTAGGAAGGAAATATGTAATGAATCAATTTATGCAGAAAACTACTCGGAAGCAAAATATTTTCTTTTATCAGCTCGTTTTTTTGCGATGAATGTATGTAGTTTCAATATTCATCAAAGATTTTCGAAAAGCAAACGCGCATATAATAAATGAAAATCATCCTTATTGACGATTTTTCGCTAGTAGATTGTGTAGAATATGAGACTGATGATTCAGCACTGGTGATGGCTGCTTTGTAACCGAAATGGTGACTTGGTTTTTAACCGTAACGTGACTATTAAAGATACGTAACTTATGGATGGATGGATACTAGGCATATGGCGAACTCAATGATTTATTTGCGAGGTTATTCTATTTCCTTCATGAAACCTGTGTAAAGAAAATTGAGCGTGCTTACATTGTTTATTAGCATGAAATATGTGATATTGTTATCCTTCCATTGTTGTGAAACCACAATTATTACTAGAATGCGATAGCTGCCATTTGCATGTCTATCTTTATTTTTCTTTTTCGATAAATGTAATAAAATAGCCTTATATCAAATTCCTTTAAAATTATGTCCATGTACCTGTAATTAGCGTTTTCATGTTGTAAAAATTACGTGAGTTTCGATAATATCTAAATGGATGCATCTCCTCAAATATTACAATATTTTAATATTATATACCTTATTATTGTTGAGTAATACCTTCAAGTTTTATTATTCGTGTAGTTGAATCGAATGAGTACCGAAAATTTCCTTATTTCTTATTTTAAGACATTTCTTGTGTTCATCCACTATACACGTATTGTCCAGACGAAGATACCTTGTTGACTTGATTGGAACTATTATATTGGTTGTGGAATTCTTCCGCGCTTGGATGAAATTCCCTGTTAGGAAATCTCCATTAATCCATAGATATCATAGAGTTTTTTGCATTCTAAGCTATTTCTAATAAGCGTCCTTGGCGCGAGTGATTTACTTCCATGCGAATAACCGATTTTGAATTCAATTTTAATAGAATTATTTTAGATAAAGCGGATTTAGAATAAATCGCTGAAATAACCAAAGGTTTATAAATGGGGATTTGCAAAGGATTCCTGTTTATTCTTTTTTTCATAGCCGCGATGCGATTCATAATAAATACCATAGAAATTATGCTGGGAAGATAGCAGCTTATCACCTGTCCATCGAGAAAGATAACGACATGGGATTTACGTAGTCGAGTGAGTGACGGAAGGATGAACGAAACCACGTCAGGCCAGACTTTTGGCTCTCGCCCAATTAGGACACTGTTACCGCCGAGAGCAAACTCTCTCTCTCTCTCTCTCTCTCCACGGATACTTGTGATTTTGATGAGTACGCTCCCGGAATAGCAGAATAATGAGCGCAAGACTCGTGAGCGGGAAATTGCGGAGTCTTTGTGTGTTTCCACTTATCCGCACTCGAATCTGGGATTCGGAAGTTTCGCCTTGTAAGATTCATTGGCTCGCTTTAATTCTCCCTCAAAGAGCAAACGGAATCTTCATTATTCTTAGAGCACTTGTTCGCGTTTCGGAGATAGGTAGTTCCCTACTTCGCGTATGCCGGCATAATTGGTGTGAACATAACTCCTTCTTGGAAACGCAAAGTGCTTGTTGACGAAAACGGAGAGATTTGGATTTGATGTAGCGTTCGATATGTGGAGTTCAGTGCCAGAAAGAATAAGGCTCGTGTGCGAAAGTCTTTACAAGGATTTCATATGCGGAGAAAATATAATTAAGGCATTTAAAATTTAGCTTGTATTTTTTTATTTCTAATAAGGCTATGATTTTATTTGTTTGGTTAAGTATGACACGTAATAATGTATATGTATATCAGGGGTGGCCAAACCTACTTAACCCTTGGAGTCGCATACGATAATCTTCGAAAGTTCGAGAGCCTCATGACAAGTGTTCCGTGCCCATAAAATTAAAGACAGTACATAACCTGTATCCGAAGCAATTTGATATATTGAATACCCCTTAGGCATCCGACAAACTTCTCAAGTCACACTACTTCGCTGTATTCTGTGGTGAAGTACATTGGGTGGATATTTAAAAGAGCCGCAAAATAAATTAAAAGAACCGGAAACTAAGTTGAAAGAGCCGCATGTAACTCGCGAGCCGCGGTTTGGCCACCCCTGGTATGTAATATATGAATTGTTGATTTATTTATGGAATTAATACTGCCGCTCCACACAATGAAGTGTTATAAGCGCGTTTAGGCACTGCGGGATCCAAATGTCAGGAGTAAACGATCAACTTTCTTCTTGTTGCAGTGCCCATTTAGTACATACTAATTTTAAAAAATACTAATCGAACGATGCATTCTCTTCTATTATCTACAGGTACCTTAATGTATTTTCGGGACATCCATGTATTTTGCAATCGTTACGAAGATCGATACTCGATTGATTAAATTAAACGAGATGCGAAATAACAAGTAAGGAAAGTGTACAGCGTATCACAAATGGGCTCGTTGGAGTATTTGAAAGAAACTATATACGTGTATGTAAGAGAAACGGCGTTTTAAAGTTCTTTTATTGGTCATAAATAAACCATTTTCTTCCTATTTAAAAATGTAGCATGCACGCGTAAGGAAATTAAACGAATTTTTGTGAGATTGTTTATGTTACCAGTAATGAACAAGTAACCACGCAAGAAAGTTCAACTCGAATTAAAACATTCTTGCATGATTTTCCTGATAACGATAAAAATGTATAGGAAAAGATATACTCTGCTTTACTAGTTGTAGTAGTTTTATTTGATGTGACCAATACTTTACGAGATATGATGGAGTTCACTTTTTGTCACCAGTTAAGTTGTACCTCTTACGTGATTCATTTATGTGATTTTCTTATTATCTTTTACTGTAAGTCCTTAATATAAAATTTTATGAAAATCTGTTAGGTAGAAGCCTAGAACGAAAATGCGGACCGACAGACGGACGGACAGACCGACGCTAACAGGCGCTCACGCTGGAAGCGAAAAGCGCCTAAAAAAGTAAATGAATGCGATACATTTGAACTTACTTGATAGTATAAGTCTTAAAGCAACCACAAACCGTGAGGTATTTAATTGCAGTTGTTTTTAGTCTTTCATCCATGTGGCTCTAATATTGTCCGGCGCTATCCATTTCTCGTATTGTACCTCACGTTGGTATATTTTCGCATAACGATTGTCTCCTCTTTCCCTCTCCTTCCGCCGCCTGACAGAATGAAAGGGAAAAGGAGGGAAAGAGAAAAGGGGTGAGAAACGAGACCCCTGGCGCTCCGCATCTCGGCAACTTGGCGAGATATAGATCGATATCGGTGATCGATATATCAGACGATGCTACAGTGGCGTCAGACCAACCTTGCGTTTTTTTATTGATTCTTTTATTTTTCCCCCCTTTGTAGTGTAAATGAGTGTCATTGTTTCTCAACGGGCGTATAAGAGACTAGGCCCTACACGGATCGACAAAAGTGGGATATCTTTTTTAGCGTTCTCTTCCTATCCAAGCCGTGTGAAAAAATGTCTTCTAAAGGAAAAAGACTGAGAGAGAATGTCGTCAATCCTTTCTACAAATTCTGTTCAACGCAGTTCTAAGAATGGAATAGGGTTATAACTTTTGAACTATATGAATCAAAAGCCCGGGACACTCGGACTTTCAATTCATTTGTAAATAACTTTTAAATAATACTAGATATGTATATACACACATACACACTTGCGTAAGAGGAAAGGTAAATGAGGATATTTAGGGCAACTAGGTGTTGAAGGAAACCCAGTGAGCACTTACCGTAAGGAGAGCCGCTGGGGTGTCGGAAGAGACACATTTGTAGACCTCGCTGGAGCTTTCGTC
The DNA here is from genome assembly GCA_036926305.1 of Uropetala carovei. Taxonomy (NCBI): domain Eukaryota; kingdom Metazoa; phylum Arthropoda; class Insecta; order Odonata; family Petaluridae; genus Uropetala; species Uropetala carovei. The sequence goes on from JAXCHB010000212.1 coordinate 92,317, forward strand.
AGCACAAGAGAGACAAAAGAACACCTAGTTGCTCTAAAAAAAATATATACACACACAGATATACCCTTCAAACTGCCTCAGTTTACTGCCTTAAAGTCGGCGGAAGGGTGTAAACGGAGACAAAAGGGCGAAGCTCAATGGTGTCCTCGGACAACGGTAGGTTCAACAATGCTAAGAAGTCTTTCTGCAATATCTGGGCCAGGGTGTTGTTTTAAGGCCCACAATCCCCAAATGTCATGTACGCCCATAAAAAACGGCCCTCATTCTCCGTAGGCTGAATTACCTCTGACAGTGGCAGCGGTCAGGAAGAAGACATGAAGGGTGCTAAGAATCCCCGGAGGTTAAACGCCCACTGCCACTCTATGTCATCCTTACCCAATTCCTTTAACCTCAACATAACTACCTTAACTGCCGGACTTTGTCCAGCGAAGGTAGACTTCAAGATATCCGGGGACAACTGGAGATGACATCACACTTTTCTCAGAAAGCCCAGAAGAGCACCGTAGAACTGAAGAGTTTCAGCAATCAAGCCGAGAAGCTGGACTTAAGATGAATCTTAATAAAACAAAGGTTATGTACAACTCCTTCACAAATTCTCATAAGATACATATAAACGGAGCACAACTCGAAGTAACCAGCTATGTTTACTTAGGTCAGCTCATCACTACTGATGGTTCGTTTCCTGGAGAAATCTACCGGAGAGTGGAGTGCTTTTGGCAAGAATGCAAAATCTTTAAATCAAATATCCCAGTCTTCCTAAAAAGGAGACTGTATGACCAATGTTTCTGCCAGTTACGACATATGGATGTGAAACATGGGCCATGAACGCCAGAATGATACAGCACCTGCAAACAACATAGAGGAGCAAGGAGGGATGCGTGTTAGGGATCACCCGAAGAGACTGGGTAAGAAAGAAGACGGGAATCTGCGACGTGATTAGAAGAGCGAAGGTGCTAAAATGGCAATGGGTGGGCCATATTGATAGAAGAAATGACCGGCGTTGGACGTCCAGTGTCATCGAATGGATCCTAAGAAACATCAAGAGACCGAAAAGAAGACCGAAAGACATGTGGGACAGAGAGCTTGTTAAGTTCTTGGGGCAAACTTGGAGGAGGGAGGCAGTTGACAGGGAAAACTGGAAAAGTCTGGGGGAGACATTCATCCTTCAGTGGACTGTAAAAGGCTGATGATGATGACATATATACGAAGAAGATTGCTGAAGATAAAATGGACAGAAAGGGTGAAAAACGAGGAAGTACTACGAAGAATAGGAGAGAAGCGAACGATTATACAGACTATCATAAAGAGGAAGGCCAACTGGATTAGACATTACCTGAGGTGAGAGAGCATGATTAAAGAAGTGCTAGAAGGAAAAGTGGATGGAAAAAGAAAAAGGTACGAAAAGGTTTCAGATGATAGACGACTTGAAAGGGAAAGAGAGCTTTCAATACATGAAGAAGACTGCGGAAAATAGGATCATGTGGAGAACCAGGTTTAACTATGAGTAATCAGGGGCCAATCTACGGACAGACTACTTATGATATATATATATATGCTTAAGGAAAAGGAAAGGTAATAATAAAGGTGGCAACAAGGTGTTGGAGGAAGCCCAGTGGACACTTACGTAGATTGAAGAGCCGCTGGGGGGGGGGGGGGGGGCTGAGGACACACGAAAAAACAGAAACGACACAAATATGGAGCTTTCGGGCTGACACCCTTCTTCAGCGACGGAGGGACAGGGCGTCAGCCCGAAAGCTCCATATTTGTGTCGTTTTAGTTTTTTGTGTTTTTCGTGTGTCCTCAGCACCCCCAGGGGCTCTTCAGTCTAGGTAAGTGTCCACTGGGCTTCCTCCAACACCTTGTTGCAACCTATATATATATATATATATATTCTTGCGGAAGAGGAATGGTAAATGAGGATATTTATGTCAACAGAACCGTGTATATGGAGGGGAATAATTTCAAAATTTTAATTTCTTTAGTAACTTTGAGATAAAAATTATAGTATTTTACTAAAATAGTTAAATTATTACAAACTGCACTGTACGAACCGTCATTGATTATCGTATAGCCAATGATAAGAGTACTTAGTTTCGAGAACCGCTACATTATAGGTATAATTATTACCGGTTTCCAACCTATGGGGGGAGGGGGCGTGGTGGGTAGGTCGTGGGGGCCCACAACATTTACATCACATTTACATCAATACCCTGCAAGCCGCTAGAAGCGTTTGGCATGGGGTGTCACAACACCAAGTGAAGTCTAACTAATTTCTCTGTTGGATTGTCTTATCGCGTCAGGGAAAAAGGATCTGTAGTATTTCTCTGTTCTAGCGGTAATTTCGACATATTTTCTCCTGCACTGTGATCTAACATTACGTTCACTAAAACCGATGGGGACGACTATGCCGCGTACGTCTTTAACGAATTCAGAGTTTTCAAATTTTTCAAATAGTTTCCTTTTGTATTCAATTCTTCTACTCTTCAATGTCTGCCATTTCAGATCTCTCAATAACTCTGATACACTCGCATCGTACCGATATTCTCCTTTTACCAATCTAGCCGCTCTACGCTGAACTATTTCGAGCTCTCTAGTTAGGCCCTCCTCGAATGGGTCCCAGACGGCGCAACAGTATTCCACGATGGGTCGTATTAGGGAAAAGTATGCGATTTCCTTCACATTCGAGGGGCATCCCCGCAGGACTCTAGAGGAAAGCCCTTGAATTCTGTTTGCCGATGCTATAACGGTTTTGATATGCTCTCCACTAGACAAATTGCTACTGAGAATTACTCCTAGGTATTTGTAGCTATTGACGTACTTTAGCTTTAGTTCAGATCCCCGCAGGACTCTAGAGGAAAGCCCTTGAATTCTGTTTGCCGATGCTATAACGGTTTTGATATGCTCTCTACTAGACAAATTGCTACTGAGAATTACTCCTAGGTATTTTTAGCTATTGACGTACTTTAGCTTTAGTTCAGATATTTGGTACGGGTAACGGTTGAAATTCGTGGAGCGCGTGAAGTTCATTGCGGCGCATTTCTTTGTATTCAGATCGAGTTGCCAATCTTTACACCATTTCGTAATAGCCTGAAGGTCCTTTTGCAAATTCTCCTGATCGTGTATTGTGTTGAATTCTCCATACACAAGTGTGTCATCCGCGAAGAGTCTAACTTTACACTTTATATTATCCGCTAAATCATTTATATATATCAAGAATAACAGAGGACCGATTACACTTCCCTGAGGCACGCCGGAAGGCACTTTGACGACGTCTGATGCAACTCCATCGAGGACTACTCTCTGGGTTCTATCGGAAAGAAACGAGGCGATCCAATTTACAACTTTCTCGTTAATTGAATAAGCCCTTAATTATTTTAGATTAGAACTGGAGAACTTCCATCGCAGGACTGAATGTTACGCTTTTATATCATATCATAGCAGAATTTTTCGAGGATTGAATTTATGAAATAAGTAAATTAAATAGATATCACGTGTTAATAAATTTCTTATTTCAAATTATTCATATAATATTTATTCTCAATTATTATTATTTTTTACCTCGAAATATGACAAATTATTTGGGCTCTACTTAATTAGAAGTGACATTTGATGAGTTTTAATTCGTGACAGTTATGTCATTTAGATTATTTTTTTGTTTGGACAATAAATTATTGTTAAATAATTGTTTACATCGACTAAGAAGGGTTAACCTGTTTTTTATACGGAGAATACCAAATTTCGAAATTCGCTGCAAATTGATACGGACGACTTTAAATTGGCCGTGGAGTGATACACTGACCTAACAAATATAATCCGCACATTTATACGTAAAAATGCATGTTAATCCTACGTCATAATTTTTTTGTGAAGACGTTTTATCACCAGAGCATTTTCAGGTCACTGTTCACTATCTAAAGTCTCTTGGCCTTCATAGAGCAAGTAACCAATCACGAACGTTTCCCCTTCCATCGCCCCTCACAACTTTCGCGCGGGAGAACAGATACCCAATCACGAACAGCAACAGCAAGGAAACGGCGGTAGAAATGGCAACGCAGACCGATGTGAACGCTTCGAAATCAAGACTAATACTGAGTTACCCCCACTACCTTCCCAAACGAACCGTCTCCTATTGGCTGCTGCTAAGTCTTCAAGGCCAAGAGACTTTAGATAGTGAACAGAGTATAGCATGGCTGGAATATATGAAATGCGAAGTGAGATAAGCATAATTTTGCATCCCGTTTAAAGTACATATTTTGATTTCTGTGAAGGTATAAATCAAAATAATGAAGGAGAAGGTATCTCACGATGTTTGTTCTTCCATTCTTATTCCCTGATAGAGGTACTTTTTCTCTGTTGAATTGAAAGCGATCCCACAGTTTCAGATAAATCATTAAAAAAGGGCATTAACAAACTTTCATAATATATCAGACGTTTCGTGCAAATATGTGTTCTTTTGACGCAACTGCTCTACTAATTTGAAGGCTATATTTAATCTATTCCACTTTTTCCGAGTACAAAATCTGACCGATCAATTTTTGAATGCAAAATTTTTTAAATGCTAATTTAAATAATATAAATGTACGTCCGCTACATTTTTGAAAACCCATAACTCAATAACATACATACACATCCATTAATGTTCATTTTTTGTCACCGGTTAAGTTGTACCTCTGATTGGCTTACGTGATTCATTTATGTGATTTTCTTATTATCTTTTACTGTAAGTCCTTCATATAAAATTTCATGAAAATCTGTTAGGTAGTAGCCTAGAACGAACATGCTACATTTTTGAAAACCTATACCTCAATAACATACATACACATACATTAATGTACGTAGTGTTTTAATGCGGTAGACAATTGTTTTTGTACCGTTTTTTGTAACGGTATGAGTTTGCAGATGTGTTTGCCAATGATTTTTCAAACGTTTGATATACCCTCGCTATGATTACGCTTTTATCTATAGGTCTTTCTGTGGATTGAGGCGAAAGCTATTTCGAAAATAAAACTATATATATATATATATATATATATATATATATATATATATATATATATATATATATATATATATATATATATAGAGTGTTCTCATAGCCGTAATGTGAGATACACCTTTCACGGATAACGACGACATACATACGTGGAGCGACTGCGCAATGTAGACGCGTATCACGGTAACGCCATAAAAGAGATTGAAAGAGTCCTTAGAATATTTTTGTGTCGGGCTAGCAAACAGATGTTTCAGCAAGGGATATCTAAAAGACTCTTTTTGGAAGGCATGTGCGTCTGTTGGCTGTATTCGCTGCTTTGCAAATATTTGGCGAGTTACGGTTCGAAAGATAGGATTTCAATCGATTGGTTTTTTTATCAGCCCAGACCGGTTTTCAACTTTTATTGGAATAACTTTATTTTTTCATGTTTGAACTAAATGGAGACAGACGTCAAGTTTCATAACACCAGAGTATATTGATACGAATTCATTTTAATTCTGCAATGTGATACCACAAAAAATAAATATTTTCCCACGACTTCTTAATCCCCTTTCAGCCATGTCAATTTTTATTGGCACTGAATCGCATTATTTCAATAATTTATTCTGCATATTGTATGTAAAATTGTTGATAGACATATATTGGATAGTGCATGGCCTATGAGCCTAAATTTGGAAAAGGAATTGCTGAAATATTCAGAATTAATAAGCGTATGGAAATACCCTTATCTGCTCTATGACATTCACAGTTGAAAGGGTTAGATAAAAGGAGTTTTGATCCCGAATAAATTAGGTTCCCTGAATGTATTGCATTTTATAATATTTTCTAATTTCATCGTCCTCGATCAGAAAATCAAAACTATTGCTGAATGAAAGAAGAAATACTTACAAACCCTCGATTCGCTTATGATAGGATATTTTACTTGCTTAAGTTAAGAATAAGAAAATATAATTATGTGTCTGTGAACATTCAAAAATAAATTTTGATTGGATTACACCGGTATTAATTTTCAATACGTGAACCTAATTGTATTTTCTGCTTATTCCTGAACGCCTTGGATTATTTTTTTTTCGTATTTAAGTGATTCAAGTAGTCCCTTACGGCTATTGTTACCGCATTTAGCGCGATTAATTCTCAAAGGATAGTGTTATTGTGATATCGAAGAACATGTAATTTTTAAGACCTAATATATCACGAAGAAATTAAATCCATTGCGTTATAATTTTCTCAAAACTATTTTTATGATATTATATAACGGATTTTTTTTTCAATTTATAATATCCCTCATAAGTGTGTACGGAGTAACAGCGAAGTTGTTGAATTAACCTGCGTGACGTTTAACCTTTGACCCTTGCGAGTTTAGTTTTAAACGCAATAAAAAATTTGTCATGGCATGTTGTGCGTATCTTGCCGTAGATTTACTTCACGGAATGTTGGTTTAGCTTGCGAAGCATTCTTTTGTTCCCGACACGTCATTTTTGCCACGCACACGGCAGCGATATTCAACCGGGGTTACTCATATCACTTGGGAGTCCGCGACTTATTTATAAGAGAAGTGTCTTTTAAAATGTTTGCTGTACTTACTTCAGCGTTTAGAAATTAATCAAAAATTCAGGATGTGCTGTGCTAAAAATACGACTATTAGTCCAGAATGTCGTAGATAGTTTCAATAAAAAGGATATTTGATACAAAAAACCAAATACAATATTTCCATTATCCCTTCAAAAAATTGTTTTGTAGCAACTTAATAATATAGAATGAAAACAGAAAATTTATCATTTTAAATTATTTAAATACCTAATTAAAATTCTTCATGCAATTAAGTTTTATTTTTATGATTCTTCATCTTTGCGATTTTTCTTGCTAAAGAAAATTTAAAGTGTTAGATCTGAAAAAAAGGCATAATTTTATATGATAAATAGTATTATTCAATTTTTTCATTTTTCTTTGCAGAAGGGCGAGGGCCACCATACGCCGTAATCGTTTACGTGCACGGCGAATCCTTCGAATGGAATGCCGGGAACCCTTACGACGGAAGTGCCCTAGCGTCTTACGGACACGTCATCGTCGTCACCATTAATTTTCGGCTTGGAATTCTGGGTAAGTGTCTGACTCGTTTTTTTCATTCCATCGTGTATTATGAAGTCATTTTATTCATTTTTGCCCCCCCCAAAATATATACCTATCTCAGACTCTTACGGGATATATTCCGTCGTGATAATATATATAACGGGTCAGGTAAGTGAATAACATTTTTCGAAGGAAAATAATAAACATTTTAAAAAGATTTATCTATATATTTTTTTTTTGAATTATTGATATTTTTATCTCGATTTTTACATATTCAGCGATTGCCTATTCCTCCGTTTTAACTCTTGATAGCTTAGCTGATCCATATTTTACGTAGACAGGTCGGCAGCCTGTCATACAATCACTTTTTCATGGTTTGCACTGTGCACGCAGCCACACTTTCACTCAAAATCATTGTAGGGAAAACCGGCGCATTAGGCTTCTACTCTATGCGAGAAGCACAAAAAGGGCCAAATATCTTACGTCACTTCCGGCGGATTGAGTGGTGACTCGTGTGTCCCAAAAAACACAAGAGGGGAAAGGCTGGGTTGAAAATAGCACCAACCCCCAAGATTCGATCCCCTTTCCGATGTGTTGAAAGTCATATCAGCACCACCAGTGTTTAATGCTTGGGACAATTTAAACCGAGTACAACTCTGAAAGCTTTTATTTTTTATCACCGTGCCACCGCAAATTTAAAGAGTTTACGAAAACCGACAAAGTTTGTCTGAAGTCATCCATATCAGGATTATATTTTAAGATGTTATTTGGTTTCTTATTGAAAACAGTCGCTTATTTGATAGAATGAACTTCGATGGTCAGCATAAGTTAATTCGATATCTCCCTTTCTGAAAATGACTGTGCTGCAAGAAGCAGTCCTAATATTATAGCGACAGAGTAATCGTTTAATTTAACTGTTAAAAGGTTAATGAATTACCTATTTTATGCATTAAAATCAGAAGAAGGGAAAGGTATACGGCCTCGAGCTGGAATCGAATTAAACTCTTCCGCTTAAAAAGCGTGCAAGCACTGAGTCATCGAGACTTTCATCCGGTAAGTTGTGGAGCCAGGATGGATACTTGTTACTTCCCTCCAGGATCTCAAAAACCATTTCACCACCCTTCTCGACAGACCCGTTTAATTAAGCGAGTGGAAATCCATGTTCTTACATCATCCTATATGATGCGTAGAAAATTACAATAGCCGCAAGGGTGCGCATAATCCGGAATGCGAGCTCCGTGCATGTTTCTTTTTTTAAAGCCAAACATTTGTGAAATTGTAGAGCTATACTTTTCCATGCCATTGGACGAAAGCACTCCTCGGCAATGAGGACTTCACGGAGTAATGCCCATAAATTTAAACTTCGCGCATTCACAAATCTCGGGTTTATTTTTTGAATTATTACGTCGAAGTAATATATCCGATGATGACTCACACATCTTTCAACAGTGGCTTAACCCTTTTTCAAGCGTAGTCTCGACGACGCGTAATTATTCCGATGTCTATTTACGTAATTTTTGTCGCATTTTATACAATTATTTTTGGTTCTCCTACGCTTACTTATATCTTGCGGCATATAACAAAAATATCAATCAAGAGTTAACAATTTCTGATATCAAGACTAGCAAGCCATTACAAATTTTCGGGTATTGTAATTTATTTGACCATTTAAGGTCAATTTGATCTTCAATTAGCAGGTCATATAAATATCACATTTAGTAAAATTCATATTTTTTGTTAAAGTGTGGAAACTATATTTTTTATCGCAGAGAACCTACCTTCCGTAAATTTAACTACATTTAGCGGAAGTTGAGTAAAAGTTTTTATGTCAATAAGAGAATTATAGCCAACATGTTATCATGTATGGTTTTCTTATATTATAAATACTCGATCTTGGAATAACCCATACTGCTTATATATTAACGGCCTTAGGATAATTTCTAATTTTTATATAAATAGCGTGGTTCTTCATAGCTAATTTACCTAGTTTATCTCGGCATAAAATTATCATGCTTTTTTTCGAAGACCCCGATTTGCTAAACAAAGCGTTAGGTTTCCATGAATTTACATAATGCTGAGTGGAACATTATGCAAATTAACCTTTCGGCATAAAATTTTCTGAGATTTATTAAGGAAATTATGCCGTATCGCATATTGTGACCGGTTTCTAAACCGATGTCTATTTTTTTTAAGGACAACGAATTTAGTTGTTAATATTATGTTTCTTCATTCTGACACATATAATTACTTTAGTCGAACTTATTTTATTCTTTTAAGCAATTATGATACATCCTTGATAAAGGGACATTGTTATTCATAGAATCGAACACAATAGACGATTCGGCTTGATGAAAAAATCTCGCTCCTCAGAGACAAAAATCCGATTCGCCAATTAGATTCAACGATTAATCGCGCCATCTGTCTCACGCCAGCATTAATTACTCCAGAAAATAGACTAGCGAACAAACATACAAAAAAGAAATTAAAAAAACGAAGCGCCACACTATTTTTTTATCTAGGAAGAGAGAGAGAGAGAGAGCGGTAGTGGAGGTGGGGGGGAAAGCGGGGAGAGAAAGAGGGCATCTTTATCGATCTCCATATCCCTCATTACTTATTCGTCTGGAGAGAATATAAAAGGGACAAAAATGCCCTCTGGTTTAGAAACAATGGGAAGTGTGTCACATCCCTTCAGCGCCGCGAATGGAGAGGGGGGAAAAATAACCCATCCGACACTTTTTCCCTCGAGTCCCAAAGCGATATGTGCGAACGCCGCGGGGGGGAGGGGGGGAGGGAGATCTCCCCCCACCCCATCCCGCCCCTCTTTTGGAGGAGGGTCTCTCCAGCCACGGTATATATGACATCCATCGCGGATGAGGTAGGACAATGGGTGGGAACAATGGCCACGCCGCTAGGACGATCCCTCAGGTCGGAATGGCTTCGATTCCGACTGCGGGTAAGAACTGGAGGTGATGTGGGAGGGAAGGGGGTTTTGTCGCCTGGTCTAAAAAGAGTGACCTCTACACTCGCAATGACCGCGTCTGAGCGACACGTTAATGCAATGAGGTGTGTGTTTTTGTGTGTGTGCGAGAAATGATTTTCTGTGTGTTCCTGTCCGTGCGTGTGATTTTTCGGAACGGCGCTACGGGACAATATCGCAGGGGTTTTTTGGTTTATATGGTCGTTTGAATATCAGAGTGCCCCTTTTTATAGGCGTTGTTCTTGTTTACATGTCCTCCTGATTCGTTGCTAAGTAACGACGTGCACCTTTTTATCTTTCTTAGAAATTAAGTTTGGAGTATGTTTTGCACATTTAAGTTCCGTTAAGTTTCTGGTTTGGAATATGTGTTTTTTATGAAAAATATGAGTTGTTGGCTGATTACGATAATAAGGCGTACATGTAGAAGATGACTTAATCCGTGAAAACGTGTGCAGTACAATTCATGTAAGAGATGCCTAAAGATTAGCAGTCATGTTGCAGTACTGATGTCATTTTGCTCCTGAACATCCCATATTTAAATTAAGTCGGGATTTCGGGGGACTTATCAAAGTTACTTAAAGAAATCCTCTTACTTCTTGCATTGCGGTGCAAATTTTATATTTTTAAATTACATGTTGGTCGTGGGTTATTTCTGAACCAGATTTTAGGCTAACTTTTACGATTAGATTTCACTCGGAAAATTTATTTATTATTTGCATAAGTTTTTTAAATAATTTATGTTGGAACGAGAAAAATGAATTGCTAAGAAAAGTTAGTAATTGATAAGCGACTTTCAAGGAATTTTGTTTAATTTTTGAAAATTTAAGGTAAACTGATAAAATTGATGGTTTAACAGCAAAGGATATTCGGCGTATTTTTTGTATACACAATAGGTAAAGTCCCATTATACATTTTTTATGGTAAAATATTTCGGTATAGCTTAAAAATAATGCACAGTTTCTTGCGCGAATGCATTATTCAACATTCATTCGCTTCTGAAATAACCGATCCATATTTTTCATTAATTTGTTAATCAATTTCCTTAAATAAATAAACTAGTACATGATTTCGACGAAAACAATTATCGAAAGCCGTTTTTAAAGGAAAAATTACGAAAATTTTTTGGCTAAAAATTCACCCCTAACGTTTTTTTTTAACCAATCTAAAATTTAAAAACCACAGCGGGACAAAAAGTCGTGATGACGCAAATTGAAATAAAATCCGAATAAATTTCGTACGTTTGGAAGGTGATAAATTTGAAAAAAAATTATAAACCTTCCTATAGGGAAGAGCGAGGTTTTATTATTGCATTGTATGAGAGTTTATCGGTTTTTGATTACCAGAGGATGACAGATGAGGACCGGTAATAACATCTAGGTCACCGACAACGTCTTCCAAAAGCACGGTCTAAAACAACTCCACGGAAAAGCGGCTTGTTTTTCTCTCGGTCCCTCTCTTTTGCTATGGTGACAATGTTTACGTAGGAAGTGATGTGGAGGAGAGCGTTTTATTTTTTGGAGTCTTGGTAGTTTACCAGACTCGGTGATGATTGTAATATTTGAATGACAAAGTGAAAACAAGGAAACTGAAAAATGAACGAGAAATGTCACCGTTCAGACTTGGGTTTTAGCGTATGCATCGCTTATTATAATGAAAGGAACGGGATGCTCCGCATCTCAGGTATTGGGAGCAAAAAATCCACTCTGGTTTTACAATGATTATTTTCCTATATGTATAGTATAAAAATATCACGTAATCGAACCTTATTTGCAATTAATGAGATCAGCTATGCACATTATGGAACATTATAGACTTATCGTCACCACGTCTTTAAATACACCACTTGCCATTAAAAAAACAATGTTCAGTTCACTTAAAAATTTTAAAAATATACATATAAACGTAAATTATTTTGATAGAAATCATGATGCAAATTTTTATAAAATTGAAAACTATTTGATAGGAAAATGATTAGGATAATCGATGCCAAAATGCTTCCATTGCTATACATTGGAAAAACTAGTCAGTCACATTATATTTACATAAATAGTAGTTCAATATAAATTTGAACTCAAAGTAATGCTATTCGTTGAATAGATTTAGCTTGAAAATGAGAAAAAAATTTAATAGACTTCCGAGACATAAACATTGCAAATATTTTTAAAGCTCGTATATTATGGAAAAACTATTTTTTAAACATTTCTGCCGTACCAAGTATTAATTATTCACATAACTGTACTTCGGTGTCACGTTTTTCTCCGTGAAATTTATTCGGTTCTGATTGATTTTCATTGTAACGGGGAATGGGGGAATAGTATAAGGAAACTAATGATCTCGCTCTATGTGCTACTTTAAAAATGCGGAAAACTTCATTTAGTTATTAAATACCATTTATCTCCTACGCAGTAAAATTTTTCGCCTCTGGTTTCCTGCTCTCTTTAAGATACCTTACGATGCAACGTATACCATTTCATTTTTATTATTTATATATTTTAACTTCGTAATATTTTTTCACGATATTTTCGTACATGTTTCTTGGAAATCTATCAGCTTTCACCATCAATTGTCCTTAAATTTCACTCTAGAGGGATTTATGAAGGAAATAAACTAATATAATGACCCAAGATTCTTAACTATGCACTCACGCTTTATCAGAATATATATTTAGTTCTATTTAAGCTTTTAAAATATGTATATTTCGTATTGTACAGCATTTATTTTGTCATTACTGAAGCATTTCTAATTATTCAACCTTGACTTAAGAAGCAATTCATCTCATTTTAGAGTATCATAAAAATTGAATTGAACTACAAAAACGTATCTGTGAATCGGATAATAAAGTCTCCTTTTTTTATTTAGAGATTTCTTACTTATGATTTGCAGTACGCAAGACAGAGAGAGAAACCGTCCCGAGGATCTAAAAGAAACCATAGCGGAAATTATTTGCAAGTGTATTATTATTATTTATCACCTCGAATATTTGAAACAAGAAACGTTCGGCCAACCTTGCCCTTCTCCTCCCACTGCTCCTCGAATTTTAATTCTCCATCCACTCCTCCTGCTACCTTCTCTCTCATCTCCATACCTCTTCTCACCCCATTTACTTCCCATCCAATCCACCTCATTCCTCTCTCACTCCCAATCTCCCTACTCATATACTCGTATACTCTCTCTCTCCTCATTTCTTTCTCTTGTCTCCCGCGAAATGTGTCAGCTGATCTCTCTTCCAGTATCTCGTCCCGCTCTGCGCTTCCTTTGTTTCACTGTCTTATACCCTATTTCCTCCCTCCATTTCTCCCCTCCATTTCTCCCCTCCATTCTCTCCGTCTCGGATCCCGCTGAGGCTCGGCTGTCCAAAAAAAAAATCCGTCTCTGCCTCTCTCTCTCTCTCTCTCTCAACCTCCTCCTCATTCACTCCGTCTTTCCTCCCCTTCCCCCTTCTCTCCCTCTTCCCCTTTCCCTCACTCTCTCCCTCTCTCTCCCTCTCTCTCTCCCGCACCGCCACTGCATCCGACCATCTCTTCCCTCACGGGTCTTGCTCTACTGTGTTCTTAGAGGATTTGAGCCCCAGGAGATGTAAACCCAGACTTCGCAATGGGGATTGAGGGGGTGAAGGGACGGGGAGTGGTGTGGGATGGTGGAGGGGGCAGCTGAATTAGAGAAGTAGAGAGGGGATGGGAGAAGGACGGTTGGGGGAGAGGAGGATGTGAATGGGAGGTAGCAGTTGGGTGAATGCAGTGGAGATAGAGAGGGAAAAGGAGGGGTAGAGGGGAGAAGGAATATAAGGGAGAGGAAGGAGATATTAAAGGTATGGATAGAGAAAAAAGGGAGTATGTAGTGGGAGAAACAAAGAAGATAAAAGGGAGACTAAAAGGAGAGGAAATAGAAAGATAATAGGGAGAAGCAGAAACTAAGAGAGAGGTTGAGAGAAGCGGAGATAGGTAGACATGAGAAGAAATAGGTCGGGTGAGAGGGAGAGAAAGAGGAAAATAGAGGCTTAGTTAAGTATACAGAGGCAAGAGGTAGAAGCGGGAGTAGAATAAATATGTTGTAGTGAAAGAGATATAATGCAGATAGATAAAGAGAGAAGCGAAAGAGATTGGCAGAGAAAAATAGTGAGAGGCGGTACTTTAGAGATTTAGAGACGGAGATATAGAAAGAGGAAGGCAGTCTGCTGTGTAGAATTGGCCCATTCAGAGAAAAGGAAAATGGCCGTGGAGGAAATGACTTGCAATGACAGTTATGGAATGGACAGTTCGAAATAAGGACGGAGGAAAAAAAAAGAAGAGGCGACGTGGAAGAGCGGCAGTGGAGATATAGAAGAAGCATTTGCCAGAGGATGCTGGGGGAACTTCTTTTGCCCATACACACACGAAAATAAACTCTTCGAAATGGACTTGCAGCACTAAAAAGATGAGTTTATCGAAAGTAAAGGAAATTTAAGTTTAATATTCAGAATATAATATCATTAGACTATGAATGGTAATGGTTTGTGTTATCTTGCCTACAATATCTCCATTGCCTAAATGAATAAAAAATTGTCATTTATATTACTTGTCTGCCATTTTTTCGGCAAAATGTGTTATATCTGAGAGTTACGTAAAATTCAATGCTGCAGTATCGCAGAGTTCACCAAAAAACATCAACCTCTGCAAAAATACCGTTGCATAATAGATTATACTCCAACATTAGCTAAAACTAAATTCGCCATTGATAACGAACGTGAATTTTCTACATTCTTCGGGAGAAGTGATGAAAAGTTACTCGTGTACTTCGCGGAACGCGTATTGCTTGCAGAATTAAAACCAACAAGGAAGAATAAGTGAAAACTTTTTCTCGGAATGAAAGGAAAACTCTGTGATTGAGGAAAATGAGAAAGGCGATGAAAACTGTGAATCAGATGGCACAAGATTGAGGATTGAATGTAGCGTCCTACGGAGAAAAAGGTGATTAAAAAGTGCTCGGTTGAGATAACCGAGGAAAATTCCGTGTTATGAAAGCAAAGAAAACAGAAAATAAAACTAAACGTTGCGAAACATAAAGGAGAAAACGATCTGCGACATTTAAGTGCTGCTTGTACATTTTTAATGTAAATTTTAGCCGTAGAAACTCTTTAGTAGGAGGTTTAACGTTAAAAATATAATATTTAATATTTGGACTTGATTTTCAATTCCGCAATAAACACGGACTCTTGAGTAAGTTCCTATGTAAACTCTTATCCGTCCTGGCGTCGCACTCGCAACTCTTAATAAAGTCCGCCACAGTAATTCGGCCAGGCACGCGTAAAAGTTACGCGCTCCCTGTACGCTAAGTGAATATGGAAAGGAGATGATAGGGAAGAAAGAGCTGGGAAAGATTATAGAGATAATACGTAAAATTAAGAAGTGCCGTATACACCAGGCCCCTCTGTGTTTTTTTTATTAAAGGTTAAGGGTCGTCTTATATTCGCGAACAAAGAAATAAATATATGAGCAAGATTAATTTCAATTTCGTTAATAAATTGTTAATATCCAAAACAGAGTGATGAAAAACTCTAATGAAATATTTTAATATGATCCAAAATTGAGAAAATACCTTTAACGGTTAATAAATTAGAAGAAACTTTTCTACGTAAACAATAAGCGAGGATAGAATTGCAGAACAAATTATATAAGGCGCTTTTTCACCGACTGTTTATTTTCCAGCGGAGAGAAGAATGCAGATTGTATGTCCACTGCACTTTGCGTTTTTAGTGATTTAAATAAAAAAAATTTTAAAAATATTTTAGCGATACTCTTTTTTTTTATAAAGGGTACTCTCAAAATTAGCTCGTGTAAAAGGAGGTTGTCTTTATATTCGAGTTTGCCTTATAGTCGGGTAAATGCGGTATATAGGAAAGGTGTGGCAGTAGGAAGGGACTGTAAAGCATAGAAGAGGAAATAGGACCGAGAAAAGAATAGCAAGGAGAGAAATTAGGAGGCATTCGGGTAGAGGAGCTAGATCATTGAAAAGGAGGGGGAAGGAAGTAATATATACGAAGAAATGAAAGGTAAACAAGAGGGGGGGAGGGGGAGAAAGCGGAGAAAAATGAAAGAGGAAGCGGTTAATGGAATGGGCGTGCTTTTTTCTGATAAACCGGTGGAACCTGAGGAGGAGAGGATCCCTGGTCTTGAAAGCGAAATGTAGTGTATGGATGAAGTAGAAAGAGGGAGAGACAGGGAGGAGAGAGGGGGAGAGAGAGAGGAGATAGAGGAAAAGAGGGGAGGTAGGGGACAGAGAGTGGAGATAGGGTAAAGGGAGTGGAGATGGGCGAAAGGGAGGGGAATTAAAGGGGTGGAGAAGATATAGAGGGCAAAGGTGACAGAGGTAAAAGGGAGAAGTTGGCGCAAGGAGACGTTAACGAAGGCCTTGGGATGAAGATTTTCAATGGAAATACGCGTATTTTCGCCCCCCGCCCCCCTGGAATGGTCCGAGACAGTTTATTCGTAGAGCGTCTCCTGGATACGCCTTTGCCCCTCTTCTCGTCCCTTTCGGGCGAATGAAATGGATAAGGAGGCGAACAGCTCCGTGACACTGAGAAAGGCTCAGTTTACATTAACTGTAAAGGGTTCTTCGGATAAAGGGCTGCCTTTTGTTGCGGGAAAGATTAAAAGCTTTCCTCTTAGACTCTCTCGCACCGTGATTGCAGTTTAAAAAAAAATCTTTTCTTTTGAATTCTATTCGGGGCGGACGAGGTTCGGAATTCGTGAATGTTAATTGAAATCGTTTTTAAGATGTTTTTTTTTTTTAGTCTGAAAAAGAGAAAAGTATTTGCGTTTGTAAATTACATCGGTGACGTTTCGACTGTTGGGAAGGGGAGGCAGTATTATTGTCAAAAATGTTTGGAGGGGCATACCACGATTTAAAAAAAATCAATAAATGTAACAATTTTAAAATCATGTTTTTACAAATTTGGTGAAAGGCAATTACGTAGCAAGAACAAAAACACAATATTTCATATTTCCATTAAAAAAATGAAATTTAATATTATACAAGGGGGGCAAGAATTTAAAAAGGTCTCGGCCCCCACTCAACCTCATCTAATTACGTACCTGAGCTTGAAGATTTTTGAAGATTAATAAAATCAGTTATCGAAGTCATCGATGATTGGACGATAACTTTTACATAGTTCGAAAAATTGGAATATGATATGGCAATAATAATTCATTATTTTCCGCTTAAATTATAACGAAATTAAATTAAATAAAAATAGTTTCAACTGATGTAATTTATTTAAAATGAGAAAGCTAATCGTTTATAATGCTTTAGCACTTTAATATAATAAAATACATTTATATTATGAAATATGAAAATTCGTTTAGGTGCATCGAGATATAGTAAGAAGTAATTCGGCCTAGGTTGCCTAAAAATGGAAAAAGTATGCTTTTAGAGGTCGCGTGATTTAAAAACTTGCGGTCTAATATGTTTGTACAAATTAGTCCGACAATAAAAAAATTAGGCCCGATTTATTCGATAAAGATAAAAGTTTTACTTTTCCAAGAAAGCAATCATTTATAACGACAATATGGAAGCCGATATTTTCTCTTGCGTTCAAATATAAAACATTCATCTCAAGAAATTTAAATTGACCGGCGTTTTTCTAGCATGGAAGCGTAATTATTCCTTGCTTTTTTTATATCATATTATTCTCAACCTCGAAAGAAAAAAGAAATTTGTTAAAACACTCCCCTCTCCAAATGAACTACAGAACGATAAATCGTGCTCGAAAATAAAATTATTAGTAATCTACGAATTTTAAGAATCAAAAGGTCCGTGGCATCACTTTTTTTCAATTGCCTACTAAGATAGGCCAGGAGTAGAGATAAAAATATTCTCGCCAAAAAATGCTGGTGGTGAGACCAGAAGGAAAAGATAAATAACTGAAACACATGCAAACACAAACACACGGGCCACATTTTCCGCGACGGTATTCGTCATTCGGATGGAATTTTATAGACGGAACGTGGAAAGGAGAGAGGAGGAAAATAAGGCAAAATACGGCTTTCGCGTGTGCCCAGAATGAAGAACAGAAAGGAAATTCGCAGGAAATTTTTCTTCTACTCTGCGCACTTTTTCACGGTTGAATGCCATATACCAGCAGCGAGGTTTTGGTCGGGATTTGAAGGGAGGGATAAGGGGATGGGAGGAAGGAGGAAGGGGGGAACAGAAGAAGCAGAAATAGTAACGGAGGTTTTGCATAATACATGCCAATTTGGGTCCGGCAGATCTCACCAATATGCCATCTCATATCCTCGCATTTTTGTTCCAGCCCATGCGCCAAAAAATAATAATAAAAAGCTTGCAAAAATGGGTTCACGTTTCGTTTTTTTTCCTCGCCTCTCCTGGATACCTTAGCAAGTTGATCCCTTGCTGAAAAAAACGAGGATATGGCTGAAAAAATGGAGAGATCCCATTCATTTTAACGATGCATTTTCCAGGAGCCTAGGATAACGCCATAACCCCTACCACACCTCGAAAATTTCTACGCGGCGGGTCAATATCCCTCTTTTCCCCTCGCCTCTTATTATCATATTTTTTTACAAGTTTCATTCACTATTTTTTTACGTTGCGAAGGTATTTTCCTCTCTCATGCACTCTGTCTCACCGTTCTTATTTTTTTGTAGGTACGGGGCAATAGTACGTGCGGGTGCCATTAGATGCGGCCCTGGTTGCATAAATGATGGTCATTAGAGTGAAAAGAGATAAATGAATTTATAACAAAGTCCGCGCTGGGGGATACTCCAGTGGAGTTCTCTCCTCTCGAGATGCGTGACGGAGCGAGGAGCGCGGGATTTTTTCCTTCGTTCGCTTCGGATTTTACTGTTTTATCAACGGGTATGGATTCATAACTCCGGAGGAAAATAAATATAGCGGTATTCTCGCGCGCCATTAGGGAGATAGTGTCTCTCGCGGTGTGTTTAGTGAATTAGTTGGTAGGCTATTCGCGTCGTGTGCAGAGTAATGAAAAAAATTCAGTTGATGCACCGAGCTATTTGTCTTATTTGAATGGGTCGCATGTGTCACGCCTGTTATGCACGTGGAAAATCTTGTTTATGTATCATAATTAATACGGGGAACAAAAGAGCTCCCTAATTGGCGCCATGTGTCTAGCCAGGTTTCTATTTTCCGCGCGTTGCATATTAAACAGACAACAAATAAGCCTGTAGTTTGCACGGAGTGAAAATAAAAATATGATATAAAATTGCATTTTTGCAAAAGAAAAGATGGATTTAATTCAGATTACGTTTGCATCACGTTTACTTCCGTAAATGGGAAGGCATTTATTTGTAAACCTAATGAGAATTTTCTAACGAACAGCGCTGTGGTCTAATTACAACGTGTTCGCAGAATTCATCACCGTAGGGCAAAAATCTATGCGGGCGATATTATAATATATAAACTCCGTGTTATACTGTTGCCCGGGTTGTTTTAGAGCTCCCCACGCACCTGCCAAAGCTGCTTTCGAAACCCGGACTCATATCCGTTATTGTTTCATCATCATCATATGTAGTCTGTCCGTAGACAGGTCCGTGATTATTCATGTTAAACTTGGTTCGCCATATACCTACTCCTTTTTTCCGCAGTCTTCTTCATGTCTTGATAGCTCTCTTTCCCTTTCAAGTCGTCTACTAGCTGAAACCTTTTCCTACCTCTTTCTCTTTTTCCATCCAGTTTTCCTTCTAGCACTTCTTTAATCATGCTCTCTCCTCAGGTAATGCCCAGTCCAGTTCGCCTTCCTCTTTCTGATAGTCTGTATAATCGTTCGCTTCTCTCCTATTCTTCGTAGTACTTCCTCGTTTTTCTCCGTCTATCCATTTTATCTTATTCTTTCTTCTCCATGTCTACATTTTGAAACTTTCCTAGTATTTAATATTATTTTTCCTTAGCGTCCATATTTCTGTCCCATACAAAGCTATACTCCATACATAGCATTTTTTTCAAATTCTTGCGGGTATCCTCCTTTACATTTCCCGTTAGCAGGAGTTTCTTTCTTCTGAAAGTGGCTTTTGCTTTCGTTATTTTATTCCTGATTTCATCGGTACATTTTGCTTCTGTCGTTATGATGCTTCCGAGGTATTTATAATCTGAAACTTGTTCTAATGGCTTTCCTCCAATATCTATGTTCAAATTTTCTTCTTTTCTTGATATTCCCATGAGCTTCGATTTTTCTGTATTTAGACCCATACGTTATTGTTTACTTACATCAAAAGGGAAGGCGATCCTGATGTTTTATGTATATTCAGCGGCCTGCTATATATGCAGTAGGTGGATGACGAGTCCGGGACCTCAAGCGTCATAATATATGTGAGACGTTATCTAGGGGACGAAGGAAACCCGGTTCGGGTATTATAACCGTCGCTTTAATAAGGGGCTCCTTGGTGCTTGGACGATTTGATATTCCTTCCAGGAGACGGGTCTTCGTGTGTTAACCGCCGTTTCGGTCCAACTGGGTCAAGATCCCTACGTGCATCTGGACTTCCGTGGCTCATTTAATCTAGCGGATGGAGCAATATCGATTTCTTGTACTTTGTGACGCATTCGTAAATAAATATAAATTATTTTAATTAATTATTAATTTAATTATTTCATCCATTTCCGAAATACTTATATTTGTGTTATTGGGCCAATTTTATAAAGATCCACTCAGGAACAGTGAAACGCGTCTTAATTAAAAGTCATTTTCAGATGGGTTGAATGGAATTCTTTAGATTAAAAAAACAGGTTGATTTTGGTGCTGCTGAGCTGAGCAGAACTTATCATTTCAGCAAGCCATTAAAATATCGGAACTGTATTATCTCTGTATTTAGAACGTGAGAGAACACGTTTGTACAGTTTCCTTGAAATTAACTTTAATAAGAAAAAGGTTAACAGCTGTTGAAGCCGTATATTAATACATTCTCAGACTGAGGTGCTTAACTTACATTTTCATTAAGAAAAGAATGTCTGAAAATGTGATCTTCGTACGTATTAATTAGCCAAAGTGTTGTCTCATTAAATTTAACGCAAGATGTTCAGACGTCGAGGAAGTTTCTTTATTTGAATGGAAATAACCGATAACGTTCTAAACTACCAACGAAACTAGAAGACTTAATTCTCAAATTTTAGCATATAAATGTGATTATCGACTAAGGATTTAATGGCCAATTTTTCGAAACATATAAAAAATTATTCAGGCTAGGATTTAAGACGACAGAGATTGATGATTTCAGAACGGAATGCATTACGTAACTGGTAAGAAGATGACACACGATCGAAACAGTATCATCCCTAGTATATCATTCCAGCCGAAGAAAGTACAACCACTGCAACTGAATAGGAGTAAAGAGTATTCCAGACTTCCATTTTAGGTTTCACGTTTCCATCGCCATTTTTAAGAGGGGATGAGAATGATTCCGAAGAAATAGAATAAAAATGCAAAAAGCGAGAGTTAGGAAGACAGAGGGATAGAGAAAGAGAAAGGTACAGCTGGAAACAAAAAAATGTAGCGCGAAAAGAATTTCGAGGGAAGCGGAATTGGGGTTTGAAAGTGGAATGTGGATGAAACGAGATTAAGTTGGAGGAATGCTGAGACGACCAAGATAAAGGAAGAGAGGTGAAATGGAGAGAGTTAAGAAGTAAAATGCAGAGGAGGGCGGCGGAATAGGAAAGGGGCCAAGGAAGAAAAAAACGGAAGTACGTATAGGTGAGCGAAGGAAGCATGTACTGGCAGACATACCCAAAAAGCCTTTATTCTCATGAAGCTAAAAGTATGTAGGCCAGGAGTGGTCATAACTTTTGCGAGACTGACCGTATTAACAGGTATGTATATAAAACTGCTTCTTTGGGTAATTTTAAGATTCACATCCGAAGTTATTTGAGGGAAATTGAAATATTCTCGTAGTGGCAATCGATTATTAAATTTTAGCGTCATAACTTCACTACATGCAATCATTAACGAATCTAGTTTACTTGAGACTTATCGAGCCCATTTTAACTCAAAAAAAAAATTTAAGAACAAATGCTTGGAAGTAATGAGCACTTATCTTAGGCATCTTCAGTAGCCGTAACATTTTATAGCCTCGTTACGGCTGACGAAGATACCTAACGTTAGCACTTATTTTTTTCAAGTGATTACCTACCCTTGGGGTACAAAATTACCTGTATTACATTACACGGTTCGGCTTCGTAACGGCATCCTGGGTCGCCTAAAATTTTCTCTCTAGTCTTATGTGGTTCATTGACCCTAGTTTTGCCGCTCTTGACGCATTCCCTTTTTACATTCAAGGGAAGGGATAAAGTTGAGGATAACAGGAAGAGGAGGTGAAGGAGAAATGGAAAAGAGGAATTTAGGGAGAGGTTGGGATAGGGTGCGAGAAAAAGAGGAGGTGAGAAAAAGGTAGAGAGAGCGAGGGGGAGAGAGGGAGGGAGAGAGGGAGGGAGAGCGTGATAGGAGAAGGAAGTTGACAAAGAACCAAGAGGAGAAGAAAATGAGATATTTGTGAAATATTAGAGAAGATAGAAAAATAAGAGATGAAATGGCAGAGAAAGAGTGAATGACTGAATTAAAGAGTGAATGGAGTGAGATAGGAAAAAATGGGAGCGCGAGAAATAGGCGCGAAGATGGAGGAGATAAGATTATGCGGGAGGCAGGGAGTGATGGTAGCAGAACGGGGAAAGGTCTGAGAATAAGATGGAGGAAGTGAAGGTGGCAGACATGTACCACCTACGTGGAGAGGGGGAAAGGGAGAGTAAGGAACAGAGGAAAAAAGAGGGTCGATGCATTCGCTAGGCAAGAAGGAGAATTCAATCGTAACGGAGGTCATGCCGATGAAATGTTCCAATCTTCCTCCTGCTGAAAGATTCATCCGAGATCTCCATCCCTTTCTCGTCCGCGCCTTTCTCCCTCGCTCGCTAGAGCAGGAGTTCTTGGTATTCCACTACCGCCGCTATCTCAATCCCGGATGCCATTTGGATACCTATATTTTTTTCCCTTGGATTCTCCCGTCATACATGTCTGACATATCATCTCCGTCCCTTTCAAATACTGCTTCCGGAGGAATTTTCTTTTTTCGGGCGTATCCGCGGAGGTTAATGCGATTCGCAAGTTTATAAGATTGGAGCGGGGATGCGATAGATGATGCATTATTCGGAAATGCTCTCGCGCGATGAAGTTTCTCAGGAGACTTGCCGAATTTGTCCCAGATGAAAAGGTTCGGTGACGAACTTGCAGTTGAGTTACGCCGCTACGACATCTATTTCGGATTTCGACGCGGGATTCATGACGACAGCGTGTGGACGAGGCTCGTGTATGACTCTGAGGAATGTTCTTCGTGAAAAGTTGGGATATTTCAAGAAATACGTGAAAACTAGGTACTGAATGATATTTTCACTAAAATATATATTAATATTTTATTTGCGGAGGCTGGAGGATTATGCTTCTACAATTTTTACTTATTCAGCATCATTTTCTCTCTTATGGTAATTGCTATAATACGCTCTTTCTTCGCAAGTTTCAAATTCGTTTAAAAATAAAATTAACCATTGTGAATAACAAACAAAATTGGCTTACAAATGTACACTTATGACCTCATTATTGGAAGGCTAAAAATTCTATTATAAAATCAGTAAAATAATCAAAATATCTGGTGAAAGCATCATTAATAGGCATTTTTTTAAATGAATTTATTGATCGAAACAGTTTCGTTGCTTTTGTAGCGCTCTCCGTACAAATGTTTTGCATGCAATAGGTGAACAATTATATTCTGCTAGCTGTTTCATACATAGCCAGGGAGAATTAATTGGCGAGCATATTACTCAGCAATAATTTTGCCTTATTATTTCGTTAATTAGTTTAGAATCAGCAATCAATTTTAAACCTTATTTTTAACTCATTAAAATTTTTAGTAATAACTGAACGAAAAGGTTTCTTTAGTTTTGCGTCATTAAATTCGATTCCGAGCTTGTATCTCGATTTAACTATTATAAAAATGTAAACGTAAAATATCATTCACTCACATGTAAATAAAATGTTATTCATCTTTATTACTATTGAAATATTTTATCTTTTAGTTCCTTATAATTTTACATGAAATAGCGTTAGGAATAATTTCCTTACATCTCAAAGCTGAGTAACAAATTCAACTAAGCATATTTGACAAAAACTGAATTTTTGTATTTTTCCCTGACAAGTTTTCGTTCCCTCGTGCATTAGTAGGGGACAATAACGGAAGCTATTTTATGATAATTACAATTTAATTAACTTAAATTGCATGGATTCCAAGCTTTTCCCAAACCGGTCTCTAAAAATCACAACTAATTCATCAATTTGCATTTTAATTTGTCAAATAATTATTTAATCTGTATTTTATAATTCATTTTATTTGGATCATTCTTGTATTATATACCATTATACAAGCGAATACATAATGATGAGTGAAAATTTCCATCCCACACGCATTTTAATCCGATTTAGATTAATTTAAGAACCCAAAAAATAAAAATAAAATAAAAAACCTTCCTCAAATTTTGTTGCGGATTATTATTTCCCCAGATGTACTCGACATGTGCTTTGAAGATGTTCCATTTTCATGAAAAATGCATTACCTTCTTCACAAGTTTTGTAACACAGAGAACGACTCTTCCGTGATTTGAAGTCTTTCACAAGAGCGAGAGTGCGAAGTCAAATGCATTTCCGCTTTCGAGAGGAACGAGAAAATATTCCCTTTCTACAGAGAAAAAAAAAAATTCCTGCGCATTACCTCGATGGTGAAATCAAGTCCAGGAAGGACAAGGAAGAGTGTGTTAACGTAAGTGTGCGCTAGTTGTGCAGTAGTCTGAAGGGGCGAAAATACCTCGCGAAATATATGGAAAACGGAATAAAAAAAACGATTTTCTTACTCGGACAATCTATATATGTACATCCACTCATCTCTTCTCACGGTATATGCACTCCTGGAAAAGGCCGTATAAGGCGAAACCGTACAAAATGGGGTACATTTCCCCATACGAATACGTTAGATTAAATTTGGGCGCCATATCGAGTTTCAAGTGCAACGGTTTATTCAGGATTGCCTCTGTTATTCTTTCTTATAATTTTCCAATCGATCTGAAGGATTTTATTAATTTTGATGCTTGGAGACATTTCCAAAATGATGCTGCAGTGAATTTTTTATGGCGGTGAAATCCGTGGAAGTTCTGCAAAACCAAAAATGTGTGAAGCGAAGGATGGTTATTCACAGGATTAAAGAAAAACGTACTTACTTGCATATATACGAAATTCCTCTCATAAAATTCCTTTCTAAATAAATAAATCCTATCCAATAACCTCAGATTGAATTCATTTTGCGTCGGGTCGTTAACCAATTCCCGCGACTTCAGAAGGTATTTTTCTTAAGCGTATCGCTATCAAAATGACGATAAAGGCTAAAAAAAAAGTGCGTGTCTGTAAAATAAAAATTATTTCTTATTTTACGACAAGAATGTCAGCGCTTAATATTTAATTAAGGTATTAAAGAGAAGCATATCTTGTGAGAACTCGCTGGAATATTATTCAGTGGTTTCAGCACAAAACAAGGAACATCCTTTAAATATTTTCGTCGAAGCACCATTAATAACGTGTAATCCGGCGTAATAAGTAATCTCTTATTATAATCCATTAATATCTCCCGCAAATATTTAATTACGCGGTTCAGGATTCAGGTAACGTACGACCTTAGGTAAACATATTTTAAAATCGCCCGAGAAGAGATCGTTTCGAAACTTAATTATACCGAATCTTCTGCCAACGATTTAATCATTTTAGCTGCCTGCCGAGCAAACAGAAACTTTTACGAGGGTCAAAATGGCGTCAATTTGAAAGGTATCTTTTAATTAAATTATTACTTATTTACACAGAAATGTTGTCTTTTTGATGGAGTGGCTTATAAAAATATCACTCTCAGGATTACGACTTCCATGTTTGCGTCGGATCGATGAACTTGTTCGTTTCTGTTTTTTTTAACGGCGTCTGTTGCTGCTGCAGGATAAATTTAATTATAAAAATATTATATTCGCGCGAGTTTCATCTCGTAATTTAATTTAATTATATATTTTTAAATGTATACTCTGTTATGAATACCGGTTAGCGTTAATACGCATACACAGACATACAAAAAACAGACACACTTTTACATATACGCAGGTATAAAAACCTACGTTCATTTTATGTAGCAAACATTCATCATGTAGAAATCAATCCTGAAATAGGAAGCCGGTTTTCATGCTGAAAATTTCTATCAGAACTTCACTTCTCATTTTTGTGACCTTAGTGTGATTCTGTGATATTGAAAATATTTATGTAGTTTTTTGTACTATTGCCATAAAATAAACAAAAATTTATTTACCTGGCTAATGTTAATATTTCATTGTTATTAGTAGAAATAATCTTCTGCTTTTTTAATCAACTCTCGCTTCTACTTGACTGCGGCTACGGATGTGATTTAAAAAATTAAAAACTGATGTGGCCAACACATGACTTTCTCCATATTTGGGATATAGATATTTAAATTATTATGAATAGCATTATAAGGCAAAATTATTATTTCGTATCGTAAAAGAATACAGTCGTCCTTATTGCCGTAAATGAGGCGTACTTTGAATATGTTTACAGAATTCACCGCTACGTGGTGGTGGCGCTGTATACTGGAAATTAAGAAAAAGCAAAATATCTCCGAAATGGATGGTTCTTCGAAAATTTTTTTCAAACAAATCTTGGAAGAAATATTATTCTCTACAACTTTGCTCCTTACGAAGATGACCAATTACGATGTTTTTAAGGAGATATTTGACGGAAACCGAGAAAACCGATTATTTATAAAAAATTTCTAAACAATAACTGTTTTGGAAAATTGTTTCAAATAATAGTTGTAGGAAATTACATTCTTTATAACCTTTGTATAGAATTGTATATACAATAATTAATTAACGAAGAAACATCGCAAAAACCGAATCGGGTTTCGAATAAACCTCGACTTTCGTTTAACCAGTATTATCCAAAAACTAATCAGTACTTTGTGCTCATACCAAAGTGTTATATTTGAAGTTTGGTAAGGATATGGCACGTACTTTTTGAGTTATAGCGCCCACAATCACATACGCACACACAGACATCATTCCGAAAATAGTCTAAACGTGTTCTAGGGACTGCAGAACATGTATTTCCGTTGAAATCTCGTAGTCGATTTTGTTCATGAAAAAAATACTTTCTCTCTATTACGTATATGGAGATAGTACAAACATCTACCGTATTATAACATTAGAAACATCGGAAGAAAAAATACTTTAATCGTAATAAACGTTCTTTTTTTGCGACCTATTTGAAGCCATCCCGACTCGTCTGCTTTCTGCACTACAACCTTCTTCACACGTTCAATCAGTCTTCCACTTAAAACTGCAGGAACGATTTGCTAGGATATTGCTCCACTAAATTGTTTTTCCCGAGAATTCCAAGTCGACGTAAGTTGAAAACAGACTAACGAGTTAATCTCGGCAGAAGTACTTTTCTCGAAAGAATAAGTGTCTAAGGATTGGTGCTATGAAAATTTCTCTTAGATATTTGACCTAACTCTTTCAGTTTTCTTGATTTTATTTGTTTTCCTGCTAATTTTGAATGGATTCGTGATGAAATTTCTGCTGAATCTGCCCCAAGGAGAGGTGCTTGCGATGGGGATAAATGGATAGGTAAGATTTATTACTTTTTGGATTAAAAGGCTGTCTCAATGAGGCAATGGAATGGAATATATTTTATCAAACTGAAGTATTATATTGTAAAGAAACGACATATTTTTTGGCATAATCTGTCTTCATTAACGAAATGGCCAGTAACTGCATACCGTGTATACTTGGGCGTACTTCATTTTATGGTGGGGAATATTACGTAGTTTTTGAGAAGTTTCTTATTTATTACATTAAACTGATTTTATGTCATTTGATAAGCATAAAAACAATATTATTGTTTCACCGTCTAAGATTAACATTAATATGGGTTAAATATAATGAATTCACATAAAAAATAGTTTTGTTAAACATTTATATAAAGCGATGGCAAAATTTTCATTAATCAGGAGGTAATCGGAAAAATTTCCCCATACATGATAAACGATTTCTTCGTGAATGATGCTAAGGTGTGAATATAAAGAAGCGTTTATTAAAGAGGTTTTATCTAAAAAATTGAGTAAATATATTAATGTGTAAATTATTTATGGCAATATAGTATAGACATGTCTAGCTTGTTTAAGGATCGAAACGATTCCAAATGCCTTATTACAACACAAGTCGGCGATTGTTAAGCATTATTCCCCAAAATTCAGATCTTTATACATAAATCTCAGGCATCTTCCGAAATTAATCGAGACAAAGCCGTGGCACTCTAGAAATCCATCCAACAAAGATTTCGAAGGCGCGATGAAGAAAGAAACCATTGACAAATTCTACGATTTCTTTGATCTCCTGGTAGCCGATCATTTCGAGGGTTGTTTTATGTGTGTGTGTATATATATATATATATATATATATATATATATATATATACTTTTTTAAAAGGCACAAAAATATAGAAGCCTCCGATGGCTTATTTAATCCGAAAGGAACCGTTCCAACGATGCTTAGGGAGGGCTCGAGACAATGGCTGGCAGCGACCATATCGCGAGCAAAATGAGATATTAAAAAAACACTGTGGCTAAGTAGGAAGAATGGGAGGAGAATGAGACAAGGCCCCATTCATATCACATCCACTCCCTCCATCCGACATTTTCCTTCCCTCCTCAGCTGAAATGAACGCGCCAGCTGTAGCGTGGATTGATGGGATATCGGTGATAATTCACGGATAGGAAAAGAAACAAGGAAATTCCGCAGCGGATGAAGAGAGAAGAAGGGGGGGGGGGGGGGAGGTGAGAGCGCGGAGCGAGGAGGATGGATATCTTTCGTTCCATGCAGAATACGCAGAAAAGGAAGGAGTGAGATAGATAGAGGAAATGGGGTGAGGAAGGGAGAGCTGGAAAATGATTTTGGACATTCGGATGAAGATTATATGTCCAACACACCGTGTCCCCTTCCTCATATACATATATGTATATATATATGTGTGTATGTATATATATATATATATATATGTGTGTATGTGTATATATATATATATATATATATATATATATATATATATATATATATATATATATGTATGTATGCATATATGTGTGTGTGTATATATATATATACATACATGTGTGTGTATGTGTATATGTATACATACATACACACACACATACACACAGACACACGCACACATACACGCATACATTCACACATATATACATACGTAATACATACACATAAGTATATACCGAATTTTTTTCCTCTGCAATTTAAGATTTTTGTTTCCTTTTTAAGATGTCTTCTGAAAGAGCGGATGAGAGAGGAGGAAATGATGGATGGAAAGGAGAGAAAAAATAGTGGGAGAGAAGAATAGCGAGGAGAAAGAGAGGAGAAAGCGTAGAGGAATATACGGGGGTTGAGAAGAGAAGGGAGGAATTAGAGGGTAAATAGGACGGAGGTTTAGTGTATCGAGGAAGGAAGAGTGGATGGAGAAAACGGAGATAGAATGGAAGACGGGGGATAGAGGGGGAGGTGAATGGAGGAGGCAGAGAGGGAAATGGGGAGGGAGGAGGAGGAAGAGAGGATAATGAAGGAAGTGTAATGGACATGGTGGAAGAGAGGCGAAGAGATAGGGGAGGTAGTAGGGGAGGGAAGATATGGTAGAAAGGAGTCTGAGCGGAAGGATTTGGATAAAGGAGAATAGGAGATAGAAGGAGGAATGAATGGGAGACAGAAGTTTGCAGGGAGAATTGGGAGGGAATATTGGAGCAAATGTTGGTAATTGCTAAGGGAGGAAGAGGAATATAGTGAAAGGGGCAGGACATAGATGGCAGGAGTGGTGATAAGGTGGAGGGGGGAACAGAGTGGACGTGGAGGAGAGAAGTTGGAGAGGAGGGAGTGGCAGAGGGTGGGGATTCTTTTAAGGATTGGAGGAGGAAGGGATGGACTGGAGGGAGGGTGGACGATGGAGGGAGAGACGAGAGGGAGGGGGGATTCGGAGAGGGGCATTGCGGATTGGGGAGGGGGTCGGGTGAAGGGGGGGGGATGGGGATGGGCGGGGACTTATCCTGGGAAGAGATCTTGCAACTGAGAAGGGATTTATTTTGGAAAGGGAGGGATAAAGGATTGTCTGGCCTCTTCACTCGTTGTATCCCTCCGCCCGTCTGGCACCTCCCCCTCCCTGACCTCTACGCCCATTACTGCCCACCCCCTCTACTTCACGGCGTTCTGCCTGCCCCTTCCTTTGTCTCCCTATCTCCATTCTCCCCCTCATATCTATCTCTTCTTAACCTATTTCACTATCTCTTTTTTCCCTCGTCTTCCTCTATCTCTGTCTGTCTCTCTCTGTCTCTCTCCTAATCCCATTACACGCTCTATTAAACTTTTGCTCCGTGGCATTCTCTATTTCGTCGTCTCCGAGTTTTTCTCGGATTGCTACCTTACCTTATTCTTTTGCGAATTCCAGTTGTAAAGTACCGTATATGTAAACCATTTTATAACGCGCTGCCCTGTTGCCATTTTTGTCTCCCCTTCATTTTATTTTTCCTCTTCCTTAGTGAGTAGTAGTCGTTAAAAGTGTCTTTTAAATGAGAAAAATGGTGCGTGGAGTGTTACGCCAGCGCAAGTATTATCCCAGTGAATGCAGAATCTCATCAACTAAGGATATCTTGAACACACCTTGGATTTCGAAAAAAATTTCGTCAACACGTCTTTCTTCTTACAGATGTTACACAAACAATTGCTGTGTTTATAGTAGATAATGATTAACGCAGAACTGTTCTCCTTTTTATGCAGACTGCTGTATGCCTTCAGGCACGTGAACCTAGTATCTACACTTTTAATTGTATGTTAGCGGTTTATAAAATGATGAGGTTATCTTAGTTTACGGATTTTTTTGACTAGTAACAAATAAGTATCTAATGTTTTCAGCGAGTAAAAATCCGCAGATATATTTCAATATATTTATAAATGTCAGCATTCGATTGGAAATATGTGGTCGTCTATCGTTTATCCTTCCGGAATGTAGAAGCTCGGATATGGCCTCGTCATCTCCCTCTCTTCTTTTGTTTCTCCCTCAAGTGCTGTCCCCCCTCCCACCATTTTCTCGTCTCTTTCCTCATCTCGACTTAGCCACTTGTCTGCGAGAACTTTCACTCTGAAATATGATTTCTACTCCCCCCCCCCCCCCCCCCCTCTCTCCCTATTACTAGTAGACGGTGCAAGCATTTCAGCCAATTTTAAATAATGGGGTAAAAACAACCCTTAAAATTAGAATTTCAATAACTTCGAATTGGTTTTGACTAAAAAACCTATAACTTGCCAAATTTGAAGCACCTAGGCCATCTGGAAGTTTCATAATTTTTCCGCTTTTGGGGCAATAGTGGGGCAAAACCACCCGTAAAAATACAATATTAAGAATTTTATATATTTTTCCAATGTTTGTTGCAAATTCCATTCATTTCTGCCAAACTTTAATGAAGTGGCACTTCTACAAATGCATTAATATAGATTTAATTGTTTAAATTTTAGGATTTTTAACGGCCAAGAAAATGTTACAATGTTATAATTTTTTATTTTTTGACACAAGACCCACGAAAGTACCAAATTTAAAGTTTCTAGCTTATCTGGAAATCCCTCATAATTTGTATCCTCCTGTATATATCTATATATAGTTATATATATATAAAAACTTACGGAAGAGGAAAGGTAGAAGTTATTGGAGCTTTCGGGATGATCCCTTCGTCAGCACAAGAGACACAACTCTCTTATGCTGACGAAGGGATCATCCCGAAAGCTCCAATAACTTCTACATATGTGTCTCTCCAACGCACCAGCGGGTCTCCTTCCGGTAAGTGATCGCTGGGTTTCCTTCAACACCTAGTTGCCCTATATATATATATGAATGTATTATGTGTAAGAAGCGTCAATATATTATAGATGTCCCGTTTCCTCTTCCGTTTCCCTCCATTTGTGAATAACTCAATCATTCCTTCCTTCACTTTCACTTTCTCTTTCATTTATCTCCTTCGAGATTATTCTCATCCCCTCATCCAACCCCCCTTCTTCCTCTTCGTGGTCCTCTTTTCGTTTTAACCTTATCTATCTCGAAGAAGAACTTTCTCATACCATTTCTTCCTCCTCCTCATCCTATATCTCTCTCTATCTTATCCCGCTCATATTTTTCTCTACTCCTACTCTTGAGATATTCTCTGACTTCAATTTTACAATTTCCTCTCGAGCGTCACGCGAAATTTCGTTACGGCATATTCCAGCGGGTTTTTTTACTTTCTGCACTTCATACTGTGGAGCAGGGGTGGCCTACCTTTTTCTGTAAGGTGCCACATACTATGCTGAAAATGTGTCGCGTGCCGCCTAATACTTTTGCATTGGTGGTAGTCTAGATGGCAGGGGCAACGCAGCGGGAAGATGCCACTAGTTTCGAACATAGTCTTGTCTCTGGTCATTTTGACTGCGGGTAGGAAGTTTTTAAAGATCATTGATAACATAAAAAATGAATACGATATACTAAATCAAGATTTCCGGTAAAAGTGAGATGAAATTTTAAAACGTTTATTAACTGCTTTCGAAAATTATGAACTAATAACATACTGAATGTACAATTTTAATATACTAATAAAATTATATACACACACACACTCCTACATATATATTCTCTTTTTACTTTCTCATACGAAGTATCGAGAAAGTATTGTTTTCGCGAAAAAATTCGACCTCGAGATTTTTACGGAAAGATACATTTTAGGTGTTGCTGAATCCGAAAAAGTGGTTTTCGCAATGCCGTCTGTCTATCTGTTACTGGCTCTGGAGCCTAGACAGTACAGCGAAAATGAATGAAATCTCGTACTTAGGCATTTTATCATACTTAGCAGAGTATACATAGAAACGGTTGACATTGCTCAATAATTAAGAGCAGTTTATTCAACGCATTTTAACAACAATCCGATGTTCTCGAAAACGGCTATAACGATTTTGATCAAATTTCGTAGAGTTACTTGAGTTTACGTCTTCAATGATACTGTATAGTTCATATTTCTCAAAAAATGAATATAAGGCTAGTTTATTCTGGGCAACTTTAACAATAATTCGATTTTCTCAAAAACGGCTTTAACGATTTTGATCAAATTTCGTACAGTTACTTGTGTATACATCTACAATAATACTACGTACTTCATTTTTTCTCAGTGAATGAATATAAGGTTAGTTTATTCTTGGGCAACTTTAACAAAAATTGGATTTTCGAAAAACAGGCTCACTCGATTTTCATTTTCTAAAGATAACTAAACGACGCATTAGTACCCATATATGAGAAAGTTTGTACAATATATGTTGTACCGATTTTTTTGGTGTTTCCGTCTCACTTTCTCGGTGATTGATTTATTACTATCTCCTCGTTAGCTCTTTATGTTCTTTTCGTCTCGTAATTTCCTTCATTATTTTATTCGAATTCCGGTTTTATTTTTCTTAAAAAACATTTCGTCTTTTGCTAATGAAAGCGAATATTAAACATAAGTAATTAGTTTTATAATAGGTGTATTGAGGAGATTATGCGGAGATAAAGAACACATTTTGTCTTTCCCTGGTGACAATAATTCAAATTACAATTTCTTTCTTGTATTTCCCCGCCAAACAAACCATTAGATAATGTTTCTATCATGTTTTTTTCTGTTTTATCAGTCCGATTTCATTTACATCAAAGTTTCTTTTTTCATTTCTCTTTATTGCGTATCTCTTTCGCCATCTTGTATATTAAACATTTATTATCGGTTGTAATTAGTGGTGGAAAACTCGACCATAGTAAAACATATCTTTTTGTAAATTTAAGGATGACTTTGGTAAATAAACTTCAGGCGCTTTTCCTACATTTAACTTCCGTATTGATAAATTTAGTGGAAATATACCAATCTCATTTATGAGTTCAGGCTCCACTTTGTGGTTTTTACTCATTACACAAAAACCAAGATATTTCTATTTGATTAATTGTTTTATATTCCGTGTCAATAATAATCCTTTTTCTCATCACTCTCTCAGAAATTTCCTTTCCTTAATTTGGTCTATCCGATTTTGTACTCTCTGTTTTATTTTTATCTCAGTTTCCTCTTCTATTCTCTTTTCACCGTACATCCCCTTTACATCCATGTTTCATTAATCACTCCCTCGCTTTCTCCTGAATTTCTGTGACGTATTTCACCGACTGTTTACCAGGCGCCTCTCAACCATTGAGGATCTCGGAACCTTCGAGATTGGGTTTCAGAAAACGGCAACAGCTCGAAATTTACTCTCTATCCGCGTCCTCGTCATTTCTCTCTCTCTCCTCTCTCTCTCTTACGCTCTACGCAGATCCTCTTTTGTTTTCCACGTCTAATCTAGCGATCCTCGTGATAAACGTATTCCATCGTGCCTCTCCCCGACTTATCATTACTCTCTCTGTCTCTCTCTCTCTCTCTCTCTTTTCCTCTATCTCCCCCCCTCCCCCACCTCCATTTTATCTTTTGTCCCAGGATACAGTTGCGACATCTGTGGAGGGAATCCGAACCAACTTTCGACCAATTAGTACCTGTATCTAGACGTATTTATCGGTCAAATTCTTTTTTTTTAATACTCTGTAGGATTATTGTTCAATGCGATTAATGCTTAAATATATTCCGGAAGGCCAAATATGTATTTTTTCCTAATGGCTATCTTAATTAATATTATTAATATATGTTAACGAATAGCTTTCATTTTTCATATGGCGTAGCTCCATGCTTCTCTGTTAATTACGTTGCTACTTATGTTCTAATATATTCTGACACACAGATAGTCATCTTGATGAACAATTTGTGAATTGATCAGTTGCTCTAACTAAAAACTGTAATGACAGCAATAAATTAATACAATTTATTTTAATTTCTAAAATATGTTATTCCAATGCCAAATCGTTAAAGTAAACATTTTATAATATTTATATACTTAACTGAGACCATTTCTGTGATTTTTCTAATGTACTTTTCATATCCTGATCAGTCGTATTAGTCTTATTTTTAACAATTCCAGTAATGTATTTTATGATCACCTTATTTATATTTCAAAATGTTAGAAGTTAAAGTTAAATGAAGATGTGTCAAGCATGGTTGGGGAAGATATTTAGAAAGTAAAGTTATGATGAACTATCGGAACAGTAAACGTACTCAGATAACGTTGTATCGTTACTTCGTTGCTGAGTGATCGTTTGATAGTATTCTCGAGAAACTGTTCGCAAAAAATAAATTTCAGCGATCAATTACCATGTTAGCTCATGTGAAACATGTAACAATAAATTATTCGCGTTATTTCATTGGAAAATTTGAGGAGAAAACTAAAATTTGATATTCCTTCAAATTGGTCTGATTTCGCGCAAAGTCTGCATAGCTGAACATTACTATGACTTTAAAAAGAAAAAATTTTAAATTACATGCGCGTGAGGTGAACTCAACGAAATCCCAGCGCCTTGGATCAAGTGACTTCTCGCATTTACTTTACTTTCGTACTTTATGGAAATATCCTATTTCTCTATTGCTAAGTTCACCCTCACTATCTTTTCTATCATAATTCGTGTCTCTCACGTCCTCTCTCCCTTCTTAAGGGTTAAATGTAAGACCTAAATCTTTCCCTATCAATCTCCCTGGCGCTAAACAAATGATGACCCTTCAATCTAAATATATAGTAAAACCCCACATAACGACTGCCCCTTAATTTGACTCCCCGTTTTAATAAATTAAGTAACTCATTGCAAAAAAAATTAATTACCTTCGTGAGTTTTAAAAAGAGATATGTAATATTCTGAGATTATACATAAAAACATTTTTTTCTGGGCCCCATTACTTCAAGGGGCCTCTGACGCGCGCTAAGTGCGAACCCCCTTAAATCCGCCACTGCCCATCTCTCTCTCTCTCTTCACCAAAAATATCTCTGACAATTCTTTCATGCTTTCACTGGATATATTTTCCTCATTGTTTCTCCGCTTTCACTCACGTTCTCTCTCCATGCACATTCGCCTTCTTTACCGTTCATTATGTTTAATGCGCTTTTTTTACAAATGTTTCCTCGGCATCATAAAAAACTCACTCTCTCTCCATTATCTCACTTCAACGCGAGCGTGTATTTTTCAGTTTTTCAGGAGTTCGTTTAAATTTCTCCTTGAAATTATCGCACGGAAAGATGTTCACGCATTCCATTTCTTCCTGCTTCTTGAGAATTTTTAAGCTTATTACTTAGAAACTCCTGGGTCAAAAGACAAACCCTCCGATCTAAGCTCATCGAGCAGTATTTGTCTTTGGATTCACTTAAATGTGGAACGGTAATGGATATACTATGCTGGTAATATACTATTATGTCTGTGCACGAAGCTAACTATTATAGGGGTGGTAGTACCTGTCCC
This sequence comes from Uropetala carovei, assembly GCA_036926305.1. Classification (NCBI taxonomy): domain Eukaryota; kingdom Metazoa; phylum Arthropoda; class Insecta; order Odonata; family Petaluridae; genus Uropetala; species Uropetala carovei. The sequence goes on from JAXCHB010000212.1 coordinate 128,902, forward strand.
TCCATCTGTATTTCTGCCTCCATCTTAGATAAACACTTCTTGACCGCTTTTCATGAGATCTGATGGTTAATATTTACGCTGAATGTTCTTGGGCGACTTTCATGTTCATCCATATTGGGCTATTAAAATTACACATTATACTCAAGAACTTAAATTGACTTTTACATTCACGTCTTTAGTGAAGCGTATAAGTGGTTAATACGGTTAACCTTTTCAAGCACTTGTTGGCCTTTTCCAACAGTAATAAGTTAATTTTTTGTTTAGCATTATAAGAATTCGAGGTATGGACCGCGAGATTAATACATATTAGAGACTTTTTAGCTTTTGTCAAGACGTCGAACGAAGAAAATTATTAGGACTGAGGAAAAAAATCAGAGAGCTTTAAATACAGTGAGTGCAGGTAGAAGTTTAATTAGTGCAACAAAGGAAAGACAAAACAGATAACTTTAGATTAAGACGGAATGTTGGGGAATATAGTATGTATGTGTGAGTACATCAGTCAGCCTAAGAGAAAAGTGGGAAAGCGGAGTTCAATTCCCGGTCAAGTTATGAATTTTTCTCATTCTCAAAGCTCATATTCCGAGAGATGTAGGAAATGAAAATAAATATCGGATTTCTTAAAGTAAAGAAATTGACATAAGTATATGACGGTAAAGGCCTTGGATGGGAATAACTGGGTTGGCTGAGCCTAAAACCATCTATGGAACCTTTTATAACGAACAGAAAAATCGATTTAAAATATCCTCTTACATGTTTGCAATAATTTTTAAACATTATGTGTCGGATCAGTACGAAATTATTTGGAAAGGATACGTACACCGCCGTGGATCGAGTTTGTCTAGTCTCGTTTATTCGTGCAGACATTAATTCTTTTGCGGCGGATTGGTTTCAATCTTCAAATTTGTGAATCATATCAACTGCCCGATCGGACTCATTCTTTTTTCGTGCTAGATAGACTTCCACGAAACTCCGCAGCTCTCCTGTTTTCCTCGCTAATACCCGATCCTTCTACCTCCCTCTCCCTTTCAAAATAAAAGCTTTCGTTCCCAGTCTACACGCTTATCCATAATCCCCATTCATTGGTTCTATTGAAGCTTAAAGTCAATTTCCTAGGTTCTTCTGCTCGCTCGGTCGTTGACGTGATGAGGAAGACTCAGGGTGACGATCAAAAATTCGAAAAAAATAGAGGGAAAAACGCAGGAATCTCTCTCTCTCGAAAATTAGATAAAAATTTTCCCTTGACCCCGCGGTGGTCGGGCGGTATATAAATATGAAACCCAATTGAAAACATTTTCAAAGTACTACTTTTTATCTCTTTTTATTTTTTACTTATGTATGTCGTTCGTTTTTTATGAATACGTATTTGTCGCTCGGGAGTACTGGAAAAATTGATATTCTATTTTTTTTATTCGCCAAATGACATAATTCGTAAAATGAAACTTTGTTACTCGAGTTACGAAAGCCTTTGTAAGTGATATGCTTTCAGAAAACGACAAAAAATCTAATAGTAACAAAAACAATGATATTAATTCGGTAACAATGGTTTCATTATAATGTTGCACAAGGGAAATAATGCGTAGTGAGGATCGAATGAAGACAAAACTATATACAAAGGACATTGGAATTTTTTGTGGAAAATTATTCCCAACCAGATTATAGGAAAATATGCGGAAGGAAAGTGCTAGGAAAAAGCTAGTAAAAACCATGTCCGTGAAAAACAGCCGGCTGTTGTAGAAAGATACCTCACGACAATGCTCACGAACTAAGACACTCTGAAGGGGCATTGACGGGTTCTTTATTTATAAAATACTTTTTACAAATACCAAATCACGCGCGTTCCGTCATTTTGATCGATGTTTAGAGTTTTTTCGAACGATCACATCCAAATACAAAATATATATTATGTGGATGATATATTTTGTATTTGGAAAGGTTCCCACAGATAAATGGACCAATTTTTATCTATCCTAAATAGCTTTACATCCGTCCATTAAATTCAACCAAGAGATTGAAGTAACTCCCTCAACTTCCTTGGTTTAACCGTACATAGAGGCACGCACAGCTTACAATTCGGAATTTCCAGGAAACCGACTTATACCGATCACTCTTATTCTTTCCACCCCACTCCGCACAAACACGGGGCTTATCACTTTCTAACACACCGGTTAACCCACACCCCTCTCTCACAGGTAGAATTCGATAAAGAATTAAATGCCATTAAAGAAATAGCCACCTCCAGCGGTTTTCCACATAAATTAATCGACACAATCCTATATAGAAAACAGGAAACTAATTCTTGAACGTTGTTATAATACTCCGCCTTCTGTTAACAAACCCCGTTGGTGTAAATTACTATATAGTCGCCATATTTCTCGACTAATTGCGAATTGCATCCCCAAAGATAAATTACATCCATCTTTCTACACCCTCATTAATCTAGGGAAAATTTTATCTGACAATAAATATAAGGTTGATAATTTATTCAGGAGCGGTGTCTATAAACTCTCGTGTAATGACTGTAACTCCATTTACATAGGGCAAACAGGGAGAAATTTCCACGTTAGAACTGTGTAATGACTGTAACTCCATTTACATAGGGCAAACAGGGAGGAATTTCCACGTTAGAACAACCGAACACAGAAAGTCTTTCTAACAAGGCTCATTCAAATTACACTTTGCAAAACAATTACTTGAAAACAACCATTCTTCCAACTTTAACCCTGAGGTTCGCAACTAAAGGTCCCAGTTTAAATCTTATAGAACAGTTGGAAATACTTTTACACCACAACGATAATACACTCAACCTCGTTAACGAACTTATTTCCCCCACCCACTCTCCCTTGCTCACTTTGTTTCTCCCTAACACCCACCCTTCTCCAATACCTTGACTCAACCTCCCCCTCCATCGCTCTACCAATTCATTGGTCCCCCCTCTACACATTTCCCTCCCCCATTCCCCTCCGATTCCGTATATATTTGGCTTGATTCGTACTTGATGATGACTTGATATTAGTCGAAACCGGTAGTATATATTTTAATAAAGTGGAACTTGTACCAAGTAATTTTTCTCAACTTCTTTATGATGGAGTTCCACCAAGTAAAGGCTTCTTCCGTTGATTTTGTATTTAAGAGATTTTTAGAATAAACACAAAGTTTTCACCTTTAGACCTATCAATCCCCGGCGACCAAAGACACTCTATGCGAGACAAATTTACATTCTCTCTCCGAACGGGAGAGGTGGAAAGGTTTTGCGCCGGTGCGTCGGGGCGAGAACGCAGCGTGACAAAGAGTAGTCTCTCCTCCGCGCGTATAGGGATATGGGGCGTGAAATGCGCATTTTCTGGAAGAGGGACGGCGTAACTACCGCTCCAGGAGGTTTCCGGGAATCCGTATAACAGCTCACCGCAAAAAGTTGCATCAATCTCGAATGCGCGACACTTTCTTTCCCGAATTCGCTGAATTTTTACGAAGCTTTGCTCTGGGTTTGTTTTTTTCCCTTACCCTCGTGAATACCGCGCGTGAGTTTCGGTTTTACGGCCTTGACAAGTATAGATTTTCTAGGGTCGAAGGAAGAATTTTTATGGATGCGGCGACGTGAAATTTGACGAATATATGCTGACTGGAATATGATTTTACGCGCCTCTCGCTTTCTCGATCACTTCCGACGAGACATTGTTGGTGCTTCTTTTTTCGCGAGTGCAATTTTCATGCAAAGACGTACGCACGTGTATGTAAACTCGCTCGCACACGCATAATACGGACGCTCACGAGAAGCAGTCTTTTTTTCGGTTGCTTCATAAAATCTTCACGGCGATTCGTTTGTGCGTCAGTTGAGGAAACAAAAGTAAATTGCGATATTTCAATAAAGGAAAGAGATCACAGAATCCTTTTTGGATGTACTTAGTCAGTCAGTCTGATGGTGAAATACGAATTTACTGTTTCAAAGCCTGGTATATTCTAAAATACTTAATCTAAGTGGATCCTAAAGGTATTTCTGTTTTTCTTTATAATCGCGATATAGCCTTCCACAATGTTTTGACGCACGCAACTTTGTCACCTGTCGTAATTTTAAAATTAATCTTCTGGGAATGTGAAATTCTTTTTTTTTTGTTCATCTGAAATTTAGTAAAGAAATATGCTGTTGAAGAATCTGTATTCACCTTCAGAATATATATGTGAACCATTCCATATTCACATTATCCTGAAAATTAAATTTAGCCAATCAGCGTCCGTGGAGAAAATTTATTTAATGGATTGAAAATTATCAGTTTTTATAAAAGGTAGACCGGTATATTTTATTTCCACGCCAATATAATACGGTCATTAATGCGTAAACTCGGTGCATTATTGCCAAAGCCTTTTCACCTCTTAATTGAAAACAATTATTTTTTATATGTATGTATGTGTATATATATATATATATGTATGTATGTATAACTATATATTAATTTTACGTTGACGTCTGTAGACATTTGTGTACTATTTATATCGGCGTATTACTCGAGAACCGTTCGTCGTGAAAATATGCGATAAACGGCATTTTGTTTCTACTGGCTGTGAGGTCCATGGAAAAATATTTCCGTTTTCTTAGGTGTACCGGATTCGAATCCAGGAGACAATTATATTTCCGATAAGTTTACACGGGATTTTCGATTTTTCATATTGCAAGGTTTTTTTCCTTCATGCATTAAAATACGTAAATATAGACCGTTTTTTTTTTCTTTGCTTTATTCGACGGATAAAGCTCTATACTATTTTATTCTTGCGATGTTTACACGTTACACCGTCGAAGGTTTTAGAAATACACTTTATTATTTGAAATGTTTAGGATTTTTCGTACTCATTCCAGACGTTGCCAAGGAGACTCTCATTGTTGCCTCCGATTCATTTAATGCCAATTAAACCTTCAAAAAGACGAAAGAAAAAGGTTATTCGCTTCGAACTGTTGTTTGAGCATCGAAATTAATGAAGCTTAGCAACGTAAATATTTACGGATAATTATTCTTTTGACTGCGTATGGGAAGCTTTTCTGGCTGTTTCAATAACAGTCAATAACATGTTTATAACAAACGATCTCCCAGCGCATTGAGTTTTATTTTAAATTGTGCAATTAATTTGTTTTTTGTTTTGTTTCATCGTTTGAATGCTGGAATCTTACCTTTTTGTAAGTAGAACCATCATATTACACATCTGTAGTCCTTATTAACGCAAATAAGCTCACGCATCAATTTAAAATTAGATGAGAATAGGGACGCACGTTGCTTTGTAAACACATTATATGGTTATCTTCTCTTCATTGATGATCTAAAAAAATGGTTTATTGACGTCGCCTTTATAGTAGGTCCTGTAAGAAATTAACAGTAGTCGATAGACACTTGAAGTAAAGCAATTGGAACTAAAGTAAGGTAGAGCTATCAGCCCAGCTACAGCTGCCAGAGAAAGGAAGAGAAGCCAGAGATCAAACGAAGAGTATTGTAGGAAAGAGAGAGAAAGAGATGCGGAAGCTCATAGGATTTCCCGTGAACATGAGGAGCGGAGAGTACAAGAAATACAAAGAAATAGGGAAACATGCCAAATGAATAGGGAACAAAGAAGATCTAACCTAGGGCCGAAATATTTAGATTATTTGCATTTCATTTATTTAATTAATTCAAAAATTATTTCACTAAACCTACAATTTATTTAAATCGCGTTGTGGATCGGAGATCCGGGGCTGCCCTACTAGTCTATCTACTAAAATATATTTTGAAGAGTGTGTTTGTGTATTTGTGTGTTTGTTCACGGAACTCCTCCTAAACGGTAAAATCTAGAATAACCAAATTTGGTACGATTCTTCCTTACATCCTAACTTAGTAAATGGTCAAGGATTGGTCAACCGGGATTAATCAGTGCTGCCAATATAGGGGATTAACATTTTTCCATAAGATAACACGTATGAATCCATTTCTTGACTTGCAAAGTATTCTTCCTTCAAGCATTAAAATACGTAAATATGGACCGATTTTTTTCGTTTTTGCTCTATTCGACGAATAAAACACCTGCGAAGTTTACATGTTACACGGTCGAAGTTTTCAGAAATACGATATTTGTTTCGAACTTTTGTGGATTTTTCGTACTCTTTCCGGGCGTTGCCAAGGCGGCCGTCATTGTTACCTCCGATTCAGTTAGCTTCAATGAAGCTTACAAATAGACGTAAGTTTAGCGTTATTCGATTCGCACTTTTATTAAAGCAACGAAACGATCGATTTTTATGGATATCAACGTAAAGAGACTGATTATTATTCAGGAAGCGTTTATTGAGGAAAGTAATTGAACCTCCTTTCGTCTATTGAATACTGGAATCTTACATTTTTTGTGAGTAAAATCATTATATTCTACAATATAATGTTTATTAACGTAAGTAAGCTCTCGTATTTGGTGTACATTTACCGGAGTATTCTTAGGGCATAATGCATAAACTCGATGCATTCTTGCCTAAGCTTTTTCGCCTCTTAATTGAAAAAAAGTTTTTTTCAATATATATGTGTGTGTGTGTGTGTGTGTGTATCAGAATCCATTCAGTGGTCTTATGGCGCCCATGACAGCTTTATGTTGTATTCAGGCCAATATTTCATATTTTAAGTGACCAATTCAAATTATAAATGTAATTTTCCCGGAAAATATGATGAAGATATTTTTTAACCGAATATAGGACGGAGTACATTTAGGATGAAGAACTGTAATAGTATAGCAGCTTTTACCACTCGAGATTTTATTTTGGTGAAAACCATGCGTTATTTTGTAGTTGAGAAAAACACGACTTTCAAGATGAGAAATTATTATTTATGTTGGAAAAAAGTTTCTCCAGAACATTCATAATCTTCGGTAAAGTGATTATTTTTTAATAGTTCGATCTGATTAGATACATTGTACTGTACGGAATTTATATTATTTAACCTGTAATAATTTTTAAACATTAAATCACGTAAATGTAATAATTTTCGTCTCATGTTTCGTACAAGAGATAATAAACCTTAAAAGAAAAAACTGAATTAGTTTATAATGGCGAATAGAGGGAAATTGACGGGTCGTTTCCAAGGTAACCGATCCCCAGGGATTATTTACGGGATGAGTTGTGGACGATCACGTCTCCTCTCTAATGGTTGGATCCCAAAATGTGTTTGAACCGCACAGTCTGTCCCCCTCCATCCACGCCTTTCTCGCCGCCCTCCCCCATTTTAACCTACGACTAAGACTTCCTCCGCCGCCAAACTCGTCCATGTCATCCCTATTTTCTCCAAAATCCTCCCCTTTTTACTCCGTCCTCGTAACTCCCAACCTTTTCTTGTATACCACCATCTCTTTACGCATCCCCTTCACCCCACCCACCCGCACACCCACACACACACACACACTCCCCCAGTGGTGAAGGAAATGGAAAGAGAGGGGGCAGCTCTTGAATCTACGTGACCGCTTACCACGGGAAGATCTTCTCAAAACTGTTTACCCACTTCCTTAGCCCACCTACAATTTATCTTACGTTTCCTGTGTTCTTTACATCTCTTCCCTTCTCATATCTCATCCCCCTTTCTCTCTCCCTTCCATTCTCCGTTCCCTTTTCCCTCTTTACACTTCTCCGTGCTTCTCTTTTTATCTCTCTAGGGTTTTTTCTCCGAAGATTCTTTTCGATTTTCCTGTCACATCCTCTTGCTGGATCTTTTCATTCGATTTTTTCACTTTTTGTTTTTCTTCTTACCTTTTTCTCATCTTGATATTTATCGCTTTTCCTCCCGTCTACATATATTCTACCTTTATTTGTCTTTGGAATTTTATTTTTCGCTGATTTCTCCCTCCGATGATGGAAAATTTTATTTTTGCCTTTTTATTTATCTCTTCACCTCTTTCACAGTTTGATGTAATCTGCAAATGAATATGCATTAAAATTTATCTTTTGAAAAATAGTCAAGTATTTGATGGTTGAGTGTTAGGTGTAAGAGCCTCACCTTTGCCCGAATAAACGCATTTTTCGGTTTGTCTCTCTCAATTTCTGTTTCATATTCTCCCTTCCTTATACTCCTTGTACGTACCTTTCTGTGTCCATTATTTTTTCTGTGCCACTCCCCGTCTCGATCACTCACTGTTTCCGTCTTCTCGTGTTTCTCATTTTTTTCCCTTTCTATCGCTGACCCTTTGTCCGTTTCCCCTTCTTTTCTTCCTTTCTTATCCTTGTCATCTTTCTTTATCCTCTTTTTTGACTTAAATTCGTTCTCTCGTCCTCACTCTTGCGCCTTATGCTCCATAAATTTTCATCCTATCCCCTTCACGATTTTTTGCATCTTTTCTGGTCCCTTTCTTCCTCTCTGTTGACTTTCTCTTTCTCTCCCTCTGGCTCTCTCACTTTCTCTTGTCTTGCTATTTCTGTTTTTAATGTTTTTGGAGCAAGTTTTAGGCAACAAAGTATCTATAAATGTCAAGTTTATTTTCAATACATTTTATGATTTATAATTAATTTAAAAAAAACAATAAATCGAATCACGTCGAACGCTTTCTATGCATAAATATTCTTCTATCCCGCAGATAGATGGAAGGAAGAAATATTTGTTATAAATATCATTTATGTTGACCTTTCACAAAGATCTTTAAATCAGTAACAATACCAGTGACAGGTAACTATGTCCACAGTGGGATTCGAACCCATTACCTCGGTTAGGGGAAGCAAACTCGTTAGTTAGCCTAGCGCGCTATTTTTAGGTTTTGCGATTTTAATGTGTGGATAATTCGTAAAAAAATTAGAACACCTGTTCTTATCATTTCAATGTACGACCCGAAATTTACTATAAACTACAAGTAAGTTCTTAATCGCATCTGTATTTATGTATTGTGCATTGCTCTCCATTGAGTGTATTTTACTATTTTTCTTGTTATTTCCCTCTAGTTTCATTTTATGATGCCTTCCGTATTTTCGTGCTTTTTTCTCTATATTCCAGTTCTCTGTTTCCGTTCTACTACTGTAACATAGAATTTATTATATTTCTTTCCCTTTATGCATTCACGTTTCAGGAAAATCTCATGGTTTGTCGAGTATCGAAATTAAAAAGATAAAATTTATGCTTGTCTTTTTGAACGGTAAATACCTACCTTTACTCTTAAGTGGAGTAAGGTGTAATTTTTTTAGGAAGTTATAAAGCCTATTGCTTCAGTTCGGTTTTATATCGAGAAATAAAATAGTACAATTCATTTAATGTACTTATACTATAAAAATAATTGAATTAAATAGCTATATGATGTTCTATAGAGTCGTGCTACGTTAAATTGCACTAGGTTTTACACGAATTTGTGTATAGGAAGATACTTTTATATTTATCTGGTATGCAGTAATTTAGGTAATTTAAAAAATACCAAATGGACAACTACAGACAGAATGAGGACAAAAAGGGTAAATAATTTATAGTTTTAAGAATTCGTACATTTGGACAATTATCCTTAGCGTATAAAAAGGAAAAAGAGGAAACTTTATTTTTAAACAGCCCCAATAAATAATGGCCAAGAATGCTAAATGCCTCTCATAGAGTATGCTAGAAACTATCCATCTCTCAAAAATAGTAAAAACAGGAAAATAGTTTCCACGAAAAATTAGATTCATCATTCCTCTTGAAAAAATGAGTCACGAAATTACGGAAATAAGGAGTATTTATCGAAACAAAGGAAAGAAGTTGCTCGTTTGTCATTTTATCAACGCGTATTTTTTTTTACAAACTCATTACTCGGCTTTTCCGTATCGTCGCGTATCGCAATTACGCCCGAAATGCTCCGCGAGTCTGACGAAGAAAAATAGCATTTATTTTCCAGAGAGTTTCAGGATTAAAGGCGAGTCATTTTACCTTCTTGGAAGAGAGAGGTTGAGTGAGAGAGATAGAGGGGAAGGGGGGGGGGATGGGAAGGAAGGGTGGCATTAATAGTCTAGTCGCCGCTTCCTATAAATCGACAAAATGGACATACGTTTAGGATTGGCTTAATTTGCTCACGGCCTTCTTTCACGTCCCTCTTGTTTGTCAATCATGGAAACCCTTGTCTTCCCCTAGGTACACCCTTCATCGTCACCAGTTTAGTGGGACCAGAGTGCTCCGTCGCACTCCCTACATCACTTCTCTCTCTTCTCTTTATCTCTGTCTGTCTGTATTTCTCTCTCTCTCTGTCGCTTCCTCCAAATCCTCCTTTTTTTAGCCATCTTTCGTCATCAAATTCGACCGACGGTAGCAAACGAAGGTCCCTAAACCGCACCCTTACTCGGCGCTTATTTCATGAGCTCGTCTGTTATTTGTCTCCCGCTCCGAGTGCTGAAATTCTGCGCATTGCGGAGGTAGTATATGATGTTTTCCAATGAAGAAATGATAGAATCGCTACGAATTATTTGATAAGGAGAAAACGATGCAATAATTATTAATTCCCTTTTAATGCAGGTTTAACTAATAAGTCACGGTTAAAAAATTCTAGAAAGTGATTAATAATAAAGAATAATCGTATTTATAGTGGTGTAACAATAACATCACCGTTATATAAGAAATGCCAGTTTTTACGAGAAAAACGCATTGAATACGGTTCTTTCTCATTGGTAAAATTTAACAAATAAGTTACGGCGAAATTAATTTGTACGAATTTTGAACAACCTCCACCAAGATATACTATAGTGAATATATTTATGGGTTGATAAAATGATTAAAACGTATATTTTTCATGACAAATGTTTCAATAAAAATGCTCGGTGAGGATTTTCGAAATTTTTAAATGTATCATTTCCTTAAAGATAGCATATTTTTATCACTCCCTGACCAGATTTTCTAATTATCTTGGTTTCCCTTATTATTCGACTTTTTTTCTCCTTTTCATTTATACAATCCATGAGCTTTAAATGCAGATAAAAAATTAACGTGATTCTTTCCTATCTCGTCGACTGTGATAAATCTTCAAGCTTGGCAAAATCGACCTGTTCTCCGTCGCTCAATCTCCACAAATTATTAAATATATAGAGCACTTTCAGGAAAAATACGGAATCGGTGAAAGATATGAAAGTCCTTCATCCGTTACAAAGAGAAAAAAGACTTAACATTCACTCGCTTCTCTATTGATCGTCCCATTATTGCTTCATTACCCTCTTTACCATACTTTCAATCCAGGGTTTCTTTACTCAACTGAATATAAATCTCTTAAATCATTTTCACGAGCTCAGGAGAAAATTGGCACAGGCAATCCTACTTACAAGTTAACCATCTGACTATTAATTCTAAGGCGATAATAAACAATATAATTTTTCTTTTAAATCGGTTACAAACCAACTCACCTATTATATTAAATATATTTAGTCGTAACCCGCTCGTTGGAGAAATTTTTATTCATTTCATACGCCAAGCTCAGTGTGAATTCACGTAAATGATAATTTTGTAGAAATTTCGCTGTGTTCAATTTTGTATCTATATCTATAGTTCACCCTGCAAGCCACCGCAATGGTGTGTGGCAGGGAGGTGTGTAGCTGTCGCTCTTCGTAAATATTTAAGTGTTACGTCAGTAGCTGTATGATGCGGATGCTTATTTGTAAATTTATTAAATCATGTTGAACTGAGTAACTTTTCATAAAAATCTGATGTGGCCAACACATGACTTTCTCCATATTTGGGGTATAGATATATCGTCCGTATTGTCGTAAATTATATTTTGATTATGTTTCCAGAATTCACCGCTACCTGGTTTTGGTGCTATAAACTGGATATTACGAAAAAAGTTGAATATCTCCGAAATCGATGGTTCTACGAAAATTTGTTTCAAACAAAACCTGGAGTAAATATTATGCTCTACAACTTTGCTCCTTACGAAGATTACCAATAACGACGTTTTTAAGGATATATTTTGACGGAAAACTAGAAAACCGATTATTTATAAATAATTCCTAAACATTAACTGCTTTGGAAAATTGTTTCAAATTAAAGTTGAAGGAAATTGCATTCTCTATAACATTTGTATAGAATTGTATATACAATAATGATGTTTTAACGGAGAAATATCGCAAAAACCGAATCGGGTTTCTTGTCCAAAAACTAATCGGTTATTTGTGCTCATGCTAAAGTGTTATATTTGAAGTTTGGTAAGGATATAGCTCGTACTTTTTGAGTTAGAGCGCCCACAATCACATACACACACATACGTACACACAGACATCATTCCGCAAATAGTCTAAACGTGTTCAAGGGACCTCAAAACGTGTATTTCCGTTGAAATCTCGAAGTCGATTTTTTTCGTGATCACGGTACTTTCCCATTACTTCGCATGGAGAAAGTAAAAATAATTCCATGATGATTTGTATTCTCCCATGCCTTTAATTGAATTTCACATATTTCCAACTAAGATTAAGCCTAGCAAAAATCATCCGCAAAATGCACATCTACTTTGTTGCCTAAAAATGTTTAATATATACGGATGTAAATAAAACCGGAAAATGTATAATTCTTAGTGATGTATAAGTACTTTCCATATATAAGCAATGTTAAGGCGATAATAGTCATGTGGTTGGTCCGTCATAAACACACGCTGTACTCTCCATAATATAAGGATATCAAATCGAATGACAGTTATTCCGAAATTTAAGTAGTACTTGGTTCAGGGGTGGGCAAGCCGCGGCTCGTGAAGCCGCATGCGGCTTTCAGGAGTGACATGCGGCTCCCGACGTCCACTCTACCGCTTAAAGCTCACCAGACGAAAATGACGGTGTCAATTGATGATAATAATATAATCGCTTTCAATAGAACTAGTCTGTTGGGTAAAAATTTCATTTTCAACTTTCTCATTTTCATCCATAGTCCCAGATTTATTTCGTGAAAGAATCTCTTTATTTGCTTCATTTGACTGTTTATTTCTATTTTCATTGAAAAAAACACGTAAAAGATTGTTTTGTTTCTCAAGTTCTTTTTACGAATTATCTCCAAAACATCATTTTATCGGTATGCGTGTGCAAATTTTAAATAAGTGGATGTCATTAAATATGGCTTCACGGTATTTAATAAGTATTTTTTCTTTATATGTACATGCTCTGAGGCTCATCTTACGTTGGATTATATACAAATTTGAAAAAAAAATGGCTCTTCTTTTCAAAAAGGTTCCCGACTCCTTACTTGGTTGATCACCAAATGAAGGAATTTCGTAAGATATTTTCCTATAATCCAAACCATCATAAGAACCATAATCAGTAAATTATTTTATTATCGAGGGTAACGAATAAATGAATCTGCGTATTTAAATAAACGCTCCTATATTACGGTTGCAGACTGCGGATATCGATATACGCATAGCAAATATTTAAGGGTTCCGCGAAAGCCGCTCTCCTATGAAAGAAAGCGCAGAAATATATGAGGCACAAGAGAAAAAACGTACGATCCGTTCCTTTACGCGAAATGAGCTATTGTTCTGTTTTACTCCCGACCACAAACAAACGTGCAATTTGCGGAAAAAATGGAGAGACAGAAAAAGCAGAAAAAATAAGTCTTGGAGACGTGAGATAGACCCAGAAAAAAACTCCTTTTTCCATCTTCGCCTCCGAGACACACCCATGTTCCCGACCATAAAAACCCCGCCCACCAGCATCCTTATTCCCCAAGACCATCAATTTGTGGACCATCACCCGCCCGCTCGCAAAATCCACCCTTCCTTCTTTCTCCGCCCCCTTCCTTTTCTCCACTCTGCAACACTCTCTCCCTTTCTCTATATCTTTCGCCCACCGCTCGAATCCTTTCTATTTCCTTCCTCTCCCCTTTGGCGTTGGAAGGATGAGCTCGTCCGATTCCAGTTCTAAATATTGCATCCCTCTTCCTCTCCTTTCTCTCACCTCGGATTCCTTTTTATTTCCGTCTCTATTTCTCTCTTTATGGTATTCTCTTTCTTTCACTTTTCTCTCATACTCTACCTGTCCCCTTTCTTTCATTTCTTCTATGGCTGTCATTTATCCTATATTTTCCTTTGCCTCTCTCTCCCATCTTCCTCCTCCCCTATACACAAATATCTGGTGCCCAGAGATTCTCATTTGCTTTTCTCGTTTTTATATGTTTCATTTGGTATTAATCTCCTTGACTATAGGTATGCACATTATTGTGCATGTAGTTTTATGAGATATTTCTTTAGCACTTCCATAGAGTTTTTTTTTAAGCCGACTAGTTTCTTGCAAGTGAATTTTTGTAAAATACGATACGGTCTATTTAGTGTTTCCTCAGATAAATTGATTATTCGAATCACTTTTAAATTTATATTCCAGTCGTATCCATTTATTTACTATTTACTGGACCTTTTCTAATGTTTTCTATTATTTCACTGTAATCTGTTAATTTGTATCGGCACTACGTGGCAGTTATAAAATATATGAAAATCTGGTTTAGGTTAGGGCTGCCAGATTTCATTGTTGAAATACGGGACACATAAAGAAATTCTTCAATAAAATACGGAACAAATACGGGACGCTTAAAAAATCCTAAACAATCTCTGTTCTTGTGCGATAAAACTATTTATACCGTCAATCTTTTTTTTAAGTAATAAAAAAATCAAGAAAAACCATATAAAGTTATATGTAGTACATATATACTCTTAAATCAATCTCTGGTTTCGAAATATAGAACAAACAATTTTGAAAGGGGTTAATAAAGAGATAAATTATTAATACACGTTGACTTATACTTTGAAAGTTTATATTGGCCTTTAAAATTGTAATATTAATTGAAACATTAACTGAAATATTTATTTTCAAATTTTACAAATTAATTTTTTATTGGGCAAGGTATATATGTGTGCGATGCACTACTCGTTGTTCGTTTGGAACCAAAACTCGAAACAAATGAATCAATGTGCGACTTTTGTTTCCTCCGGCAACCTTGTAAAAAAAAAACGTAAGGAACCTTCTGTTGATCCAGATTTCATTTCACCGACCATTAACATTCTATTTTCAGGAGGGAGAAAAGCTATTTTTTCCCTACTTTGGGGTAAGTTTTTATTTTTTACTACTGAGTGTTACAATCAGGGAAAGGATAAACTGTCAGGAATAATTTGTGAATGACCCAATAAACTGAGCGGGTTACAACACAACCCAAAGTAACATGCCTTGATTACCTATTTTAAAATTCAGTGTGCTAGGACGACGTAAATGCGGGACATTTCCTATGTCCCGATAGACCTTTCCGGGACAACGGGACAAGTCAATGAAATAAGAGCAACCCTTGTTTAGGTGTAAGATGTGGTTAAATGCCTCACCGTCAACCGAATAAATCTATTATTTTGTCTCTTCCATTTC
The DNA here is from genome assembly GCA_036926305.1 of Uropetala carovei. Lineage (NCBI taxonomy): Eukaryota > Metazoa > Arthropoda > Insecta > Odonata > Petaluridae > Uropetala > Uropetala carovei. The sequence goes on from JAXCHB010000212.1 coordinate 144,200, forward strand.
TTCTTCAACTCTTCATATTCCAATTGTTATGTTTTTGTTCCTCTTTGCCTTTCTTGCATTATTTTTCTGTCTTCATTCTATTTCTTCTGTCTATATCTCTCTGCTTCTTTTTAATTTCATTTCCTTTCTCTCCTACCTCTCCCCCGAGTACGTTCCTTTTCTTTCTTCATCCCTCCCTTCTACTAATCCTTTTATTTGTTTTCTTTCCGCCCTTCTCCTATATATTATTTTTTTTTTCTCTTCCTCTTTCTGTCATCCTGTTTATTTCTCTCATCCTCTCTCAGTAATCCCGTTTCTTTCGGATTCCACCTCCTCTTTCAGCACAGTTTCTCTTTTGACTTCCTTCTTTAATTTATCTCATTCTTCATCACGACCATGATTCGGTTTTCATAACCGTCTATCCCTCACTTTTCTCTTAAATTCTTTCCGGTTGACTCCTTTTTAACATTCTTATCTCGACACTATTTTTAAAAAGAAGCTTTTTTTTATCTTTATTGTGCCCTTAAATTTTATTCTTGATAATTTTTATAGGATGTTTGGCCTCGTGCAATCTGATAAATCTTGTCCTTTCGAGCCTTACTTCCTAACTTAACTCACGCGTATGCATAATACAACGCACGTAGCTATCTCTGCGGATATTTTTCATTGCCTCTGCCGTCAATTATTCGCTCCATTTTCTCTCGGATTATCATTTCAAAGCTCTGAGAAAATGTCGCAAACTTAATTGTTTTTTATTGTTTATTTTAATTGTAATATTTTTTTCGTACTTTAAGGAATTTCCATCTTCCTATTTTGATCCGAGTTACTCTTTTACCAGATAATAATCTAGCTCGTCTTATGGCTGAAAACAAAATCAAGGATAACTATCGAAAATTGAAAAAATTAAGTGCTTTTCTTAGGTATCTCCGATAGCCATAACAAGATAATAAAAACCAGATGCGCATTTCGTCTTTAGTGATGATTCACCGAAAGTAAACCAAATTTTATAATCTTTTAATGGTAGCCGGTGGTGCTTAATACAAGCGGTTAATTTTTCTATTTTGAACACTTGAGTGCATATTCTGTAATAAGTTACGTCTCCTTGGTAAGCTAATCTAAATGATTCAATCTTCTCGCTCAAACCCTTCAGCACGAGATTGCCCAAACTCATAAAATCTCGCATTTTAACGGCTCCATTCCTTTCTTTATCCGCTTGCACCTAAACGACCAACTTTATTTTGCTTTTGAAATCTCTCCAAACATTCGGTTTATTATAACGTGGAGGTACTTATATCACCTTTCCTTTACTGAGATAATATTCATGTTTTTTGATCGTAGCACATGTGTTATTCTTTTTCCTCTCATCATTTCAAATATGCTTTGATAACTCCCATCAATAAATCGAGGGCGAGTCTCAATCGTTAAAACAGCAATGTCAAGTTACATTTTTTGCTCTCAAAACTTGCCGTTTCTATCCTCTTTCTCTTTTTTATCCTTTCCCCGTTTCTTCCGACGTTTCTTCCCTTGTTATAGTGCAGCTTGAGATACATTTATCAGTCGCTAGCCCGTGTGTGTGTGGCTGCATATAGCCGTTTCCATCGCCACGTATTTTTGTTCTGTAGTTTTTCCCGTGCCACCCCTTTCCATTCCCGAACCCAGAATCCTCCTCACTTGCTTTCTGCTTCTCCCTTCGTAAAATTCCACTCATCTTCTCATATCCTTGCCGTTTTCCACTCGCGTGCATTTTCTCCAACTCCATCTGCCTCTCTCCGGCGTTGCCAGGGAACTCTTTCTACCTCTATCCCTTCTCGTTTCTTTCGCTTTCTATTTCACACTCCGTCTCCTCCTGACTTTTTTGTCCTAACGCTCTTTCCCGTGTCCTTCAACTATGCCTCTCCTTTCTCTAACCTTCCATCTCTCAGCTAGCCTGAGAATTCTATTCTCCGAATTATTTCGCCATTCGTTTCTTCATGCAGCATTGTTATACGTATATATTTTTCTCGTTATTTTGTATTCTCAGTTTTCTCTGTCCAAGGACGTTCCGAGCGCAACGTTTCCCATTCCGTCCTTTTCGTTTCGTATATTTCGTTCGGATTTAAATCTTTCTCGCTATCTTTTTCATCGTCATGTTATTACACTTCAGTATATTACACACAGTAGGAAGTCCAAAAACAAGACATTTATTAAAATTCGGTTAAAAATTCCGTGGGAGTTGCGACAAAAATATTCACTCGAATTCGCCTACTGGACTTTTCCTCAGATGTTTTTACTGTAATTAACCGTTCTGTCTGCGAGCCACGCCGCACAGTTTTCTTTTTAACCCAGTCGTGTGGGCTTGCATTGCGTCGTATTGTGAATCGTGACGTTTTCGCAATTTTTCTTTGAACGGACATTTCGCATGTCAAAAAGTATAACAAATAGTGTGTTTCAAGGAAAAGACATCCTTATATTTCTATAACGAAGTAATTCTCTGAGTTACTCTCATTAGTTCTGTTTGGAATTGAGCGATTGCTATGGTGTTGGTAACCCAACCGTTTATCAACTGAGGAAGAGAGAAGTATTAGAGCTTGTGATGACAGTGATACGATGATATCAGCCCAGGTGCGATTTTAAGACTTTGAAGTACGACGTGCAATTTTGCCAGTTTATACCGATCTGCTATAAAAATTCGAATTTTCATTTACAAAATATTAATGTGCGTTATTGATTTTATTTATAATAAAATATCGGTTGTGTAAATAGAGAAGGGATGGCTTATTGACATCGATTCCAATGTTTACATACAAAGGCAAGCTTCTGAGCAAGAATCATCATGCATCTCGCCATCCGTGAATAACTTTGGTGCCCGTCGGTGTGTTGTACCGATTGTATCGACGTTAAAAACGCCCCTGCTTCAGTGCTAATATAAAATTATATACTGCCCTTCAATTATTCCGCCGTAATGCAATTATTTCACCTTATTTTCTTTTATTAAAGATGTTAAAAAACTTGCTTGATAGTTTATCTAACAAACCATTAACACTAATCCTGCCAGGCTGTGACTTAGAGACACATTTGTAATTTTATCACGATTACTTCCACAATTAAATTTATTTGGCAGTGGGACTTTGTGTATTCTATTATTTTATATTTCTACATAAATAGACACCATTAACTTTCTTAAAACTCTTTGTGTTTCATTTATATAGTCCCTAATATAAAATTACTCAGAGACACATTGATACAGTGTAACAAAAATGTTCTTTGTGAATGCGTCTTATGTTAAATAAGGGCATTTATTAGACTGCTAATTAATGCTGGACTATATAAACAAGGTGTAATTGACTATAAGGAATTTTGGGATCCATTGTTTGGTAGTCAAATTTTTTGTGCATGTATGTCTAAAAATAAATTTATCACATTACATCATCACATGCGTTTTGATGACATGCCAACTCGAACTATTTAACCATGTATAATGTGTAACCATTAATAATAGTGTCCAAATAAATCATATCTTTCAAGTATATCATGTGTGTCCCTAAGTCACATTCCGGTAGTTAACGTCAGTGAAAGATCCCGGTAGGATTAGGATTAATATCATTGTTTAGCTCAGAGATCGGCAACCTACTCTTATGGCACGCGTACCCAAAGTGCTACGCAAGGTGGTTTTGAATGTCACGCTAAAGAAGAATTATTCGAAAAGATAAATAATTCATATTTTATGTATTTATTACAAGTATACAGCACAATAAAAACATTTCCGGAAATTGTATGAACTCACGTTATTTTTTACGAAAGATTAACTTTAATTCTATAACATCTGCACATTATGCTACATATTGCCTGCACCTGCTGTCTCTTGTTCTCTATCTTCGTCTTTGTGACTAATTATCACAATAGTCGGAAATTCAGATCGATAGATATAAATAAATACATATTATAATGTAATATTTAAAAAACGCGGGAGTGATCATATATTAAAAACTGTCATTTGGCGCCTCACTTGTGAAAAGTTGGCGAACCCTGGTTTAGCTAATAATCTCTGAGTTCCTTTTTTTAACTTTCAGTAAGAGAAAAATACCACGGGATACTAGTTCTTGTGCATATGATGTATGAAAAACAAGCTCGAAACAAAATTATTCGATGGTTTGTAGGTAAACCTGAGTGGTGCAAGGTCCAAGCATGATCACCAAGTTAGGGACGTATTTCCATGAATTATACTAATAGTGGCACACTAAACTGCAAATGGCCCCGATTTTCCGACACTTTGACAAAACTTCGCCATCTGATGTCAGAAACTCCCACCGGCAACATTTTGAATTAGTAAGCTATGGATCGTAGCAGAGTTTTCCGTGGGATAATTAATGTAGATTGGTATAATACTTGGTAGCTGACGGTGTATGGATGGTGGTATTTATGTAATAGTGTAATTTGGGTGGAATGAAATCAGGTTTGTGGTATGCTTTTTAGGGGGCAAACTGGTGTATAGTGGGTGGCCTACTATCAGGATAATGTGTTAGTTTGGTTGTATAAGAAACAGGGGAAACCGTGGGCAATGCATCAAATAAGGCGCAATTGTGTTATTTTGGTGGATTACCGAGTAGGAGGAAATTTGTGTAATATATGGCATATTACTAGGGGAAGTTGTGTTAGTTTGATGGTATACGTTCTAGAAGGAAACTAGTGTAAAATGAAAGGTATAAAATCCAAGAAAATATGTTAGTTTGCTGAATAAAGATGTACGGGTAAGCATGTGTAATGAGGGAGGCATAAAATCGGGGGGCATTGAGTTAACTTTGTGGCATACGGTGGATGACTGTGTAATGTGGGGTTCATAAAACCAGGGGAAATGATGTTAGTTTGGTGGCATAAAATCAGAGGCAATGATGGCAGGTTTGTTGTACCCGATGTAGTGGCGATGTGGTGTAATTTGGGTGGTATAAATCAGGAGCTATTGTGTTACTTTTGTGGTATGTGATGTAGGGGCAAACAAGCGTTCAACTGTTAGCATAAAATTAGGGAGACATTTGTTTTAAATCTATAATATAGTTGTTAGAGGCAAGCTAGTGTAACAACCCCCCTATAAAATTTGCGATATTCTGATGCAAGTTTGGTGTCCAACAGTATTTTGATCGGTTTCAGAGAAGGCTTGGTGTTCGTTTGTTGGCATATATTTAAGGGAAATATAGAGTTGGTATTGAATTCGAGTTCTCAAATATACAAGTAAGCTATACAAGTAAGCTTCACTCTTTACTAGGCGATATTGGCATTTTAAAAACTTAGAGTGTGCTTGAGAGGTATTACGGATTTCAATAACACAAATTAAGCCTTTTATTTGCTCTTCTAGTTTCCTTCATCCTCTGTCTTATTTTTATCCTTTTCCGCGTTCGCCTACATTCAATTCCTCTTAGTGTGTGTGTATATATATATCAACAATTGTTTACATTTCAACTCTAATTCCCCTCTCTCTAATCCTACTCTTGTTTTCCTTCGACCGTTTTTATCGATTGTGTCCATCTCCAGTTTTTCACCTTGTCTCTCTTTCTTTTCCCTCATTCAGCCTCTATTCCGCACGTACGCGCTCATTCAGTGCTTTTATATCTTTTCCTTAGATGCTTTACGACTTTTCTTCGCCCTCAGCATTTCTCCCTCGGTAGCTATTCCCGACTTCCACCCCTCACCGCACACATAATCTGCTGCGTGAGACTCCCCAAACTCCTTACTCTTCAACACGAATCTCTAACACACATTTCATCTGTTCCCATTCTCCTTTTTATTCTGTCTTTTCCATCGATATGTTTCTTTCTTCTTTCTCTTATCGCCTTCCCTTTCACCTTTCTTTCCGCTATCATTTGTTTCACTCTTCATCTTTAACTCTCTTATCTCCCCTTTTTTTCCTTTCGCTCCTCCCTTCCTATCGTTTCATCTTCTTTCTCTCCCATATCTATCTTCTCTCTCCTGTATTCTCCATCCTTCGTCTGCTATCTATCCTTTATCTCCCGTCTCACTATTCTATAGCTCCTCTCTCTTTCCGTTTTTTTCAGTCTATATCTCCTCTCACTCTCTCCCCCCTCTCCCTCCCTCTCTCTCTCCCTCTCTCTCTCTCCCTCTCGCTCTCTCCCTGTCTCTCTCCCTCTCTCTCCCTCCCTCTCTCTCCCTCTCTTTCCCTCTCTCTCTCTTTCCTGTCTTCTCCCTCCTCTTCCCTTCTCCTACTTTCTTTCTCTCCTCCCTCTCCTTTCACTCCTCGTCCCTCTCCGCTTTAACTTCCTCTTTCCTCTCTTTTTCAACTTAATTTTCTCCCTTACTCTCATAATGCATGTTCTCACAGGGTTCCTTTTAATGACTCCCTCGAATATATTATTCTACTTGTATTTTTCTCCTACTTCCAGGAATAATAAAGCGATGGCCCTACTCGACTTTCTCCTTTTCCACATGAAAGGACTGTTGTAAACCTCCCGCATTTCTTGTCTCTGGTTAATTTGGCAGGTCTTTTTTTGCATTTTTCCGTCTGTGCATGACTCGAATGCGCCGTTTTCAAAAGGGAGAAACCTTGAGCTTTGCGTGTTGAATTTGCGTGTCAATACGTAATTTCCTTCAATTCGTCTAACGTGTTACTGTTCTTATTTGAGAATAATTAATTAAAACACTGGGAACATTGCCGTGAAGGTAACAAAAATATTCTAACACGATTTCAATTTTCCAAGATCTATTTCTATGAATGTATTACCTGCATAGAATTTGAATTAAATGTTTTTGTTTTTATTATCACTATTATTTTTCTTGTAAAAGTAATTTCTTTTAATGTAGTTTTGTTTCGTTTTAACCGTACCCTTTAATTACGTATTAGGGGATTTTTATGCTCCTGCATGAATGAAATATTTTTAGTTATTACTAGCAGCTTTTGCAATCTATCCTCTATTATCAAAGACTTTTTAAAAAGAATTATACTAAGTTTTAAACACTTTCTCCTTCCTTTTCTGCGTGATTCGATCCATTATTTTCTAGTTATAGTAAGAGAATACAGTGTTCCTAAGTTAAAATGCGAACGCTTGGTTTATCATGCAGTAAAAGAAAATTTTATTTTAGTCGAAGTGGACATACATCTGCTTTAGTACATCTAAATAACAAGTTTTTGTGCCCACAGTGTCTAGTATTTATTTACGAAAGTGTTATTCCCATAGGCAGTGAGAAAGTTCATTCCTATAAAATCAATTATAATGCGACTTTATTTCGGAACTAGATTCAGATAATCGGGTCCAACAAGCACTAAAACATCTACGCACTAGGCTGGATTCGAAACCGCAGCTCTGGTATCCGACAGAAAATGCTCCAGCCAACAAAGGCGTGGAAGAGGAAACAAAAACACTATCTTTCAAATTGATACTTTTTCTGATTCGTTTAATTCTTTCTCGTGCTCTCAGCAACTTTGATTGTGTTGATCCCCACGAGAGTCATTAATCTTCTCCCTCGCACGCTCTTTAGCTTTCTCTCTCTCTCACACACACACTTCCCCCACTCCCTCCCTCCTACATCCCATTCTTCCTTCGAATTCTATGGCACACTATTCAGCCAATGAGCGCCCCTTTCGTCTCTCTCCTCCTCCAGTCAACTGTTTTCAATTGCCATCATGGCCACCTTCAGGGCCATTAGTTCGTCTCACTTTCTTCTTCCGTTACACTCGGGGATTCGCTCCGTTGTCTCACCAGCTGCCGGTTTTACTTTCTCCATATGCGTAGCATAGAGAGAGAGAGTATTGTTTTCATGAAAAAAATCGAATTCGAGATTTCAACGGAAATACACGTTTTGAGCGTTTTCTCGATTATGTCTGTGTGTGTGTTTCCGTATGTGTGTGACAGAAATTTTGTGGATGCTCTAACTAAAAAACTATTCATAAAATCGGCATGAAATTCTATATTTGTGATTTTATGTACTATATACTTAAGATAGGAAAAGATTTTGATAACAATCGGTCAACCGGAAGTAGCGGTCTACACCTGTCAAATTTTAGTTTTTCTGAAATATTTCGCTCAAAACTGAATTTTTGTTAACACACACCTACAGATATATATGTGTGTGTGTGTGCGCGCCCGTGTGCGTGTGTATATAAGTTGTAGATATTATTTTTTCTACAACTCTTATTTGAAGTAAATTTTCATATGAGGAATACTTCAAGAGTTTTTCAATTTTCTTCTAAATTGACGGTTAGTGGGCAGCTCGCGCGCGTGGTCGTGACAACAGTTGAATCGATAGCGTTGAAGCGTGTAAGTTGAACTGTTCCTATTGCCGTATTTATTTGATTTTATTTGACAACATTTGTATGGAGAAAGTCACGTTTTGGAAATCAATTTATTTATTTATGTTGAAGAACTAACACAGAGGAGTTAGATATGTGAAAGATTTTCGTAGAATTTTTATTATTAAAAATAATTAACTGATTCGTCATTCGGTTTAAAGTAACAACACCAATACAACTTTTTGGTAGCATGAATAGCCAAATAAGTGAAATTTTAATTTGACTTACTAAGATAAATAATTGGAAACCGTCACACTTGATGAATTAAGACTTCTCTACTTCTGGAAATAATCGATAAATTCGTGTATATTTGTCCCTTTTTTACTTCTACATCCGTAGTCATGTACATGTGATATCTGCATACCTCTCTATTAATTCATTTATTTCCTGTATGGATAAATTTTAATGAAAAAGTGCTTTACTTTATTATCTTAAATATATATTAATGGAAGTTCATGTAAAAATTCATACATGGCCTCTAAATTTTCGCCTGAAGAAATTATCAGATGAACAATAATCTTGATGATCATAATTTATTGTGTGAAATCTAAATTGCTTTGGTCGAGTAAAATAAGAAACACTCCGAATTGTTCGGTAAGAGAAGAGCACTTTCAAGAAGAAATACAAAAATATACGAAGATAAAAATATATGGAATTATGCGCAAGTACCCATAGATGGTTGTTTTTCCGGAAAGAAGCAAAAGGGAATATATCAGAAGGTGGGATATGTATAATAAATGAGAGACGACATCTCTAAAAGATAAAGGTAGTTATATATGTTAAGGAAAAGAACGAGACGAGAAAGGAAGAGAATTGTGTGAAAGAAGAATCGTTTCGGCGCAAGAGGAAAAGTACACATATATCCCCGTTAAAGGAAAACGCGAAGAAGGAGAAAACTAAGAAGAGGTGGAAAAAGAGGAAGGAATGGGTGAAGAATATATTTCGAAAATTTCCTCACGTGTGTGCGATGCTAGTCCACAAATTAAAACGAAATTGACACGCATTTATGGGAATTCTGACCCTTAGCGACGATGCTACGTACTTCTGTTGCTGTGGAGAGTTTTGCTGATGTTATTTAGATGCGTGATTTCTTTAGAAAATGGGTATCCAACCTGCGGCCCGCGGGCCGGATGCGGCCCACTAAGCAATTTTATGCGACCCACCGGCAGTGTTTCATAGTTTTCAAAACGTTTTTTCATTTATTTTAATAAATTACCAATTATTATTTTAGTAGTAAAATCTGTTAAAACAGCTTACCTCTTATTAAGTATTTCCCAATTCAAGTAAGTTGTTTTTAATGCTGTTTTTGATTTTTTTCTCAAAGATATTTCCAAGATTTAATTTCATCGTGGTTTTTAATATTGAAATGTTAACCCTAAAAAATCTAATTCTAACTTGATTTACACGCATCAACTAGTATTGGCAGGAACCGTTTTAAAAAAATCTACCGGGTGAGAGAAAGAGGAACAAGAAATAAATGAAGAAGCGAAGTAAATTGAAGAGGATAGGAGAAAAGGAAGAAGATAGAGAGAACGGATGAAAAAGCACCGTTGGCTAGAAATAGGACAATAAGTTAAAGCCAAACTATCTCTCTTTCTATTTTTCTCATTCATTCGAAAAAAGGTGAGCGCGATCTTTTTTTTTATTCGAGTGGCAAGGAGAAACCTTTAGTCCTGATTTTTTTTTCGGGGTTTGGATTTTTTTTAAGAGGAGAAACTGGAAGAAGGAAGAGGGAGAGAGGTAGACAATGGGTGACGCACCGAAGGAAAATAAAAGAGCCTCTCGGAAGAAGGATTAATGGTTCGGAAAGGAGGGAATTTATGGTCGGAAAAAGTCGTCTTTTAATGAGACTTAACTTTTACTCCCCCAGATAGAGCTTTTTATCTAATTGGCATCTTAGATGAAACGGTTCTCTGCTTTGCCGGTTTTGTAATACGTTATTCAAAAATTGAAAGTGTGCGCCTCAAGTGTTATGTTTTAAGTATCGAGCCTTTTAAATTTTTCTGGCGTCGTTAGTGCGAGATGCGTTTCAGGAGTTGCTGCGTTGTTTAGCGGAATGCTGATCGTTTTGAGAGGCGGTATGTCTTTGTTTGTGAATTTAACGCTGACGTTGAATTAGCAAATGACCTAACCATACACGTTGAGCATAAAACCTCTGGTAATGTTTCAAGTGTTTCAAAAACTTTAGTGTTATAGATAATTTGATAATTCTCAACATAGCCTGTGTATTTCTGATGAATCCACCTTAATTTTATTTATTTATTTTAACTTGTTCATAAACAGTACAGCAATGAACACATACGGCCATTCTCTCGGCAGGATTCCAACCTTCGACCCTAGCATTTGGAACTAGTCAGGCAAAGCACCTGTCTATCAAGGCCAAGATTTGTATATCTGAAATATGATACGGAAAATTTGGTTGAGTGATATGGTGTTAAGGATATGGAATACGAAAAGTAATGTCGTCATGTTCTGTATAAAATGTTTTAATCGATAAGATAGTTCTGTAAACGTGGATATGGTATTTAGGTCTCTCAATTTTCCATTCTCTGACCTATTTACTGGTTTGTGTATAATTGATACGAAACTATTAATATTAAATAATACTTTCCTGACGATATTTTCACTGTACTCTAGTTTCAGTCGATAATTATCATAGTTATACTCAACTACAAGTCCTCGGAGTCTCATTTTTGTAGGAAGCTGCATTTTCTTCAGAGGATGCCGCTCTGAGTTTATTTTCCTCTAGTAGCATTTTCATGCTTCACAAACAACTCCTTTTTCTAATTTCCTTCACGAGCAAGACGGAAATTCATCTACCTTTGAAGGAAATAATGAATTTACTCTTAGGGCATTTTCTTTTCCATATTAAATTTCACAATTTTACTTTGATTACAAAGAGCCATAAAGACATTCCGAGACTGAATCTATGGAGTAAACATCCCATTAATTGAACATTTGATTATGCGTTGCCTTTCTTTATTCTGACAGAAATTCACAACGAAATATTTTGTCGTTGATACGGAAGTTCCAAACAATTTATTAACATAAGGAGTACGCCAGTTCTATTCTATTCTATCAAAATTTGACTCCCATTTCTTCTGTTTTTCTCTTTATTCTACAATAAAAGCTTCTCTCTTACCCTAATTACTTAGAACTTCCTAATTTTTTCTTTGTCAAACTAATTTTCTCCCGTCCATACCCTAATGTCAAACGCCTGCAACGTGTTAAAATCGTCTTTTCTCATTGTCCATTCCTCTGACATCGTACACGTATTAGAAATGAAAGGGAAAACATTACAGGGAATCTCAAATTGTAAGACATTACGAGGAGCATGTGTACATAAAGATGTATATGCGAGTGCGCGTGTGTGTGTTTGAATGTATGTTTGTTTGTAGAGAAAGAATCTGAATCATAGGATTTGTATAAAGTAATCCGCGTCGCCAACTCACCTAGGTTATAGCTTTCGCATTTGTTATCAGGTTTGCATTGGCACAAAAAGGAGATAAAGTAGCCGAAAACAGTGATCTTTTATTTAAAAAATAGCAGATTCTCGAAATAAATAAATCGACGATAGGTCTGAGGGTGCTTCGACGGAACTGCTTGTCAGACAGAAGAAGAGCGACACAAATAAAATCGACCGAGCCGAAACTTATCGAAAGGATTGTTTCGCTCAGTAGTGACATCCATCCGTAAGAGGAAACTCCCAGGCAGGAAAAGGATATTAAAGGGAAGGAAAAACTTCGAGGAAAGAGAAAATAAGCGAGGGAAACGTTTATTGCGCGTGAGAGATCGGATGGAAGGCGCCTCCTTCCCATAATTCCCTAAAGGAAAAAGAAATAATAATATCCTTCCCAGAGAGATGGAGAAAACATCCGCGGATATAGGAGGGAGAGGGGGAAACAAGAGATAAAGAGAGGGGGACAGAGGGAGAAAATGGGGACAAGATGAGTAGGGAGTTGGAAAAAATCAGATACGTCGCCTAACAAATGCGTCATGGAAGTCAAGAGAGCCGGGGAAGAGAAATAGAGGAGAGAGAGAGAGAGAAAGGGAGGAAATACGCGTTATGGCTCGTGCGAAAGAGATTGCGCGACAGATTGGCATAATAAATGTGGGAGAAAAGATAAGGGCGAGTGAGAATGAGGATTGAGAGAGGAAGGAGAGGCCGGATGAGAAAGAGGGCACGGGGAGGAGGGGAGATTAGAAAGGGAGAGGGGGGGAGGGAATGAGTAGGAGTAGGGAGAGATAGAGAAAGGACATGAGACATAGGGTGAGGATTGGACCATTTAGAAGGATTTTTTTCCCGAAACATACGTACATCAATATGTACCTCGCTTTCCATGGGACGTGCCTTTTTTTTTTTTAAGACCGCGTAAAGCGAAACCGTGCAAAGTGGGATAGTCTACAGCATAGGAGAACACGTTGTTACATTTTTATGGCCGGTTTTAGCTTACAACACAAAATTTCAGTTGAATTATATTAAATATTGTTTTTTCGTGTATTAAAAAAATAAATATAGGATTAAGACTGAAAATTTACATGATTTTTAATGTTCAGAATCCAGCGAAAATGAAATCGATGGCCGCGCAATTCGAGGCATTTCTCTGAAAGTGAGCTACGTTAAACCTAAAATGTGTAACGCGGTACCGCGCATTAAGAAGTATTGCGGATGGGGTGTGCTTAGAAATGTTTTCCCCTATAGCTGTGACTGCAGATATATTAAATTCTGTATAATCGCGGTTTAGTGTGAATGTCAAAGCATCGAATTATTTGAAAAAAAATCTGCTAGCGTGTACCATTGCGATAAAAGTAGCTATATACCCATATTTTCAGATGAATGGCATGACACGACGTTGTTAACTATAGTTCGGAAAATATATAATTCACTAGGACGTAAGTATATCTTGAAAACAGCGCGCACTTGATAATGAAGAAGGGTTGAAAAATCGAACATATATTGATAAAGAAAATAACGCATTCACCAAGTGTGAGATGAGAATAAATTAGCTTGTGTTCTCTACTCAAAGCGTTCTAAAAGCAGTGCGGACAAATGAGAAAAGAGTATATTATTTAGTTAAACGGAGAATATATCATTTAACTACGGAAAAATATTTTAATTTATTATTGTTTCAATTATAAACTTCTTTCATAAGTAATCCCTGGTATACTCGAGTAGCTGGGTATCTTTTCCAAACGTATGCTTAAAAGAAAGCTGCTTTTAAAAAATAATTTACGTTCAGAGAGAATTAAGTAAGCTTGTGACATCTGCGGTATTTTCATGCGTCACCTTTTGCCTTTCCACGTTTGTCTTACCTTTCTCAAGAAAGTAAACGGAGGACAAAAGTTCTGAACGAGTATATTCGTAAGTTTTTCGAAGAGGGTCACTCAGATACTATATTTATCTGTTCCCTTCTTAAGAGTTCTTCATCTTCCTCCCCCTGGCCTGTTTCTCGTCTTACCACGGTTCCATCCTATCACTCTTACATACCTTATTATCTTTTTTCCCTCTCCCTCTCTCATTCTACTCTCATTCTTCGCTCTGTATGTTATTTACGTAATGTCACTCTTAATCTACTTCTCTCTCACTCTCTTTCTACTTCTCTTTCTCTCCTTCATGACCCTCATTATTCCCTTCCCATACATCTTCTTTCTTGTTTTCGCTTGTATTCCATTTCTTTCTATTTTAAAAACATTTTTCCTAGTTAACTTCTATAATGTTGAAGAAGCACTTTAACAGTAGATTATTATCGCCTTTGCTAGTTTTAGATATTTTTAAATTCCCCCCTGGAGAACACGCTCGTGACACCCAGTGCCGGCCCTAGAAATTGCGGGGTCCAATTAGAAAACTTTTGGCGGGGCCCCTACATCGAAAAGGCGTAGTTTGGAAAAAAAAGATTTCGGAGGGGCACAGCAAGCGAGGTCCAAAGTACCGAAGGAACGAGGCCTAAAAGGCAGAGCCAGGGGGTGGGGATCCGGGGTGAATCCCAGGCCGCCAACGCATTTGCTGCATTCTGAGAGCATCAGATGGCCTCTCATGAGACCACTTGTGTATGGATGGGACTATGAATAAATCTAAAAAGAATCATCACCAATAGATAGTTTGGAGCCCCTACACCATTGCGGGGCCCCCTTAGCCGCGGGGACCGATTGGGTCCAATAGGTACAATTGGCCTAAGGCCGCCCCTGGAGACACCACGGCGAAAAATGTTCCTTTTTATATAATTACTATAGTATCCACATTTACGGATTAATTTCTTGAATATTTTGAAATAATTAAATCTGCTCGAAAAACGATTTTTTTATAATAATTACACTGGTGCGTTCTTACCTTTATCCACATCATCATCGTTAATTTTTTTTATTTCTCACACCATCTTCATCTTAACTTTATCATTTATTTTTAAAGTTTCTCCCGCCATCCTCGTTTCCGGTTTAATTCACTTTCAATCACCTTTAATTTCTTCATTTACACTTCATTTGCTGCTCATTTTCTTTCCTTACATTTTCCGCTCTCTTTCGCTTCCTTTATGTACTTCTATCCGACTCCTTAATTTTTCCTCCTATCCTTGAAGCTCTCTCTCTCATTTTACACTTCCCTCTTTACGTCACTGTCTCATCCTCCTTTCTCCACTCCCATTCACCTTTCACTCTCTCCTGTCCCCCTTTCCACTACTTTGCTCAGGGCTTGTCTCTCGCCCGTAAATTCCGGGGTCGGGGCAATAAATCTTAAGGCGCCTGCACTCCACCTGACACCACGCTCCGTCTTTCGCATTAAACTCCGAGGGAAAAAACAGAAGAGGAGCGATTTTTATGCTTTCCCATCAGTTGGGCTTTGAGGGAGAATGAGGAGCGGGCGTTAAGTCTCTACCCTTTTTGTTTTTATTTCGAGGAAACGTCCATCTTTTTCGAGTCCGGCCGCCTGACCTCAGTGCGTTTCTGTTTCCTTTTTTTTATTACTTAAGACACGATTCGTTTATTTTATTATTTTTTTATTCGAAAATTTTTCTTTTTAATTTAATTTTTGTTTACGGAGTCGTTCAAGATCCTGGCGCGGGTCATTTTTTTTTAAAGGTTTCTAGATGGTAAAGTATGGGAAGTAATCTCTCTCTGTTTTTATTCTGTGGCGTCTGAATAAAACATTAGGTCTTAAATTAGAATTTTTCATGTAATACC
Organism: Uropetala carovei; assembly: GCA_036926305.1. Taxonomy (NCBI): domain Eukaryota; kingdom Metazoa; phylum Arthropoda; class Insecta; order Odonata; family Petaluridae; genus Uropetala; species Uropetala carovei. Next base: position 159,627 of record JAXCHB010000212.1, read on the forward strand.
ACTTCGCGGATATTTATCTTGTGGTATTTTTGGTTTAAAAAAACACTTCTGCAAAAATATTAAGTGGTGGAGACTTTCACCTCGTAAAATTAAGAGCCACTCTCATTGAAAGTAAAACTTGAGCTATCACACCCAAAATGCGGTAACCTAATTAGCAATTTTTCCGTTAGTGGTTGCACAGCTTTGTTAATTTTGAGGTGGTTTATTTAGAAAATATCGTCTTATTAAGTTTTACTTGGAAATTCGGGAATTTGGTACCCATTGAAATTCTACATAAACATCTGTAATTGAGTGTAAACATACACTTTGTTATTCGCAAATGTTTTTGCTTAATTGCTCATGTTTATTTTTGGTTTAATTAGTAGTGTAATAATAAATCTGTTCGTTACCTCTAAATTTTCTCTTCTATTCGTGATATAAATGTAATGGGATACAGAAATTTTAATGATTAATTCATCATAAAAGTTAACGTTTTAAGTGGATTGTTTACACTTAGCTCCTCAATTTCATTTTTGTAATTAAGTCTTAAACGAAAGTTATAACAAAACAGAAGTAAGGAATCGCGTGTACCCGTCATTATGTAGAAACGAAAAAATATCTTACGTTTTTATATTATGGCTACTTTCCATGAACTGTTTCATACGCACTAATTTCATTTTTTAATCTAAAACTTTCTTCTCATTGTTGTATATATTTTATTACGTTTATCTATCAGGGAGTAAGGCTTTCGTAATTCAAAACGCAGTAAAGTTCTTCTTGTAGTCTCAATATTATGTGTACGGATACATGAATAAATAATGTAATACGAAACTATGATATCTTATATAACGAATTGTTTTATAAATATGTCATTTGAGGTCTTTTTACTATTACACTTTTAAAGAAATGTTTATTGTTGACGAAAAAATATATCGAAATTCCATTTATTATGGATAATGTGACATCAATATGCGGCCAATGCAATAAATATCAGTGGAATATTAGTTTTTGCCATATTATTGCTCATTAAGTACCTACGGAGCAATGCATGGGATACAAAACTTGGGTTGAAAAATTTTCATTACTTTTGGAGGTCGTTGCAACACTACCGAATTGATATTGTGCAAACCAAACAAATTTTTTTTCGATCATTATTAATTTTACTGCGTATTACAAGCGTATCACACACTTGTTATTTTAGAATAAACCAATAGAAAACAACACTTAAAAAAATATGATAGCAACGTCAATTAAGCCGATGTAAAGTAAACAGTTTTTATTGAGACGTACAAAAGCAAGCCCCTATATTTTGGAGGATCTTTGTATATATTTATAAATTCTCATCCAGTGTTCAACGTTTCCCGGTAAATAACGCAGTGGATCAAAAGGGATGAAAGCTGAGACCTTGAAATAAAGATTGATTTGATAAAAAATATTAGACAAAAATATCTGCTAGTTGATGAGATTTCGTTTTACACGTATCAAAAAGCAAAGCAAAAAGTCAGTGTTTTTGGTTTTGAATCATCCATGCAGTGAGTTTGTGTTAATCACAAGGAGAAATATATCTTGCATTCACGCACATTCAAACGCACTATACGTCGGTCTTTTTATCGAATAATTCGTTACTCAGAAAAATGTATATATATATATATATATATATAATATAAATTATTTCGTTATTTAGTTACGTTACGCGTAACGTTTTCCATCTCTGGTGTATTAGATTCCATAAAAGAAGGAATGGGATATGAGAATTTTAAGAGAAAGGATTTGGATAGCCAGGATTTGGTGGCGTGTGCCTAAAACCTATCGGAAGGTAGAATTAATTGGCGAATTTTCTATCAGAACGCCTCACATCTGCTCTAGGGACCTTGAAAACTGATATTTTAATCCGCTTAACACAAAAGGCAACAGGGAAGTTGCGCCAAAAGGCGATAGGGCAATTCCTTATTGCTCTTGGGATACATTTATACCTCTACATTTAGATAGACTGTTATAATACGCGTCAACAGAGATAGCTGATTTTGCGTTGACACACGAAAGCTACAAGCATAACAATGACGTATAATGCCAATAAATACGGATTAGATTGCTTTTAAGCCTTCACAATTCGAAGATAAGATCTCAAACTCAACCAAGAAGCTGAAAAAGTTATCAACGTCCCTATTTTATCTTTACAAAGCGTAAGCTGGCGCAAAAATTTGTGTTTCTATCCCTTCTTTAATATAAATAAAAGTGGAACTCACGATTGGTTAGATGAAATAATTTCTAAAATAGAAACTAAGTAAAATTTACAACAATAGCTGACTAAAATTATGTATCGCGCCCAAAATTAGAGGTTGTTAATTTATATTCCCTCGATCCCTTTGTATCTAATTTAGCGTGGGAAAATTTGCTTTGTTCTCTTCCCATTATCTTTCAGTTGCCTAGGAACGGCTTATCTACCCTTTGCTTCATTTGTTTCCACGGGGCCGTTGCTCGCTCTATTGCTGTTTAGCGCGTGGAATTTATATGCGGAGCGATTTTTGTCTATTCACGTACTTCGAAACCTTTCACAGCTTTGTTGCCGTTAACGGGGATGAAACAAACGGACGAAGGTTTATCGGGGATAGCAATGACAAAGACGAAAATATATTCGTGCTTTCTTCCGTGTAGTCTACGGAAGCAGGTGAAACACATTCCGAAATAAGCGGAGCTCAGTAGTCCACGCCCCCTTTTCCAGTAAACGGTACAAGATGAAAGAGTTATGGCTCAGGACACGAATAGCCTTTACCTGAGTGAATGATATCTTTTCGAGCACGAGATATACATTTTTCCGAATGTGTAGATTTCCCCTAATTTTGGATGTGTCCAAATTTTAGGTAAAAGAAAGAATTTTTATATCTCGATTTTTTGCTATTTTCCCGCTATAAAAAAAACTAATTGTTAGGGTCCCTTTAACAACCGCATTGAACTATTTCTTCTATTGTACATAGTTCTCCTGATAGGTAAACCTTTGTCTGAGGTTTGATTTTGTTTCTCATCTCACCGCCGAAAATAATATTAACCTTTAAGCGGACCCCTTTGATTTTTTTTTCTATCACTCATTATGTTATTGCTTGTTAAACAAGTTTTCATTGCATTAGTTGCAGTGATGTAAGATATCAAAAAAAGCAACATTTAATAGTATATATAGGATATCTATCTGGAGCATTTAGGCCTAGTAAAGGGGTAAATAACGTTGCAGATTAGCATGTTCTGGATAAAGTTTACGGATTAAAAAGTAAGTCTCCATGAAATTAGATGGTGTCCTAAAGAGAGGTTAATGTTCTGTGTCCTAACTCTGTCGTTATCTGAGGTTCATCGACCCTCCAATTCTATTTCACGTTAAAGTGACACTCATCGGCAATGGGGGCAGTGACCGTCTTCGGTGTGTCTTTTTTTTACCTTTCTAGTTTATTCGCTGGCGAAGCGGTTTGGTTTTTTCCGGTGACTTCCGCTGACGAAGCTACGTTAACTTCGTCGCATCTCTTTCAAAAAGTTCACATTTCAATGGAGAATCGATAGTTAAAGTAGACCGTTTTGCAGAGAGTCTCATTCGTCCGATAAAATTGACGGGTTTTAATGAATTGTATTTTTTTTTTAAGAGATGGGATTCTTTTTAGTCCGAAGTCGTAATTTCTCGTTTGCACGTTCTGTTTTTTACTCTCACGCTCTCATTTTATGCGTTCAATATATGTAAAAATAATGAGATGTTTCCGATTACGTCACCTTGTGAGAGATAGCTACCTAGTGTTTAGGAGAGAGGGAGAAAGAATTGGGTTTTATAATTTTCTTTTTATGCTTTATTCATGCATACATTTTTAGCGGGCAAAACTAAAGAACTGAAACTTAGCATCGGGAATGAGTGCAGCATATTTTTCATTTGCATTTGAAAATTACTTAGAATCATCGTACGATATTGGGACTTGGACGAAAGAACGGTTAAAAGAATAAAAATTAATTTTATTGCTGTCGTTTTCTAAACTCTCTCCGTAAATTAGTTTTGACTTCAAATGAAAAAACGAGCAATATTGCATAACCTGAAGCTGTATAAGAATAAAAATTATAGATGTTTCAAAAATTAATTGCTGTATACATAATAATAAAAATAATATAAATTTTCTTGTTTTTTAATTAGGTCATTTTTACACAGTTCTGGGTCCTGGTAAACGCCGGTTAAAGTATCGTTAGCATTTAATAAAATCCGAGGAATATGGTTGAACTTTGTGGTAACTGATACTCATATTAACGAAAAACGGTTAAATTCTACAATTTTTTATTTCACAGCCGGTTTCTCACCTGATGATGCTAGTTAACTTTAACTTTTGGAAATATTACGGTAAATAATAACTTTCAGTAAATTTTATCAGCCACGGCAGCCATTTTTTATATTCCCTTTCCTAAATTTTCCCAAGTTTTTCTATAAGAGCTGCTTTCCAAGTTTATTAAGGGTTTTATGAATCACATTTAATAGAAACCACGTCGAATCCCCATGCAAACCTATTCGCTTTCTTAACTCATTTCCAGAAGCAAATTACTAATCCCCTTGTAATTGCGCTAAAATCCTCCTCCATAGTTTCAGAGATCTTGAATATACATTACTAACAAAGTCAAAGAAGAACGCGAAGATCATCTAGGTTATCCCTCGAAAATTTTGAACTTTCAGCTGCCTCGCAAGAGGGTAATCACCATATTTATGCAATTTCCAACTCCCCGCGGGGAGCCACGACGCCAGCGCCATTAATAAGCAATTGCTCGTTGATTACGACCGGAGCATTTCAATACCTCGAGCTTAGCCTTCATCTTCTCTTGGCAAATCGCTTTTCCTCTTGCTGCCGAATTTCTGTGCCATCTCTTAAATAAAGAATTAAGAGAGGTACCTCAGGGGCATTCCTTGATTGACTCTCACCTTCCCTATCCATTACTTATACACATACACATGCATACATATATTACATATATTACATATATTGCTTAGCAACAAGGTGTGGAAGTATTGAGGGAAGGAAACCCAATGGTCACTTGCTGGTTGGAGAGAGACACTGGGGTGTCACAGAGACAAACATGGGCTCGCGCACGACGGGAGCTTTCGGGTGCTATCCATCGTCGGGAACAGAGAGACTACAATACACTTACATACATATGTACATATATACATAGACACATATATACCTATACATCCCGGTGACGTACGGTAACCTGGCCGTTTGTCGCTGGGGGCAAGACCAATAAACAGCTTCGAAGCAGCCATGTTTTTATAAATAATGATTTAAATACCAAATAATAAATATATGGCACTTATTACCTGAAATTTGCATACTGTACCAAACACCAATATTTTTGGAAACATTTAAATAGATTTAACGTAGGTGGAAGTTGGGACTTTCTAATCTTCATATCGATCTAAATGAAGACCTAATCTAATCTAACAATAAATATAAATAAACGCATACTCACGAATTGCCTGTTTCGTTATTTCGCTTCGGAGCCCCATATTTTCCGGGTCTGGGGAATTCCTTCATTCAGAATATTGGGAGAAATTGTTGTATTGCAGCTGTAGGCTAGCTACGACGGAATAGGCGACCCGTGAAATTTAATTTAAAATGTTTCATGATTATGAAACACAATTAAGATCCTATAATCTTCAGCCGCGGAAGTATTAGCGCTAATAACTTTTGAAGTTATATTTTATCTACAGTGAAACCGCAGTATCTCTTGAATAATATAGTAAAATCCGATTCATATTTCTATTTCGGTCCTCCGAGGCAATCGTCTTACGGTTGCTGTCGGCGACCCCTCATCTACAGCAGCATGGGTCGACATGGTAACCATCCACCACGTGTAGGAAACGGCCTCAGACCTATAGTATATTGATCTTCTTCATCAGTTATATATATTTTATTTCTTTGTGTTGAAATTGTTATAAGAGCCGTGCCAAAATTCGAAGCGGTATTGCTGCCGCTTAAGTAAATCAGTACAAATGAGATGAAAACTTTCTAACTTTCTACTGATTTGTTAAACAAACAATCCGGGTTGCGATGCAATTCAATATATTAATCACGTCGTCATCAGGTTTTACAGTGTTTTCATTTCCCGGTGTATAGTATAGTGTAGTATAATTAATAATAATTACTTAAATGAAAATCTCAACTTATGTAAAAACATGTTAAGCACATTCGTTGCAATATTCATATGACGAATATGATTTTGTGTTCACCACAATTGAGGAGAGACTAAATCCTGTTGGACATCGATGCTCTAGAACCAGCGGTTTATAATAATAATATTTATTATTTAATACTTGATATAAAACTTTTGCTGCAAGTACATCTTTGCAATTTTAGAAGAATAATAAATTTAACGTGATACAAAATATGTTAGCGACTAACTCCTTGCTGTCATCGGAAGCAGTTTCTTTATATTTTTGTGTATTTTCCGGTGTGTGTCTGTGTGTGTACACGCTCCCCATCTTCTCTCTCCCCCTCGCTTCGAGTAGTCATGCCAACCATCTCATATCCACCAACAAGGCACGAGAGTTGAATTTTTATTTCTCTCGTTCTCCCTATATTTCAACCGACCGAGCCTCTAAAAGGTCTCTCAGCTTCCGCCCTCCTTGCAGCCAGCAGTGACAGGAAACCGCGTGCGAGCAAGCTACCCAGTCCTGCCCTAAGAGGTAAACCTACCCCTCAAAACCCATCTTTCTCATCCCCCTAAGGCGAAAAAAAACCCAACCTCCCTTCTAACTCCCCATCCCTTCCTTCCATCTGCTCCCTTCTCCTCTCCTTACCCCCATAACCCTCCCCCCGAATACCTTCAGTCCTCCTCAGACCATTCCACATGTATCCATCCAAACGGAAGGCGGTGCTTGTGTCTGGGGGTGTATGTGACCTGAATAATGCATTTCGGAATGGAGGCATCCTTGGAGCTTACATATATGGTCCCGGGTATCCGCAAAAACATTAGCGAAGGCTTAAGGTTAGAAATTTATATATATCTCCCTTCCCCCCCTCACCCCCCCCCCCCTCTCTTTGCGAAAACGAGGGTGTGACGCGTGCTTTTTTGTTGCCCTCGTTCCGTCTATTCTTTCGAACAGTTTTATTACTTTTTTGCATTGTTTGTTCGGGTAAGATGGTGATGAAAAAAAGAAAGGGAAACGGAAAAGATTTGCGGAACAAGATTCCATTCCGACGCGTTTGGTAATAAGATGAATTTCGGTCGGTTTATTTGTTTATTAATAATATTTAACGTTAGAAATGAGGTAACTTCGAACGATTTGCAATAAATATCGTTACGATTCGCGTACTCTAATATGCGGAATATTTTTTAAAATTTTCTGCCTACATTCGTCTTAAAGTTCCTCAGATACGTTTCTCGACGTCTGAGCGCACGAATTATTTCTTGTAAAATGTACGTAAGCGATTCTACGGAGTAAAAAATATAGAACCACTAAGCTGAAGTATGGCCAAGCGCCTAACGGGTTCGGAAAAATTCAGTGTACATAGCTAGTACCCCCTCGTAATTATGAGGAAGCATTATAAAAGGTGGCGTCGGTTCTGAAGAATTAATTAAAACCGCGATATTAAAATACTCCCTCTCACTTTCGTGTTCTGCATCCATAACGAGCAAAAAAAAGATGCGATGCAAGTTATGGAAATATGTTAATGAAGGGACCACCATTGCGCATAGATAATAAATATGCATCTATCGCGTAGGGGGTATAATCGTTCCATAAACTATAAAAAAATATCGCTTGGAATAGACACAATTTTTCATTTTGTTACAGTATACCTAAGATAATGCAGAGTTTTAATTCGAAAAATTTTAAAGGAAAATAAAAGTCTTCCGCCGTGATAAAAAATAGAAGAAGATTCACATTACATATGAAGCGCGTAACTAAAACAAGAAACGCGTAAATCAGGTAGGAGAAAAAAGAAAGCGCCGAAACTGGAGTAGCGTCGTACTCCCGAAAGAAACACCGTTTCGAGAGACCCTTTCACTTCAACTCCACTTCTTTCTTCGGAATGTATTTTTCTCATTCATTTTCGTCGCGTCGTTTGTTGGCGTTTTGTTTTCGAGTAACAAAATCTCGTTCTTTCATTCTCTCGCACCGCGGCCGCAAGAGCCGTGCCCTTTTTTTTCTTTGCCGTATCCCTTTCTGATTAAAAAAACATTTCCCTCTCCCTCTCCTCACCCTCCCCCCCTCCACTCAATCTCCTCCTTTGTCCCTCTAAACCCTCAGAATAAAAAAATGCCACACCGCATCCTTTCTCTCGTTTTTCTTACTGTCTCTCTCTCACTCTCTTCTCCCGTCTCTCTTTTTCTCTCTCCCTTCCTCCCATTCCACATACATACAAACCTAAAAAAAAGAGGCCATTTTGTTCCCTCCAACACCCGCTCTAAATCTCTCATGGCAAGCCGTTTCTTAACCACACATTTCTCCTTATTCCCTTTCCACTTTGCTTCATCTGTGGTCGCCATACTAGCCGCAATTTATCCTACCATAGCCCACCGCAGCCGTGTCTTTTCCCATCCCATCTCTCCATCCTACCTCTCTATCTCTCTCCTTCTTCTCTCTCTCCCCCTCTATCCCTATCTCCTTCCTTCTCACACTCCTCGCCCACGCATACATGCTCTCTCTCTCTCTCAAAAAAAAATAAACACTGTTGACCTTTCGGATGGAAAATAAAACTCACTTTTCCCCCTTGCATTCAACAAGGTACCGACCTGTGAAGGAGGGCTCTTTCACGGAAAATAAAAATACAACTCGGAAAATGAATCCATCGCTGCCATTATCTTCGTCCAATTAAAAAACAATAATGTGTGTTTGCCGGGTTTTGTTGCGTTCAAGCATGGGGAGAGGCATTAAAAAAAATCCCGAGCGACCGAATGTTTTCTTTCCAAAGTTAAAAAACAGGAAGAAGCGACTATCTGTTGAGAGAAAGAGTATTAGGCTTTAATATTTTTTTAAATTATTTGTTTTTCTTTGTTCAAAACTCGTAGAGTTTTATTCTGAGAAATAGCGTCACGCCGATTGTGTTATTAATGGAAAATTTGAAAATTATTTTGTTTTCGCTTTATATATATCTACTTATTAAGCGCTCAAATTTCGGCGCAGAAAACCGATCATAAGGAATTTGGTAGCGTATGAATTATATTAGATACTAGGAAAAAAAAGTATTAAAATATTTGACAAAATTAATAGACGGTTATTATTTCGAGTAGCAATATAAGTTGTTAGTGAGTGATCTTTTATAAATTATGCATTCTCATCTTTAAAATATATTTATTTTGATGGGAGTCATTCCCTTCGTTTTTTGCGGTTTATAATCATCAATTGCAGTTTAATACGTGTGCATTTCGTGGAGGACTAGGAAGAATACTTGGGAGTTCGTATTCTTCTGAGCGCATGAATTTTTGCTCTCTTCTTTGTGCCTGTTTAAAACCTCATTGCAAGTGTCTGATAATTTTCTTTATGTCTGATACGAAAATTTTTTGGATTGCTTCTAGAGTTATTAAGATAAAAATAAACCCCGTGATATTTGATTTCCTTTATCAGGAATAAATTGCGATAAGCGGTCTTAAATTACATATTTTTCGTAAGGTTTCTTCCATACCTTTCACTACTGCTAACAAACGTTTTCAGTGTAACGATAAAAAATAAAACAGTTCTTAGATACACTGATTTCTTGGCTGATGATACAGGAATAAATTTGCATCTTGAAAGGCATGATATATGGAAGAACTTAATGCTGAGGTTTCTTAGAGGCAAAATTACGGACGGGATTCTAACCTCATCTCGTAAGGATTACATTTTATTCAAATTTATATTGGAGTCTGCCTGATGGGCGCATTATTTTTTAATCAAGTTTTCCAAAAATAAACAGACGTTCTGATGCTAAATATTCAAGATTCAAGTGAAGACGATAGCGACGGAAACTTTTGAATTGGAAGTCTTCCTTTTGGAAAAAGAATTAAGATGATACGACAATCTGTCATTCTCTTTAGAATTTAATTAATTGGTCTCAAATTATTCTTTTCCAGCTTACAAAGAACGTTCCGCCCAAAGGATAGCGGAGCTGAACCAAATGCCATTCCTTTTGAATGTCGTTTGAAATATTAATTAAGAGACTTTTCAATGTCTATTTCGCTTCATACTTTAAGCTTAGAGCAATAAAACAGCGTGCCCCACTTAGGAGAAGCAATTACCGTGATGCGACCTTATTTTTAAAAGTTACTAAGTGTAGATACTATCAAGTGAAAGATATTTCGGTTATTAACTGTGATCGAATCTACCATTGAACATCAACTTCCCAATATTATTTTTAATCGCTTGAAAACAGTTTCACAGTATAATCACAAAATGAAGCAATAAATGAAAAGTATCATTAGATCAGTTGTTATTAAATTCAGGTAATAAAGCGAAGCATAATGAGTATAAACATGAGCATAAGATAACTTCATTTTTATTATACTAAAGTTGCTAGTTAAGCTAATGCTGCATATAATGCCCATACCACGTCGATGAACTTGAAAAGTTGATTGTGACGTACGAGTTCACCATTAAAAACTTCGACATAAATGAAAATGCTGTACAGATTTTTTCGTATATGTCATCTATCCCTTGATTGATTAAAATTCCTATTTGCCTTTATTCCAATAGTATATAAAAACATACGATACCGGTGAGGTAGAACGGAAACCATCTTAAATTTTATCGAGGTACAGTTTTATTTGCCGATACCTCGGACGATAAGATAATGCAAACTTATGTAGTTCACATAGACTTATAATTCCTCAAATATAAAATCAGAGTAGAGCAATAGTCGCGTCATACCAACTAAGAATTGCACAGCTGAGGGGGTCGTAATCTCGCGAATCAAACGACAAATTCAATGTAATCTTTCACGCGTGCTTGTTTATGTACACGTTTTTCAAAATATTAATTCGGAAAAGCCTTCCGAGTTAATCGGAGGTGTTACTTCGAAACGATGGAATTAACATTAATTTGCGTTTCCAGTATTTTAAGATAAAGGACCCTCGTAAAGGAGGGTATGCTTTCCCGCCTGAAGGAAGACACCAAACATTACTACCCGGTGCTGTCTCCCCGGAAACGACGGAATCGTTTATTCATGACTTTCTCTCTCACTATATCTCTCTCAATACCTCACCTCGCCCCACGTGGCTCATAAATATTAGATGGTGTCGGAAAATATTAAATACACATTAAGGTTCATACTCCTTTCTTATTCTAAGTGAGTGGAGTTTTCTGCGACTCTGGTCAATAGTACTAACAGAAGGATGCGTCCTTTATAAAGTTGAATTTTCATTTGTGACACGGCTCAGCCGTTTCGACGTTCGCTACGAATTCGTAGTTTTTCTTTTTAAAGAAAGGCTTATTTTAAAAAATAAGGGGTTTTAAGGTGAAAATTCAAGTGAATCACTCACCTCGATTTTTTTTATTCCTCTTAAACCTCATTGTTACAGACGTATTATCTATACATCTATTGCATCTCCCTTAACATATTCGAGTAATATTTGGATCCCTATCGCAACTTATATATTTTGAAAATAATTCGATGAACGTGTATGTGTATAATGGAGTGATATATTCTTTTATTGGTTTCGTACGAGACGGATTTTACTCAAACCGCTTTCCCTCATTTCTATCACGCCATGACTGGTACAAAAGAAATTTCAGCAAAATTTTTACGACAAAAAGTTCATAGTTTTTTCCGAACTAGACAGTTTATATTGCGCAGAAAATCAACACATAAAAACTAACAATTTAAAACATACCCCGAGGTTTTTTCCATTGGAACTATAACTACGCGACAGGTATCCCTCGTATATTTTTGTAATTTTATAGGACAACTTTCCATCACTTATTTTGTGCCGGCGAAACGAAATCCCTTTTCTTCCTGTGTTTTCGTTCTGACTAAGCACACACAAAAAAAATAATTTAAAAAAATTCGAAACTCTTATTCACCTCTAGGGGGTATCTTCATCCAAAAACAAAAAGTTATAGTGTGGAGAATTTTCCTCGTAGAGAGAAAAAAGGGAGAGGGATATTCCACGATTAAATAGGAAAAGTATATCCCCCGCAGCCGATATCTGGATTATAAAAAATAAAAAAAATGCCGTGCGTTCGGAGAAGAAGCGTAACGGAGTGCTCGCCTGGAAAAATGACGGAACAGAGAAAAAGAGCGAGGGAGAAAGGAACGACAAAAGAGCAGCGATAATCTGCAGGATATCTTCTCACCACATGAGCGGAAGTGGAAGAGGGGGGGGGGGAGTCCGTTTTGTCGAGACGGAATGAAACGGGAGAGAGACAAGGAGAAAGGGATGAGGAGAGGGAGATGGAGAGAATGGGATATAGGAAGAGGAGATGGTTTTTTTTTTTGGAGTGGAGGTTTTTAGAAAGGAGAACGGATGGAAAGAGGAGGAAGAAAAGTAGAAGTCTGTTTCGGAGATTAAAGTGAGCATCGCATTTCCATGGAAATGTAAGATTAAGAGAGGAGATTAGGAGAGGATAAGTAGGCGTTCTGAGGGAAAAAGTATAAAAAATCCCCATTTTTGTTCTCCCGCTTCCAAATATGTGGAAATCTTGCGAAAGGCGACGAAAACAAGTAAGTAGAAATACGGTAATGAGATATCATCACGCGTTATATTTATACATACATCGTATCTCTCGTGAGGTAGAGGAAAAGGGTTGCCCTCATCTCCTCTCTTCTTCATATTTTCTATCTTCTATGATTTATGAAAGTTTGTTTGTTTGTGCATCTATACATTTCCGCATCAAACTTTCAACAGATACTTTCTTCACAAATAGGAATGCCGTTGGGTACTTTTTAATCCCAAATCTTTTATATTAATTGTACGAAAAGCAAAATAACTTTGTTTGCTAATGGCAACGAGTAAATGTTAGAGATGTGTCAGAAAGAACGGAACAGTTCTTTTGGAACTGTTCTGATGCCTAAACTGTTCAGTAAAATAACTGATCTCCTAAACTTCCTGTTCTCGAAGAACAGGTAACTCTACATCTTATACACAATGAGAAAGGTGGGAAACGACTATTTACTTCCTTATCCGTATTTGGACGGCGGGGACTGATTAAACTACGCCTATTTTCCCAAGTCCAACTATTGATTTGAATCAAATTTGGTACGATTGTGGAGGACTCCCAGGAATATTTCGTAATCGGTTTTTGTTTCTCTCTGCCCATTTTATTCAAAACGGTGGCCGATTGAATTCTTAAATATATACCTTTTATCAATTAAAATTCCGATCGGATTTGAACCAAATTTCCCCGGGCAACGCCGGGTATTTCTGCTAGTCTTCTATAATAAGATGTCTTTTTTGGGCTCTTCGCTCCCTGTTAATCAGATTTCATGATTCATATGATGTTGATAATTGTTATTTATCATAGACGCTACATTGGAAATGATTGAGTGGGTTTCCGATCCTGCTATGTGTGAATAGGAAAGAGGGATTAAAATTAAACTAAATTTGCACTGTCTTTAAATTCAAGGCAGTCCAATGAAAGAAATCAGTGCAAAACTGAAACAGTGCACAGCGAAACGGTGCAGTTCTGGGGATGAGTATGAAGGCTGATTTTTAGGTAGGAAAATAAAATTGCACGTGATATGATTCTCATGCAAAATATCGCCATTTTATTAATGAATAATGAAATGCGGAACACTATGAAGAAATCTGGCATTTCTTTAATCATTCCATCACGTGTAAGGCCTCGCGTTCTAATGAATAGAACAACCATTAAACGGGGTCGGTATATGCTAATTAATCATTTACTCTGACTTTCATTTGGGTTATAAAGTTGAAAACGTCCCTCACATACTTTTGAAATTCATTTATACATTAGAACATTTATTTCTTAAGGATTTTTCTTAGAAAATTATGCTATTTTGATATATTTTTGGCAACGGTATTTCAACCCTGTATTTCAAATAGCATGCATGAAACATTTAAAAACATATATTGAAATCGCCAGAGGTAAAATTATCATTCACTAATTAATTTAATCGCAGAATATTTTAACAAAAAAATAGCGAAATTCGTTGGTCTTCGTAAAGAAAATAAATCGCTAAGAAAATCATCCAATTTTTTTTTAAGAGATTCTCTCAACTCCTGAAATCGTTTGATTTTCGATTCGTCTCGCACGATCGAGTTAAGAATCTCAACGTACGTGAAATGACAAAAAATAAAAAAAAGACGAAATCTTCTAACGAGAAAAGTAGGAGAAGAATGTCCTATTCGTCATTCCCTTCCACTAATCCCCTTTTAAAACCGAGAGACGTACCTCCAGACATAAAAATAAATGAACCCATAGGTAGGGAGTGGATGAAAAGTTTCGCGGGAGATATTTTCCCGCGAGAGAGATAGAGAGAAAAGAGGGAAAAAATGAAACGAAGTAGACAGGCAATTTGAAGTGCTTCCAGCGGAAGGAAGGTGTTTCTTTTGCGGTAGAGGTCACAAAGCACTCCTCGAACGAAGCGGAAGTGGAGCACTTTGCCCCGTCTAGGATATAACCCCTCCCCCGTCTACTCCCTCCCTCCTCCCGTTGCTCCCTCTCCCCCCCTCTCCTTTCGTACTTAACCACTCCGTCTCCTCTACCTCCTTCTCCAACCCTTCCTCCCTCTCCCATTCTCCTACCACCCCCCCTCCCGAGGCTATTACCTACCTCCACTACCTCCCCGCTCTTAACGGAGTGGAGGCTTTCTCTCCCATGATACCACGCTCTTCATCTCTTTCACTGACTCCAAGACGTCTTCTCTTTCCCGTACTATTTTTATCATCTGCGAGTACTGGCTCAATCTACCTTACTCCGTCTTCTTCCTACCACCCCCCCCCCCCCAACCCCTTCCCTTACCCCCTCTCCCTTCCCTCCGTCTCCATCTCTCTCCTTCTTTTTTCCTATTTTGTGTTTCAAAGAGTGCGAATATTGCACTTAAGGGAGAGGGGGAATGAGTTTATTTTTTTATTCAGCCCTCTTTCAGCTTACTTTTTTAAGCGAATTACGTTTCCAACTCTCGAGAAATTACTTTCTTTAGTTTCCATTTCGGTAAGTTTCTGCGGCGAGAGGTCGGGAAAAGATGCTCCGGAATTGCTTTTTTTTTGTTAATTATGTCCTTCAGGAGATGTGATGAATTTCTTTATTTTTTCTCCTTCTTCTTCGTTTCGTGTGCTCGTTTGTTTTTGCGCGAAAAGGAAACTTCGTTTCGCATTTCGAATGCCTTTTCTTTTTTTTTCATACGTTTGATTAAACAGCGTCTCGTGTCCTCTTTTTTAAGTTTCAAATTGAGTTACATCGGGAGTGTTATATTTTTTCTTGCTTTCCGAACGTCCATGTTGCTTTAGAAAGGCTTTTGTTTACTTTTCCGGGTGAATGGTTGTATTTAAACGTTACTCATAAAAAAAATCTCTTCCGTTTTTTAGGATTTGTCGAGTTTTTGGTGCTGTTTTTTTATCTTCAGAGGTGACATGAGCGATTCAAAGGCTCAATTTTAAAAGGCAAAGAGAATAGTTTAATAAAAATGTCAGCACTTTTCAGTTTTGATAGCTGCTTTGAGAGAAATAGGAAAAACCCTTTCGGATATATTTTAAAGTAATAAAAACTTACATTTAAGTAGAACCAACTTTATGCTTCATAACTACTTACTTATGGACACAGATTCGCGTATTTAATCCGGTAGTTCTAGTTGAATAAATTAATTGCCGCGCGTAAAGTAACATGAAAATGAACGTTGAAAATGTTTCCTCTGTAATTAATGAACTTAACTCTTGAGCTCTGCATAGAATTGAAATATCCTTATATTTATTTGGAATTAGATAAGTTTGAATGGAATCACATTAATATAACTAAATGGAAATAAAACTATGTTCTCAGGCCATATCTGAATTTCTTTTGCACCCTATTGTAATACATGGGTCGGAAACCTACGACCCGGGAAGCTATGATAAAAAAGTGATCGATAAAATTTAATATAGCCAATTTCGTATTTTACAGCAAAATTATAGTCTTAAAAACTCTCCTGGTGAAGTTTTAACGCTAGACAATTAATTAAATTTGATTTTCGCTGCTATCAGACCACAGAATCCCTATTTGACTTCGGATAAAAACGCTCATCCGGTCCGCTGAAGTTCTCGTGACTCCCATTGGCGCCTCCACGGCATTCACAACTACGAATGTGGCCCACTATTCCGAATGAAGCAAGTCATATTTGACTTAAAATTACAGTTAAAAAAATTTCTAATATTTGCTCATGTGGAAACACTTTTTCTATTCCGTTAGAAATCGTTTCTTATGTCTTTAATTCAGCAGATCTTCCGCACACGTTCTCGAACTACAGCCGCAACCTAATAAAATAAATCAGCATAACGTAGATGATATACTTTTTGCAAAAGAGTACAGTTTTTGCCCAAATTCTGATGATTTACGCTCAATTCCATTGATTTCGTTAGTTGAAATACTATTTGATAAGATCTTCACAAAGATAGTATAAAAGTATTTTTTTTAGTTTCTTTATAAGTCGCTTAGTATTAAGAGCTAGTATTAAGCGTAATAACTTAACGTATGAAAAAGTTACTAACATTCCTATAATACACGTTTTGAATTAGCTGTAAAATTTGTGGGCACGATCGATCCGCCAAAATGGAATAGTCGCGATCTTATGAAATCCCCAAGGCTAAATTTAACCCGAGAAAAATTTCTCCTTATATCGACCTACTTGGAACAAATGGCAGTAAGGATTCGAGTGAATTAAGATCCCATTTAGTAGAAGTTTTTCACTCGCGTAAAACTCTTTTTAGCTACGCTCAAGTGCGCTGTGAGGTGGTCCAATCTCGGATAATTGGGATCAACGTAAATTAGCGTTGGCGAAGCGAGAAACTGTAATGTGGGAACCAAGAAGAGGGTTTAAATAAATTCTTTAGGTTTGTTTTTAAAATAATATGGAATTTATCGAAAGGGGTTGATTTTCAAAATGAAGTCTGCTTCTCTCCCTTAGAGATGAATACAAAGAAAATATATAATTCGCATTACAGGAACAGAATTTAATTAGAGAAATCCTAAATTTTAGGCTAACATAAACTCAAATTTATATCGCCATTTAAGTGGGCGAGAAAAAAAACGAGATTCAACATATTCATTTTATTGAAACACTCAGTGTGTTTGTGTGTGTGTGGGTGTACGTACCGTTTTCTGCTTGAGATTTTTTTTTTTTAGTTTCAGTCCAATAAACTGAAAAAAAAAGTTTCCTGTATGAAAAGAATCAAATCCAAATTAGGTTTTTCGGGTTAGCATTTCAATGTTTAATATTTTTTTGACGTAATTTGAATGTATATCATATGAATTTGTATTATATTTATTTTTACATTCTCCATATACGTAGTATAAAGTATTTTTTTCATGAAAAAAATTGAATTCGAGATTTCAACGGAAATACACGTTTTGAGGTTTCCTGCACTCGTTTTGACCATTTTCTCTATGAATGTTTGTGTGTCTGTATCTGTGTGTCCGTATGTGAGACAGAAATTTTGTGTGCGCTCTAACTCAAAAACTATTCATCAGGTCAGCATGGAATTCCTTATTTGTGATTTTATATATTCATATTCTTAAGATTTGAAAAGATTTTGATAACAATCGGTCAGCCGGAAGTAACGGTTTACTCCTGTCAAATTTTGTTTTTCTTAAATATTTCGCTTAAAACTGAATTTTTGTTAGCACACACACACACATATATATATAGTATATATACTAGCTGAGACGCCCGGCTTCGCTCGGGAAAGAGTGGCAAACGATTATCATTTCTCGGGGCAAACGTTCCCAATTCCTTAACTACACAAGCGATGCTTACATTAACATTTACTATTTTATGTATTGTATTGTACGCATTAACGTCTTACTTAATATTCACATGGATAGTTGCACCGAAGACTTCAAAGTGCCAATAAAATTATGTGGATTATATCAGTACTATTAGCCAAAATTTAAACAATGCGCAACATCTTGTTTACCGAACAAATGTAAGTAGATGTATCGATTTATGTTGCGATAAATCTTTCAATGTTAATGGTAAAAGATAAAAATCATTATAATAAAAAGCAATTCTCTGTCTATAACGCTAACTTAAACGCTAATAACTCGAGAAGTAATGAAGATAGAAACTCGAAATTTGGCAGGGATGCTTGATTAACACTTGTTCAGGTGATGAAGTATTTAAATCGCGAAAAAATTCCTTGGTTCGACTTCAATGGAGGCATTTTAATTTCCCATTACTTAACATGTAAAACGCGATTTTTCGATGTACAGGCTTTTATTCATTTGGAAATTAAAATTAGAAGGAATTAGCCTACGACCTTCGGATTTGAACGATTTTGAAGAAAAAATTATAAAGTTTCTTATTCTGTTCATCTTTTCTCGCCCACAGTTCGAAATATCTCATGCTAAACGTTTAATTTACATATTTTATGAAAATTTTGCCATTCTAATGGAATGTTGCCATGTTGACTAATTATATTGTTAGACCTCAAAATCCGATTGTTATATAAATCCTTATGGGTGTAAGCGTGCTCTGAATGCTTTTAATACGAGATAGGGAGAGAGAGAGAGGGATGGTAACACAGGTGGAGAGAGGGGAGGGAGGGGGAGAAGGGAAGGAGAGGGTGGAAGGGAGGAGGAGGGAGGAAGGAGGAGAGAAGGAATGTGCGGGAAGGGGTGGAGAGAGGGAGGGGGAGCGAGGGGAAGAAGGGAGGGAGGGAGACAGACAGACAAATGACTTTAATGAGGGTGAAATTGAGACTATATAGTCCCTTCTTACATTTAAGGAGAGAGGGAGTGAGGGGGAGAGTGGAAGGGTGGGGGAGGGAGGCAACTATTTTAAGGTTAATTAAAGATATCCCGTCATATTGACGGGCAATTATGCTAGTGTTCTAATATTCCTTAAAAATTATTTCACTCACTTTAAAAGTATGTATTCACAGACTATATTTTGGCGTATCTTGGCGTTAGCTATTCTTTCTCTACGGCGCGCCACGGCGTGGATTTTCCTTGCATTAATATTTACGTCTATATCTCCCTTTGAAGAGGACAACAATTAAGAAATTTAGCTTTGTTGCGCCTGGAAAGTAAACATCTAAACCGATAAATTTTGCGCTTAAAGGAAAATATCCAGCGATTTAGCATGTAATACTACGAAACATGAACAGAATTAAAATATTCAGCCATTCATGCGTACAATAATCAATTTCCCGTTATCGTAAGTTAATATTTAGATATATTTATATCCACATCAGCGAAGGGCTGCATGGCATTTTGGGGTTTCTCCATACCATTTCCCATGAATTCTTATGGAAATAGTATTTTGTTGACCCCATGGGGTATAAGAGACCACACGGTCTGCAAACCTAGACCAAGTTCTTCCTTTGGTCCATAGGATGTCCCATGATACTTTTGAATTCGATAGTTCAGCGGTGTAAAAACGTATAAAGAACATACATACACACATACACTCTAAAATATTATATATATATAATATATATATATATATATATATATATATATATATATATATATATATATATATATATATTAACATACGGAAGAGGAAAGGTAAATGAGGATATTTAGGGCAACTAGGTGTTGAAGGAAACCCAGTGAGCAATTACCGGAAGGAGAGCCGCTGGGGTATTGGACAGACACATTTGTAGAAGTTATTGGAGCTTTCGGGATGATCCCTTCGTCAGCACAAGAGAGAGACTACTGATTTGGCAGTGACACGGGTGTAGGTGTGGGGGTGGAAGGGACTGGAGCGTGGAACGGTCGGGGATTGGAGGATTCAGAGGGGGGGAAGGGGAAAGAGAGGGTGGAAAGAAGGAAATTTTAACGGAGATTGAGGCCGGGAGGAGAGAAGAGTTTAAGATTTGGATGTGGGCCAGTTCCCATTGACGTAGTTAGGGGGCGGAAGCGTCGTCCGGGAGAGCGCGAATGGCCCTCACCGTGAAACAAACATTGAAACTAAGATTGTGATTATTTGCATAAACGGTCACGGGTAGATAACGTTTAAGACTAACGCTGCTGCGATGGCCGTTCATGCGAATGTTGTTGGAATTGCTATGTGTGTGTGTGTATGTATGTATATATAAGTTGTAGATATTATATTTTCCTACAACTCTTGTTTGAAATAAATTTTCATATGAGGAATATTTCAAGAGATATTCCATTTTCTTCGAAATTGACGGTTAGTGGGCATCTCGCGCGCGTGGTAGGGACAACAATTGAATCGGTATCGCTGAAGCGTGGAAGTTGAACTGTTCTTATCGCCGTATTTATTTGATTTTAGTTGACAATTTACATATGGAGAAAGTTATGTGTTGGACACATCACTTTATTTATCATAGCTTCACGGCCCGTAGTTTGGTCACCACTGGCGTACACTGTTTGGTAATCATCAATGATAACGGCTGTTTTGCAACTGTATTTTTTTCCAAACTTTAATGTAAGTCGAAGCGATCGGTTGAGTCAATTATGAATTAATCTGACAATTTCTTGATTGTAAATATTAAGGAACGACGCTTTTTTTTGTTAATAAACGCCTTGACGGAGATCGAAATTTCGCGTACTTTGGAAGTCCATCCACGGTTTTAAATATATTAACCTATTTATACGCTCTAAAGGAGCGAGAGACTGGGAATCAGGAGAGGAAGCGAGAAGAGGGAGCACGAGGAGGAGAATAAAAAGGAGCGGCTTGACAGATTTTCGTTCTTCATCTTTCAGAGATGAAAGTTTCAATTTATTCGCGCACACTGGGAGTCTCATACTTCATAAAAAAAAACTATCCTTCTACGGCCCGAGAGCGGAATATTTCTTGGCGAGCCAGTTTCCATCTCCTTGAAAGTCCCTCATCGACCGCTTTCAGTAATTTATATTCCAACGAGGTTTTTGAGAGGAGGGAATTTCACCGCATCCCTTCATTGCAGCACTGGGAGGAGGGGGAATGAGGCGGAAGGAGTAACGAGGGGAAATCCTAATAGGAACGAGTTGGCTCTCTAGAGAAACCGAGGATGCGTCCAGAAAAAAATATTAAGAGGGATGAATCTTACGTTTACTAATTTAAAAGAGCCAAGCTCCTTGTTCTCGTGCTGCGAAAGCGCTTTAAATATATTTTTGCCGGAGAAATTTGCGTGTTGATATCGAGGAAATGTTTTGGTTAAATTCGTTACGGCGTTTGTAAAGAAAAATAAATCGACGGTTCCTTTTCACGTGGTTTTGTCGGTTTAGCAAATTGCGTGTCGGATGGCTTTGGGCAACTCTGCGGATAATCTTTTTTCAGGATGCGTCGAATTTTTACGTGTTCGTGCAAGGATATATTTTTTCAATTTCTTATTGAGCTCACGTAATGACTCGTGACAACAAAAATACCTTTTAAATCCTGATACTATATTTTAATCCCTCGACACAGTATGTCGAGGAGTTAATTGATGTAGTAAAAAATCTTCATTTTTTATAAAAAATATATCCCAGAGAGTAAATAAAGGAAAGGGCGAGTTTTTCTAATTTTTTATTGTGCTATTACATATAAAATATTGTACCGGTAATATCATATGTCGATTGATATGCACCCCATCATCACAGTTTCCTACGTTTTGAGGGTGCTAGGTTATGCATCTCGGACTTGATTACCGAAAGCCTTAAGAACCAAGGCGCCACAAGAGGGAATACTAAGATGGAGAATGCACAGATACCATATCTGCATATCTATGTAGTAACGCCGGTACGACTAAAGGTACCAGTGTATGCGGAACTAGGATTGCAACCTGCTAAGATAAATATAAAATGCAATAACATCTTCAGTCGTAACCACTCCACGTATTAACTCAATAAATTATTGCAAACTCGAGAATGTGATTACCCGCATTCGAACAGCGAAACCTTCTGATTAATGCATGGCGTAGTAGGGAAAGTTTTTGTTTTACGATGCTCAGTTTTTCAGCTTTGTATTTAGCGTTTAAATGTTAAATATAGAAAGGTGTTTGTGAGAATGATAATTCATTCATAAATTTATTCGCATTATATCATCATTCCCAGTTTAAATTACTGTTAAACATCGATTTCCTTGAGTTCAATGCTTTTTTATAATAATTAATTTTACTTCGCACACATTACATGCCTATTTTTTCATGTATTTCCTTTTACTAAAAATTGTTTTAATTAATTCACATGCACTTCAGTTCATCAAGTCTACGTATGATTGATTTGAAATTGTTGGAATTAATAGCAGTGTGAAATATAAATATATGGGATAATTATTCTCAGAATCAGGGGCCGCTTTACCGTGGCCATTTCAATTTGTAGGTCTAAAAACACGCTTCTTTTCTAAAGTCAATAAAATGAAATCTAATCAATTTCCCTTAGAAACACATGCTATAATATGAGGTGCAACCAAGTTTACAGCATCATTGTAGTTTTTTGGAAGAAAAGACAAGTTTAATTATATCTTCTAGGACATAAGCGGCCCATACTATGGCTTCTGTCAAATCGTCCACTGATCATCTATAAACTAATATAAAAGAGAATGTCACTTTGTCCCATTGTCACTATGTCTTTTTGTTATGCAATGCTTTTTGAAACTGAATATCTCTCAAACGACTGAACCGAATTTGATGTAATTTTCAGGATAGCATTATGATATAATAACAAAACGTTTTATTGTGTCGAACTCGAGATGAAAGATCCGGAGTCGACTCCAGAGGATAATTTTCATTTCCAATAAGTTGACACGTAAAATCGGCTTTACGACGTGCACGCTTTCATTCTTTTTTAGATTAAGATTTGAAATATTTGGCCTACAATCTTCGGATATGAACTATTTTTAAGAAAACATTATAAAGTTTCTTATTCTGTTCATCTTTTTCCGCTTACAGTTCGAAATTTCTCAACGGAAACGTTTAATTTACAGTTTGAGGAAATCTTGCCATTTTAACGGTATGTTGCCTTGCCTACTAATTCCATTGTTAGACCTCTATATCATATTGTTAATTCAATCCTTATGGGTATAAACGTGTTTTGAATGCTTTTAATACGAGAGAGAAGGGGGAGAAAGAGGCGGAATGGAAAGCGAGAGGGAAGGGGAGAGAGGGTGTGAGAGGGAGGGAAAGAGAGGCAACTATTATAAGTTTAACTAAAGATAGCCTGTCAACAACAGAATATTCACTAGAAATGTTGTATATGACAAAATATTTCGTATGTAAAAGTGTGATATTAATCATTTTAAATGAAAATAATAATAATATATCAATCTATCTATAATTCTTTCGTTGATATTTCAACGAGCATTACACTAGTAATACCATAAAGTAATTCCATCCACGATCCCCATATAGGATGTAATCTTCCCGGACGTTGCTAGTTTCATACCTTTCAATTTTCTCCCTCCTTGCCGACAAATTCCACGTAAAAATAAAAACCGTACACGCCCTTTCCTTACACCCAAGAATAAAGCTAAAGTTGATGTTTATTTCTTTTCCCAGGAAATGTTACTTACACTTCCAGACTTGAAAATGGGATTTGAAAAGAAATACAAAAAGCGACATCTTATCACTTTTCATAAAAAATCACTTGTTTTAACGGTCTACAAGAAGGAGATTTGTCCCTTCCATGACTTTTAGACGTCTCGCCTTGACTTTTGATACTGAAGCGAGTGAAATAGAGGTATTTCTCCTTGCGGTTCCGCCTTGGCTTCGTGCGTTCTCTACTCCGCGCCTCGGGACTCGAAAAGTTTCTCCCATTCGGAGCGGATCTTCAAAGCTTAGAAGATACATTCAAAACGGCAGAAGTTTGAGGAAAGTTCAGACCTGGATATTGAACCCTGCAATTTCGGAGTAAATTATATACTGGTGGTATGAAACACACGGTCCCTGTAGAGTATCCCGCGATAAAGATCATTTTTTACGATGATACGGCCCAAACTCAGAGGTATTTCTCATAAAGTATTTTTAAATAAACTAAGAAATTTTACGAATGTATTATATCGACATTTCTAAAACATCTGCAGTGTATTTTTCGTTCCCATAGACAGCTCTGGTATGGAAGAACGTTTTTAACGTAGATTGCAGCCTGTGGATTTTTTTACGGTGCCTCAGGTGCATATTTAGCGCATCGCCATCATGTGACCCAGGCATGGTTTGAGTTTTATACCTCTGCCACACCATAATACATTAAATGCTAAAGGTAGATGGTAGTAAAAAGACCTTTTTGGACTAGGAATGTTACAAAAAAGCGAATTTTTTTGAGGATCTCGACTAAAGTATAATATATTAGATAGGTTTTCGGCTCTAAAAAGAAAGGTGAAAGTGACGGAATCATATAACGAGGAAATGTATTTTGGTGAAAGTGTCTAGCGAAGAGGAACTTTTCCAATATATTCTGCGGGAACTCTCACACGAGACATTTTTTTCCAGCGCCTTTCGCAACATTTTATCTCGGATGAAATGTGGCGGTAAATATTGGAGCATTTGAGAAAGACAGGAAACGTATTAGGTAATTTATTTATCACTATCTTATTAACATCGCTAAGGCATGTGATGGTGTGCGTAATGAAATATTGTTGACAGACTCTTATCGTCGACGCCTTATTTAATTCGAATGAGTAGCGTTGGGGGGCAGGGATAGTGTATCTATTATCATCTGTGATTCCAGTTAAATGATTAATCTTCTTTGTAATTTTTCAGCATTTTCAGAGAAGTTATTATTTATTTTTTGTTACTTGCTCTTTGATTCGCACGTTTCGGCAAATCTTGCTAGTGAGATCGTATTTCTTGAATCACGTAATTATTAATTTTCATCATCATAACGACAGATACCTTAGGAATACGAATTTAATTCGTATATTATCGACGGGTATACTACCACATAAGCTTTGAATATAATTAACAAATCCTATCTAGTGAAAACGCAGTGTGAATATTTTAAATAATGGCAGGTTACTTAAGGAATGTGCATAAATATTCATAAATGATCAATTATTTCATATATATGTATATGTGTATGTATGTATGTATTCCTAATAAATTAACCTTTCTTAAGATATTTCATTAATAGAAATATGTAATCTCTGTTTTTCATTCATATTTCTATATTATTATTTGGGAAAATTTATAAGTGGAAGTTAATATGTGATTGGCTCAAAGGTAGAAAAATCATACATCAGTAAAAGTATATTTGTGTCAACCATATAAGCTCATACCACGTAATACTAAGATTTATAAAGCTTTGACCAGGCCTTTGATGTAAAACCGTCCCCTTCATACTGAACCCCAGCTATGCCACATTTTACGTTTGAATCCGCTTAATTTTACTGAGTGCACTCATTCAACTTGTCCATTGAGTAATGGAATCATCAAATAAAAAATAATATTAAAAAACACTCTTTAAGTAACTACGCGCTTTGCGTTAAAAGTTGGGCGGCGCTTTCTCTTACTCCTGACGCCATTTTTCTAGCTGAGCGTAAACTATTCACGTCCTACATCCCTAGAGGAAAATCCTTTTGAATTCAACTCACGGCCATGCTTTAATATTGCGTTCCCTCTCTCTGCGCTCAAAAGGACTTTGCGATATCACGCGGGATCGCACGGAGCTTTTTGCGCTCCTAGAAAGTATGACCTCAAGACTCACGAGTCGTTAGTAAACGCCTTCTTTTTTTCGGTCGTTGAAGCTGTTGGAAAGCGAGGGCTCTCCAAAAAGAATTCATCTCAATGAATGAGTGGGAGCTCTCTCTATCTCTCTCTCTCTCTTGCTACCAATGCTTTAAAAGAGACCAGGAACGGTCCCGGAATGCTGCCTTGAGGTACCCAAGTTCGTGACTGGAATCTGAATTCCTTAATCCCAAAAGGATTCCGAAAGTTGTAGGCAGTTGAAAGCTTCTTGGTCGATAATGCCATAGATGAGTTGAGCTCTTTTTGAGAAGTGCGAGTGCATGGTTAAAATTTTGCCCTTGGTACAGGTTTTTATTTCAGTTAAAGGAAACCAAATTCCTTGTCTTCGGTTAAATCGTCCATAGATTGTATAGTGCTTAACTAAGTGGAGTATCGTGTGAAAAATGGCTATTCACAATATTTTTAGGTGGAATTTTAGCAATAGAGCGTTAGATATTTTAACGATAGATTATTATACTAGCAGAAGTGCCTGTAGAATTTCAACGGATTTAATGAATCTAACAATAAGACTTCGACGGTGTAACGTGTAAACATCACAAGAATAATATAGTACATAGATTTAACCGTCGAATAAAGAAAAATTACGAAAACCGCTCCGCATTTACCTATTTAGATGAATGAAGGAAGAAAATCTTGCACTGCGAAAATTCGAAAATTACATCTAAACTTATGGGAGAATTTTTTATCGCCATATAGCCTATGTTACCCTCATGGAAAATTATATACCTATGCGAAGCTTCGTGACGATATCTTCAAAACGAGAACCGTAAGTGAAACCAGCAAAAACACAATTATTAACAGACAATAGATGAACAAAAGAACGAACGAAATTAATTAATTTAACAAAATACAAAAAAGTAAATCGAGAGCGTTTAAGAATCACAGTGAATATTATCCTCCGACTATTAGCTCGATTCTCTCATCCATGATTTCTGTTACAAGAAAATTGTTGATATCAATAATACTTTGGAAAAATTAAACAATTTATAGAATCATAATTTGTGGAAAATCTACGTCTAATTATTTAATTTACTTACGTAGTTTTAAAAACTGCTTGCGTTGGAGAACTCTACGCGACACGAAAATGTCACTAAAAACCACTTATAATTAATATTTTAATTAAAATCAACATTTTCTGCCTTATAAACAAAGAAAAATTGCACTCAGAAATTGAAAAACGATTTTACGTTAAAAATTCTCGCATATAATTTTATTGGACCCTCAATTTCGGCGACGATGACACCTTTCTCGTTTCTACGTTCTGTATTTGCTGAGTTATAAAAAACATACATGCGTACATACAAACACTTTACTGTTATACACGTGCCTTGTTATAATTAAATAATCATTTCGTTTAAGAACCCTCATTTTAACACAGTAAATTCAAAAGAAGTATCCACGGAACTGAGACGCTGCACAAGTTAGAAAAGTGTACAGCGTATCACAAATGGGCGCGTTTCGTGCAATGGAGTGTTAGAAAGAAATCATATACCTGTAAGTAATGGAAATAGCTTTTTCTTCGTCATAAATAATCCATTTTTTCCTTTTTAAAAATATTCCATGCGCACGTAAGGAAATTAAGCATTTGTTTGTGAGATTGTGTTAGCAGCAATGAAGCATTAATTATTTTGATATGAGCAATATTTTACGAGATATGACGGAAAGGTCATTTTTTATCACCAGTAAAGTGGCACCCCTGATTGGCGTACGTTATTAATTTCTGCGATTTTATCATTACCTTTGATAGTAGGTCCTTAATATCAAATTTAATGAAAATCCGTTTTGTAGAAGCCGAGAACGAACATGCGGACGGACGAACGGATAGACCGATGATAATAGGCGCTCACGCTGGAAGCGAAACGCGCCTAAAGATGAATTAATATGAAAAAAATTTATTCCGTTAATTATTTCCATATTTAAGCGAAATTTAGTAGTTACTACGGAAATTTCCCCAATATTCATTGAAAATACAGTAAAACCTCGTTATACAGTACCCCGCTATACGTTGTTTCGCATATGCATCGCCAATCAGTTAAGGAACATGTTTCGTTATAAGTTGTTTCACTTCGCATATACGTCGTTTGTGAAATGCTAAAAGCAAAATTTCAGAAATTCCAATTGCGGTGCATAAATTATTACTAGAACAATAAAAACCCTCTACTCGCCTTTTAATTTCATGTTTATTATTATTTATATGAATTAATTTAATTTCGTGTTTATCAATTCGTGTAAAATCATACTCAGAATAAACATTTGCTGATCATGTGTTTGAGAGATCACGATGAGTTAGGTGGTTCACAAATCACGCAAGGTATAAGGGACTATCCCAATTTTAATGACTATGTGTAAAAACCTATTTCTGAGCGACAGTCAGCTATAAGAGAACTTTGTGAGCAGTTGTGTGTAACATTTGTGTCCTTTCATCCCGGTTTACGTTTGCGTTGATATCTCATGAGATATTGGATATACTTTGGATTGCGAAATCTGATTGAAAAGTACGTATCAGTCTACGTATAATTAAAGAAACAATTTTTATGCTCCACCACACTATAGACAATTATTTTCGGTGATTTCTGAATTTATTATTGCAATTGGTTACTCGTTGTTACGATTAAATGTATATTAAACCCTAGTAGCAATGAGTGGTAAACACAGTGGTAACATAGTATGTCTAATGTAGTGCATTGATATGTATTATTTGGGACATAAATATGTCACAAAATATCCGCCAGGAACGTAACCACTACTTTAATCATCGTTCTTATGGGAATATTTCTTTCGCTATACGTTGTTTCGTTATAAGTCGCATTTTTCAGGAACGCATCTCCGACGTATAGCGGGGTATTACTGTATGTCAATATATTTGAAATTTTATTATAAGGTTTTAGTAGCATTAAAAATATATATCTAGCAATTATTGATGTCATTCATTTGTTGACAGGTATGTTTATGAGGCATTGCGTATCAGTAATGTGGGTTTTATTATTGTGTAAGAGAACATAAAAAGGAATACTATTAGAATGTTAGTGGACATACGAAAAAGTTTGTAAAGGAATCCTTCCATCTTTAAATCGGTAAGCATGATCTCATAGAAAGTTGGAATCCTCAATTACACCCACACATTTCAATGCGGGAAGAGGATTTTATAGCCATATTTTTTTCCTCTCCCGAATTCATTTCCAAGGAAAAGAGACTGGGAACTCATCAAGAAAGAACGAAGAAGTTTTTGACTTCTCCATTTTCATCGTTCGTTTTATTCCTCACTCTGGTTTTTTTACGATGCTTTTATCTCCCCCAACAAATTTCTCCTCTTTTCTCAAAATATGAAGAGATTATTTTTAAAATTATTAAGTCGTGATTACTTACCCCGTGATACTTGTTTGCAGTCAGGCCTTGAAAGAGGGGTGGTTAGCGTGTCTAGCTCCCAAGGTTCGAATCCTGCCGGGGGCATGGTCGTATGTGTTCGTCATTGTTATTATTGTTACGATATTCAGTATAATTGGCCCTGTGATGTCTCTGAATACTTGCCAATAAATAAAATAAAAATATAAACAACACGGCGCGTAAATTTGCATTTTATCACAATAGAAATTTCTTTTAAAACGTATGTTAAGTAATTTACTGCTTATAGCGTAAGCAGGAATCATATATTTGGAAGGAAGCACTTTACAAAATCCAAGAATGGCTTCCGAGTAATTTCTCAGTGCAGATAAGTGAAATCAATAATGAAACGATCAGCTTCTACTGTTGACTTTTAAATATCTTCTACGTTTAAACATTGTTTTACGAGATCATAATATTAAAAATACGCAGAGAAACTTACATTAATATCACATTGCAACCTCAATAAAGGATTTATCTTTTCGTCCTATTCCTGTTCATTTATGGAGACCACATTTTTTCCGGCACTCTTTTCCACGTCACAATTTGATATCCGTCCAGGCCTTTCTCATTATTTACCTTTCGGTTTTAAATGCTTACTTTCCATCTCTCACCCTTAGTCTCTCGCTTCATCTTAATCTCATTTTCCTCTCAAATCTTAATCTTTTTTGTTTTGTCCTAACCGCTATATCTTGTCTGGGTTCTATTTAAAATTCCTTAACCTTTCTTTTTCTTCTCTCTCCCTCCCCAGCTGGTTCTTTATTAATCCCATTTTTCTTTCCATTTTCTGCATTTCCTTTCTTTTTACTCTCTCATATACGAAGTACATATATTGAGAATGTACCTATTAGGTAATCGCGAAAAAAATTCGATCTTGAGATTTTGACGGAAATATAGGTTTTATGAGTACCAGAGTCCGAAAAAGTGGTTTTCGCGATGCCGTCTCTCTGTATGTGGGTCTGTCTGTTTGCAGCTTTAGAGCATTAACGGTATAGCAAAAATAAATGAAATCTCGTATTTAGGCATTTTATCATACAGAGCAGAAGTTATGAAGAAATAGTTGCCATTGCTCAATAATTAAGGGAAGTTTATTCTACGCATTTTTAACGTCAATTTTATTCTACGCATTTTTAACATCAATTTTATTCTACGCATTTTTAATATCAATTTGATTTTCCGAAAAAACGGCTCTAACGATTTTCATCAAATTTCATTCATATACTTGAGTTTACGTCTTAAATAATACCTAATAGTTCATATGCCTCAGAAATTAATATAAGGCTGGTTTATTCTAGTCATCTTGAACAACAATTTGATTTTCTTAAAAACGGCTACAACGATTTTGATCAAATTTCCTACAGTTACTTGAGTTTACATGTGCAATAATGCGGCATATTTCATATTTCTCAGAGAATGAATATAAGGCTAGTTTATTCTTGGGGAACTATAATAACAATTGGATTTTCGAAAAAACGGCTAATACGATTTTCATCAAATTTCGTTTAGTTATTTAAGTTGACGTTCATAAGATTCTACCTAGTTCATATTTTTCAAAATATAACTAAACGACGGATTAGTATATGAGAAATTTTGTACAATATATGTTGTACCGATTTTTTAAAATGGATTTGCTACAACAAGTTCTTTTTATTAGCAAAAATTGGAGTAGCGCGGATTATGGATCATGACGGTTTCGTCCGATATGGCATGTTTGATTCCAGATCGCATAGCATGGAAAAAATCATTTTGTACTGCCCAAGTACGTTTTTAAAAACTCATAAAATCGACAACAACATTATATTTCTATGTGCATCAAAGAGAGGCTTGGGAATTTTGAGACTGACTAAGGGTGTCTGAAGGGGCACTCGCCTTTCGCTACGCAGAGATCGGTTCGCATTGCACGGATTCGCAGTACGCGGTACTTTTTAAGAACGCGTTTCAAGAGGGCCATGTGTATGTCATCCCCCTTCCTTCCTATTTTCTCTTCTAATTTCGGCGTATAAGTTGTTCACCGCAATTCATTTTCCTTGTGATTTAACCGTCTCTTCCTCCTTTTGATCTGTCTTTTTTCAGCTCCTTTTATTTTCTTTCTCTCTTTACGTTTCCCTTTTTAAAACATTTCTCTTCTTTGCCTCTCTCCTTTTATCTTCGGTTAACCATCCTCTGTTTCTTCTTTTTTCTCACCCACCGTTTTACGTATCTCTCTCTCTCTCTCTCTCCTTCCGTCCATGTTTTTTCATCATTCGATTAGTCAAACCTATCACTTATCTCAAATTGGATTTGTCCTTTTTTCTCCTCTGTCTTTGACCTTTCTCTTTTTTTTTCTCTTACTACCAACTCGTAAAACAAATCACTCGTCAACCCCAAGCCACTTTTTCAGTCACCTCTTCCGTTTGCCTTTTCGATTCCTTCTCTTCGTCTGTAACGGGGATGGTCGGTGGTAGTATTCGGCGAAAGAATTAAAAACAAGTTAGTAAAGTGTACGACGTATCACAAATGGGAGCATTTCGTGCAGTGGAGTATTAGAAAGAAATGATATATACACCTGTACGTAAGGGAAATCGCGTTTTAAAGTTCTTTTCTTCATCATAAATAATCCATTTTCTCCCTATTTAAAAATACTGCATGCACACGTAAGGAAATTAAACGTTTTGAGAGATTGTTTATGTTAGTAACAATGAAGAAGTAACCATGCAAGAAATTTTCCAAGTTCAACTCGAATTAAGACGTTCTTGTTCGATTTTCTCGATTACGGCTACTCCTACGATAAAAATGTATAGGAAAAGAAATACTCTAATTTATGAGTTCTACAAGTTTGATTTGAAAAATATTTTGATATGCGCAATACTTTACGGGATATGACGGAAAGTTAATTTTTTTTATAACCAGTAAAGTGGTACCCCTGATTGGCGTACGTGATTCATTTTTGCGATTTTCTTATTATATTTGATTGAAAGTCCTTAATATCAAATTTCATGAAAATTCGTTCGGTAGAAGCTGAGAACGAACATGCGGACGGACGGACAGACAGACGATAATAGGCGCTCACGCTGTAAACGAAACGCGCCTAACCAGTTAGGAAAGTGTACGGAGTACCACAAATGAGCGCGTTTCGCGCAATGGAGTATTAGAAAAATGACATACCTGTACCTATGTAAGAGAAGTAGCGTTTTAAAGTTCTTTTCTTCCTCATAAATACTCCATTTTCTTCCGATTTAAAAATATTGCATGCACACGTAAA
This sequence comes from Uropetala carovei, assembly GCA_036926305.1. NCBI lineage: Eukaryota > Metazoa > Arthropoda > Insecta > Odonata > Petaluridae > Uropetala > Uropetala carovei. The sequence continues at coordinate 191,977 of JAXCHB010000212.1, forward strand.
GAAATTAAACGTTTGTTTGTGAGATTGTTCGTGTTAACAGCAATGAAGCAGTATCTACGCAAGAAAAATTCTAAGTTCAACTCGAATTAATACATTCTTTTTTGACCTTTCCAATTTAAAAATATTGCATGCACACGTAAGGAAATTAAACGTTTGTTTGTGAGATTGTTTGTGTTAGCAGCAATGAAGCAGTAATTACACAAGAAAAATTCCAAGTTCAACTCGAATTAAGACATACTTGTTTGATTTTTCTGATAAAGGCTGCTCCTACGATAAAAATGTATACGAAAAGAAATACTCTACTTTACTAGTCCTACAAGTTTTATTTGAAAGATATTTTGATATGAGCAATACTTTACGAGATATGACAGAAAGTTCATTTTTTTCCACCAGTCAAGTGGTACCCCTGATTGGATTACCTGATTTATTTTTGAAATTTTCGTATTAACATTGATTGAAAGTGCTTAATATCAAATTTCGTGAAAAGCCGAGGAAGAACTTTCGGACGGACAGACCGACGACAATAGCGGAACGAGCCTAAAAACAAAAGGGGAGACTTGATGACGGACGAATTACATCGGGGAGAACGAGGGATGTGGCGGGAAAATAAAATGGCTAAGTGAGAAGCATATCGTAGATTTCCCGGAAAGAGGTCCCTGAGGTCCGAAATAAAATGTTATTATTATTATTTTTTTTTTGAAAAGGGGGAGAAAGAAGCCAAATCGAACTTTATTGGCTCGAGAAGGGAAAAGTTTTTTTTAAAGGATGGAGGGTCGAGGTCGGCATAGGAAAATTAAAGTCGAAAAGCTTTCTTTTTTATTTACGAATAAAGCCGAGGATTACGATAATTTCTCATTCTCTCTCCCTTTCTCTTTCGGATGATGTGCCCTTACTTAAGAAAAAATGGGTCGGTCATTTCATTCGGTCTAGAATCGGGAAATTGAATTGTGGGAAGGGGTTGAGTCGATGATATATTTAGTGGCACTTCGCCTGAAGGAAAATGGAAACTTTGATAGGCATTCCTTTTCAAAGGGAAATACGATTTCTTTTCAAGATTGCAATGTTCTGAGGATATATATATTTTTTGGGAAGCAATAAATTAATATGCTATCTTTGTAGTTTTTCTTCGTTTTAATGAAACGTTTATCGGTAATGGGAACGCATGTTAACGTCATGTAAATCTCGGTTATGTCCGATAAATAGGATTATCTGCAGATGACACTTTATAAATACGTAAAACAGACCACAAAAAGTGCTTCGGAGCAAAATTCTATGCGGTGCATTCGTTTTTACGTGTGCTTGTCGATTTGATCACTAAGAGAGAACATATTACAATAGAATCGTTTTTTCTTAAGGAATATGAGTTGAACTCTCCATGCAAACTAGTGCAGAAGAAAAGAGATGCCTGGGAAGAGAATGATGACTAACACCTCTAAATTTCGGGAAATTCCTAAAAATTATAATTTACACAAGATTGTATAGCGAAAATCTTTCCGGAACTAATCAGTAATCTAATATAGCGAAGGAATGTACTTAGCTAAATTTTTTCCCAAATTTGAACCTAAAATACATTTCACCGTACCTGGAGATACTTTAATTAGCTGAAGCATTGTTGGTATGGCTATTTGAATGATCAGTGGAATTTAGCTCTTTTGATTTATTTCTGTATCTTTAATACGGATGCTTTAGCTGACAATCCTTCACAAAAGTGTTTCTGAATCATTAGCAGAAATACAATTAAAGGAAGAATATCCTAATCCTCATTAACAGATTGTATATGCACTTTAAATCCAACAGAAAAGTTGAAACTGCCTTTTCAACCCGCGAGATAACAGTGGTGAGAGCATTTATCAATCCATGCGTATATCGATTTTTATTTTTCCGATCATTAGACTAAATAAATTCGTTCTTATTATAATCTAAAAATATTATTGTTTATTTATATGCAGGAAATAATAAAAAATTACATCGATAGATTAAATAGTTGATTCTAGTAAGTGGATTGAAATAAAATAGGGCGAATCATTTTAAAAAAGCTCCTCAATTAATGCTCTTCAATTGAAAACTATGCTAAGAGAATGCAAGTCCCGGATGAAGTTGGAAACTGTTCAGTTGCAAATGAGAGGAGTGAGCAGAACAGGAAGAGACTGTGAGAAAGAGAGGAGGAAGAGAGAAAGATAGAGATAAGGAGAGATAGATAGAGAAGGATATTGAGTTAGAGAGAAACCTTCTCCAAGGAATTAACCCTGTCCTGTAAATGGTAGACAGGGTGGCCCGGTGGCTTTAAGTGCTTCCAGTAGGATTGGGTGTTAACGTGATGTAGACTCGGTAAATTAACCAATGACAGTTTTAGGATATGGGGTCGTCATGGTTAATATTGCTACCAGAGGTATTATTTTCATTTTTTCCTTTATGAGGTCTCACGGGACACCTGAATTAATGCATTATTTCAAATAATCAGATTGTGCAATTTTTATTACTCGAAAATGTTGTAATGTTTTATCTTTGGTTCTCTTATTCCCGTATCTTGGCTGCCTTTTGACTATAATCTGTAAAAGAAAGGATCAAATGTTACTATATATTTCATAGTAGAAACGGTACCTGCTTTTTATAACCTTTAACTAGTGAGATGAGAATACGATCATAATGTAAATGAGATGTGGCTCTTATACTGCTATCCATTCTTATTATTATTTATTTGGTAACCATGCTTATAATTATTATCCGTTTTTAATAATGTCATAAGAATTAAGTAGTGATTAAAAGAAAGATTAACATTTGAGTATTTTCTTTGTAAAACATAAAGTAGAAGAAAATGAAATCAACGTAGGAATCCTTTACTTGGTGTAACTCCATCATGAATAAAATGAGAAAAAATCACTTGGTATAAATTCCACTTTAATAAAATGGAACAGACCAAATGATTTTTTCTCATTTTATTTTAGAAGAAAATAACTTCAGACATGGATTTTCCATTGGGTACAGTGCCCAGAGCCTAGGAAAAAGTTTTAGGACAACATATCATAGTCATAGTATCATAGTCATATATTATATTGATTTATGATTATATTAAGGGCCTAAAAAGATTTTAATTCGGTCCTGATGGGACCTGTACATTGCATAAAATATGTATCTATAGATCTATCTTGGGAGCCTACGATTGTGAGAGTGCCTAGGCCCTACAGAGACTTTAATTTGGCCCTTAGATGCTTAGGTGGTTAAACATAGACCTCACCTTATCAGTTTAAGGACACATACTCTAATGTGATTCATTGAGAGATACGAGAGACATGGAGAACTGAAAACGTACTACTTCTTTCTTTGTTTCTCTCAATATTATTTTGGAATAATTTATTGCTGTATGCTTTTAGTAATTGTACTATGAATTATGTTGTTAAGCTTTTCCCACGAATTCATTCATCAAGGTTGTATTTGTTTATTTTATAATTTTAAAAAGTTTATATATTTTTTCGAGTTGATATAGCTTTTTAAGTCCTTTTCTATTTCTCTTCGCCGGAAACATTTGACTAATGGTTGGTTTTAAGCTGCATATCTAAATGTGCCACCTACGCAATTACTCGAGATTTTATTTTTACCAATTATCAACGTAAATGTATTTAACCAGAGGCAACGTTCAGTCATAAAGTTTAATATCTGTATAGAATTGAAATAACCTAGATCCTGTTTAAACCGAATTTGTATTCCCTTATGATTATAAAACAAATAGTTTCGCGCAATTTTTATCCGGTAAAACGAATAAGTAAGAAATTGAAAATGAAGCAGAAATCTCCTCTTGTATTTTCATTTTTCGATATCGCAACTGAAATTCTCTCCCATCAGATTCGTCCCTTCATCCTGAGAATCCCTCGCCCAATTCCTCAATTCCATACAACGAACCCAACCCACCCCGTCCTTCCCGAAAAGCCATGTCCCTCCCTCGTTCATTTGCATATTCCATATATATTTTAAGGGACCAAATCCGTCGAATGGCTGGGAAGTAACAAAACAAAGGCGGAGCCTAAGACCTCCATATATTTGGCCCAAATGACCGCGAGGCATCTTTGATCCCGTCGTAACCCGCCAGTCAATCGAGGGAAAGAAAGAAAGGGAGGGAGAGAGGGTCGAGGGAAGGAATGTAAGAGGACGGGCTAAGGGGCAGGGAGGAGTTTTGAGGCGGAATAAAGAGTCGCTCGCTCAGCCCTAAAAATCTTTACCGCACAACCTCCCCCCCCCTCCCTAACTCATCTACATTTTCTGTAATAACCCTTTACCTGCTCTCCTACACACCCTCCATCTCTCCTCTTCCTTCCCATCTCTTTCCCTTTCTCCTACTTTTCCTCCTTCCTGCTCCCTTCGCTATAATTTTTCTTCCAGTCTCTCTCTCCACCTTCTATATCTTTCCCACTTCCTCTCTCTTCCTCCCATCATCACCATGACTCTCTCTCTCTCCACAACTTTTTACTTTCTCCATACATAGTATGGGGAAAGTATTGTGATCACGAAAAAAATCGACTTAGAGATTTTAACGGAAATACACGTATTGACGTCCCTAGAACACGCTTACACTTTTTTCGGAATGATGTGTGTGGATGGATGGATGTATGTGATTGTAGGCGCTCTAACTCAAAAAGTACTTTTCATATTAATACCAAATTTCAAATATAACACTTTAGCATGAACATAAAGAACTGATTAGTTTTTGGACAACACCGGTTAACCGGTAGTCGAGGTTTATTCGAAACCCGACTCGATTTTTGCGATATTTCTCCGATAATACATCATTATTGTATACATTGACCATTAAAAAAATGTAGAAAATATAATTTCGTACATCTTTTATTTCAAACAATTTTCCATAGCAGTTATTGTTTAGGAATTATTTATAAATAATCGGTTTTTCGATTTCCGACAAATATCTCCTTAAAAACGTCGTAATTGGTCATCTTCGTGAGGACCAAAGTTGTAGAGAATAATATTTCTTCCTATTTTTGTTTGAAATAAATTTTCGTAGAACCATCCACTTTGGAGATATTCAACGTTTTTCTTAATTTCCAGTATACAGCGTCACCACCATGCAGCGGTGAATTCTGTAAACATATTCAAAATATACCTAATTTACGGCAATAAGGACGACTCTATTCTTTTAGGATGCGAAATAATAATTTTGTCTTATAATGCTATTCCTAATAATTTAAATATCTATACCCCAAATATGGAGAAAGTAGTATTTTGGCCACATCAGATTTTTTCCTCTATCTTTCCTCTTCCTCCATCTCTCTAGCTCTCTCTCTTTCTATTCCTCCATCTCTATTTACTCTCTTTTCCATCTTCCTTCCTTCCTTCTCCTTTTCTTCCCTCGCTTTTTCTCCATTTATTCTTTCCCTTCTCTACCTCCGTACCTCTTGTTATCTTTCCCCTTCTCTCTTCCTCCCTTAGGGTTAAAGGTAAGAAGGGACTATGTAGTCTCCATTTCGCCCTAAATAAAGTCGTTTTTCTGTCTGTCTGTCTGTCCCTCCCTCTTTATTCCTCCCTCCCACTTCCTCTGTTTTCCCCACTTTTACCTCCCTCTCTCTTCATCCCTTTATTCCTCCTCTGTACCCCTCTCTCTCTCTTTCTCCCTCTTTCTCTTCCTCTTCCTCTCCCATCGGTCCCTTCACTTCCTCCATCTCTATTCATCCTCTCTCGTCCTCCCCAGTGTCCTTTTCCTCTTCCTCGTTTATTTCTCTTCTTCTCGTCCCCTTTCCATCTCCCTCGTCACTTCCACTCAGTTTCGTTCTCTCCCTCTCTTCCCCTTTTCCCACCGGCACCCTTCAAAGATCTCGAAGAATGAGAAAAGACGAAATGTCAGCGCGGATACGCTAAAGACCCCTCAAGAATGAAGTAGCTAAGGCGATAGGGGGCGGATTTTTCGGTTGGGAAGGTTTAAGCGTGATAAGATGAGAAATCTGGCTTCTTTACAATAGTTCGCATTAAGGTACCAAAGATCCTTCTCCGTTTCCTTTCTTTAATTCCCTATGCTCTCCCCCTTTTCGCCTCCCAAACCCCTCGTTTCTATTTTCGTTAGGAACGGAGGGTTTATTCGAGTAGGTTCGCCCAGGACAAAGCGTTCCAATTACTCGGGGCGTTTCGCGGAGGAGTTTTTGGAAGGAACCGTGGAATAATGCGGAAAAGAGTAGGAGGTGGACCTACTAATGATCTAAACGTGTTCTCTTTTTTAATTCGGAAGCATTCCATACGTAAGGATTTTTCGTATAATCGGTTTCCTTCAAAAGAACCTCACATTGGTGTGCTTATGCCTGCTGCTTAATATTTGCTCTTAGAATTATCTGCGAACTTAAACATACCGAAAGTGACTTTGCGAGGACTCTTCTGCGACCCACTGAAATCTTATACAAAATAAGACGACTTGAAAGGGAAAGAGAGCTACCAAGACATGAAGAAAACTGCGGAAAATAGGAGTATATGGAGAACCAAGTTTAACCATGAATAATCACGGACCTGTCAACGGACAGACTACCTATGATGACGATTACTTTCTAGGTAGGAACTTAATATTTTTATAGCTTTAATTTGGTTTCATCTGACAGTTTTATTTCGTTTCTTTTATCACTTATTTGTTTGTAGTAGGTGACAAATAAAATAGCATTAAAGTCTAGTTCCGATCTCGATCTACTGTCATTATTTTTGTATTACTGAACGTTCAGTTCCTTGGGAATTTACAGTTGTTGGTTAAGCAGTACGTTGTGTAGATACGATGCCAAAGATACACCTGATGCCGTTGTAAAAATAGTAAACCGGTTTCATCGGCTCCTAGATTATTCCGTTTAATCGGTACGCTTATTCACACGCACCACCGTAACAAAAATGAATCAAGTAAAGATGGATTTTCTGAATGAGACAGTAAATGGCGTTTTTCATGTAGACAGACTGACGGACAAACCGAGAAAACCCGCACAAAGAGACAGAATACTGAATCGACTGGTTAAAAAAAACGAAATTTCTTTCTGATTTTGTCTAGGAGCAGCTATCGCGTCAGACAGACGGACGGACAAACCGAATGCATTAGCAGATATAGTATAAAACATAATCGATAAAAATAAGCAAATATTAACAAAGTTAAATAAAAATTTAAAGAAAGGTTTAATTTCATGCTATTCTTTGAAGAAAGGTTGTAGGTAAAATAATATTTCATTACGTGTCAACGCCATTTTCTAGGTAGACATACGGATGGACAAACCGTATGCACAAGCAGATTTTAAAAAACGCTAAAAAAGCAAATATTAACAAAGTAAAAACTTCAATAAAAGTCTCATTTCATGTTATTTTATGAAGAAAGTTTGTAGTTCAAGTAATATTGAACTATGTGTTAACGCTGTTTTTTTTTAAGTACAGGACAAGTAAATGCCATGCATAATTACGTGCAGTATAAAATATTTTCAGGATATAAGTTTGATGTGTTCTAGTTAATAAATATTCAGTTTATTCAATATCCGGTTATCGGGTGTGTACTGTTACTGATAGTATAGCCACTACATTACAACTTGAGTAGATTTCCGTTGTAATTTTGCCAACACTAAAGTAAATGACGTCGTATCATTAAACATTTATGGATATGCAAAAAGAAAGAGCGACCACTACTTAATTTTGCAAATAGTTTGAATGATTTTCGTCTTATGTAAATAATATTTACTTATGAAGCATATTTCTGTACTTCTATTTTTTTGTGTGACATAATATAAATAGATATAGTTAATATGTTTATTGCATTAAAGAATTTCGGCGATGCCGATTAAAAATCAAACAGTGGAATGACAGAAATATTTTAATACGCAGGTTTCGGACGAATATTGATATAGACGTATCTACATACAGCCTTAAGTGTAACATTTACAGTAACGAAGACGATAGTTATCCATCTTTAGGGATAATCTCGAAGTTTGCTCTGCGTACCACATTCCATGACTCGTCTAAAAAAATAAGTCAGATTCCGAAGAATCTTCTAAGATGAGTTATCCCAACAATTAAACTCGAAAAATATCCTGCCCTATAAGTTCTTTAAAAATTTCGAAGCCAGGGCTAGTCGCTTCCATAAAGTAGGTCCAAATCAGGTACCAAAATTTCACCTCTTTGGCGCTGCAGGTATGTTCTTATTTTATTTTACAGATAATGAGGCACGCCATTACCCTAAAAATGGCCCTTCTTCTCAGAAAAAAGCTCCAGCACCTCTACCGGCTTATCTCAGAATATATTATGCCCATTTCGCGTAATATTCGTAGCATCGCAATCCCCGTGCTTCTTTAAAATAAAAATAAAAATTGTTATATCCTCGCGGCGTCTTCCTTTTTAAGGTGCAGACCTCGAATCGAAGAACCCGCTAGAATTTGGAATCCTGCGATTGCTCGTTATGCACCATTGAGGTTCAGCGAAAACCGATTATTTTTCTAAAATTCCTCGAGGCGTCCTTAACGCGACGGTGTTTTTTTCCGCGGATGCTGGCGATTATTTTAATCCGCAATAAAAAAAAGCTTTAGTCAGCACTTTTTTCCATTGCAGTTGGAAAATGAGGACGATTGGGTGCTATTAATTTGATGCATGAGACGAATACCTTTTAATGTGCCGGGCTTGGGGAAAAAATAACAGAACTCTTATAAATGATTATATATTTTATGTATCGTTACATCGGTAATGGTTAAAACTACAGTCTTAAATTCTTAAAAACCAACGCATAGAACATTTTATACGTAATTTAGCTGCGGAAATTGTTTTTTCATTGTCTTAATCACTGTTCTTCGTATGAAGAACATGAATATGTTTTACTGCCTTTAAAAAAAACGGAAAATTTTAAACACGAATTTTTTACATTTTATCACACACAATGATGGTTTATTAACCTATTAAAAATCCTCTTTTTGGAAAAGTAACCACCGAGTTTTGACCATATAGTTTTTTCACTATTTACCGAAAGAAAAATGTCCATATCACAGTAAGAATCATTTTAAAGATTCGCTTAACGTATAACATTATAGCGATTCATTAATACAGTACATGTGAACCAAAAACCTTACTCGATCGTATGGGATTAGTACAATGCCAAGATAATTTAAGAGGGCGCATAGAGCAGTGGTTGGAAATCATCGTATGGATACCACATGATACGACCTTTGAACTAGTTCCATGGATTCCATCTCGTTCCGTTCTGGAGAGAAACGGCGAGGACCATTGTCTTCATCGCTGAACTCATTTTCCTAGACGTCTCATTTTACTCTTTAACTCTTCTCCTTTCCTGTAGGTGAGGCTCTTTCGAGAGCAGTTACAAAAAAGATCGTCTGGAAACATCTTCTTGAAACTGGTTTAGTCGTTTTCATTTGTTTCTAGATGTAGCGACGAAACGAATTTTATTTTTTGCTACTTTATATCCTGTCCACTTTATAGAACATTTAAAAATGCATTAGCCTGTTCTTAAAGTGTGAATTTTTAAGAAAATATGTTTGGTTTCGAGCCTTATATTTTAAGGGTTGAACGTAAGCCTGTAAGCTTTTCCCATCTTCCTTTTTCCGTCCGGTTTTCCTTCTAACGCGTCTTTAATCTCTCTCATCAGGTAACTTCCAATCCAGTGTCTGTCTGTATCATATTATAAAATATAATATTACTTCGCGAGCCACTAAATTGCTTATATCGGGCCGATTGTTTGAGACCGTAGGCATAGATTCTAAAGCAGCACTGTAAATCTTGCGGAATGACACAGGGCGTAAAGGCTGTTATTGGAGAGACGTAAACGTTACAATGTTATGGTATTCTCACTCCTCAAAATCCCATTAAAACTGGAAGGACGGTAAAAACGGTGCAAGAAGAAAATATGAGATCGATGACGAGGAAGCTGAAGACCGTGACCCTTATGAGAATGCTTACCACTGCTTACATATGAATTAATGAAGTAAGAATAATGTCCTGCTAACTTTGTTTTATTGCGCATAAAGGGAAGAGAAGTTAATTTCACGTGTCATGGTAATATTTACCCAAACAATTGCGATGTTATTATGAACATACTTATTTGAATCAGCCGAACGATTCACCAAACATCACCTACGCAGAAAATCTGGGCTAGTTAAAACAAGACTTTTGAAGAAATCTTTCCCCGATCCGAACCCCAATTTAAGGAATCCGTGAAAAACATTAACGCGCCAACTATATTTTGGCCACGAGAACGAAGAAAAAAGAAATTTCCGAAAAATGCCAGTCGAGGAGGAACGCTCAATAAATTCCTCTATTTAATCAGAGTGAGAATTCTATGAATGCCAAATGAGAGTTTGAAAGGTCCTCGATATTTCATTTTCGATTTATTTTTTCCCTTTCCCGGTTACCATTGATGTTCCCTTTTATTTTTTTACATTTTCTCTCTCTCTCTCACTTTCTTCACGGACCAATCTTTTGTCAAATCAATTGGATTTTTTTTCACGGAATTTCACTCACCCTATATCTTCCCAACCAACCCCTCTCTTCCAACCTACATCTACATTTCTTTTCCTTATACCTCTCATACTGCTCATCTCTGCCTTTCCCCGGCCATAAATTCCTTATATCAGAAAGATATATCCCCACCTTCCTCTCACAATGTTCCTCTAACTCCTTCTCTCTCTCTCTCTCTCTCACACACACACATACACACACTCTCTCTCTCCCTCTCGTCACTTTCCTATTCAATTCCGCGTCCATAATTTTGTTGCCAATCATCCCTTTCTCTTTCGCTCCATCTCTGTATCTCTGTCTCTCTCTCTGTCTCTCTATCTCTCTCTCTTTGTCTCTCTCTCTGTCTCTCTCTCTGTCTCTTTCTCTCTCTCTGTCTCTCTTTGTCTCTCTGTTTCTCTCTCTCTCTTTGTCTCTCTGTCTCTTTCTCTCTCTTTCCATCCACCTCGTTTCCTCAACTAGGTCCTCATCCTCCATTTTTTTCAAAACCGAGATTTCTTTTATGAAACTCGCTAACTGTGATCTCCCTTATCTCACCGTTTCGATGATGATTAGATTCTCCTTTGTTCCGTCCCGGTCTTCGTTTTCATCTTTTCTTTCCCAGTTCGCTCTTTTTCTTCTCGTCTAATTTCGCTGCGTTCTCTTCTTCTTTTCCATTTTTAGAACTGACGTCATTCGCGTGATTTCGAGAGACGGAAAATGAAAGAAAATATTAATACGATAAGCTCGAAACTACTTTTGTATTAAGCTGTGGGTCTTACACGTCGCGGGAAAGAAGCATATTTTTTCGAGTTAGATTTTCGATTTAATCTTATTCGGATTTTTTTCTTGAAATTCTGGCAAGTGATCAGTTTTAAAAGCATTACCAAATGAGAGATTCCGAGGGAAGGGATATTCGTTGTCAAAATAATGTTTCTGAGAAATGATATCATTTGCTGATTAAGCTGTTTTTGCCAAACATTTTGTAAATTATGGAGCAGGGATTATAATTTTTATATTTCAATTCCGTGTATTTTTAATCCAGGATATAAATAATTATCTGATTATGCATATATCCAAATACGTATTAATTGTATAATGTTCTATTGTAGCATTATTTTTTACAGGTCTTTCCATGTATATAATACATACATATACACATACGTACGTGTGTGTGTGTGTGTCTGTGTGTGTGTGTGAGAGAGAGAGAGAGATATACAATTTAACCTTATTTTAAAATTTTACCAGTATTTCTACTTTAATTTAATATTTTTACTGTAGATGGGAGAATCAAGCAAGTTATTTTCGGAATTTATCACACCCTTTGCATTTATTGTCCTCCCATTTGTTATAAACATCCTTCAAAAATGCAAACCTTTCATTAAATAGTTACTTGGCGCACGCCTTCGGATTACATTCTAAAATGAAGTAAATTTCACCCCTAATTTGGCGGCGGGTTTGCGAGAATGGGGGTGTCGCGAGGATGACAGCGTCTTTGCCGAAATGCATATATGAACGCTGAAATAGGGCCAGCCCGCGCGATCATTTGTCACGTCGTTAAAGAGAATCCTGAATATTTCCCCTTAGTGTCGTTTCGCATCACGATAGTGTGTTTGTGTAAACCTGTGATAAAGCATGAGCCCGCGAGTCTTGACTAGTCGTGTTTTTAGGAAAATTATGACTACTAAATACAAACACACACATATATATACATACATACATATATGTGTGTGTATGTATGCAAGTAAAACCTCACCTCGTTAAAATATATATTAAATCTATCAAAAATAGATTTTTTGTGGATTTATGTGTCTGGTGATAACATTGCACTAATCTGTAATAAAGTTAATTTGCCATTCTAACGCAAATTGCAATATCCTGTTTTTATTTCCATGGTATTCTTACATCAGTGTAACTATGGGTTTTAATTTTCTAACGAGAGTGATCGTTCAATATATTTTAACGTTTCCAAATTAAATTAGAATTTTTTTCTCTACTATAGGCATTAGTGTAGTATTGGACCTCCTTCGTATTTATATTAAACCATTTTTGGGGAGAAACTCATTTGAAATCTGCAGGTATGAACAAACCACCATTTTGGCGAGATATTTCCATTTCAGAAAGGCATCTCTTCCGGGTGATGCTCGATAGTATAAATAGTTTTTTTTTTAATTCTTTTCAATCCTTTAGCTCTTCGAGTCGTGCATATCACGGATTATAACAGGCAGGCAGAATCGCTAATACCGCTTTTCCGCATTCAGGATAGTCTAAAATGTGTACATTCATCAAAACCTTGGTATGGAGTTTTATTCGCGGTCACGACATGAACACGCATGATCATTGTTCCACGAAAGTAATAATACACTGACCAGGGACCACCAACCTCCGTTTCAATGACTTTATGCAGCCCCAAGGAGATTTTATGCGGTGCTCAAGCCTTTTTTCAAAATTAGACTACTGAGTGATTACTTGAATACGTACCTTACCATAACCATACTGGAAAATATGGCATCTTATGGCCGCATTAATTTATTTAAATAATAATCGTATATTTATTTAGAACAAGGAAGTTTAATTCACCTGTTCTTTTGAACTAATTCATTTATTCCGCGGACGGAAAAGATACCACCTTCAAATACGTGACTCTTGTTAGCCATTTTCCGCAATTTTAAACATCTATTTTCCATCTTACACTGAGCGCTGAGAAGGACAAAACCCATTTGGCAATGGCTGTCTCAGAAGATTCTTTAGTATTTCCATTCAATCTTCGTGTATTTAAAATATTTTAGGTTAAGTTTCACGAAATTTATTGTCGTATTTGTTCACATGTTGGTCACCTTTATTTTTTTCATTACTATGATCTTTTAAAATGTAATCGTATTTTTTTCATTTTGTTATATCGAACCTCAATTTTTTTGATCAACTATAAAAAAACTAGGAAATACTTATAATTTCCCTTTGATATTCTTATATAACCTAACGTGCAAACCTCGCCGTGAATGTTATAATTCAACATGTTCCAATTAAATTCTTAAAAAGATTTGGAACTGCTGTGCTAGACTACTAGATAAATTTGTATTTCCTACTTGGCTGGCTTCTTTGGGAACCCGCCGATTGTTTGCTACTTGTATATTACGAGCGTCGTTGAAGTAATGGCTCGACAGAGCTTTAACGCTTTGCTGGCTCAACATTTCCTGAACGTCTCTCTTTCTTTCTCTCTTAACCCGCCTTCCTTAAGAGTTAACCGAGAACGAAGGTAGAGCCAAAAGGTGGAGAAGAAGGGCTTATCCACGGGGGAAAGGGTCGTGAAGTGGCAGTGGCAGCCCTCCGACGCCGGTAAAAAAAAAAAAGAAGCGAAGGAGAATGTCGGTTGACTACCGAAACTGCTCCAACTCCGCGATAAGATGTTAGAGGAAGAGAGAGGGAGAGAGAGAGAGAGAAAGCAAGATGGAGGGAGGAGAGAACGAAAAGACGCGACGCAGAGCAAGCAAATTTAGCGGTACGCTGCGCACAGACTTTCTCGCGATTCGAACACACAAAACGCAGACAGACGCGAAAAAAAGGGTATGTTTACCCATTTGAATTGTAAAACTTAACTTTCCTGCCAAAAAAAAAAAAAGAAGAACGACTGGGAGAAGTTCTTCGTATTGAAAATAATCCTTCGAAACTCGGCAAATATGCAAAAGTAATATCGAAGGATACTTCTTTTTAAAAAAGGGGATTTTTTATACGGAAATTACAAAATACTTGTCACGTATTTCAAAATGATGCATAAATAAGAATTGAACTAATGTACTTCTTGAACTTTAGTTTCCTCAACTTTTCGGAGTTAATTTTGATGAAATAATTTTGCGCAATTTCTCCATGAATATTTAAATCATAGTAGCGCAAAAAAGGTGTTGGCATAAGTTACTACACGATTCAATTTATCAGAAAAAGCTCACCATTCTTACGCAAAATGGAGCTTGAAATGGTCTCTTAAAAAAGACAGCCAAAACAGATCATAACAGCACATCGAAACGTGCATGCGAAGAAAATGTGCAAAAGCTTATAATTAATTCTTCACATCATCCTGATATTTCCCGAGTTAATTTCCTAATTACCAAGTCGCGCGATTCCTTTGTTCGTATCTATACGCGCGTGATAATTAAACGACAGTTTTCCCACGCGTGTTTCCGTCTCATAATGAGGCACGGAGGAATCGATACTTCGAAAGCCGTGGAGCGTCCACGGAGAAAACAGGCGCCTATCGGGTGGAATCGGCGAATGTTGGCGGTTAAAAGCCGTTTCTTCCTGTCATTACGGAATGCATTCTGACTGCAGGGACTGTCTAAATTCTCGTGTCGTGACGGTTGTTGATTTTTTTTATTGTAACCCATCTTCGTATTATACCCCAGTTACCTGGATTCATTACCGTTCACAAAATAAGTAGCGAATTCACGTTTAACGGAGACTTACGTTATAGTAAACCCCTGTCCAACGCGGATTTGATCATACGCGATGGGATAAATGCGATGCAAAATTTACTCAGTACGCGTTATAATACGTGGTCCTGAATTGGCTTAGCACTTCATGTTACCTACGCAAGTCACGCGACAATGATCGTTGCCTATGCGAACATATTGTTTTTTTCATGGGGTAATGAATTAGTGAAACTCGGATTTGCCCAGTGCGGCTTTTTTCAAAAACTTAATGCCCGCATCACGCAAGGGCTTACTGTATGCGAAGTCTTATACACCGAAAATTTTCGTTTAAATCTAAAATTCCTTCCTCGCTGTTTGAACTGTTTCCTGCATCAATTACGCTTTCGCCCCTTGATCACGCGGTTATCACAGTAAATTAATTTATGAATCTTTAAAAGATTGTTTGACGTTAAATTAGAAAATTGCGACCATGTGGATGTTGAGCATTCCAAACATAATTTAAATTTTCATAAATCGTAATCTTATAACTTGTGCATAAAATTACGCTTTATGAATTGGTGCATTTCATTTAACATTCACATATGAGTTTCATAAAATTGCCACTGAATTAATAACTTCAGTGTACAGGATTATATTATTTCTCAGTCATAATTGCCAGTTTATGAAAGCAAAAGCTTAACTGATGTTCTATTCAACGTTTCGCGTAATTTTCCTCCAATTAATCGGGCCACCTAGCAGCGAATAGGCGTATGAACCAGATTGCGAACTCTACCTATGTTACTTAATTTTCATCTCTGCGGTACAGTTTCCTAACTCCTAACAGGCAGATTTTGATTCACCGTATTAACCGTGATAAGGTTTTAATTATCCCAATATGACTTCAGTCGTTGGTTCTCTCACCAAGTACGTTCCTCACCGATTATTTCTTATTTTTCTTTACTTGGTTTGCTTTCTTCCTCCTTTTCTATTATCTCTTTAGCTGAAAAATTTCTCCTCTTTTCATAAATTGATTTGTCCCTTTTTTCATCTCTTTGCTATTCTTATATACTTTTTTCATCGCGTTGCATTAATTTTTTACTTCTGGTATCCTTCTATTTTCTTTTTTGTTGATTTATTGACCTTTTCAGTTTCCTACGATTTAAATATCTTTCATTGCTCTTCTGTTAATTAATAACATTTTCTATACGCTGAGAGATTTTCATCAGTCCTTTTGGCTAACCTTGCTCATATTAGATTGATGATCTTCACGCCACTACGTGACTCTTATCTTCCATTGACTGCAATATAATTATTTGATCTCTAGGGGACACTTGGTGGCACACACACATCTTTCACGTTAATAACTTAACATATTTTTTTTCGTTTCCTGAAACTGTGGGTCTGAATTTTTTATAATATACCTTAGCTATGGTTTACAAAATTGCGCCAGTTATTTATTTTTTTTCACAAGTATTTATTTTTATTCACTTCGTTCACTTCTTATATAATTTTCCCAACTCTTTAAAACAATTTCTCTTCATGCCTTCTACATCGTTTCAGTGATGCACACTTTCCTTATCGGCGTTTTTTAATTATTATTTTCAGCTCCAGTGTCCTCACCGTCCTTTTCTCTCACTCTCTCACCTTCTCTCCCTCATCTGAATAAATGTTAAATAGATACGCGCACACAAACAAACGCGCGCAAACATACGTATTATCAACTAGAATTTCGTCAAATACCAGTCTTTCCCATTTTATTGCGTTCGATAACTTCCACGCGTCTTTAAAAAAAATTGTTCCAAATCATACTGAACGCAAGAATATTTCTCTAATCATCGCAATTTCTCTCGTAGTGTATATACTCTACGAACGCCCGTTACAAATTCCCACTTTTATTTTAAAATATTTTTTCTTTTTAAACACGTATATGCCTTAAGGCACTGATTCTCAACCTTTTGCCTCAATTGGGCACTTAACAAATTCTGGGAATGGAGGAGGGAACAAGCATAAAAAATTGTTATAAATCACGGTAAATGACGCAGTAAGTTATATAATTTAATATATTTAACAAGTAATGTTTTTGAATAATGCTTGAAACAATTAAATTCTGTGGAAAGAAAATAAACTTATTTTAATACTCTTTTTTCTACCGGAAGAGGGAGATGAGGAAGGTGGATGGAAAGAAACGGCTCCTATCTCGTCACAGGTGACAGGATGTCTGAGTACTGTTCTGGTAGTAACGATTATTTTCATGAAGCAAGTGAGTTATTGCTACGGTTCGTTAAGGTATTAACAACGTTTTCGGAAGCATTGCAATAAAAAATATTAGTAACGAAAATTGTAGAGACATGCATCTTTGGATAAGGGATTATGTACATCTCCATGTGTGCAAAGGGAAGCGGGCACCTAGAAATGGATCGGCGGGCACCACGTTAAGATGTAAAAATAATCCTGGCCACACAAAAGAATCGCCTTTCGAATTAGGACTCATCTTTTGTTCAAAAAAAAAGAAACAATTTAACCGAAACGACGCTAATAGTCACTAAAATTAAAAATGTGTCAGGAATCTCCGTATCAGTTAATCCCAATTCTTGCCCTTCCTTTCACCTCATTTCAATTACCTACAGTTTCTTCCTAGCCGTTCCTATTTTTTTTGTCCTCCCAATCTTTCCAACCTCTTCCTCGCCCCATTCCTCGCTACCACTTCGCGCATACTTCATCAGCGCTCTTCTCTCTTCCAACTTCTTCCCCCCCCCCCTCACTCCCCTCTACCTCTCTCCCCTCCTACCTCCCCTTCCCCACTGCCTCCCCTTCCTCCCTCTCCCTCCGCCCCTCTAGCACGCTCCCTCCTTCCTCCATTATCCATATCTAAAGGGACAATTTTCGTCAGCTTCTTCAAACCCTTCTCCCGACCCAAGCCCTCTTTTTCTCAACCCCTTTCTCTCTACTCACTCAACGTCTCACTCTTCTACCTCTCCCTCCCATCCCTCCCTCCCTCCATCTTCCCATTCCATTCCCTCCGTTCCGCCTTCACCGTTCTTGGGAAAGACATTTCGACGTCATCTCTTAAGCCGTTTTCCGCAAGATTGGAAACTTTGAAAAGTGAACCCTTCTTTCTCTCCTCCCTCCTTCTCATTCCTCCTCCCCCACCACCCCCCCTCACACTATTTCCCCACCTCTTCCCCTCGGGTTTCAGCAGGGGCCGCGAAATTAAGTCGCTTTTTCGCCAGTCGTATGGTTCCAGTCGGAATGAGACGTTTTCCCGCATTCTTGCATTACCCCCTTCTTCTCCACTCTTTCCCTCCTCTCACTTTCCCCTCTAAATTCTCCCCCCTCATTCTCCCATCTCATTCTCCCATCTCAACCCCTCCTTACACTCCCCTCTCCTGCCCTCCCTTTTTCACCTCTCCACTGTCCTCTCCCTCTTCCCCCCCTCCCCATCTCCCCCTCAATCATCTCCATCCTCTCCCGCTCCCCTCTCACCTCTTTCCTCCCCCTCTTTTCCACTAGCCTTTTAATGTACCCTCCCTTCCTCCACTCTCCTTACACCCTCTCACCCTCCCCCTATCACTCCACATTAACTCCCACCCTCTCGCCTCCCTCCGTGAGTCCCTTTTCCTCGCGATTTTCCATTCGTGATTAGTACCTTTTTACCGCTCGCTTTTCCCATACGTGGATTCGTCTGAGGCAATTTTTAAATGTGGGTCGCGGTTCGTACTGCGCCTCGGAATTACTCAGTCTGTCTGGCCCGGCGATACTTCATGAAAAACTTATGCCTTGATATATGTTTATTTTTCGGAAATAATTTGCGGCTCTTTATCGTACGTCTATTTATGTCACTCAGAGTTTTACTCTGTGAATAGTTTTTGCAAGCACATACTGTGAGCAGCGGTTTGGGTAATTTGAAGTTAATAAAAGACGTCGAAGAGATTTTTGTTTAAATAAATACCATAGTCTAGTATCGAGTTCATAATAGTACGCCTTTAATATTTTCCAGGCTTCACAAATTGGTTTGGACGAAGTGCCGACGCTATGAAAATGAATCCAAGTCTGTAGCATTTCAATATTTTCTTAGAATTGCAATCTCTCTATCTAAGCAAAACATTTCACTTATAAATAATATGAGAACATAGGATCACAGTACAATGCTATATTCATAAAATAATTAGTTTAAGCAAGTGTTTTTCTTGGTTAAATGGCATGGTTAATTACAGGTACTGCTCTTCAATGTGCTATACTTTTTAATTTTTCCGAGGGAAATAAATTAATAACTTATCTATTAACTTGTATAGGGTACACTCAAACAAATTCCGAAGGAAAAGTGTACAATAGAATATTTGGATGTATACGCTAATTAAATTATTAAAAATATAGATTAAAAACTTTAAACTTTGAAATTTTGCTAATATACTTTTAAAATTACAGGAGAACGAATGTTTTAAGATATTCTCGTCATACTCTCTAGAACCTATATTCTAGGTCATATATGTATTACAGATGTGTTATCTATTTGTGAATAGATCCTTCGTACATAGGAGGATATGAAACCCAAGGTACTTATATAAGAGCTACAGATCTTAAATTCTGTTTGCTAATAGGCCATTGGTCACAACTTTAGGGAAAACACCAGAATTCATGAAAATTTTTAGGGAAATATTCCGGTCTAATATCTTCATTCCTAATCCCAGACGAAAAGCATGGTAATCGGTACAAGTCTTTATAAAAATGTATTTTTAAATGTGATAAAATTGGGATACGAACTAGATACCGTCATTTCTATAGCAGAACGGATAATGTTAAATATTACTGAAGACAAAATTAAAATCCGAGCCGAATTAATGCAAAAACTCTTTTTAATAAGAGAAAATGAATTTTCAACGATTAAAAATATCTAACATTGCTTAATGATAATTAATCGTTTATGTTATGACGAATTTTTTTGTGATTTTCATGACAATTACTCTATTACATTTAGGAACAATATATTGAAAAATGGGCCTAGCTATGGGTTTTGCGAATAGGAAAGAGAAAGGCTATGGATAGCCAGGATTTAGTGGCGTGTGTCTAAAACCTACATCACTGGAGGAGAAATTAATCTCTCTTGTAAAAAGATAAATACGGGAGCAGTGGCCCAATTAATTCGCAAAGGGAGCAACTCTTACGCCATTCGGCCATTTTAATTTTATATCGCGCGGTTGTATTTAATTATGACGAGCGAGAATTGGAGCGCTGCCATTTAAACTGCGATCGGTGCAGTCCTCCGGAAGTTCTGGAGCCGTAATTAATGCGGAATATTAGGTTGTTCATCCGCAAGAATAGCAGTTCGATACTCACGATATAGATTTTTAAATTTTTTATACGATGCTGCTCAGGCTTTATCTATTTTCGTCATTGTCCATATTGAAAGTTCAGCAAAAAATTGCATCGTGTTAAAATATAGATATTAGTAGATTTCACATTTAATACTGGGCACGATTAACCTGAATCTTGGAGAAATACGTGTATATTGTATGAATTTTGCTACGCTATTGCTCATGAGGAATTTTCCACTCGCAGTCGAAGAGAATTAAACGCGCTGTAATTTCGCGCCAATCGAATGAATTTATAGAGATTGAGTTTTTACACCAAAATGAAGTGCAAAATATTTGAAATTCTTTTAACTTCTTTCATGATCATGCATAATTATGAAATTTGTATCCATTCGGAATCTGTTGATAATTTGTATCATAACCATTTCATTCTGAATCAAATGGATATTGAACAAATGCGCCTAAACATGGAGGAAATATAAAATTGCTACATAATATCATTAACGGGCAACGTAAAAATTGTACAAACTTTCTCATATAATAATGCGTCGTTTAGTTATCTTTAGAAAATGAAAATCTTATCAGCCTGTTTTTAGAAAATCAAATTTTTGTTAAAGTTACCCAAGAATAAACTAGCCTTATACTCATTCATTGAGAAACAAGAAATACGTAGTAATATTGCAGACGTATACTCAAGTAATTGTGCCAAATTTGATCAAAATCGTTTTAGCCATTTTTGAGAAAATCACATTATTGCTAAAGTTGCCTACAATAAACTAGCCTTATATTAATTTTTTGAGAAATATGAACTATGCAGAAATTCCTAGAATAAACTACTCTTAATTATTGAGCAATGTCAACCATTTCTTCATATACTCCGCTCAGTATGATAAAATGCCTAAGTACGAGATTTCATTAATTTTCGTTATGCCGTCTACGCTCCAGAACCAGTAACAGACAGACTGCATTGCAAAAACCACTTTTTCGGATTCAGCGACACCTAAAACCTATATTTCCGTAAAAATCTCGAGGTCGAATTTTTTCGCTATAACAATTCTTTCTTAATACTTCGTATGAGAAAGTAAAAAGAGGAATGTATTCCTATTAATATACGCTGCTTGGAGGATTTCCTTTTTTTGTGTAACTGTAAACACGAATTTCCAATGACTTGTAGCTCCTGCAGTTAATTACATCAAGGAAATTTTAACAATGCTAATTTCATAAAATGATAATCCAAAAAAAGAGAAAAAATTTCTATTTGTACTATACGTTACCGGTAAATTTTTTTCTATGTAACTATAAATACGAATTTCCAGCTCACTTATTTAATTATATGCAACATTATAATTTTCTTTTCTTGAATTAAATTATTTCGCTATATCACCAGAAAATATCATCTCAAAGAACCAAAAAATGGACAATAATTAATAAATGAGCAGATTTAAAGGCATGGACACCTCCGCAAATTAAACTTGTCCGATTTTTTTAAAACAAGTTTTTCTTCATACTACGAGAGTTCTATTTGTAGTTTCTTTTTAAGCACGTTCTAAACAGAATGTGCGCGAAGAACGTTTTACTCCGATAAATGAAGTCAACGACCTAATTTAATTCACGTTTTCGAGTCCCATCTTACTTGGACTTTATTTTTTCCCTTCCACCTAATATCATATTTATGTATATTCCACTGCCCCGGATTCGTTCATCCGGCATAGAGCCACTCCACTTTTTTTTTCAAGTCCCGCTTCCCCGACACTGCGAATATGACCCGGTTTCGGTCCCCTCTCTCGATGCGTTCAAAAAAAGCGCTCTATTTTTTTTCTTTTTTTTTTGACCGTGTCGCCTCCCTTAAAAACCTCCTCCCGAAGCTCGCTCCTTTATCGAACCGGTCCCACGTTCACATCATTACCGTGGCCGTGTGGTCCCTTTCCGGCCAAAGCGTCGATACACGTATATTGCGGAGGAGAGATAGTTTAACAAGCGAGGAAATCCCACTTAAGTGGCACCCCGCGCGGTCACCTTGCGAGGTTTTTTTTCCCTTCCCCTTTAGCATCTCCTTCTTCTCTCTCTTCTGTAGACACCTTTCTTCTTCTCTCGCTTCCCTTTCTAACGTACTACCTTCCTCTCTTAACCCCGTGCCTTCTTTTTCCTTTCTCCATACGTAGTATAGGGAAAGTATTGTGATCACGAAAAAGATCGACTTCGAGATTTCAACGGAAGTACACGTTTTGAGGTCTCTAGAACACGTTTAGACTATTTTCGCAATGATGTCTGTGTGTGTGTGTGTGTGGATGTGTTTGTGCGTGTGCATGTGATTGGGCGCTCTAACTCAAAAAGTACTTGCCATATCGTTACCACATTTAATATATAACACTTTAGAATGAGAACAAAGAACATTAGTTTTTGGACAATAACGGTTAACCGGAAGTCGAGGTTTCTTCGAAACCCGATTCGGTTTATGCAATATTTCTCCGATAAAACATCATTATTGTATATACAATTCTATACAAAGGTTATAGATAATGTAATTTCCTACAACTTTCATTTGGAACAATTTTTCATAGCAGTAATTTTTAGGAATTATTTATAAGTAATCGGTTCTTTCGGTTTCCGTCAAATATCTCCTTAAAAACGTCGTAATTGGTAATCTTCGTGAGGACCAAAGTTGTAGAGAATAATATTTCTTCCAGGTTTTGTTTGAAACAGGTTTTCGTAGAACCATCCATTTCGGAGATATTTTGCTTTTTCTAGTATACAGCGCCACCACCTTTTAGCGGTGAATTCTTTAAACATATTCAAAATATACCTAATTTACGGCAATAAGGACGACTGTATTCTTTTACGACAGGAAATAATAATCTTGCCATATAATGCTATTCATATTAATTTAAATAATTATACCCCAAACATGGAGAAAGTCATGTGTTGGGTACATCAGATTTCTTTATTGTTATTACGGAATTCACTCGCATAATGACTGCACTTGCAACTTTTTTCAGCTATAGAATCAGGGTGTCGGAATGTCATTCACAGAATGCGAATTCAAAGGATCGTGAAAGAGGCGTATTAATCTTTAAGGATATTTTATTTTATTAAGAAATAGTTCGTAACGACTCAACTGAATATGCGTCATTTACCCTTGAAATATGTCATATGGAAAATTAACGCATTCGCAAACTGCACACTTCTGTCGAACGATGATAAAAACGCATTGCTACTATGAATGTTTCAATCTTCATTTTAAACATAATTGTATATCGTGACTCTCTTCGTCATTGCTGTGAATGTAATGAATTGCATTTTTTTGTAACCGTACGTTGTACTCACCGGATTCTTGTTTTTTTTCGTGGGATTTACGATTGATATTTGAAACTGCGCATGAGCACTCGCCATGGAGTAGATCGTTTTCCCGGAAAAAAATAAAAGTTGCTATAAATAACAATACAAGATAAGCAACTATTGTTATGGATATCATCTCTGAAAAGTCATTTATAAAAATGCTTCTTATATTGTCGCTTGTTCAAACGCCGAGAAGACTTAGGGCATTACAGTTTTAAAAAATTCATTGTGAAATAGCCAGGTTGAAGTAAAGGCTTTTCAAACATTTACCGCGCTAAATAAATGGATTTTTCTTTCTCTGCTATCATCGATCCCCCATATATCTCCACTAGGGTTGCCAACCTCCGGATTTCGGACCGGAGATCTCCGGATCATCGCCATAATCTCCGGTCTCCAGTTGAGTAGAACAAATCTCCGGTTTAATTTCGATTGCAGCGGGAAGCCCTTTTTATGACTTTTTTGCGTTTTTTTTTAAAATGATTCGAATGAAGATAGTTTGCAGTTTAATTTACATTGTATTTTGTTTTATACAAAAAATTTAAATTGATGATGCTCTTACAATTTCGTTAATAAGCGATATTTAAAAAATAAACGATTTTTAATCATATGTCCTAAAATCATGAGTGCCTTTCAGAATATTGAATATATTTATCATTACATTTAATTCCTCTTGGATTTATTCTAAAGTATCCAGGTTTCAAGCAAACTCCGGTTCATGAATATTTTAAAGTAGGCAACCCGTAACAACTTCGCCGGTTCTTGAAGATCTAAAAGTTGGCAACCCTAATCTCAACCCATGCAATCTACTACCAAACTTAACGTGCCACTGTGAACTCTTAAAAATTATACCTCTAACAGCTTCGCTACCTCATCCAGTTTCCTTTCCTTGTTTCCAATGGAAAAGAGAGCGGGATTTTTTTCCTTTTCTTTCTTAATGGAGGTTAGTGTTGGGAGTAGTAAAGGGGAGTTTAGGGATTAGGGCAATTTATGCATTATTGCAGCGTCGAGACATGAATGAAAAGCGCCACCGTGAGGTTTTACGGTGTCCAGAGGGAGACGCGGTTAACGGAGCAGTGTTTTGATGCATTCGGCATTTTCGAGATTTTTTTTAACGGCACGTTATTTTTTTGTGGAGTTTCGCGTTTAGATTTCCCCTTTTATTATTTGTCGTCCACGTTAATTTTTTTCATGATGTTTGGCGGAATTTTATTATGTGCACGAAGGCCTTCACGCATCGGGGTCAAGCGTAAAACTGAATTTTTGAATGTTTTCGGCCATGGTACTATTATTAGTAGAACCATGTTTTCGGCTTTTTTCAAAAGCCTTCGATACCAATTACGTACGCAGTTGATGTGTATCTCTTCGCGTTTTAATGATAATATAAAATAATGTTGTGTATAGGGATGTTTTGTTTTTAGATTGATCATTTATTTAAAAATAATATCCTAAGGGAAGATTAAATCGCCATAAGCTTTATCTGTGTGTCTTAAACCAAGCGGATCACGATAGTATGATTTAAATGATGGCGTGGTTATCTCGCCGAAAAGTATAAGAAAATTCTACTTGAAAAACAGTCAAAATAAAATTTCTTAGCTTTACACATAAACTCTGCTCTATTTGAGGTAATAATTTAAGCTCTCTTAATTGGTTTAAATAGAAGTTATGGTAGTTCGAGTTAGCGGGTATCTTCGCAGTGATATATATATGTACTTACGTTTTTATTATGAATACTGCCGGGAAAAGTGGAGTTGCTTATTTAATAACTAATTATCGTGCTAAAGTTATGGCAGGAATTAAATGTTTTTAAAATGTTTCTCCGATATGGAAAAAAAGCAAAAAATCAGATGCGCATGTAAGCAATCGGAGTTACTTCAACGTGGGTGAATTCTTATATATCTAGAATTCCTGAGTTAGTGCTGAAGAAGGCTGCTTTGGAGTATAAATATCTACGAAGTTTTTTTCCATTTTCGCTATGGAAGACGTTTGCAACTTTTAGTTTCGGAGATAAAGATTCGTGAACTGTGCAATCATTCGATACCGTTTTGTACCTAAATTGCATAGAAAGTCCCTTTAAAATTTCTATGTATCTCATTCATAGAGTATACTTTATCTTCTTGATGAAAATTAACTATGCAGAACTTGCTGTTAATAAAATTTTTGGATTAATTCTTTACTCATTTTAACACATGTAGCGGATTTTGTGTTTCCATTCTGCCCACGCACCGCTACCAATGTTCGTTATTTGTTGGGTGAAGTTTCAGACTGTGAATACCTCATTTGCATGCATCTAGTTTTATTGTTTGCTTTAAAAAAATATGTACGCATCTACCGTCAATACAATCAGAATTTAAAGAGAAGACTTGTTTGTTCATCTTACCGCAGCGCATACCCTTTTGTATTTCCAAAGTCGAATCACTGTGATTCTAAAGAAATGTATAGTATAGGTAAACTCTAAAATCGTAAATTCATGTTAAAAACAAGGACTTTATTTAGATTGAGAAGTGGCGTTTTCTGCTCTATCACAATGAGGACTTTCAGTGCTGTAAGGTTTAACACTCTGTTAGCCCTTAACTGGAAATATCCCAATGCGAGAGATGAAAACCATGCTTGATAGTTAACTTGGTTCGTTAAAGCACTTGTCACCTTCGAAAAATTTCTCATTCTCTACCTTAAACTTTATTATGATTGTAATGGATATTAAATATTCCTATCGGAATCGTTTATCGAAGTGTTACAGATGGGGTTTATTACGTTGTTATTGAATTGCGAGTACGATTTACCAGGCACTATAGCGGACGAATCACATCATATTACTCGCGTAAAATCAGAAATAATTGGATGCATCGTTTGAATTGTTGTGTCATTAAATTTGAAAATCGTCCCGTCGTTAGGAAAGCATATTATTTCGTGAAGAACGACTTCGATGAGACGATCAAAACAAAGAAAGATGAGTGAGTTTTTAATTACCAAATCGTCGCAGTTTCGCCGGAAAAGACGCGGTCCCATAAACTAAACACGCATTTTCATCGCAGTTCGTCTATGTTTTGTATAGCTAATTCTGCGTGCTCTCTCTTTCGGACTTCGTTGTATTCGTATAAAGGCCGCATGGATGTCATTAAATCGTCGATGATCCCTCTTATGCACTTTTTAGTCGAGACAATTCGAAACGTCAGGCATTCGAGTCGGAGAGATGTCGTGAATTATATTCCTTAAATCAGTAATTCACAAACTACGGCCCGCGGGCCACATCAGGCCCGCCATGAGTTTAACAATTAAAGGGCACAATGTAACAATAAAGGACAATATGAAATTATGAAAACAATATATTTTTTGTTTCCCTTTCTAATCCCATAACAGATAACGTATTTGAAACATATCAGGTAATTTCTACTCACAACTAAATCCTTAATTTCCTTCTTAAACTTTGTTTTCGACTGGGTGTGTTGCCCGCGAAGAATGTGACATTGAACTATGTGGCCCGCGATGAATGCAGCAATGGGTTATGTGGCCCTCGGGTCGAAAAGTTTTGGCACCACTTCCTTAAACGGTGTTAATTTGTATCTCCGACGATGTGAACATCCGTGCTTTCGGTTTCCGCACCAAGGACTCTCCATTGAAGCAAACTTCTCTCCACGTCTCCTCCGTGGGTGGCCTTCTTTGGAAATGAAGTTGGAGAAGAGGGGGAGGGGGAATGGATCGTGTGCGAGGGAGAAAGGAAATGAACGGCACGCGCTAAGACTTACGGTTTCGAAAACCGCATAAAAAGCGACGGGAGGATTGTAGCTCCTCCTTGTGGTATTTCAGGACGATCGATATTAATCTCCGATTCCCATGGGGATTTCGATCGAATGTCATTCTTTCCCTTCCACCAACACTCTGGCGTTAGGGTCCTCAATTAACGAACTAATCTCTCCCTTTCCTTTTTTTTCCTCGGTCTCGCATAACTTCCGTCTATTTTGTCAACTTGTCCGTCTGTCTCTCCTCGCTCTCCGGCAACAGATATCGTGAGATCGATATCGAACCTAGTTCTCTCCGAGGAAAACACGATATCACATTAGGAAAGTCAGACGTGCGAGATAAAAATATTAGTTGGGCTGCGGCGCGTTGCACCTTCCGCCACCCACCAATTAGATGAATTGCAGGATAACACGTAAACGCAGATATATCGCTTCTCTCTCGAAATTTCGTTGACCTTCGCGACAATTATGACAATTTTACCGCAGCGAGATGCTCATATTCTGAAAGGATGTACGTCTGGGTACATTAACGCTACTTATAACTTAGATTGAATTAGAAAGATGGTAGGGACAATAATTGCCTTAATGAACTCATTTCTTCGCGGATTTGGTAATGGGAAAAGGATAACATCTCTAGAAAGCCTGTTACGATGAATTTTTTTTTTAGATATTTCCATTTCTGTTGCCCTTGGAAAATTTAGCGACGGACGGTTAACGCATTACATAAAGAGCTGTTTTATCCAACCTATCTAATAATCATTAGTGATGACTATATCTTCAAGCAAACATTGAAATCCTGCGTCTATGAGGTTCAAATATCTTTAAGGTTTTTCACTTTTTTTAATCTTCAAAGAAGAGATTGTATAGTTGCTTTTATTGTTATTCTTATTTATAAATAAGCCTTTAATTAAGTTTATATCCAATGACAACGTGTTTAAGTGTTTCTGCGTCTGATTGGTTTTTATCATGTGCTGCATTTCAATCGAATGTTATGTAAATCGCGGAGATTTTTATAAATCCATAACGAATGAATCATTGCAATTCCTCTGAATCGTGATTTGTTTCACTATGTGTTATAATTTTATGATAAAAAAAGTACTTTTCCATTAATTGTCATTTTTCTTCTTTTCAGGTGAGTTTGCAACGAATTTACCTTACGGATTTTCATCTAATTATGATGAAGTTGAACTGGTAAGAAATTACAGCTAATATTTAGGTATAAATACCTTGTTAACTTAGTTCGCTATTAAAACATTAAAATAGAGAGATCCTAGGGAGAAATAGACTCCGAAACGTCGGAAATCATTCAAGTTTGTACCCAGTGTAAAAACCAGAGAATTCCTCACTAGAAATATATAGTTGCAGAAGATCAGGTGTATAGACATGTAGGATATAACGATCATTATAGTAGTGTTTATTCCTAATGTTGAGGAGAGAAAGTGGAGACTACGATGAGTGGAATGATATAAAGAAAAACTCCTCAACCGTAAAATCGACCAGGGAAGCACTCACTCAGTAATGTAGGAGATCAAAAAATGATAAAAATACTTACTGGTTTGAAGGACGATGACCTTACGGGAACCTGCTGTCAACAAAAACTGCGTCTAAAAGACAAAAAAACGCGCGCACTCGCTCAATCAGGATCGCGAAAGCTTCTCTGGAAATATGCTGCTGGAAATATGTAGCTATATATGTATTTCGAGTGCTAAGCTCTCATCTTCAGTAGCTGAAGTCGTATGAGCTTTTGTTGAAAACTGGTTCCTGTAAGGCCATCGTCCTGCAAACCAGTATTTTTATTATTTATTTCTCTCCTATATTACCGAGTGAGTGCTTTTCTGGTCGATTTTACTGTTTAGGAGGTTTTCTTTATATCATCGTTTATTCTTAAAATATAATCGATAGATTATTTTCAGACCTATGAATGTGTATTTGGTTTATTTTTACTCTGAGCGGAAATTAGGCAAACTAACAATAAGAATTTGGCAATGAAACAAATTTGATGGTATAACTCTTAGTTCATAGGCAGGCAAATTGTGACTGCTTTATTTTTTTCGATTTATTCCGGAACATTAGTTTTTTCTTTCGATAAAATGTCAACGAAAGAATAGAGATGGGTCTGATACTTCTGGTCCTTTAGACCGTGGTTTTTCAAACTTTTTTATTTGTGGCCCAATAATAATAATAAAATATATACGTTTTTCGACCCATTAAATTCCTACATTATAAAATATTTAAAGTGGGAATTTATAAGGATACACTAAAATACATATCGGTACAATTTAACAACCTTTAAATCCCATTGGTCGATTTAGATTAAATTGGTAGAAATTTACACTAAATTTAGCGTCAAAATATCTCGAATCGACCATTCATTTATACCAGGATTGCCAAAACTTTTTCATATCATGGGCTACTTTCATCCTGTTTTTTGTCTTGCGGGCTACTTGTTCTTACAATATATAAAAGGGATTTTAAGAATGAATTATACTACAAATTTAACGCAAAATGCATTTCTTATACATTATACAACTGATTCATTTAATTTAATTTTGATTTGCGCCATTATAGGCACGTTTACACTGCATATCTTCAGCTAATTAATGGTAATTGGGCATGTAACTAGAAACAGAGAGAAGTAAAGTCTTCGATATATTCATTAGTGAGAGCATTTCTGGTTTTTAATTTAATTAAGTTCATATTAGAAAATAGAACTCCTTACTTAGGCATATAAGCTTAATGCCTGGATGGATGCGTGGGCGACACAGACCCTACTAAAGGGCGACCGGTCGCCCATGGGAGACGTAATGGGCACCCCTAATTTAGATCCTTATTGTACTTTTTGCGTCCCATCGTTGAGCCGTAGTTCATACTTTGAAAAAACCCTGCTTTAGACAAAAGTTTGGCTGCCCTCGAGAGCATTTTATTCCACGACGGAATAAATATCATTCGTGAAATTTAGCAGCGACGGTTTCAGATCCGTCAATTAAAATTACTAGGGGCGTATTTCTTCTTTGGTCTCTCTACTCCGCGCAGTGATTTCTCTTAAAGCTGGGGTCGGCAAACTTTTCTATAAGGTGGGCCACATTCGTTGTTGTGGATTCTTCGGAGGGTCGCATTGTAAATCACGAGTGCTTCAGCGGGCCGTATGGGTGTTTAAATCAGAAGTTACCTGGAGATTTTGTGGACTCATATTAGCGAAAATCAGTTTCAACTTGTTTAATAGCATTTAAACCACCAGCAAAGGTTTTAAGACTATAATTTCAATGAAAAATATGGAATTGACTGTATTCAATTATACCGATAACTTTTCATCATGGCTTCGCGGGCCGCATAAAACACTCTCGGGGGTCGAATGAGGCCCGCGGGCCGTAGGTTGCCGATCCCTGCCTTAATGCCCGTCTTTCCCATTGGAATTTGCTCCCCTCCACTCTACATATTCCCTCCAATCCCTTAGGCGTATGTTAGCTTCTAGTAATTTTTAATCGTTATGTTAAGGGAAACTACCTGTACTCTACATGGACGCACTCTACCGGAAGTTTAGAGAACGAACTCCACCTGGCAAAAAGCGTCACCTCACTTTGTATAATAATATAAAGGATGGTAAAACTTCTTCTAACCTCAAAATAAAACGCTTAATAATGTACAGGCATGGTTTTCGCTAGCAAGATACCTAAGGATGACTTCATGGCCATCAGGATCTATATTTTCAACAAAAATTCAATGGGAACAATATGTCCCACGTGCAGCGAAACCTTGTGTAGCGCTCTATTACTTCAGCAAGCAAGTTCGAACGTGATATCCCTCAAGTGATTTTCGCAAAGTTTCATAAAATACGGAAGGGTGTAGTTAGTGCTTCAATGCTGTTTAAATAATTTGGCCAGGCTGTGGGTTAAACCATTTAGATTGCGAATTCTATCGGAAAATATTTTTAAAATAAGTATTATTTGTTTTTAAGAAATAGCGACGCTCTCCTTGAACTCTTAACAAATTTCTAACTATAGATATTTACTTTCATACCGCGCAGGTCAACTAATATTGTTCGTTGTCCGGGGATCGGCAACCTACGTATACTGCGTGGAGGGCCACATTATTAGTTACGAATACCTCGGAGGGCCGCATTGGAAGTCACGAGAGCTTCTGCCGGCCGGATGAGCGTTTACATCAGAAAATACCTACGGATTCTATGGTCGCATATTAGTAAAAATAAATTACGTTAAAACTTCACCAGGAACTGTTTTGGGACAATTTAACTAATATTAAATATGATATTTTATGTATTAAATTTTACTCACCTCACGGGCCGCACGCGGCCCGCGAGCATTATGTTGCCCGTCCCTGTCTTAAATCATTATTTAAAAAAAAACCGCGTTTATCGCTCACACTTTTCACACCAAACCGAGCACCTGACTACCCTTCTCCTACGTGTTATAGGCATCCATTATCCCTCTCTCCCCAATTCACATGTGCAATTCCTCAAGATGTGAAATAATCCTTCACGCCCGCCACCGCGATATTTCCTTATCGCTCCAGCACGCACCCCGTATCCCTATCCTCTGGAAACAAATTCCTACCGAAAATTCTACATTTCACTTCCCCCTGGAAAAACATTAATCCCTTTTTATGGCGCTGTTTTGGGAATGTATTCGCTTTTCGTGTATCCCTTTTCTCTCTCCCTCTCCCTTTCTTCATCCCGATGCGGCGAATTTCGTCCTGAATTATTTCTTTCGCATTTTCAACGATTAATTTTTGTTCTTTTTACGCTTCGTCGTGGGTGGCGACTTAAAGTGTCGCGATTCTCGATGGAAATTTGCATGAACGAGTTCATGTTAATTTCAAACTAAATATGTTCGAAAAAATAGAATTGCATCGTGTTTCTTTTTTAAGCTTTCACGAATGGAATATTAATCTCACTTTCTGTGTTTTATTGCCGTAATATTTTTGTTCCAGATGAAATGAAAGTCTAATGGAAAAGTCTGAGTTTCATGGTTATTGTTTAGTTCAGCTAATTTGTGTAGTAATTTAACGTTCTCTTGCCTTTGTGAAAAATGTATTGCCGCCTTTTACAATTGTAGATATAAGCATATTTTAACTTCCATCCAAAACGTTGCAAGAGCATCTCACGAACAGAGCTAAAGCTTTTATCATTTCAATCGTTTAATTAAAGAAGGCTGTCATTATTGATAAGTGAACAGTAATTCTCTACTTTAAATATGTTTATTATAAAAACGAAGAATGACGTTAGCTTAAGGCGCTAGGGTTTCCTTTCCTTAAAAATTCATTTGGAGGATAGGATACTTACGGTTTAGATATCTGAATACGGGTGAACGGATAACAATGTCAGCCGATAATTGTATTAGAGTCGAAATCTTTACTTCTCTAGCTTGAATTTTCCACAAAAAAAACGAATTTTGAAAGTTTCTTTTTGCATGAGGAAGTCTTTCTTATAATAAATAAATCATACAGAGGCGCATTATTTTTCATGGTCTACAGTGCTCTACGTTTCTGAGGGATCATGCGCATTCCAGGGTCTTTCTGTGATAATGAAAATGCTCGTGGATATCAATCCATCAAATTTGTACTATTAATCTGGGTTAAATTTAAAAATTTATTATTAATATATTTTTTGATCAAGACTTTCTGTGATTAATTAATGTCTTCCGTATATAAAAACATGATAATATTTATTTAGACATTTAAACGAATTAGCACCTACATTTATCACCTTCCATATGAGACATGTAATCCTAAGATAATTTTGAAGGAGAGGAGATGTGACGCATGATTTACGAATAAAATATTTTATCAAGAGAAACTCGGCGAACAACCACTGATGACAGCTAGGCCTCATTTAAAAGCGTAAATGTTACAATGTGCCTCTTCGTGTCAATGCCAGATATACATATACTTCGTGACACGAAAGATAAACTGAGATTTATAATTCATTGATTGATCAGTGATTTTCCCTTAATGAGCTTTCAGCAACTGGCATATCAGCAACAGCGTTCCCAAACATTGGATTTCCGCATTCTTCCCTTTAATCTTCGTTTCTGAAGATGTAAATTTTTAAAATATTTCATTTATTCAGAAGAGAACTCTCTCTCTCTCTTTCTCACACACACACTGCATATTTTTATATGTTCTGTGTATGTCTATGTTTCTTTTTATTTGCTGGTATTCAATTCCTTTATTAATTCTTTCTTCAATTTTTAAAAATATTTTTCTTCTGCATCTATATAGGGATCTTTCGCGGTTTTTTTACACCTCCCTCCTCTTCGTAGGTGTTTTTCCGCAGTAGGATTTTTTCTATGCTAAACAAAGCGATTACACAGTTTTTTTCCCAACCCACAAAACTAACATTATTCTGTGGTAATTCTCTATGTTCAACCAGCAAAATCTGTATTCAATATGCATGAGAAATTTTGTAATTAACTTGCATATAATTTTCAAACCCGACGAAAGGGTAAAATGTAAGAAGGGACTTCACAGTCTCAATTTCGCCCTAAATAAAGTCGTTCGTCTATCTGTCTGTCGCTCTATCTCTTCCTCTCTCTCTTTTTCTCTTCCTTCTTCGGTTACAAACGCCCCTCAAGTAATAACTTATTTTCGTGCGTTTTCACAAATAACGTCCAAATATACCCATTAACGAGTCCGCAATAACTTTATAATTTTTTCCTTTTTTCCCGAAAAGATCCTTTAATACAATCCTTTCTCTTTCTACCCTGCAGTATCCCTCTCTTTCTCTACTCTCGTATTTACCCGCGGCACACGAAAATAGTTTCATTAATCTTTGACAGTCGTAAAAGTACCACTTTCCCTTCCTTGTACTCTTTTATCTCCCTTCCCTACGTTTCTCGAGTATTATTCCTTTTCGTGGAAAAATAATACTTCCTATTGAGCGAAAAATAAAAATAACGTAAAAGAATTTTCCCCTTCTCTAGATTTAAATTCTTCATTTCGCAAAATAAAGGGTTTTCTTGAAATAAAGAGAAATGTGTCTCAAACAAAATATCCTCGCCGTTCTCTTCCCTTTCAAATGTTTAAAATAGAGCCCCCGTTTTCGTTTAAGGTGGGAGAGAGGAAGATGTCTCAAAAAAAGAATGGCAATCCCGTTTTCGCGGAATATTTTTACTCATAAAATTGTCTGTACGCTTCAGATACGGGTCTAATAAATAATTTAAAGTAGCGACTGACGCCTTGAATTCAGTTGCTATGTAAACAAAAAAACAGATACGAAATTAGATGTAATAGTGAGAGTAAACATTGAAGACGCGAAACATTTATAATAGATCAATTATTTCGAATATATATATATATGTACGTATGTATATATATATATATATATATATATATATATATATATATATATATATATATATATATTTCAAAGTTAACTTTTGAACGAAAATTATTATTTTTTGTGAAATAAGAATACAGTCATTATTGGGTAGATAATACTTTCCAATTTCTCCGATAAGTAATATCGCTGTGACCTAGAATTTTACGAATAAGTTAAATATCCCCGAAATGGATGCTTCTACGAAAATTTGTTTCCAACAAAACTTGGATGGTATATTATTCTCTACAACTTTGTTCCTTACAAAGATTACCAATAACGACGTTTTTAAGGAGATATATGACGGAAACCGAAAAAACCGATTATTTATAAATAATTCCTAAACAACAACTGCTATAGAAAATTGTTCCAAATGAACGTTGTAGGAAATTACATTCTCTATAACATTTGTGTCGTCGTTTGTATTGAACGAGTAGTAACTTGGGTTATTGAAAATAAATTGGTATTATGAGTTTCAAATTTATATTATAACAAGTAAGGAAATAACTGATGAATTGGGCATTAAGGGTGGGTTATATTTTTCGTAGTAATAGATCCGTACATATGGTTAATAAGGGTTTTTTTAATCCCGGTAAAAGGTTTATATCATTGTCATCATCAGAAATTACCCTGAAACTTTGATTGCTCTAACCTGAACGGTGTAGATATAGTTAACTAACTTAATTTTCCTTGTGTTCCCACGACACTAATTAGGGTGTCCCTGGAGTCTTCAAATTTCAGCGGCGGTAAGAACTTATGGCCGTGTACAATCTCTCGAAATTTAGTTTCTGTAACTTGAACGGCGTAGAAGTAGTTCATCGGACGGAAGTATGGCGAATTTAAACCTCAAAATTTTATGCGTACAGTATAAGCTGTTAAACTTATTTAGAAGACATATGTAAAGAGCCAAAAAACTAAATTAATGTAATTAGGTTACTTTTTTCGTGTCCTGAATTTTTCAAATCAGAACAATCTCTGAAAATGGTATAATACTACCTTATATTTGTAAATAGGCTTATTGTAATTACATTATCATATTTCAGAATACTAACATTTGGACCTGAAACTCCGTTGTAGCATGGCATGCGAATTTTTAGGAACTAACCAAACTTTTTTCATTTTGTTCGGAAATCCATTAAGAACAAGCTTATTTCTTTACGGGATTCTCAGATTTATAAAGGGCGATCTCTCATTCTCTTTGATGTTGCATCAAGCTCTGATTATTTTCATTTTCGAAAGATACGCATCACGCGCCTTCATTCCGATGTAGATTTCTCTATTCGATAGCACCTGGCATGTTGCGTAGCACAACTACATAGTTCATAAATGAAATTCTCCTTTGTTCAACGCTATAACCTTTAAAATGCTCTCCCGTACCCATGGCGACTGGATTGCGTGATTTGAATGAAGGGAGGGCAGGAACGTAATTACCACACATGGAGGCAGTTTTTTCCCTGCGGAGGTATTCTCCTGTGTTTACGCATGTGTGTGTGGTTAAGTGGATGCAGAGGGAGAGAGAGAGAGAGAGAATGATGGGAGAGGAAGAGATAGGAGCGGGAAAAGGTGTGGGGGCAGCAGGTTTATGGAGGCGTAGCTGAAGGCACGTGTGTGTAGCGGGCGGTTTGATTTCCCTGGGGTACTCCGCAGAGAAATAGCCCAAATGGCCGGATTCCTTTAGAGGGAGGGAGAGATAGTAGGATGGAAAAAATTAAAACAAAAACCTTATCATTTACCCCTCTTGTTTTTCCCCTCTTCTCTCACATTGTTTTTAGAGCGACTCGGTCGTTAAAGACACAGCCTTGGAGAAGAACAATGAACCTTGCTGTGAATATGTTGTTTCTCAAGGATTTCGTTATTGCTGGGAATATTTTTAGCGTTTTTTTTTTGAAATCCGTTAACGTAATCGTTTTGTCCGTCAATCAGTCCGTCACACTCGCGTGTCCGGTGAACTACTTCTACAGCGATCATGTTGGAGCAACTAACATTTCAGTTTAGTTTCGGTTGGTTAAAGTAATGAATCTTGTTGATGTCCGTCTGTCCGTTCGCCCTTTGGCAGGATTTACAAAACCCCTTATTAACTATCTATGCGGTTCTGTTACTACGGCAAATTTGCGTTTTGTTTACGTTGTTTCAACAATGAAAGCGAAGCGTTAAAACGTTCAATTTGCTTTCTAAAAGGGATGAATATAATATTATAACTGCTTAAGTGCGTAATTTAAATAACTTTTTATTGATTTCGAGTTTTAAGGTTTGTTTTTAATGCTATGCTTCTAATGAATATAAAGTGTTTCGTTAGAATAACGCATTTTGATCTCTAAACATGAAGTTTGTTGACTCATCCATATGCGTCATTTTCTGTATTGTGAAAAAATTAAAAATAATTTTATTTATTTATGTTTATATATAGCGTTACATGTGAGTGTGTTTATTAAATGGAGTTGTAGTTTTTCATCGAAATACTTCGGGAATTGAAAAATGCCGCCCATAATATTCGTCAGTAATTTCTTTATTTATTTTATAGATCTCTTTCTCTTGCGTTCTGTATAATTCTCTCTTACTCCTCCATATCTATACTCAGTTCCCTATCCATTCTCTTTCCATCCCATTTTCGAGTTATTGTTCATCTATATCTACCTTCATTTGTTTTTCCGCAATCTTACGGGATGGTTGCATTACCAGTTTTATCGCCAAGCCTCTCCTGTGAATTGTCGTCATGGCGGCTTTTCTACACTGTTTAATGTCTTATTAAGATGCGGTTCCTTCTTTAAGGTTTGTCTTTCGCAGGCGTCTCGCGAAATCCTGCTGGAACTAATTAAGGTTTCGGTATATGTTCGCTTTTCGTTTGGGATTAATTCCATAGTTACCGCGTTTGACAACTTAGGGGAAGAGAGGAAAACACCAATGAGAAGGGCTTCCTCACCGCTCATCCATTGAGAGCCTTTACTAATAATTGTGTTATTATATTATTCCTTGCCCTTGCATACGCGCGTCGTCAAAAGTTCGTGGTTTGGGGTAAATTTACGGCAAACTTCGCAGTCGGTAATGAGTAAATATGAAGGTAATAAGTTTCTGATTGGTGAAGTTTGACGAAATAATTTGTCAGGTGTTATAAAGTGTTGCGGGTTTGGCAAGCTTACTGAAACGCGAGGATTAATGTTCTGTTGCGAGGTTTGGAAAAACGTTTTACTTTTTCTCGTCAAAACTATTATTTTCACGATAAAACTACTTGATGGAATATTATTTGGCAGGTAGGGATGTCGTGTCTGTATAATTGTAATTTGAAATAAAATTCGTTTAAAAAGGTTTTTAAGACGTGTTTATATTTCTGGAATTAAAAATTTTAAAATTACGGCCTTAAAGGAGGTTTAAAATAGCTTGACTTGAAGTATCTCAAATACATATTTTTTTAAAAAACCTTATGTCATTTTCATGTTTATAAGAATTTACTAATGCAAAAAAAGTAGAACCATATTCAACAAATTTTTAGAATTAAGAATAAAATGCTATACTTGCAAATAAACATAAGTTGTAATATTGTCCCGGTTTTCTAAGATTTAAAATACGATTTCGCTCTCATTCTTTAAAATTGATATTAGTATGTATATTTTTACCATAAATTCTCTTGCTCTAAAGACAATTTGTACACTTTCAATAGTAATTATAGGATAAGTATAATTATCAATGAGTTATAATTACGCTCTATATGATGATTTTAAATAGATCTTCAAACATAAACACACACAAAGAGCCGAAAGTCATTACTCGAAAAATAAGCATCAAGGTTTCAAAATATTTCATAAAAAATTCCAAGTTTCAATCAAATGTCGATTTCTTGATCAAAGTTCTTTTAATTTCATCGCTTAAAAACGTCACGAAATACGGAAATTTTGCTTCAAACTAAGTAAAACCTGAACAAATATTTAATGACTTTCCGATACCGATTTCTCATTTTCGTCTCTTCCCGCAGTAACCGTCTTCGTAACTTTAATTGATTATGCCGAAGTTGACTTTTTTCACATTAAGCAATTATAAGTTTCTATATTTGAACTTATATTCTCCCTCGAAGAGGAAAAAAGTGGCCAGATATCAAAGTAGATGAGAATATTAATTAATTAAGATCTTTTTTTAAAATCCTTCTAAATTCATAGTTTTCTGAGAGGTGTGGTTGATCAAGATCGCCGACCTTTTACAGTACTTGAGGGCAATGAAATTTTATAATATTATTAAATTTCTATTGAACCATGTTTCAGAATTACTTTGTATACATAATTATATGTGCGCCTACATTAGTAATGAAAAATGATTGGTAGCAATAGTTATTTGACGCTTTAATCGTTTTTCATAGACGATTTAAGAGGATGTATAACCAATATTTTTCACGATGGGTCAGGTAACGTGACTGAATTAGCACTCGTAAAATTGAAAAAGTAGGTTTAATTTAGTCATCAAACATTAATTTATAATATTATAAATTTTTAACGGTACACGCATAACATGTATTTAACCAGCGATCTGTATATGGTATGTGAAAACTGAAGATAACAAACGATCTATCATTAGTGTATGATATCTGTTAAATCGCACGAGGCATACGTTTGCTATGACATATGCTAATGTTCTCCTTTTCCTATTACATATTGCCTATTATAATTAACCTAGATTTCTGACATCTTAAGTTAGTTTCTTGTATGCTCTAAAGTTGCGAAAATCATTGAAATTTAAAAAGAAAAAATCAAAAGATGGCTCTAATGCGTTAAAAAACAATATAATTTTAAAACAGTTTAGATTTTAGCGTAAAAATCTCACGGTATAGATCAAAAATTGTATTTAAGGAACCAACAAAGATAAAAGTTACTTTTTTCTACTTTTCCGAATAATTAATACGGCTGATGGATAGATCACAGTGTACAACTGATGAAAAACTCATTGATTTCAAAATATTTAATTTTTTAACTTTTACTCCATTATACTACACCAGCGGTTCTCATCCTTTTACCTCCACTGGGCGCGTAACATATTTGAGATATGGAGTCGGGCAAGAGTATATAAAATTGTTAGTAATCGCGAGAAATGATGCAATGAGTTGTATAATTATATATATATATATATATATATATATATATATATACAGTAAAACTCGTTTATTACGAATTTGAGGGGACCGACTCATTGCTTCGTTATAAGCGTGACTACGTTATATACGAGAAACATGGTTTTTGGCCTATACATCCCATATGACACGTATACACACAGTAAAAGCTGTGCTATCCGGCTATTTAGAACCGGCCAGCCTTAGATACCGGCAATTACACAAATACAATTCATTCTGTATCTCTTTTTCTTTTTTTATGAATTTTTGTGTGAATAGTATATGTGTAATACCACAACTTCCACTTTAAAATTTCTTAAAATATAAGATGTATATATTACGTATTTACTCCGTATACTTCTGTGGCTGCCGGGTAAGCATGGCGTTTTTGGTTACGTAAGCCATTTGCATTGTCTAGATGTTTAGGTGTACTTCTACAATTTCCAGTTTTATCGCTTTTTATTATTTAAAAAATTACCCATCCATTGAATATGGCATCAAAATAAATACCTAAAAGCAAGAAACAGGAGAGAAAAGGTTGTTTAACGCTAACACAAAAGCTGGAGCTGATCAAACGAATTGAAAAAGGAAAAAAATAGAGCAGCCATAGCAAAAGAATTCAACATCGGATCTTCCACGCTCTACGATATCAAGGCTCATAAGGCTAAATTAATGAAATTTGTGTCATCATCTGAGACGAGTAAATCAATTAATAAACATCATACGCTTTATAAGCCAAAAATGGAGGAACTGAATAAAATATTATATGACTAGTTTTCACAGAAATGTTCAAAAGAATTAAATAATTTCATCCTTTTCTAATAGAGAAAATAAAGATAATAAGAAAGATAAATAAGAAAGATATAATCCAATAAATTCAATTTTGGGAACAGGTTCACTGCCGTAATCCCCAAACTTCCCGGACGCCCTAAACTTTTCAATAGTCTTTTTGTTTTGCATGTAAGCGTAGCAACGTATTAAATAAGAACGGGTAAATAGTGTCTATATCTAAGTGTGGAAGAATTAAAATGGAAAATGCAAACCCCAGGCATAGTTATGTTTGGGAAGTACGATAGCGAACCTAAGTCCAATTTTGTTTGGTTATTGCTAAATTTGCGATGTCGAAATCGAAAATCGCTCCCCTAACCGGATATTTCTCCTAATCGGCTTTCCACAATCCCCAAGATAGCCGGATAACACAGCTTTTACTGTATTTGCAGTGAGTCGACTTCAATGCCGTACTTACATATGCAAAGAGATGCTTATCAACTTCGCA
Source organism: Uropetala carovei (assembly GCA_036926305.1). NCBI lineage: Eukaryota > Metazoa > Arthropoda > Insecta > Odonata > Petaluridae > Uropetala > Uropetala carovei. Next base: position 232,903 of record JAXCHB010000212.1, read on the forward strand.
GCATGTAAAATGTTCGACTGCTATTACGTACGATTTTTTAAATGGTCAATTAATATTATTATTATGGTCATTAATTTACATAAACATTTCACATTTTTAATATCAATTTCAAAACAAAGGGAGCGTGGAAATTCGTATGGAAGGGGTAGATGGAGGAAGGGGACCTCTACGAACAAGTGCGCGGTAAACGGGCGGAAACTATCCATTACTTATCGCTCTGCTCGCCAAAATTCGTTATATATGGGGCATTTTTTACCACGGGACCAAACATTTGTTCGTTACAGCCGAGAATTCGTAAAATGCGTGTTCGTTACATCCGAGAAATTTAACCAATGCCCTTATGGAGAAGTTCAAGGGACCGAGACATTTCTTCGTTATAGCCGAGATTTCGTTTTAGGCGTGATCGTTATAAACGAGTTTTACTGTATATAATATTTTTTATTACTGCTTTAAAGAGTTATATTATGTGAAAGGAAAACAAACTGATTTTAATGATTTTTACTTTCTCATATACGAAGCATATTGAAAAAGTATTATAATCGCAAAAAAAATTCGACCTCGAGATTTTCACGGAAATATACGTTTACGGTGTTGGTTGCTGAGTCCGAAAAAGTGGTTTTCGCAACGCCGTCTGTCTATTACTGGATCTGGAGCTTAAACGGTAAAGCGAAAATTAATGAAATCTCGTACTTAGACATTTTATCATACAGAGCAGAATCTGCTATGAAATGATTCACATTGCTCAATAATTGAGGGAAGTTTATTCTACGCGTTTTAAACAACAGTTTAATTTTATCAAAAACGGCTATAACAATTTTGAGCAAATTTCGCACAGGTACTTGAGTTTACGTCTTCAATAATACTGTATAGTTCATGTTTCTCAAAAAATGAATATAAGGCTAGTTTATTCTAGGCAACTTGAACAATAATTCGATTTTCTCAAAAACGGCTTTAACGATGTTGATCAAATTTCGTACAGTTACTTGAGTATACATCTACAATAATACTACGTATTTTATTTTTCTCAATGAATGAGTATAAGGCTAGTTTATTCTTGGGCAACTTGAACAAAAATAGGATTTTCTAAAAACCGGCTGATACGATTTTCATCTTCTAAAGATAAATAAACGACGCATTATTATATGAGAAAGTTATTACAATGTATGTTGTACATATTATTTTCTACCAGAGGAGCGAGATTTCGAGTTGAGGATGTTCGATGGAAAGAAATGGATCATATCCCGTCACAGTCGACAGGATGTCTGTTAGAAACGATTATTTTCATGAAACAAATGCGATATTGCTAGTGATCGTTACGGCATTAACAACGTTTTTGGCAGCATTGCAGATAAGAATATCGGTAACAAAATTTTCAAGGCTTGCATCATTGGACAAGGGATTATGAACATCTCCATGTGTGCAGAGGAAAGTGGATAGAAATATCTTGGCGGGCACCACGTTGAGAATCTCTGTACTACACCAATAAGAAAAACGGGGAATACAGTGCAGGGCTTTAAAAATTGCACTTTGAAATTATTTGATTTATGACACATACTCAGGACAAACGTATATCTATATCTACGAAATTTATTTATAAGAAGAAATTCAGATCACTGCCGTTTAATGGTTAAAGAGAAAAATTCGTCATTTTCTTCTCAAAAGGTGTTTCTCTAAGAATATTCAACTTTTAAATTTAGTCACACAAACACACACAAAATACATATTTGCATTTATTACATTTTTCGATCCTTATGATATCAATTCCGTACAAATTCTCTCGATTCAGGAGATCGCACTTCCTCTATTTCTCGCTATATCGGCACGAACGAAAAAATAAACTAGGCGAGACCCATTAAATTAAAAAAAATATATAGCGCCATTTCCTCCCGCGTGGAACGGAAGATGGGCGTCCCTCAACGCTATATCACGTGACCGCCCATTTTCTCCAGAATTCCCAGCGTTCACTCAAAAAAAGAAGAAAATAAAAACAGGGGCCACATGGATTTAGTTTATTTTTTCTCCGTCGCCCTCTTCTCATCCACTTTAAACTATTAGTCGCTCTCTCTTTTTTCTCCATTCCTTCATCAAACTCCTTTTCGCCCTCTAAAACCCTTTCTCTTTTCCTTTCTCGTACTCTTTTCCATGCATTTATCGATCTCTCCATTCTCACAACTTTTCTCTCGTTCGCCCTTAAACATTCGTCCTTCCGTCTTTTATTCTCCATTTTCTCTCCAGCTGTCTTTTACGCGATTTTTCTATACGTCTTGTTCTATCTTATGCTTGGAAGCACATTTTTTCTGTGCCTGTATCATCGTAAGCAGCTTAGTACTCGTTTTGGAGAGCTTTTGTCGGATTGTTTTAGAAATGTTAATTCCTTGAGTGGCCATTGGCGGCAGCATCGACTAGACAACGTTGATACTTCGCTCACAATGACGACAGACTGGTTTTTACGTGCGAGAAGTGCATTTTTTTTAAGATTTTTATTTTTTACTTTTAGTTCGAAAAGATAACGTTGCATAAATTGTAATTTTTGTGAACATATTATCGCCAGCATTCTCTCTCCTCGTTTTCATTCAAATATCTTTTCTACTTGGCCCTCTTCCATTATTTCCTCCCTTTCCTCCTGTCTGTCTACCTTTTAATTTTTACTTTCTCATATACGAAGTATATTGAGAGAGTAGGTAAATATTGTTATCGCGAAAAAATTGGACCTCGAGATTTTTACGGAAATATACGTTCTGGGTGTCGCTGAATACGAAAAAGTTGTATTCACAATGCCATCTGTCTGTCTGTAACTGGATCTCGAGCCTAAACGGTAGAGCGAAAATGAATGAAATATTGTACATGGGCATTTTATCATACTGAGCAGAGTACATGATTAAATTCACATTGCTCAATAATTAAGTGAAATTTATTCAAGGCAGTTTAAACAAGTTTGATTTCTCAAAAACGGCTTAACGATTTTGATCAAATTTCGTACAGTTACTTGAGTATACGTCTGTAATAATACTACATATTTCTTTTCTCTCAATGAATGAATATAAGGCTAGTTTATTCTTGGGCAACTTTAACAAAAATTGGATTTTCTAAAAACAGGCTGATACGATTTTCATTTTCTACAGAAAACTAAGCGACGCATTAATATATGAGAAAGTTTTTACAATGTATTTTGTACCGATTTTTTCCGAAGTTAACGTCTCCGATTGTTCCTCTCGTTCTTTTCTTCTTCGTCCATTACCAATAGGTTTTAACTCATTCCTTTTCTCTCTTCCCCCCTATTTTTCGTTACTTCTCTTCACATCCGCCGTTCTCCATTTATTATTGACTGCCGCTGCCGTCTTCGTATTCTTTCATTCCTTTTCCTCTTCCAGTCTCTCTTTTTTATCTTTCTCTCAATTCTTTCTTCTCGCTCATTCAATCATTCGGTAAGGTGTAAAAAGGAAAAAAAGAAAGAGGGCGGCAGACGAGGGCTCTCCATTTCTCACGAAGAGAAATTTTATCGGTTCTCATCTCTCCCTCTCTTTCTCCACTTCTCCCTTAACTGGCTCTCTTCAGCGTGAGAGTATTTGTCCATGCGTGTGCAATAGGATTGACACTTCGTTTTTTAAAAAGGTATTACTTTTTTTTTTGAGGCCACACTTCATTTTTTTTCTTCCTTCGATCGGGATATAAATCCCGCGCAGGGTTTTTGGCGGTTTCTGCGCCCGACTGGGAGATATGGCCCCGGAGTTCAGATCATTACCGGTCGCGGAGGTTGAATCACTTACGTAAGGATTCGAATACGCGGTATACGTCAACCTTAGAGGAGTTCTCTCGAAAATATTAAGTCGATATTTCACGGCATCGATGTGAAGCGTTATATTTTGTGCTGTGATTTATGGGTAGTTTTCGTTTATGTCTATGTTTATGGCGTAAATGTATATTTAAAAAAATAATTTCGAAGGTTTTCAAGTATTTAGTATCTCAGAAAGCCTTAATTTTTGAAGAACATTGTTTCCGATGCGGAATGTTTAGCGAAAAAAATTTCAAATTAAAAAAGTGGTGGACGATGATTTCTCTGGTTTTTTTATGGGTAATGTTGCATTCCCGATATATTAGGCACAAGGGCGGATCCAGCCTCCAAGTTTAGGGGGTAATGATTTAGAGAAAATGACTATATATTTTAGGGGAAAAATTTTATTAAACTCGTAAAGGAATACAATATACAACAAAAAGAAATGTGCATTCCAGAAAATTGTATCATAATACATAAAATAGGTAAAGAAATGCAAAAAATATATTTCGCGACGAAAACCAGAGAATTATATAAGGAAATCAAGTTTTCGATTCTTATTAGCCCCTAATTTATCATTAACACTATTAACTTCAATGCTGATATATCTGTGGATATGTAACAAAGCTAATCCAGTTAGTCTCTCTTGGGGCATGTTTGATCGTAGCGACGATTTTAGTCGCTTTAACGCAGAAAAGCTTCGTTCTGAAGAGGCAACGCTGACAGACAGTGTGCAGAGTAACTACTTGCAGAATTATTTTGAATGTCGAAAAAAATATCAGCATTGCAATGCTTATATAACTATAACGCACTTTCAGGTACATGTTCCTGTTTTTGTAATTTTGATTCCCATTATAATTTCCAGAAATATAATTCAGTTTTAATCTTCATGGAAACTAAACTTAGCTCAAAGTTTGGATCAATTTTATTTAAATATGTTAATATTGATTTTGTGTACTTAGCCAAAACTTCATTACGCTTTGTTAATCAAATGTTAGGTACTATTATATTTAAATCAAACAAATTCAATTAATCGTCCTTAAATCTGTTTCAAATCAGTAATAATATTATCTAATAAAGGTAAATATATATTTATTCGATAATAATCTTCTGGGTTTTCTTTGCTTAGCTATAATGGGTCTGCTCATTTGACGTTTAACAATGCGTGGTTTCGTCACCTATAAGCCCAGTTGCTTTAAAATTTCAGAAGCGTCATTATATATTAATTTAAAAATGGAATAAGCGTTTTCACTTTTGTTTGATAGAATATTGTGTTATTTAAAAGATTCTTAGCCAACTCTTTATCCAGATATTTTTTTTGTAAAATATTACTTAAAGCCAAAGTATTGCTAAAAACGTCGGCTAAAGAATATAATGTCATAAAAAAGAATGAATTAGAAATTGCATTTTTTAAAATAATTCTGCTTTATATCCCGAATCTTTCTCTTGCCATTGCGATATTAATTCAAATATATCAACGATTTTTGAGAAACAGGATTTAAATTTTAATAATGACTCTTGTCTTTCTGACCATCTAGTTTCGCCTAAACTAATTAACGATTCATTATTGATTGCCTTCAATACATAATACCTCTTGGATGACGCGTTAAAAAATGCAATAACCTCTTTAATTGTTCCAAGAGTATTTCGGACAGCCTGTATATTTAAACATTTCGCCAGTGATAAATTCCTTGCATGATTAAAGAATTGATTCTTAATTGCGTAGGAAAATGAAGATTGTAATATCGGTACAGCTCCTTTTTATTCTCCCGCCATAACACTACAGCCATAGTTCCGATTCCAATACAATTTTTCAAATATAAGTCATGCTTGCATAAAAATTTTAAAACTGTTTTTGCCAAAATATCTCCACATAGTATTGGCTCATGAGTAAGGTCATTATAGTTCTCATTGTGATATTTAATAAATTCACGAAATTCTTCCTGTATTTGTAAATTATCTGAATCTAAATATCTAATTACTAGAGAGATTTGTGAGGCATGACTAGTGTCAGTTGTTTCGTCGAATAAACGTACCTTGTTTCTTTATTTGTTCATTTTCACAAGGATAACTTGGATTTTCTGAAGTCCGTCAATGATTGGAATCAGAAATAGTAGATTTAGTTAAATCAACTGGCAGATGAGACTGAGACCGATGTTCATTTGCAGTTGTTGATTCAATATTTGGACGCTTCTGTATGAAGGAATCTAGTGTACCAGATTTACTTTTCTTGTTCATTATGGGCTAAAAAAATAAATTTAAATTATTACAATTAAGTAAAATAAAACTAAATCCATTAAAAACCTGCCGTGGACGTTATACAGTTAAAAGTAGTAGATATATTTATCTTCAGTATTTTTGTGCCAAGCATTTGCTTTTATTATCAGCGAGATTCATTCTTACCTCCTCAGTTTACAAATCCGTCGTTTCGTATGTTTTTCTGCCTTTTATGCATAGAAATAGTATATGATTATTTTTGTTGATCGGTACAGTAAAAACTCGGTCAACCGCCGGCGAACAACCGACTCTCGCATTAACTGACAGAAAATCGGAACACCTATGTATCTTTCCGAAAATATGACAGGCTCGGCGCTGATGTTCAGCTTTGTGGTGAAAGTATACGTAATTGACGACAAAGAAGTGTGTGGCGTTCACTAACAATGTTCGGATATAAAAGGTCACAATGACTCACTGCTATAGATACATTGGAAAATTTATTAGGGGAGTAATTCCCCGATTACCCCCCCCCCCCCCCCCTGGATCCGCCCTTGCTTAGGCAAAGAGTGTATGCTTCATCGCTGCTTAATTTTTGAAAACCACGTTTTTAGCTTTTGGGGCGCTAGTTGTGATTATATAATTCGAGTAAATACGTTATTGCAGTGCATTATAGTTTCTTCATTCGTAGTAATACATAATTCCAGTTTTATCTTGTACTACATTATTTAAAAATTGTTAATTTCTGCAGATTCCTAAGAATTTTTAAAAATTACTTTTTCGATTTTTACGAAATGAAATATGAAACACCGAATTCAAACTTTTACGAAGGAAACGTACATATATGAGAGTTTTCGGGGAGTTGATGAGTTTTATTTCATAGGTTGTAAATAAATAAACCGTGTTTTATTTGTTGAGGTTTGTTTAAAATTTTTATGAACTTAATAATATAATTAATTGAAAAAAAAATTATTTGATAATTTGTTAAAAAATTAAATCATAATCTTACACATCTAATGACTACTGGCTTATGATATGGATATACTAGATTACTAAAAAGGGGTCCTTCAGACGCTCCCCGATTCTTCAAAATAATTTATGCTGCTGTGTTATAGATGACATCGAAGACCATACAAATTAAAAATATTGAACCGATTTCTCCAAAACATTCTGTGGCAGCTTAATAAATGGCAACATAGATCACATACACCCTTAGAATTTTAATCATATGTCTCTTATTGTTTAGCTGGTATTTTAATTCAGCTGATTACACAGAGGGACAGACAGAGCGAAAGCATGAAATAAAACGCGTTAAAAAGGACTGAAATTATTCCATATGCATTTATCCTCCTAAAACATTTAGTGACTCTCAGGCTAGGAACTCCAGCTTTATGGAATAAAAAATAAAAACAGTACCGCAAGTAACGAAGAGTTGACCCAACGGTCTCATAATGAGTTAACGCTTTTAGGTATGGATGTTTACTTTAGAATAATTTCATTTTTTGCTACTGCGACTTTATTCTGAATTCATCAGATCAAAATTTCAGGTCATAAGGAATGCACATTCCAACAGCTTCTCTACCCACAACTGTTATTGTAATATGGATGAGAAGACATTAAACTAATGTAATTTAAATGGACACAGTGACTGAAAAGGTTAATACGAATTTTCTAAAAATAAGAAACAAGATTTAATAATAAAGCGAGAGAATAGACTCGAGAAAAAAAGAAGAGCTATAGTCCTTCAGAGTTTCGCTACTCGTGGCGCGAGTTGATGCATTGTTGCATTTTCTCCCGCGGATGGCTCTGGCTTTACTCGCATTCACCTCATCTTCTTCTCCTTCCAAACCTGCGTTGCCAGCTGAGGGAGCCTATTTTTCGTCGTCGTGTTCCACCACTTAGGCCCTCCATCCCATTGGAGTCAATTACCCTTATCTGTCTTCCTTACACGATTTCCTCTCTCCCCCGCAGTCATTCCTCAGTGTTTTCTCTCTGTGAAATTCACCCCATGGGTTAATGGATCGGGTTTTGGGAACCATGCAATCCGACTAACAATAAGATTTTTACCTGTTTATGTATGTGGGTTAATTGTGGCATTTGAAACGGGTTTCGGGCTCCTGGGTTGGGTTTCGCGAATATTTTAGGCTAATTTAGCGACGCGGTGTATATTTTAATGAACATTTTGCATTTGTAGGCGGGTTTTTTTTAAATCGGTGTTGATGCTAATTTTACCCTTTATAAAATTAGCAGATTAGATGTTTCAGTAAGGCGTTATTTGGCTTCCATTAATTTGAGGATACTGACAGTTCTTGGTAATTAAAGAGTAGGAAATTAATGTTATAATAGAGTTTAATTACGTTTATTCTATTTCCCCTTAAGGTGCGTTCACATGCACGCGTTACGCGCGTAGCGAGCGCCGCGTTTAGAGTACTGCTCGTTCACATGTACGCGTAGGAGAACGCGTAAAGAATTGACGGTGAACTCGAAGACAATTGACTTCTATGACGCGCGCACTTATTTACTTGTGATTGAGGTTTTGTAGGAATTCCGGTGGTTTCATTTAGAGATAATAATGGATGATCGAATGTTGCGGTAGCGTTACAACTTCATAATATTGCTTGCAATGAGAAATAGAAGACTTAGGACCCTTTTTTGCAAGAAGATGAACTCAAGGCGCCTACCATAATTTAATACAGGAAATGAGGCTGACGGACTGTGAATCCTTTTACAATTATTTCCGACCGGTCCCTTTTACTCTTCCAGCGAGTCTGGCACGTTTTAGCTAGCGAAGAAATAATTTTTATTATTGGAAAATCTTATTTCACGTTTGCATTTGCAATCCATAGATATAAATAACCATATATATTCAAATTTGTACTTACCATCTATCTGAATTCTCTCTTCCATCATTCTCCACTCTTTCTCTCGCTGGCATCTATTTCTATAACTAGCTACCTTGATATATATATGTGTGTGTGTGTGTGTATGTATATGTATATATAAAATTAGTCGCTATTTCGTTGACGATTCTTTCATCAATTGCATCCATCCTTCCACTTGCAGTGGGAATTCAGGCGCCAAAATCATTTTGGTGTTCATTTGTTTTGTTCGCACAACGGCCATCATGAAATGTTCACGCGTAAACGCGTCGAAAGTTGAGAATTTCTCAACTCCAACGCGCCGTCGCTGCTTACGCGCGTTACGCCTCAAGCGAGGCCTCTGATTGGGTAGCGCCTGTTCGCTAGGCGCGCAACGCGTGCATGTGAACGCAGCTTTATTCTTATAAGAAGTAGGATATACCTTTAGTATCAACTTATAGCAGGACAGTTATGAAATGAAGAGCATTGCGCAAGGTATATTACTTAAATGTAAAAGATGTAAAACGAAAAAAGAAAATATTAGAGATATTTTAAAAAACTAGCTGCTCATTCAGTTTCGAAATCGGAGCTGCGTTAGCTGCCTCTGTGAGACTGTACCTATGTGAGTATTATAGTAATCAAGGCCCTCCGCTGCCAACCCGCAGCACCAACCAGTGCTGCCACGATCGGCCGTTATTGGTATTCCTTAATACGTACGTACCTTAGTCTTTTAAATATATAGATTCTCTTATGGCAATGTTGGCCAGTGGCGTCACAATAGGGTGGCAGTGATGGCAATAAGCCACGGGCCTACGGCTTCTGGGGGCCTATTCATTTAATCCTTTAAAATTTATTATTTTAAATACCAAAAAAACACTACAAAAATATGGCAAGATCCAAATTTTCACGCAGTTTATTTCGTTATTAAATAAACGATAAATTGTTACATATTTAAATGACCAAAGTAAAATTGAAGGTCTTGACATGTAACATATCGCTATGTATACAATATTTGTCTACTTTGTATTATCTACTTTTAGTTTTAGTTGCTGTCACTTCTTATTGTACCGTATGCCGCCTACTTCGCAGACTAGTGATGCGCTAAACGTCATTCAACCTATTCGAAGATAACTTGGTCGAATTTGAAGATAGATTGCGATAAAATCGAATATAACTTCATGCAGTTAGTCGAGAGAAAGTGTTTGGGTTTTTGCATTGTTCATGTGCTTGCTAGTAAAACCGCAAAAAATGAGGTTTGTGTAATTATTGTTAAATAACATGTAATACTTAATCATCCTTTAAGTGCTAATATGTCTTCTAAGAAATATCTAATTGTAAGTGTAATTGAAAATCGAAGAGAGAAGAAGAAAATGGAAGATAGGGCGTCGAAGATGCCTAAAATTAGTAGTTTCTTTTCTGACTCTGTTGGCCAGGAAAGTGTACAAGTTAAGGTCAGCAAAAGTGGTGATAATGCAAGTATTTGCACAAATTACTGAATGGAATATTGAGCTTAGAGTACCCATTGTTGTACAATTACCAGTAGATATCGCAGTCGAAGTTGAAACTTGCACCTCGCATATTTCAGTTAAGGATGCGTCTTCTATCAGCCTTTTAAAGATCTCTTGGAAAGACCAAGGACTATCTGATCCAGAAAGTTTGTTTCGGGTTAATATTTTTTATCGTACTTTGGATATCATCACAAATCGGTTGAACTCTCGCTTCAATAGTCTTCGTGACGTTGTGACAAGCTTCTCTGTTTTGGATCCCACTTCATTACTAAACCTTTCAGACTTACAGTTGCTTAAAGATGCTAAGGCATTTGCCATCAAGTATCATAAAGATTTATCGAAATCATTCACTAAAGAAATTCTAAGCATGAGATCAGCTCTGAAGGATGAAGTCAACAAAGTTTCTAGATAAAAAGTTAATAGACCTTCCAGATCAACCACAAAAGTAGTGGAGGTAGGGGGGCCCATAGGTAAATTTTGCCACGGGTCCTTCGGCTCCAAGTTCCGCCACTGATGTTGGCCCCCTAGGTGCTCTTCGTAAAGAGTACTGGGTGTCCATCCTCCCTTTGTGTTTTCCGGTGTGGAAGGAGTTATGGGTATAATAGTGCAAGAGGCTGATTATCAAGAAATACATGCATACTGCTATAGAAAATGAACAGAATCTGCTTTCAAAAAGTTAATTGAATATGTTGTCTTACGCTGGTAATATTTCACGTTGTGTAACGGACAACTCGCTGGGCTACGGTCGCACATACATTGTTCTCAAGAGTAAACTTTCCAGGAACGAATATACGCTAGAGCGGAGATGTTATTAGAAGCTGCTATTTCGTTTCATTTATATAAACATAATCCAACTATTTTAAGCAAGGTCGCTTAGTTTTTTTCTCAATAGTGGCATATGGTTAAAGAAATCAGATGTTTTTAGGAAAAAGAATACAAAAAGATGTAGTTAAAAAATAAGTATTATAAACTTGTTTTTTTTCAGATTCTAATAATTTACATGTTTTATGCACAGCACTTCCGATAATTAGTACATATATATCGAACAAATAATGAAGTAGAAATCGTTCGATTCCCCATGTCTGTTTTTAAATTACTCAAAACTGTTAAAGCAAATCGAACCTTTGTCGGTACGTAAGAAAATTAATATCAAAATTCCATCGCCGTAAATTTCATCATTGCTCATGCATTTCACCTGCATACCAAAACGTGCACACATGACTGATCGATCGTTCGTTCGAATTTTATAAACTTTTCTTCCGGCGGCCGAACGCGAAAATTTTCTGGGGAGAATAGTTCAATTCGATTCCGAATAGAAAGAGCTGTCCAGACGCTGTAATATATGCGGGGGCGTAAATCACGCCTAGGATAAATGATTTACAGCCGAGACCTCCGGGGTTTCCTTTTTTTTTATTCCTTCGATAAGGAACGCGGAAGAACCCAATCCCACAGGTGATTCCCGCGGAGGGGAAATAAAAAAAAATAAAGCAATCCGACTAGCGAATAAAAAGAAATCTGTCGTTATTGCGTCACCGTGACAACGCGAAAACCCTCTCATTGTCAGGGGCAATTGCGGCATTTTACTACCGATGTCTCTGAATCGATATTCGTGATATTTGGTCGTTATACGCCGAGTCTCTCTGTCTCTCTCGATCTCCACACGCCCCAGCTCGTTCTCATCCACTCTAAACCCTCCCCTTCCCGCTTCCTACCGAAATTCGCTTCACTCCCCCACATATCTCCTTATTACCCCGCCCCCATTTTACCGCCAAACAATCCTCCAACTATTCATTCCCATGTTCCCGGAGTGACGAGGAGACCTCGTGCGCTCTCCTGTGTTCACTTGTCTTTCCGCCCCGAAATCCTCTCTCCTGCTCTCGTTCCCATCCACCCCCTCTCTTCCCTCTTCTCTCCCTCTCTCTCTCTCTCTCTCTCTCTCTCTTTCGTTCCTCAGAACCAAAGCGCAGTTCCTTTTAGTTCGCTTGAGTTTCTATGGATTCCTCTCCTTTCTACCTCTCGTTGCCAATTGTTTGTTCCAACCGCTCCCGTCTCAAAAGCATTACGTATCTCTGGATTTATTCCACCTCTTATATTAATCCTATTGTACGACATATTCCCTCTTATGTCCCGTTTATTGTCTTCCCAACATTTTTCGACCACATCTATCGTATTCCCTTTTTCGCCCCATTCTCTTCTTAATCTTCTTTCTCGGTTTACTTCATATTTATTCCTTTGGTTGTGTTGAATTTTATCCTTAAATAATCTTAGCACAAACGTATAATAAAGCGGTTCGCAAACTTTTATTTCCATATACCATTCTGCGAATGATATATGCATGTCGTAAAAATTTATCGAGACCTTTTTACTGTAGGTTATGGTTTATCATTATTATATAAAATTATTTTAAAAAATAAGCGATGAGCGGAATGAATTTATTGGTAAAATGTAAAAATAAACAAATGTTACCTGCATAAGTTTTTGAACTTCTCTTTTATCACTTACAAATCTCCATGTGCCAATAGTCGCGCGCTTACAAAACTTTGGTTACCGTTAGTGCAATATTTTTTTCATTTATCATATCCTCGCTTTCCATTTATTTTTATTGTTATATTTTCAAGTCTAGTTTCAAGTCAAGTTATTCAGGTTTCATTCCTTTTCTCCTTTCCAATGTTCTTTCTACAATTTTTCTCTCATCTCCGATGTTTTCATTTAATTATCTACTTTTCTTTTGGTTTTAATTAAAAAATTCTGCTTAACCTATACTATTCCTCTATCTTATATACTGAATCTTTTATTCCTTATTTGCCCCATTCGTATTTCTCTTATCATTCTAAATGTCATTGTTCTTTGCCCTGTTATGTCTTAACCCTCAAGTACAGGCATGGAGTCTCTCAGACTCCACCATATTTATTTTCTAGTTTGTTTTGTTAACGGTGACTTTGATCCGGCGCTTTGTGTATTCTACCTTTCTCTCTATGTTTGCTGAATTTGGCAAACACTTTTCGTCAGTCGGTGGACAACTGTCTTGGAGATAGAACGTATTGAACTTCTGCTAGAGTCTCACAGACTCCAAGCCTGTGATTAAGTGATTTTTTCTTATGTCGTGAATTTTTCATTCCGTCGACAATGGAACCATCTGAGATTCATACCGACGACCCTAATTTCGAGGAGAGAGGAGAGGGCCCCTTAAGTGACGACCTAATAGATAGTGACGTGGGAAGTGACAAGGAAGACGAATTTATTGATAGTGATCATAATAGTGAGTCTGAACAAAGTGCGGTAAGCGATAATGATGAAGACCACAATGAAATGGGGGACCTTGGCACAGCGTTTTATGGGAAAAGAACTGTTTCAAGTGAATGAAGCAACCATTTGTTCCAGTCAATACCAGAACTCTAAAACATAACATAGTATTACAGTTGCCTGGACTGAAAAATGAAGCAAAAATAGGTGATACTGCTGAACCCATATCAATCTGGGATTTATTGCTAACTGAAGAGGTAATAAATGATATCGTCATTTTCATCAACATTCAGATGGCTAAAATGAGAGCCCAATATACAAATCGGTCTAGAGATTTGTCCAATGTTGATGCAGTTGAGCTACGAGCATTTTTGGTCTCCTGTACTACACAGCAATTTTTAAATCAAACATGGAAGACATTCGCGCCATCGTACAGTTGCTTTTGTCCTCCAGCAAATAAACGCAAGACAGCCTACCAGTGCTATTTATGCAGTAGTCCTATATGTTTACAGTGTTCGATTTGTATTTGTAAGGACTGCAAATGTAAAATAGTAAGCGAAGTTTAAGTGGTTTTTTAATATTTGTTTTTAGTTATTTTCGTTTTTGTTCGATTACTTAGTTATTTTGTGTTTTCTCCTATACATTTATGACATTAGTAAGTGTATATTTAAACATTTAAATAAATATCAAAACTGAAAAAGAAAAAAATACATTTTGACAGGAGGTGTATTGAAAAATTGTTAAAAACAGTTGTTTGAAATGAACAATTATTATTTATTAGTTGTTTTAATTTATCCATAGCACCTTTTATTCCAAACTACTAGGTCAAAGTGAAAAAAATATATAAACAACGCCAGAATACAACTAACTTATGTTGGAGTCTGTAAGACTCCATGCCTGTGAAAGTGTGATTAAAGTCAATGCCTGTACTTGAGGGTTAAGACTTTCCTCGAAAAAATCGTATTCTTTCCATCTCCGTCTTCCTTCGCCCCTGCTCCGTTGCTTCCTCTTTCTCCCGTTACTCACTTCCGCTCTCTCTCTCTAAATATATTTTCTATTATTGTTGATATCTTTACCCATTATTTATCTACAATTTAATTTGTACATAATATATTCTATCCCATCTTCTTGTTTGTTTTTAAGTACAACTTCAATATTAATTTACTTAACATTGGCACGGCGTCAAAATTTTATGGACATAATAACGAAATAGTATTTGAGCCTTTGAGAAAGATTTCAAACATTATCCATGCTATTTTTCCTTTATTAAACCTCATGTTTGTTTTTTTTATATAATGGCAATCATTTTTAGAGTAATCCAATTTTAGAGATTATTTGATCATCCAAAATAAATACACAGCCCGGTATGTAGTAGTTACTAGTCGGACGTAACAATTATATGAGATATATGTTTTTGTTATATCAATTTTTAAGTACAGAAGACTTTTTCTGGATCCACACAACTTCATGTAATTGTGCCAACATAGGAGATTTTCCACCAATCTTAACGAAATGTTACAGAGTTTAAACCATCGAAATAGAAAACTTTCAAGGGAGTCGGAAATAAGACTCCGCAGAATGGAGAATGGATACATTTTGTAGCTGCTTTACTCGCTGACACGATATCTACGTAATATTCGACGTCGCTTTCCAGATGTCGCTGATTATCATGCCCACTGAGTGTGAATTTAAATTTGGCAGACCCCGAAAGAGCGAACTGGGAATCCTAGAGGAATTTTTTTCTATTATCAATAATTATTCGTTATCAAATTTTCTCTCTCGGTTCAACCACTGCCATTAATAGCGGTATTTTCTTCACTCAACCCATACAATTATCCTCAAATCATTTTTCGCTTATTTCTTTTTCACGGCAAACGTCGTCCTCGCGCATTGCCTTCTCTCCCTTAAATATACAGGATTACTTATACCTTTGCTTTCTATTCAATCGCATACTCCACTACCTGCCCTTTATATTCCTGCAACAATCTCCGAAAACTCCTTTCCCGCCACCGCGCACCGCCAAGACCTCCTTCCCTCTTCAGAAAGAAAAAAACTTCCCCCTCGCTTGCTCATCTCGTTTTCTCCGGAGCACATCCCAAACTCATCTGCAGAGGCCTCATTTTATTCCTTCCCCATCCTCTACCCATCACTCCATCCTCTCATTCATTATGCCACACACTCTCTCTCTCCCTCCCTCAATTTATCCTAAACTTAAGCTCCTTTAGCTTGCGTCTCTACGTTTTCCCCTTTCCGTCTCTGCCTATCTTTACTCCATGCCTTTATTTATCTTCCATTTTCGTTACGTCTCATTATTCTCTTCTTTCTGACTGCTCCCTTTTATCCAAGGTTATGCGAATCTCTCCTTCTTCTCAAATCAACCATTAGCTGTTATTTAACTCGTTGTCTTTTAACTGTACTACGCTACGTTCTTATATAGTTCGGTTTATTGCATCTCTCTCGGTCCTTATCTTTTTATTGCTCCATATCTTCCTCGTTGTTAAATATACCTCTTTCACATCAACCTCTTCCTTTCTCTCTTCTCTCTCTCTCTCACTCCCTCTCTTTCTCTTCCCTTCCTCCTCCTGGTATTCTTGCTTGTATTTTTCTCACACCCTCCTCTCTCTTCCCTCTCTTTCTCTCTCTCTCTCTCTTTAAACTTCCCTTTCATTTCTCCTCCCTCATCATTCCTTTCCTCTTTTATCAATCCTCCTTTCTCTCATTTAATTTCACCAACTTCCATTATTTGTTCCATTCCCTTATCTTCTCCCTTTGCGAATGCATTCCCTACCCCTTATTCCTTTATCGCTCCTGCCATATCCATTTCTCACTTCACTTTCGTCCAACCACAAAGACTGCTGCGATCACACTAATTAGTACCCACTATCCTCCTCCCTAAAATTTCTGTAACTACGCCAAAGTGTGTTACTCGCCCATCCCGAGTTTCGTTTTCCAAGTATTAGTTTTACTCGCATATCTTTTCTGTATTTTTTTCATTTATTTAAGGTATAGCACGCCATCTTCTTGAATTTGGCAATGGTAGCCTTGTGCTTGTAACATGGAGATAAGTAATAATGTCTTCTACCTCGCTTTTTCGCTTGAATCAATTAACCACGATTGTGTTCTCAGTAGTTTTCGTTTTTTAATATTTCTCTTTGCTCAATTCTGTTACTTAAATTTCCTCCCATTCGAATATTATTGCGTTTTTATTGAGTTTAAATCCAATCGAACGCTGATATATTTCTCTTTTTTTCATTCGTTCTACTAGTATTTTTAACATGGTGGATATTTTGCCTTTCTTACCTTATTAAATTCCCTGCTTATATTCTCTTTCTTTCAGTTTGCCTGAACTTCTTCGTATTCTTCATGATATTTTGATATTTCTACATAATTTCATCTCCTATATTCCAGCTCTCTTCTACGGTCTATCCTCTCTGTCACTCTTGTTTGTGTCACTTTCATAAATTAATTACCTTTATTATTCAAAACAGGGTTTGAGGAAATCGGACGTGCAATTCTGCTACGAATTTTGTGTGTGTGTAATTTATTTATTTCCGGTTTTCCATTTCTAGGAAAGTTAATGGGAAGACGGAACGAGGAGAAGGATGGCAAATTTCGAGTGCCTCCGCATGATCGTGACGAGAGAGGATTTTCTCAACTTTTTCCTCAATGCGGAGGCTTAATTGTGATTTATAGTTGCTTCGAGGGGATCATAAGCATCGGGATTACATTCCGTCGTATAAATTAGGCGTTTGAAACGTTACGTGATAGCGTTAAGATTAGTGGGGTTGAGGATTTTAGTAGAGGTGGATGTTATTTCTTGTAGCGCGGGATTACTTTCTGCTAATGGTCTTATGTCCCAACGAGGAAAAGGTATTTTACTATCTAACGTTTTAGCTCGATGAAGTATTACACTACGTGCAAGACTTACGTTTGGTGCTACTATAGCGTGCGGTCTACCAAGATATTTACACTATATCGTGCGGTCTACCGGGATATTTACACAATAGCTTGCGGTCTACCGGGATATTTTCACTATATAGCGTGCGTTTTACAACATATTTACACTGAAGACTGCAGTCTACAATTTTTACATTAGGTACTCTAGAATGTGTAAAATCCCAATTTGACTGTTGCGCCGTAATAATACAAAAGTACCCTAAAGCTTGCTAACCCATGAATGATCGGCCTGTCGCGACATTTACAAACCCGATCACCGGACAACGGGGAGGGATAGTTTGGTTCCAGCGATGCGAAGGGCCCCAATATCATTTCCATTTGAAGCGCAACAGTCAAACGAGATATAATTCCTTTGTAGACTACAGATATCTTGGTGGACCGCACGCTACAATAGCACCCTTACATTTTTTGTAACCAAAAAGATTTGTTGTATGAAATAACCATAATAACTCAAGCACGGACACTTTTGCTTATGCGTTTGTTGGATTAAGTGATCAAGTATAGAATGTAATGGGATTTAAACTCCAAAAACATTAATGTTGAAATTGCTATGCATGCGATAAGTGTTGACTCAAGACGTTATCTATATATATTTCTGTGAAAAGTCAAAGGTTTTGTCTAAAATTTTGACCATTCGAGATACTTTTTAAGTGCCCCTTTGCTTATGGGATTTGCGTGCACAACAGCCTCCAAAGATATGGAGGAACTTTTTCGAATTTTCATCTCCGAAACTATATGCTGCAATTATAAGTTCTCACGGACTTTTTTGTGTCGAATTCTGACCTCTGCTCGAATAAATTTTTAATCGGTACACGACAGATCATATTGCAGCTAAGGAAATAAAAACCCTTTTTATTTGTTTTCTTATAAAACAATCTTCGTAGCAACAGATGCAAATGGAATATGTCATGATGTGTTTGGTATCATCAACAAACTGTCTGCGATAATTATTATCTGCGTTAAAATTATAGAAAGGAAAGGAATCGCGGTGATATTCATATTATTGTTAGATAATTACTCCGTAAACCTTTATATTTTTTAGCAAAACGTTTTGTGCATACAAATTTTAAATTTAATTAAAGTAGACAAAACAAGGGAAATGGTTCCGAACGCATTTTGTGACGCCGAATATTCGAATGTTTATAGGAAAGCATTAGTCTACAGTTCTCCATTTGTAACGAATGCCGTATTCAATTTCCTGGGAAATTCCGGGTAATTCAGATAGTTAATTATAAGAAGACGCAAGTGGAATTATTCATACAGCTAAACAAACCTTCACTAGCGCACAAATATTGTTTTGTTACGTCATTTGAAAACCTTTCGCATCAGATAATTAATCATGGAAAAAAACCTGATTTTCCTGCTGGAACCGAGGAACCAAATTGATTTTGAATATAAACCTTTCCAGCTAAACGAGAGCATTAGTGCTGTCGCGGACGCAGCAAATTTAATTAATTAACCGGAGAATGTTTCACTACGCGGGGTTTGATTTCGCTCGTTAACTTCGTTAGCGCGTCGACTTTTTGGGACGAACTTACGCGGGAAATGCGTTTATGCGCTTTATTTACTTTCCATACTCGACTATGTTCACTTGACTCTGATAAATGAGCGGCTCGTCCCAGAATTGAACCTAATATTCCTCATCCTGGAGCTTTCTTTTCTCCTTCGAAAACAGTCCTTTTAGACTCCTCTCTCTTTCTCTCTCTCCCATCTCTTCCCCTCGCCATAACTCATCCTTTCGTTTGAGATGCCAATTGGTTTCTTAATTAAATCGTTTTTTTTTTTTTTTTTTTTTTTTTAACCGTTCCCTTTTCATTGCCTCCGTTTATTCCGCAGACAATTGAGCCCACGGGAGCCCTTTTCATAATACCGCTTTATTGCTCGGTTTAATTTCATTCCCTTTATATCTATTGCAGAGATTTATCCTTTAAAGAAGGCGAAACGCCGTTATTTTTTTTTTAAATCCCGTAGAAGTTTAATAATTTCCCTCGGAGGAATTGTTTTATTGTGTGATGAATCTATGCTTTGTGTCCGATAGTATGAAAATGGATGGGAAAGACGTAATTAAAGAAAAGGGACAAATGTTTCCTCTCGTCTTTTATTATGAAAGTCCACTGTGAGATATGTGTAAACGCGCAATGTTTCATTCATTTTGGTGATTGTTGGTTACAGGAGAGAGCGGAAGGGAGGGGCGTGTCCTTTTCCCAATATCCGTGTCGACGATTCGAATGCTTTTATTGTAATGGCCGTGCGCGTCTCGTCTTGGTTTTACGAGTCTTGAAGTGCTACTTTTAAAATAAACGATATTGAAAGCAAAAATACATGAGCGAACGTTAAAATATCATCGAGACGTCATGGCGTATTTCCCTGTTAATACGATGGTAATATTTTCGTATCGTTAGATTAAATTAATGACAATTAGTATAATGGAAAAACCTTAGAATTTATAAACCCCTTTTTTTATTATTGGTTAAATTGGTTTATTTATTGATTCCCATATCGATACAGCCTTAGTTCAACTCGTTGATATCGCTTAACGCATTTGAAATTCGAACAGCTTAATCTGGTTAATATCCAATAAAATCATATTTTTAATGGAAATCTATTTCTCTTGAGTCTTTTCAATTTGTGAGAGAATAAAATTTAAGATGATGAATCAGCCATTTAAGTTTTGAACATTATAAAAATCGATCAAAACCTCTAAAACAAGAATTAAGCAGAATATACGAAAAAATGAGTTTTCATATAAATTAGTAATAAAAATTATGCAAGATACCGTCTCAGTTTGTTCAAATGTTTAAAAACTCATGTTATACCAGCATTTCATACTTCTGTTTCTGAAAAATTCCTTTTATATCTGTTCAAACACGGGGCTAATTATAAACGGAACGCTTTTATCTAATTAAAACTTAAATGCCTCAAAAGCCTTTAATAGAAGCGTTTACAAAAGGTGAATAAAACACTACGGCCATTCTTAATTGCTACAGTCCTTTAAAATTTTTGCCTCGTTGATTATCAGTTCTAAGACAAAAGCGGTGCCGTAATCTCGCTAATCTCTTACGGTCCTTATCCTTTCTCAAATAATCTCTTTTTGAACTTATTTTTATGGCTTCTTGAGGTCTCTCTCGTGCGCGATTAAAATCACTCCAGTAAATTGAAATCAAAGGCGTTGTTTCTCTCTATATAAGGATGCTTGGATATCTTTACTAGATTTCTACTCTTTTTTTTTAATCCAATGAGAAAATCTTCTTTATTACAGGAGCGCGCAGGTAAAACGGGGAGCTCTGCTCCTCATATCATCTTGCTGTTGTGGACAATCCACAAAAAATGTAAATAGAAAGGAATAAAATAGTTTCGTATATATGGTAATTTTGTTGTAATTTTAACAGATGTTGTTTCAGTCGAAATGTGTTGCTATGATAGGAAGCGAAATTTACTATACGCGGACGCTCGTTCTAGGTAGAGAAAGGTAAACAAAAATCGCTAAAATTTGAATTGGAAGCATGGAACAAGAGGAAGGGAAACTTTCCTAGCATTATATGCATGTTATTATATTATATTTGCGTGTCTTGTTAGGACTTATTAGTATGCCGTCGCACACCAAAACTCTTATAATTGTTTTACTTATGTTTCGTTTCAGCTAACATAAATGTATAATGCAGCATATGCGAACATTTTTAGAAGACAGCTACCAACTGAGAACGAATCCAACGTTACATTGATTCTAGTCTTCTTAATTGCATAATAATTAGCAAAGTATATCTACTATAATATATTTTGAAGTGTGTGCTTGATTGTGTGTTTGTTGGCTTGTTCGTTGAACTCCTCCTAAAGGTTAAAAGCTAGAATAACAAAATTTGGTACGATTCTTCCATGCATCCTAACTTAGTGAATGGTCAAGGTTTGGTCAGCCGGTATTAATAAATGCTGCCAATATAGGGGATCAACATTTTTCCATAAGATACATATGAATCCATTTCTTGACTTGCAAGGTATTCTTCCTTCAAGCATCAAAATACGTAAATATTGACCGATTTTTTTTCGTTTTTGCTTTATTCGACGAATAAAACTCTATACTATCTTATTCCTGCGAAGTTTACATGTTACACGTTCGAAGTTTTCAGAAATACGTTATTTGTTTCGAAATTTTGTGGATTTTTCGTACTCTTTCCGGGCGTTGCCAAGGCGGCCGTCATTGTTACCTCCGATTCAGTTAGCTTCAATGAAGCTTATAAATAGACGAAAGTTTAGCGTTATTCGATTCGCACTTTTGTTTAAACATCGAAACGATCGATTTTTATGGAAAGCAACGTAAAGAGATACTGATTATTATTCAGGAAGCTTTTATTTATGAAAGTAATTGAACCTTCTTTCGTCTATTGAATACTGGAATCTTACATTTGTTTGTAAGTGAAATCATTATATTTTACATTATAATGTTTATTAACGTAAATAAGCTCACGTATCTGGTGTACATTTACCAGTCAGTGTTCAATCATGGACATCTTTACGTTGCTTTTTCAGCGAGGCATAATTACACAAGAAATGAAGCTGGATTTGGCGAATGTAATATGATAGGAAATAAAATTATCGTTATATTTTAATGCAATAGGATCGGAAACGGATTGTTACAAGCAAATATGATTAATTGTTAAGAAAATCTAATTGTAATTTAAAAAGTATCTACTATATATATTTTAAAGAGTTTGTATTTTATGCTGTAGTAGCTTCACTAAATCCGTTGAAATTTAACGGGAAATTCTGCTAGTTCTTTATAATCAATAAATTTTCATCTGTGACCAAAAGTCTGTTATTCTTTAGTTACCTTATCTTCTCATCATTAATGTTAGGTCTTTCGTTTCGTCATAAATATGCTGTATACTAACACGTGATCTCGGCTTTATTAAACCAAATTAACAATAAATGTTTGTAATCCTCCCCTTTATTACCTTCCTCTGCAGGATTACAGACCGTAAAAGGTAACTCCTGTCTCCGACAAACCCATTAAATTTCGTATTAGGGAAACTCATATAAAATATTCTTACGCTGATACTAATGCTCGACGATTACAACAGATATCACTTGATCAATGCTGACTTTCGCTGGGCCCAAAGAATAAATCTTCCAAAAATAAACTTGCATTTATGATAACTGAATATAAAAATTTCTTTCAATAATTAGACAGTTAATTTCATAGCAAACGTGCATTCCTTTCTCGCTACCTTTATTTCTTTGGGACTAAAAGTATCCCAAAAAATGAACTTTTCTCTCTCTCTCTCTATCTCCATCTCTCTGCGTGCTGCCGGTGCGATTACAAAAAAGAACAGTTTCCATGCCTTCGACTTCCCTTTTCCTCCGTCCATTCCTCCCATTAACGTCACATCCTCTTTCTCTCCATCTCTAACCCCCTCTCTCTCTATTTTCTTTCCCTCTCTTCTTTTCCCTTCCTCTCCCAAAAACTCCACATCCAGCATCTGTTTCCGCGAGGTTTTCCAATTTCACCCCCCTATACACTCCATCGCCAATCACCTCAATTCATTTTTCCCCCACTCTTTTCTCTCTCTTCTCTTACTGATCTTTCTACTCTCCTTCTCTTTCTCTCTCCCCCCTCCCCCTCTCCCTCCCTCTCTCTCTCTTTTTCCTCTCTTATGCTGTCCCAGTTCATATCACTCCTCCTTTCGCTTTCTCGTGCACTCCCGAACATTTCTTCTTTATTTCTCCACCTATCCCTATCCCTCCCTCCCCCCCCCTTCCCTCCTTACGACCCACCTCCTCCTATTACCTCCTCCCTTGCACCTTTACCTCCCACGCACGCCGTTACATCCACCTGCTCTTACCTCGATCCGGACTACCCATCAACTCTGCTACGCACTTTCATGACGCTAACACGTTTTGTCTCGAATCTCCTCTCCTTTTTCCTTCTTCCGTCTTCACGATTCCTCTTCCCCTTTTTCCCTCTCCCCTCCCCCTCCTTCGTTCTCCCTTCGTCTCTTCCCCAGGTGGCGCTAAATCTCCGTAATTCACTTCTCTTTCTTTCGCAGTAAACCTCTCGCGTTAACCCATAGTTGGCGAGGTCTATTTTAAGGATATCCGTACGCGCAAGTTGTCCAACGGATGTTTTATTTTACTTGCCCTGACGTTGAAATCGGACGTAATCGGTAAGGCCTGTATGATGTGCAGATCTCTCTTTTTATCTCGAATATGGTTAAAGAGGAAAGTCTGCATTTTGAGCCCATTTGTCAGTGAGAAAGGATGATTGACAAATCATGGTATAGTGGTATAAATATTCATTAAGATATTCGTTAACATAATTGATGTGTGAAAAAATATCTTTTCAATAAATATCAATGGAGTAAAGCAATGGTGCTCAAACATTTCGGCCCTAGGGCCACATAACCCACTGCTGTACTCATAGCGGTCCACATAGCTCATTTTCGCCATCTAAAGTAGAGTTTAAGAATGATTTAAGAAAATTAGGGATTTAATTGTGAGCCGAAATTATCTTATTTGTTTTAAATGTATTTACCAAATATAAGAGTAGGGAGGTAAACACAAAAAATATTCCTCTTTTTAATTTCCTATTTTCCTTTTATGTTACATTTTGTCCTTTAATTATTAACGAATTGCGGGCCGGATGTGGCCCGCGGGCCGTAGTTTGGGCACCACTGGAGTAAAGTAATAAAAGCTCCTTGACCGTAAAATTTTGCGGTTAAAGAGTTTTACATCAATACCAATGTCACCGAAGTCTCTGCATTATTTATTAATTACTATCTATTGAACTATGTAAAATGGCATTATTTTCGGTTCTCATACACTTTTTTCTGAAATAGCGATAACTTACTTGTAATTTACAGAATTGACCTTACGTTGATAAAGGTCGCATATAATTATTTAAAATTTCAGCTGGATGACGGAGGATCATATTTATTTCCGTTTATGACCCATTAAAACACACAATTAGATGTTATTTTTATTATGCGTGAATGTGAGAATATTTCAAAGTATATTTTCGGTATAAGAACTCGATGAACAACATTCACTTTGGTTTATAATACTTTTAGTATTTGAGAATATATGTATTAGTTTCGGTTCGTTTTTTTACATTTCGTATCGAGGAGAACCACCGTATGTTACCATAGAGAGAGAAGTATATCTTCCCTTGTGAACAGAAATAAGTTGTTTGTCTTATATACATACCTCGCCTGGTGGACACGAGGACAAAGGACAGGTTAAAAAAAACTTCCAAGAAACGAGGAGACCGTCCGAAGAAAGCTAACATGAAAGTTGACTTTGTAAGAGAAACTGAGGAGGCGGCTGTAAAAGAGAGATAATATTTATCTACAGAGGATGTTTGAGAGCTCTATTGAATCACGTAGAATCGAAAAGAGTATTTACTATATATTTACTTTGCTATAAAGAGAATGAAACACCCACCTTACGCAGGTGTGTGTGTGCTGAGCGTTTTGGGTGTAAAATATACGTGGAGAAAATACTCGATGAAAAGCTACGGAGAACTGTGTGTCGCTGATAATTTTAAAAGCTTATTTTATATCGTCATTAAAATGTTATTATTTTTTAGAAGTTATATTTAAATTCTGCATTAAAAATACCCATTGCATCGTTCTATAATAAAAACGTCATAAAATTATAGAAATTGACTTTTTCATCCTTTTTTATTTGGGCCGCTTTATTCGTTTACATCGTTCATATTAAGTAACGAGCTCTTCAAAGCAGCTGATAGATGGCGAATTGAATTTATATTTTTATCCGTAAGTCATTTATTGATGGAGAACGTCAGTTCACATTCATTTTATTACTAAACGAGAAATATTCTAACTGCATTGTGGAAAAAATGCGTAATTTCATATATCGAAAAACAACCTTGTCACATGCGAGCAGGAAAGAGATTAACAAATGTGTACTATCATAAAACAATTTGATAGGAGTCGAACTCCGTGGAATTACGTCATTGCAAATGCATTGCGAGTCAAATTGAATTTCCTATGGCCGAAAAACGGTTCGCTATGCATAGGTATGTAAGCCAAAAGTCGATAATGTATTTTAGCGTCTGATTTATTCCGATATAAAAGTTGAAGGATGGATATTTTCTTCGGAGAATAATACTTCGAGAAGGAACCGATAAATCGATGAGTGCGCTCAATACGTAATAGACGAAAGATATGAGATATTTTTCTTTGGGATAAGATTTGCCTGACGGAATAGTGAATACAGATGAGTTCGAAGATCTTGTATTGACACTTTATGTACTTACATCCTTTTTATTTAAAAAAAAAGGCATTGGAATTCACTTACGCTGTATTCCTAAACAATTGCTTCTAAAACTTGAAAATTGTTTCCGCAAAATATAATATGTTTCGGCATCACAAGAATAACATGAATTGAAATTTTCGAGGAATTCAAGGAAGTGCGAAGCCATCGCGCTCACAATTTTTCTGCTTTGGAACATTTTTTGGCAGTTGG
This sequence comes from Uropetala carovei, assembly GCA_036926305.1. NCBI lineage: Eukaryota > Metazoa > Arthropoda > Insecta > Odonata > Petaluridae > Uropetala > Uropetala carovei. The sequence goes on from JAXCHB010000212.1 coordinate 258,936, forward strand.
TTTCAATTAACAATTTTGAGGTCCTAATACTGTTATTTAAATAAGACAGTAAACGAAATTTACCGTACGATCATTAATAATTAAATACAACTAGCACGATATAGTGTCATAACGAAAAACGGAAGTGTTTCAAATAATACACTAATAATATTCCAGGGAATTACGTGTGCACTTTCATAAGTTGGTCTCAGATAATGATAATTATTGCGCGAGCATAGGAAGTAATGGAGTTTCATCTTGAATGGATTCATTTTCACATTTTTCTCGAGCCGTATAGGAATGCCCGCTTGATAATTTCAGGAAAACGCCTATGCGGATTTTTTTAAGTTAAAGGATCGTTTGTTTCGAAAGTTTTAAAAGAACTCATTAACTAATTTCGTTTAGTTCTCGGTCATCTTCTTAACACTTTCGAATCCCATAAAATACGTTTGAATATGGGGCACCGAAAAATACGAGCACCCTCAATCGAATGGAATATTCGTATTCGGAAATTAAATCGTTCCCGAGTTTGGTCATTTTAATGGCTACTTTGTATTTTTTTAAGCTTTAAGAAGCTTTTACGCTCTTCTACGAGCTTTTCGTATTTTTTTAAATGGCTCTTTAGGCAAAAACTTTTTTTAAAAAAACAGTAGAGAGTGCAAGGAAATGAGGAGTGAGACGGAGAGAATGATGAGAGGAAGTTGTTTTTAAAAAAAAAGAGAAAGAAAGAAAAAGAGCTGAAATAACATGAAACATAAAAATTGCTTGTCCGTCCTTGAAGCTTCGGTCCATCTCTTGTTCGTCACCTGACTAGAGAGGGAGAGAAAAATAGGAAGAACTGGAGTATATACTCCACTTTAATAAGCAAAAACCGACGCAAGAAGTGAATGAGCGCCACCTATTCCGCATTCCAATGTATTTTTTTTTGCATCTGCACAATTTTTTGGGGAAAAATTCTCTCTCCGCAACATCCGGGTATTTTTAGATGGTTAAAAGGGTTTGGGAGGAGAATAGTGTGAGAACCAGCAAATGGAACGGGGGTTAAAGGGGGAGAGGGCAGGGATGGAAACATGACGTAGCAGAGACTGCATCGTGAGGGTTTTTTTAAAAATCCAAATGGGTACGAGAGAGATTCGAAGAGAGATTACGGACGGATAGAGATGATGGGCAGAAATATACAGTGAGATAGGAAGATTTGATACAATTCATTTGTTACAGGAAATTTGTTGAGGTATTGCTATCTTTCTACCCTTGTGACAAAGTTTGAAATAATAGGAATTAAAAATGAGTTTTTTTAAGATATCCAAAGAAACATTAGAAAACCTTTAAGGAATTCTTATAATTGAGACAGTCTTGATAGAAAATGGCACAGAAAAGTTACATAAAAAATATATTATTATTTGTTTAATGATTTTATTTACATCGGAGTGGATTTTAAATCATTCTAAATTAATTAATTAATCTAAGAAATTAATCTGTATGAAAAATTATGATGGTTTTAGGGATGGAATTTCAATCGTAGAAGTAGGAAATACATTGGTTTTAGGCGTGAGAGAGAGAGAGAGAGAGAGAAAGAGAGACAGACAAACGACTTTATTAGGGATAAATTGAGAATATATAGTCCCTTCTTAATTTAACCCTGCGTCAACAATTACAAATGAGAATAAATAAATAAATAAATAGAAAAACATACAAGCAAAACACCAAATTACAAATTTGGAAGATTTCTATAAAAGGACAGAGTAGTTGCGGTAAAAATCTAGGAAAGACCTGACTTGGCCATCCTAATAAAAGACCACGCAGGAAAACACCCACGAATGGAAAGGGGGTGGAAAAAAACCTGCGAAAACCTTAGATACATAAAATAACAATAGTGGAATTACAATAATACATACAAGTTTAACAAGATAACATTTACAAAATATATTTTAATGTTATGAGTAATGAACAAGATAATTAATAAAATAGGATGAAAACATACATATTTAGCAGAAGAAGTGAAGGAAAAAGGCAGGGAGAGAGGGGAGGGAGAGAGAGGGAGACAGAGAGAAAGGAAGATGGAGAGAAAAACGGCCGCGGCATTTATCATATCCCAAGTTTTTAAACAATTTTTTTAATACCTACTTCGCTTCATTCACCATTTCTCACCATTCTGGAACGATTCCATTGTTGTTTTTATACTCTCCATTTCTCTCTCCCCCCCTCTCTTTCTCTCGAAGCATTTTTCACGAGTCGAGTTTTTCTTTCTGCGCATGCGACGAAAATATAAAACCTTTTGGCAGCGAACTTTTCCATGTTCAGAATACTAGATGGGTATGGCGACGCGTGTAATATAAAAATGAGACGGGAACACGATAGAGAATAATATAGACTATATGAACTCTCTTTTTTTTAAACAAGTTTTCTCATAGAAACTTCCTTCGTTCTCGTTGCTTCTGGGCTCTCTAGGTAGCTTTAACTCATAATCACCAAATCACATATGTATAATTATATGTAGTCCATTTATTTTATTTGCTAAGGCTTTCGTTTTTTCTGACTCTCGAGATCTTTTACATACCATATTTAATCTTTAGTTCTCTCAAACAAGTTTTTACGCTTTCCGCGTTCGCATAATTCTGGCCTCATTATAAAATTCGCCTATTTGAGTTTTTCAGTTTTTCTATTTGCTTAGGTATTCCTCAAGGATGATTCGTCATCTAATGGTCAAGAATCCAGTAGTATTTTACACATTAAACACCGAAAATATATTCTAGTCTTATATTTACCAAATATGAAGAATTAAAATGACGTTGTGAGGCTGGAGAGTAAAAACAATGCACGCTTCATCATCAAATTTACAAATGCGATTAAAGGCAGATAACAAAAGTCGTAGCCTATGCTGAGTTACACTGAGTTTTCAAATACGCTCTATTCGAATAGGCAAACAGTGCATTCAGATATTGGAAATCGTTACTAGAAATATTATAATATAATCCAATAACAAAATCTCGGCGAATCTACCTTTAACGGATGGAAATGTCTACTTAATAATAAGTATTTTTAATATTGACTCGTATCAGCTATGATATGTTAGTAAAAAGTAATTTCATCCTTAATATAAAGGAGAATATCAAATTGGGGGTTCGGGGAAAAATGTATTTACCTCGGAAGTGTTTAAAGTATAACTGTCATACAAAATCTCGTAAAATCAGACGACTTTTATGAGATGATAGATGCGCATACACGGAATCGAGCATTCTATCCTTTCAAAGACAAGCAATACAAGCGCTCTTTGCAATTTATCTAATCATGTATAAAAGATAAATATTACCGTCTTAGAATAACGGTATATCGGAAGCGATGTTAAGGAAGTATTGAATTTTCGATTGATACGATTCATTTTATAATCAGTTGTAATTGATTAAACAATTGAACATTATTAAAAATATGGCTAACATCAAATGAATAGTAGTAATATTTAGGTTCAAGTTCATTTCTTTCTAGTAAATTACGCATTTCACATGCAAGGGCTGTGTGTATACTCAACTAAAATAAAGATATTTAAATTCATTTCTTCGTCATAGACATTTCGTTTCATTTATAATATGCTGTGCGCGCACGAAACTTAAATTAGGTAACGTGTTTACGTAATTATGGCAGATGTTATTTATTTCATTTGCTAAGAAGATTGTTTTCCATTGCAATTATTAGAAGACCATGCAACAAATTCTCTAAGTTCAAAGTGAAATAATATGTTCCTAATAGATTCTCACGAGAAAGGGGATTCATTCGATAAAAACATGAAGAGAAAGAAATTTTCCAATTAAATAGTTCAGCAAATTTTGTTTGAAAACTTTTTTATATGAGTAAATTTTTACTAGGTATGACGGAAAGTTAATTCTTCGTCGCCAGTAAATTAAATACGTAGAGCTCCTTATTCGGTTATGAGAACAATTTATGCCATTTTCATACTTAATTTGCCTTAAAGTCTTTAATACAGAATTTCAAGGAAATCCACCCATGCATTTTGAGATTGAACATGCGGTCGTACAGGCACACAAGACCTAACCATTAGGCTTTCATTTTTTAATATTACTAAATAATTCATGAAATTTTGCGTAACACTCAATGATATGGAAAACCTATTTTTAATAAAATTATATGATAAGGTATTAAAATGACTGGGATGACAAGCTCTTCAGAATGGAATCTTCCATTTTAATAATTCGGTAATATCAACAGTCTGTCCTTCTCAGATAGTCTTAAAACGAATGGCGAAATTACGTTCGCAATCCGACTGCAAAACAAGCGTCATCATGCACGATCCGCTTATAATAAATAATATTGTTTTTTAGAGTTCAACATTTAATGAAGAGGGCTGCTTTGTGCTCAAAATTCGATTATGGTTTTTCCGACCTGTATCTTTGATAGGATATAATGTCGATTCGATTTCCGCTTTAACTCTCTGGTGAATTTCGGCCGTATTCGAATATTCCACGAGATTGCCATCCACCTCCACGTTTTCCATCTCAAAAATATCAATTTCCATGGTAATTGGTAGTAGTAAGCGTTCGAATCCGTGGTAACGCGTGCACGATTGTAATCGAACGCGTCCACCTGCGAACGAAATGGTTTTCCGGACGTTGCTACTCTTTTCTTCATCTAGACACCTGCCGCGAGCTTTAACCGAGCCGTTGTTTCTGTTACGCACTGCTAAAATATTAAAAGACATTCCTGGTAGCGAAAAAAAAAGAACTGTGATTTCTATGGAGCTTTCGAGGGAAGGGAGGATGAAAAGGTCCACGGTGTTTGGTGAGACGGAAAGGAAGAAATGGGAAGTGAGAGAGAGAGAGAGGGAGAGGGAGGAGTGGACGAGAGAGAAGCGGATAGAAAGGGGAGAGAGCGAACACGTGCGGCCAACAGGCGAGGTGTAAAAAAAAAAAAGTGGTAACATGGGAACTACAACGTCGAAAGTTCGGTGTATAGGGAAAGGGGTGAGAGTGAACGAGAGAAATGGAGGGATTGGAAGCTAGGAGGAGGAAAGGGAGATGAAAGGAAGTAAAAGGGAGTGGGAAGGAAGATGGAGAGAGAGAGAGAAGGTGGAAAATCGTAGGACGTGGAAAAGGAGACTGAAGGAGGGAGGGAGGAAAGTAAGATGGAGAGAGAGAAAAAATTTAGTTCGAAGAGGAAAAGGTATGAGAGAGTAGAATAAACAAGTCAGGAAAGTGCACAACATAACACAAATGGGCGTTTCGTGCAATGGAGTATTAGAAAGAAATTATATACCTGTACGTAAGGGAAATAGCGTTTTAAAGTTCTTTTCTTCATCATAAATAATCCATTTTCTTCATATTTAAAAATATTGCATGCACACGTAAGGAAATTAAACGTTTTTTATAAGATTGCTTATGTTAGCAACAATGAAGAAGTAACCATGCACAAAATTTTCTAAGTTCAACTCGATTTAAGACGATTTTGTTTGATTTTGTTTGATTTTGTCGATAACTGCTACTTCTGCGATAAAAATGTGTAGGTAAGGAAATACTCTACCAGTTCTACAACTTTTATTTGAAAAATATTTTGATATGAGCAATACTTTACGAGATATGACAAAAATTTAATTTTTCGTCTCCAGTAAAGTGGTATCCCTGATTGTCGTACGTGATTCATTTGTGCGATTTTCTTATTATATTTGATAGTAAGTCCTTAATATAAAATTTCATGAAAACCCGCTGAGTAGAAGCCGAGAACGAACATGCGGACGGACGATAGCAGGCGCTCACGCTGTAAGCGAAACGCGCCTAAAAAGAGGATGTAGAGAGAGAGAGACAGACACAAACCACTTTATTAGGACGAAATTGAGGCTATAGTTAACCCTGCCTCAACAATTACAAATGAGAATAAAATAGAAATAATAATTTCACAGAAAACAACCAGAAAATAATATAAATAGAAAAACATACAAGCAAAATATCAAAATAGAAATTCGTAAAATTTCTATAAAAAGACAGTAATTGCGGTAAAAAAACCTAGGAAAGACCTGACTTGGCCATCCTTATAAGAGAGAGAGAGGGAGGGAGGGAGGGAGAGAAATAGGGAGAGAGGGAGGGAGAGAGAGAGGGAAGGAGAGTGAGAGAGGGAGAGAAATAGGGAGAGAGGGAGGGAGAGAAAGAGGGAGAGAAGGAGGGAGAGAGGGGGAGGGAGGGAGGGAGAGAGAGAGAGAGGAGATAAAGAGGGAAGAGTGATGATAAAGAATGGAGATAAAGAGGGAAGAGTGATGATAAAGAATGGAGAAGAAAGTAGCATCGGGAGAGGGCAGTTGACGGGCAGACAGACATATTACTTTATTAGGGCGAAATTGAGACTCCATATATATAGTCCCTTCTTAGATTTATAACCCTGAAGAAGATGGAGGGACTAGAAGAAAGATGGAGATGAATGACGTGAGAAAGTAAAAGGATGAGGGAGAGAGAAAGAGGATGGGATAAGAAAATAGGGTTAAAGAGTAGAGAGGAGGATGGAGGGAATAGGAAAGTCGAAGACAGATCGACCAAAAGAAAGAGGGAAGTGAGTGGATTGGGAAAGGAGAAGGATAGCGAGAAAAGGTAGAGGGAGGAAGGGATAATAAGATAAATAGTGAGAAATAGCAGGGAGAAAGGATACGGAGGCTGAGAGGGGAGGAAGGAGCAAGATGGAGGTAAGGAGGGAAAGGGAATGAGAGAGGAAGAACGAGGGAGGAATATAGGAAGAAAATATGGTGTAAGCATGGAAAGAGCCGGGGAAAACTAAAGGAAGCGGGTGAGAATTGGACGGGGAGAGAGGGAGGAAAAGTGAATGAGAAAGGATGGAAGGAGACAGACAGACAGAAAAACGACTTTATTTACGGCGAAATTGAGACTGTGAAGTCCCTTCTTACATTTGACCCTTTCCTCAGGTTAGAAAATTAGGTACAAGTTAAATACAAAATTTCTCACACTTATTGATTACAAATTTTGTTAGTTGAGCATAGAGAACTACCATAGAATAATGTTAGTTTTGTGGGTTGGAAAAAACTGTAATCGCTTTGTTTAGCACAGAAAAGATCCCACTGCGAAAAACACCTACGAAGAGGAGGGAGGTGTAAAAAAAACACTCGAAAAATCCCCATGTACATATATACGGAAAAAAAGTCGGTACAACATACATTGTACAAACATTCTCATATACTAATGCGTCGTTTAATTATATCTAGAAAATGAAAATCAGCCGGTTTTTAGATAATCCAATTTTTGTTCCAGTTGTCCAAGAATGAACTGGTTTTATATTCATTCATTGAGAAAATGAAATATGTAGTATTATTGCGGACGTATACTCAAGTAAGTACGAAATGTGGTCAAATTCTTTCTACCCGTTTTTGAAAAAATCACATTATTGTTAAAGTTGCCTAGAATAAACTAGCCTTATATTCATTTTTTGAGAAACATGAACTATTTTGTGTTATTGAAGACGTAAACTCAGGTAACTGTACGAAATTTAATCAAAATCGTTACAGCCGTTTTTGAGAAAATCAAATTGCTGTTAAAAACGCGTAGAATAAACTTCTCTCAGTTATTGAGCAATGTCAACCATTTCTTCATAGCTTCTGCTCTGTATGATAAAATTCCTTAGTACGAGATTTCATACATTTTCGCTTTACCGTTTAGGCTCTAGAGTTAGTAACATGCAGACAGACTGCATTGCGAAAAACAACTTTTCGGACTCAACTACACATAAAACGTATATTTCCGCGAAAATCTCGAGATCAAATTTTTGTTCGCGATTACAATACTTTCTCTATGTACTTCGTATATGAGAAAGTAAAAAAAAATTAAAGAGAGAAAGAATAAAGTAATTGAGAGGGGAGAAGGAAAAGAGGGTAGGGTCAGAATGTGAAAGGATGGACTAGTGTGTAATTGAGGAGAATGGAGGGAATAAGTGGGAGAGAGAGAGAGAAGAAATATTAGTCAAATTAGAGGAGCAGAGGGAGGAATGAAATGGGAGAAAAACGTAGGGAAAGAGGGAGGCATAATAATACAGAACGAATGGGTTAGGGGAAATGGAAGAAGTGAATGGGAGACTGGGAGGGAAGCGAGCGAAGGGGAGGGGGAAAAGAGAAGAAAAAAAGGGGAAAATATGGTAGGGAAAGGTGAATAATACAGAGGGAAAGGGTGTCGGAGAGATTGAATAGGAGAAAGTGAGGGGAGAAGGAGACGGAAGGGTTTAAATATGAGGAAAGGAGTTGCGATGTGGAGGAGATAATGTGAAAGTATATGGGGGGGAGGGAGAGAACGTCGCGATGGAGGGTGACGGGTGAAGGAAAATGAGATGGAAGCAGACGGTGAGAATAAAGAGTGCGGTGTGGTGCGCGTAATGAAGTCTTTGGAATGTACGGGCGGGTTTATGCGATCGAAGCGGCGCGCAGAGGAATGAAGAGGGTGAAGATTTCGATGCACTATCGCGGGGAGAATTTCTCTTCGCTTCGCTTCGCTCGCAGTCCACGGCAGCACGCTCGGAATAGTAACACCGTCTGAATAAATACTCTCTGGAGTGAGTTCCAAAAAAAAGGAAAGTTGATGCCGTGGTATACGAAAGGGTTATAGTGCCGTGGAGTATAAGTTAAGACCGTACATATTTGATTAAATATATTTTGTTATTGTTGCCAGGCCAAATGGCACTTGAGTGCATTTCCTTACCGTTTGGATAAACAGGCACGCTATGGCACTGATTGTACCTTAAAGATGTTAGATTTTGAATACCGGTTATTTCGCGATAGGTATGAATAAGCAGGATTTATTTCAAAGTACACCTGGTTTCTTGGTTTTGAATAAAGCATCGTTACGTTTAGGTATTATTTTACTCTCGATTTTGAAAAGCTATGTCATAGAAAAAATATGTGAATTAAGAAAGTGCTTCATATGATTTGGTAAGAATTTCTTAGAAATAATTTTATCCTATGTATAAAAAGTGCATTCTTCACCGACAGTGAAGCTGCTGTTCTAATTAGACGAATTTTTCCCAGTATACCACTAAGCTCTTGGATATTAATTACAAATAATGTTTTATCCGGCTATTCTTTATCGAGGAAAGTCACAAGGACTAATATTTTATTCCACTTGTTATTAAGGCGAAGAATTTAAAAAATACGGAAATAGAGGTTATATGAATCTAAAATTTTGTATTTACAGATCGCATCCATGCATTGTTAGTACATTTTATACGTTATAATTGCAATAAATCGCCTTTCATTAATTAAAACAATATATTTATAATAATCACCGCTTCCTCTAACATTTACTCGTTAATTCATGTTTCACGGCAAAATTAATATCTATAACGGCCTTTGACAATTGTGACTTATACGAAGCCGATTATGGTGTAATTGAATTAAACGCATTCAAATGAATGGAGATGCTAAGCTTTCTCCCGACATAAAGTGAATCAGGCACGAATATGATTGGCTAGTAAAAGATGCAAGAGGTACATTTTCGTCATCGCATTAACTCCGCCTGGAACGGGAAAATGATTCATCTTTTTGGAGTGAGAGGATTTAGAGACGAAAAAGTAGATCGCTTGCATTTACCATGCAGTGATTAAATTTTTACGATGTAAAAATCTGCCGCAAGTTAGCTGCGCTAAATAGATTTTTTTCGTCTGGTTGGTAATTGGAAAAATTAGAATATCTTCTCCATAGCGGCAAAGAGCGAATCCTGTTAATATGTAACCATTTTCAGATTTAAAAAACTTCTCAATCTCTTACAAAAATTATCGGAAACACTAATAGTGTCGATAAATTGGAATGCTTTGACCGAATTAACCATTTTATTACCATCCTAATTTGTCATTCTTATGTTTCTCAACACTGTACTCACGCAACGTTATTATATTATAAAAGTCATATAAAAATATTTCGCACGGAAAATCAAATCCAATATTATTGAAATTCTTAAAAGATTGAGATGTGTAGAATGAATTCTGATGCATAAACATTTACCACCAAACTGACTCGAATTGCCCCTGATTTTATACACCAACATACGACATCCCCTGCAACGTATACCACAAAACCTACGCCAAATGCCCTTGGTTTCATGCAGCCTAACTTGCAAACACCTGCTCCTGCAACGTGTACAACCAATGTTACTCAAATGCCCCTGATTACACGCCGTCCAACTTACAAACCCCTGCCACATATACGACCAAATGTACTCAGATTCACTGATTTTATGCAACGCAATTGCCAACTCCTGCCTCTGAAACGTATAGCACCGAAATTATGCCAAATGTCCCCGTGCTTTTGTGCCGTAAAACCTTGCTCTGGTACGCCTATAAACGTATACCTCAAAACATACACCTAATGTCTCTCAGATTTTATGCATTCCAACTTAAAATCTTCCACTAAAATGCGTCTCAACAAAATTATTTGATTTAATGCATCCCATCTTACAATGGCTTCCCCTTAAAATATATACCATAGATCAGGGATGGCAAATAATTTTTGTCTCGCGTGTCAAGAATGTAATGTGAATCAGAATTTTTTTCGCATGCCACTATTTCACTCTAAGATACTTCATATTTTAAACAGAAAATACAAGCTTACGCGTGCCAAGTTAAATTGTAAGCGTGCCACGTATTTTCCAACCCTGCCATAGATCAAATACCAAATGCATACTTGCCAACTATACCGATTTTTTGTCCACTTCTTCCGATAACTCATTCCGTGCAATATTTTTACCGAATTTCTTAATGATATCTGAAATTGCATCCTCCCTTTTAAATTCACATTTGAAATCTATTCTTTTGTGAACGAATCTCATTACCTATTTCTATTTCCGTATTGGACTTCTGTGATTGATGTATCCTCGTTCGAAATATAATCCATTTCAGCTGGTGTATGATGGGATTCGAATTTAAGTTTTACATAAAAATGAATTGCGGACACGATCTGATTGAGTCATGGATAGACGCACGATCTTGTGCAATATTTTAGTTTTAGTGTTTACAAGGTGTGGATTTGTTTTTACAGTTAATAATATCCTTCAAGATGCAAAAATGTGAGAATTTTATGCAAGAAGACATTCACTTGAATTTCCAAGTACATATTAGAGAATCCAGGACTATTTTGGTTTCTGTTGCGCGTTGAGGCGTGATTTTTCCGTGCCACATGGTGGAAAGTGTCGCATTGTTAAGATCGGGCAAACAAATGAAAGAATAATAAAAATTTCGCAGAAACAAATCAGAAACTATATTTCAATTTGAAAGCTAAATATAGCAATATTATACCAGCTGAATATTGATTCAAATAATTCATCATTTAACAAATTTCCACTCGGTTGGGTCAATCGTGCAGATACATATTTATGTAAATTGTAGTATATCTTTTCAGTCATAAGTGATTTGCGGAGCATATCTCATTCAACATCATTCTACAGTGACATAAGTAGATCAGTTCACGTAGAATAACTACGCTATACATCAAAGCCGCATGAAGGCCCTTACGCGCAAGATTATTGGCAATGAATATGTCGGGAAACCTGTTTCAAAGCTAAGACCTCAACAGGAATAAAACATTCCCATTTTCAAATTTGAAAGTTGACTTCGTTATCGCGCGCCACGTAACTGGGTCAGCAGGAGCGATGCGCAGTCATTGCGAGATTATATCTAATTTTCACCATGTATTTTTTTTACTCTCCAATTTTGCGACTTTTTTGTTTACGTTTCTATGTGCTGTTTCCTTAATTATCGTTCCTTACCAACGTCAGCATAAGCAAAGTTCTCGTTTTTCTTTTCATCGGTTTTCCTTCGTTTCAGGGTCTACATGTACTCGTATACTGGACCGAGATTATTCATGGTTAAATCTGGTTTTTCACCTGCTCCTATTTTCCGCAGTCTCTTTCATTACCGGATAGCTTTCTTTCCCTGTCAATTCGTCTATCAGCTAAAAACTTTTTCCTTTCCTTACTAATACTTATCTAACCGTGTTCTCTTTCCTAAGGGAACGTCCAATCCATTTCACTTTCCTCTTTGTTATAATAATTAGCTTCTCTGCTATTGTTCTTAATACTTCTTCGTTATCTACCCTATCTGTCCATTTTATCTTCAACATTCTTCTTCATGTCCACATTTCGAAGCTTTCCATGTATTTAATATCATTTTTCCTTAGCTACCGTGTTTCTGCCCCATACAAAGCTATACTCCATACAAAGAATTTTATGAACTTCTTTCGGATGTCTTATTTAATATACCCGTTAGTAGAGCCTCTTATGAAAGCCCTTAGCTTCCTTATTTCAGCGGTCTATATATACGAGTACGTATACGTATGAATGTGTGTGTGAGATATATATAAACATATATAGCCAAGAGTTTTCAGGAGATTATTTTATTCATTCTGACAAAAATATGAATTGGTGAATAAAGGAAGTTGATTCTTGCTCTTTTTTCAATTTTTCTTTCGCGTGGAGGAGCAATAAAGCGGCATATTGAGTTTTAAAAATTAATGGCCTTCGTGTGGAACTCTCGTTCCGAGTGTTTGAAATATAATCCTCGGCGAATTTCGCGAAATTGAAAAAAAAGAGGTTTTCGGATATTTTCATCCCAGTCTTTGCGGCCGGCCCCAGGCACTTTTTTTTGGACAGCTTTATGCATTTCGGTGGCGTTTCTCGACTTTTTATATTCGTTTCGATATGCGGAAATTAATGAAGATGTTGTTGATACGATAACCATCCAATGTACCAGGTCGGTTTAGCGTAACGCAACAATTCAAATGTTTTCATGCTGCATTCAAAACCATAAATTACAGCAGGTATATTTTTTGTTTAAATTCTAATGAAATATTTTGTTCTCTCAATAACTGTGAATGAATCTAGGCAGGAATGAGTTGCATCAAAGCATACAATCCTTATGATTGTTAAGGCAATCAACTTGGATGAAAATCATATTAATATTACGGGTAACTTTGGTTAAATTGATTTTGAAATATAACTCCTGCTATAAAGATTCTCTTGGTGAGTATTTTATGGTTTATCACTTAAATATCAAATAATTGAATAATTACATCTTAGGTACCACCAACATCCACAAAAAGGTTAGGAAAACCCATATAAGCCTTTCTGATACAATTCAGCCGTCTTCAGTTGTAATTTACCGAAAGTGAATTTCGGACAAGAACGTTCTTTTCAAGCTATACTCGCGTATTAAGTTGAAAGAGTAACAAATAGCCGGCTACTGTGCCTTTGCAGCGCATGAATTACATTACGAACGAGGGCGGCCTAAGTGCGCGACGATTGAACGTCGCGACCGAGGTGGTCGAAAGCGCCACCTTTACTCCTTTCAACCACCGTTATGTCATTTTCTCCAGCGGTTTTTTTTACCCCCCCTCCCCTCCCCCCTTGACGCTCAGCTCTGACCGCGGTCCGCCCATAAATGTGTGCGTGTGTGCGCGCGCGGTGGAGGGGTTAAGCTATCCGACCACTTTCGAAAATTGGTGGGGGTTATAACGTAAGTGAATTTCGGGTTGGTCCCGTCCCGCACACGCAGTTTAAGTATGTTGTTGGCCCTGCGGTCGGACCTCCCATTTCAAGGACCTTCCCCTAGGTTAAAATAAGAGGGAGGGCGAGAGGAGGAAGGATGGATATGGGAGGAAGGAGTTGAGGAAAGGAGAGAGAGAGAGAAAAGGAGATGGGAGGTAACCCGGTTTTCCCTCACTCTACCCTTTTACAAATTCTCCAGGAAGAAGAAAGGGGAGAGGGATAGAGAGAGGGGGAGGGGGGGGGGGGGTTGAGTTTGAATTTTACGCGGACCCTATTCCACCTTCCATAGCGTCCCTTCCTTTTGATAGAAGGGAAATATGGGTTGAGATGAGTTTGGTTCGGTTCCGTAAGGGAGGAGATATAGAGGGACGGAAAGAGAGGGAGGGGGGGGGGGGAGTGCGTGGGAGTGAGAAGAATAAGGGGAGTAGGGGAGGTATAAAAATAGGAGGTGAAGGGAGGAAAGGAGGGAGGAGGAGAAGCAATAAGGGAACACGAAGAGGCTTGGGTGATGGTGGTGCGGGTGGAAGGGGGATAGAGAGAGGAGGAGAGAGGTGGATGGGTGGAGAGAGAGTGAAAAAAGAGGGGTTGCGGTGTTGCCGCATTTCCCACAACCTTGCGATGGATACGGCAACGCCGCCAGGGCCTCCATCGATCTATCCTCCCGTTTTCTCCCCCTCTCTCTCTCTTCTTCCCTCTCTATCTCTCACTCTTGTCCTCTTTAGCACACTTTCTCTTTGTCTCACATTTTTATTTGTCGTTTTGTATGCATGCGAATCTATTATTTTTTGGCATTCTCCCGCATCATTTTTTTATCTTTCTGTTTTTCGTTTTATTTCGGAGATCCGATTTATTTTTTTTACATCCTCATATCTGCTATTTTCTCTCTCTCTCTCTCTCCCTCCATTCCCCTCTCCGCCGGTCTCCCTCACCTTTCTTCTCCCATTCACAGTAATTTTCTCCACTATCTATCTCTCGCTCTTGGTCCGGAATTCTTTCTTCAAAACTCGATTTACTTTTGCAGTTCATCCTTACAAGATGTATTTTTTTGAAAAAGAAAAAGTTCCCTTTTTTTTAATTCGTTCAATTTTGTCGGCTTTGCAGTCTTTTAAGCTCTCAATGTCGCTGCGTCATGGTTTCATTTTTCAATTGATTTTGGAGCTATTTAAAGAGGGTTATCATTCTGAATGAATCTCGGACCATCCAGGGTGGTGTACCGTGAACAGACAAATGCGCCATACATTTACTGTCAAAATCCTCGTATAATACAGTGATTCTCAATCTTTAATAAACCGGGGAGCACCTAGACGTATTCATTAACTTAGGAGGAGCACTGGAACAAACTTTTCAGGAAAAAATTTGTTACCTACCAACTGGAATGTTCATCCTAGTACATTTGTCAGTACAAAAAACGATCTAGGAAATGACTGAACTCTAAATATCGAAATGAAATTAAAGATGATCTCACACATATTATATATGGATTATTTAATTAAAAAATAAATCAATGGGAAATGATGAAGGATGAAAAGCTTGCCGAGTGACCAACGAAATGATCCCCTATTTGTTTATTCAATAAAATAGCAACTTTGTTACAGGCGGAGATTGAATCGCGTGGATGAATGCACTAGTCCGTGGAGATGTGGTTCATATTCCACGAACTAGTGTATTCACCCACAAAGTTGTTATTTTATTGAAAAAACCAATAGGGGATCATTTGGTGGGCACCCTGTACCTAATGGTTACGGAACACCGGTTGATAAACTCTGGTCTAATACGTATCATGAGATATATCGAACACAAAAATCGGTATCGGTTGTTTTTTATAAAATCTTGATTATGCTTTCGTCTGATATTTATTATTTACTTATACATATATATATTTTGGGGTAGACCATGTCTGTTCCCTTATATCTCTTGAACGAATGGTCAGATCGTACAGTATTTACATTGAGTGAAAGCTTATGGCTTACAGATGGTTGTTAGCACCTAAACAATTTTGTATCTAAAGTAGATGTTAAATTGTGAATGTTCAAACTTTCCAAAAGTCTTTCTCGTTGCTGTGGAGCTGCGCGCATGCTTGTTGACATTTTAGTAGCAAGAAATTGATCTACTACATTGGTACAGCATTCTCTGCCCCAAATTTGGAAATGATAGCGGGAAATACGGATTTATACGTGAGTTGTCATTTTGACCAATATATGGAGAGAGAGAGAGAGAGAGAGAGAATCAATGACGCTTAATTGTATGAAAATTTTGGCTTATTTCTATTATGTCATTTTATATCTCAATAATGTTCACTATTGGTTTAAAAACTTTGAAATTTTTCATAAAATAGTTAACAAATCGTTATCAGTAGATGTTTCTTTTGGAAATGTATTTTTATTCCCACGCTACGGTAAATGGCTTCTGTGTAGAGAAGTATCTTCGAAATTTCAAAAATTGCGAATGTGGTGCTGTGGCTTAGTGGCGAGCGCGTTGGCCTGCTACGCTGAAAACCTGCGAAAGTTGCATTTTTTCAATAGATCTTGCGGCCCCCTATCTTCGTTTTAGAGGAGAGAACCCGAATAAACGCTTCATCATTCCGAAGGAACATAAAGCCGTTGGTCCACCTTGGTGCTTTTCGAAAAGAGTAGGCTAACGCCGGTACCGGGTTTCCCTTATTTGCTTTGTGATTTAAACTGACGAGCCTGCAAGCGCTAGAATCGTATGAAGTCGGAAAGTTACACAAAACACGAACTTTGACATCAGTCATTGTAAGAAAGCGATTTAAGTAAATTATTCCTGTTCGTTTTTTTTTCTTTGACTGTTATTCATTTTCGCACTTAAAAAATGGAAACAATTAAGAATAAAAAAAAATCAAAAATAAAATCTTTTTGCTTTATAATATAGGCGGCTTTAAAAAGATAAAACAAAGAAATTTTCAGATTATATTTCGTTATAAAAGATTTTGGTGTCATGTACTTTTCATTACTATAAATTTACGTATCATTTACGTAATAATCTCATCCATAAGCTGGAGGAAATTGATTTTGAATATAAAGTTATAGCAAAATATTTTTTTAATGAAGTTGAAGCTTGAAGACCTCCTATCAATGCGAAATTATTACGTAAATGATATGTAAAGCAACAGTAATGAAAATAATATGACACCAAAATCTTTTATGGCGAACAAATGATCTGAAAGTTTCCTTGTTTTATTCTTTTAAGGCCGCCTATTTTATAAGGCAAAAAGATTTTATTTTTGAATTTTTTAAAAATTCTTACGTTTTTTTTTCATTTCTGGACTAGAATTCTACTTAGAAATTTAATTTAGAATAGACGTATATAAGAGTGTTTTTAGTTTATATATAAACAAAATCTAGTGGAGCGATTGTTCCCATGAGTTTGAGCTCAGCAGAGGGGATGTGTTTATAAAATGGTCATTTAACTACCTAACGGCGATTCTTTTTTTGAGCTCTAATGCGACTAAACCAAAAACAAAAAGCACTTCCGCAGAATATCTGTTCATGCGATGCTCTGTTTGTTATTATTGTTTGACTATTTTCGAATTTGAACTCACTTTTTGCGCAAAAAAATCTTTGAACGTGGAAATAGGTCGTGCATGGCAAGCAAATCCGCAATAAACTGCAGCAAGTAGGGAAACAAGAAAGCATAGGAAAAAAGGTTTTGAGGGATGTTTTTTTTTATGGAATTTAAACGGGCAATAAACTCGTAAATACAAATTTCAAGGTCCTCGAGGTGACGTGATTTTTAAAAGAGATGTTTTATATTTACCAAACCACGTAAAATTTCAAAAATAGGTCATCGTATTGTTTTCGGTATTTATAACTTCAAAATCTTTCTTCGTCTCATATCAATAGCAATTATTTTAGCCATTTGAATCGCCATTCAATATATCCCCCTTATAAAGTCATGAATCATAGCTGTTATCTGAAATGGGATGCAAATTCGCCTTCGTCGCGGACTACAAGTGGCAATTGTGTTTTCCAAAATATGCCCGGTGCCCTCCACGATCGGCCACGGTTGACCGTGGTTTTCGTGGTGTTTGCGTATTGGTTGGATTCCACGCATGGGATTCCAACTCGTGTTCTGCCAGGAGGATACACACGAGTAGCGCTCTTCACATACACAAGAGAGAGGGAGAGAGAGGGGGGGGGGGAGGAGAGAGAGAGAGCGGGAATGGATTTAAGCCCTCGAAAACCGTCCGTGCATTTTGTAAGGGTATGCTAATGCCGGAATATTCTCTCGCTAACCTTGAGGGCTTAGTGAACATTGTTTTTAACAGATTTTAAATGCTGGGAAGAGGGAAGATGAGGGCCAACCTCTCGGCACCCATTAGCTATGAAAAGGCAGTACATATCCATGAAGCGAAATTTAACTTACTTTTGGGAGAAAAATATGATTTATACCTATTATAGGCGTTGATTCTTTTTAATATTAGCTACAATTCTGTTGATAATTAAATAAAAATAATTGAAATCGTATTAAAACCAGATTCTGTGTTTAAAATATATTTATCAAAGGTAATTTTAGGTAATTACGAAGAACTACCGCGTATGGTTACGTTAAAACTAAAACGACATTTGTGTTTCCTAACCTTTTTTATTGCCTTTGGAGATATATTTTTATTATTGATAAAATTTCAAACGAAATACGAGTCGATAATTATTGTTTTATCATATGAGATTTTGAATTTTTCTCTTCAGTTAATGAAGCTCAATACTCTACATGTTAAAGAACAAGTTATGCTGGTAATCATGAAATAATATGAAAAAAAATTATCTAGATAGTTGAAGTGCTCCAGATCTGTTAGAGCAAAATAAATTACAGTTTCATGCTTTGGATGCATTATTCCAAGTAGTTTGTACTCTACACTTCCCAGGAAGAAAGGATTCCATTGTGAATGTCTTCCTATTTAAAATAATTACAGAGTGCAACCTTCAAATGGAACTTGTTATAAATACAAAAATGGTTCATTGTAATGTTATTTTAATGGAATTCTTAATCGAAGTACGATAGTACTATCGATGAATCATTTCTACATCCTATCATTCTAATAGATATTAGACAGAAACTAAGCCAATTTACTACTACTATATAATATAATACTATGAAATTCAAACACACGTTACGATAACAAATGATTTTTAATTGATTTTTAACGTTCTCCTGCAGTTCCTCGATGGCATTCGAATGCTTTTGGGGATTATCCTCTTCGGCGATGTTTCATTAAGGTTAGAGTTGCTCCAATAATTATCGTTGCCCCTTTAGGATATATTTCCTTATCCTCACTCGCCATAATCTACTCAGATCTTATCCCTACTATCACTTCTCAATTCTAGTATATGTCTTAGGCAAATACGTTTGCGACACTAAACCTCTTTGAAACACCACGGTTCGTCGCCCTCGTTTCCCAAGGTTCATAGCGTAGGACGATTCCTGATTACTGCAATCAAGCGGGCGTCATACCGCACGCGTGTTTCAACGAGGCGATCACGCGTTTGTGTGCGGGGGGTTCCGAGAGCGGGTAAAATGACATCTAGGATTGTGGAACTGCGTAGAAAGTTGCGTGCTGTTCAAGAATGGTTCTTCATCGGTGTTCATACATTAGGTGTCGTTTTTTGCTCAGAGTGATTTCGATTAGTCTTGTGTCTGCGTCATATTTTTGTGTATTAATTTTTCACGGTTTCCCTAAATATTGCAGTTTTATTATTTCTATAACTGAAGAGAGCTGAATATTTTGTTTAATTTAAGACGTGCGATGAAATGGTAATCCTCTCAGGATTTCTTTGAGTAACTTTGTAAATAGCTGTAATAATTCTACTTCACCCGTATGATACATTGGATGAATTTTCGTAGCTTTTTAACAATGTAGAAATCTTGTTATGTTCTTCTAACGTATGTACGCATTGTTTGCGACCTGTACATATATACGTTTGAGCGTGAAATGTCAGATACACATCCGAATCTCTATAATCATTAAGTGTATCTTATGGAATCGGTTTTGTATTTTCCGAAAATAAATTAGCAAGTAAACCTCTCCGTTGCTGAACGAGAAAATGGCGAGCGTTTGCACCCATATCCCTTTCGTTTGTGCTGCTTTTCTCTATCGAAAACAGACTGATGAATAAGCGCTTCAATTTAACTGAGATATATCCTATACAGGAGGTGTTGTGATTCCATGTCTCATGAATCCCGCGCCGCGTTCGCACGGTTCATTTCAGCTCGTTAATTTTTATGACGTTTTTGAAGGCTAGCAAACGCCTCCCTTAAAATACGCGGAGAATAACTTTTTTCCGCCAGAAAATGCCTAATTTCCATATCGTAGGAACAATGTCCATACTTCACCGTGAGCAGCTTTAAAGATGAATTAAAATTTATAAATCTTTAATTCTACTTTTATCAATTAATTTTAGGATCTGATGTTAGTAAAATTTGACGAATGACAGGTGTAAAACATTCGATTAGATAAATTTGAATTTGCAAGTAGTAAAATTGGAGTACGATACTCAATAAATATTAAATTAAACTGATAGACAATTACAATTCGGATTTATTTATTTGAAGAAACCCAAAAAACAGCACCATGACCTTTGCATTGGCTGTGGAAAAGCAATATATAACAATATAAGAACAATATACAAATATCCAACAATACTATGCAGAACACATGTAATATAGAACAAAAGAAATAATCACAACTACAGAGGCATATTAATCAAGAAGACGGAAAATATTAAAGGAAAGACGGGGATCTCCTGAAAGTTGCCAGGTTTGATAAAATACCCTTATTTCTTCTCTGTCGCTATAATTCATCATGGTCGAGATTTTGCATTTGTTTTGCAGTCAACAATTTAGTCAGAAAAATAGAAATATCATATCTCATTAATGAGTTCAGTCTCCACCTTGTGGAATTTACTCGTGATTTCATTTCTTTCGATCCGGCTCGTTTTTTAGAACCATTCGTCCCTGTTAAGTTTGCCTAAAGGTTTTTTATATACATTGTAACTTTGTCATTCAATCTCCATTCAATTTCCTCTCCTCTTCCTTCCTAATCGCCACTTTAACCACCACCCAATCCAATATTTGATTTACATTCGAGCCAAAAAAAACATCCAATTCATTAAAAGAAAAGAGAAGAAAAACGAATTTTTAAAAATCTTTTTAAAAATACAGTGCATTACAAAGTTACACATTTGCATTTAAATGAATAATACATTAGGTAGTAAATCAAAACTAATGTAACCGACTGTCACTTTGTTACTTTTTCAGTAATGCTTTTTGAAGTTTAATATCTCACAAACGACTGAACCGAATTTGATGAAATTTTCAGGATAGCATTATAATATTATAACAAAACGTTTTAATGTATCGAACTCGAGATCAAAGACCCGGGTTCGACTCCAGGGGATATTTCCATTTCAAATAATATAACACGTAATTTCACGTAAAAATGAACTTTTCGGCTCTCAGGCTTTCATTCTTTTTTAGATTAAAATTAGAACGAATTGACCTACAAACTTCGGATGTAAACCATTTTGCAGATAACATTATAAAGGTTCTTATTCTCTCGTCTTTTTTAGCCTACAGTTCTAAATCGGTCAAGTTAAACGTTTAATTCACACAGTTTGAGGAAATCTAGCCATTTTAAGGGGATGTTGCCTTGCCTACCAGTTTCATTGTTACACCTCGATATCATATTGTTATTTCAGTCCTTATGGGAGTAAACGTACTTTGATTGCTTTTAATACGAGAGAGAGGGGGAGGAAAACAAAGGAAGGGGAAGGGAGAGAGGGTGAGAGAGGGAAGGAGAGGGAGGTTGAGGAAGGGAGAGAGGGGAAGAGAGTGGGAGAGGGGAAATGAAGGAGAGGGAAATTACTTTCAATACAGTTTACGTTTCTGATGCCAATTTGATCTTCATAAATAGCTTGAACGATCGAATCTTTACTCCCGTCATTTTTGACGGGCTATACACTAGTTATAGGTACTTATAATACTTAGCAGAAAAATGACCTCTCTTTCAAGTTTTAAATGGCATTCTTCCTATTATTAGTATGCCATGTTCTTTCTTCCTTTTCCCAAGTTGCGATCTTTCCTATGAGGAGAGTGGGAAATAATGCCTTCACCTGGAGACAATCAGTTTTATTTCTACTATTGTTTTTTTAGCTTAAACATATAGATGTCGTTTCGGTCGATTCTTCCGCGATCTACTCGTTCTCGCATTCCCACCGAATTCGAACCAATTTAATTAATGGCGATTCTAGTTGTGTTTGCGTTTAGGTCTAATTGGGTTCGAGAGGTAAAGAGGGGGACAGAGGCTCTCCTCTCTCTTTTGACGAAAGTTTAACAAAGATCCTCACAGGGGATTGCGATGCTTTTCGCTGCGCCGTGTGAGCGGTTCGGATTCAAGCGCTCCCGGCTGTGCTGCATAGGCCGACATGTGATGTAGTTTGTGCACGAGAGAGCTTTTAGTGGGAGACACAGGGCCAGCCCAATGTACAGGCGAGCCAGGCGGCCGCCTAGGGCGCCGAGGCACTGGGGGCGCCAAGAGGGCGCCTGGAAGGACAATATTATAAGGATAGTTCTCTAAACAATACTCAAACACGAATACTCACGAGCAATGTATCACTATTTACATTTATAGTTCTTGTATAATTTGATATTTTGTTAATTTTCTTGTTTTCGCTCGGCTTCGTTTCGCCCCGACGACCTGCATCTCTCTCTCTCAATCTTTCGTCTGTCTCTCTTCTCTCTTTTTCTCGTTCTCAATTGTAATCCCCCCAATCAAAAGACTGTTAAAAGGTCCTCCTTCTAGTGAATCCAGTCATCGAATTTCTTAAAGGTATCCGTGTTACGATGAGTCGATAAATTAACTTACTCGAAAGCAAATAAAAATTTCGAATCAGGAAGAGCTCATGTAATTGTGTGACCGATTTATATACAACGAGATGAGTATGAATTTGATTCAAGGGAAGAGGTTTTTGCGTTTTTTATCTAATTATTTTGGACTCTATGGGGTATTAAATTCGAATGAGTCAGTCAGCTTATGGTTTAGCTTAGGCAGGGACGGTCCGAGGTACCGGTGAGCAGGGCGGCTGCCCGGGGCATCCAAGTATTGGGGGCGCTAACCGTACCATTTATCTCTGCATTACTTGCAAGTGGGTGAATCATAGATACAAGTTTATATCGCGCGGCAGGCGGGGATCTATATAAAATTCCTTTTTTTTTCATTATCAGTCATTTTTCGAGGCAATGAATAAATTAACGACCTCTTTTTAAAATATCTTATAAAAAATTTACAGAGAGGGGGGAGGGGGGGGGGGGGGGGGGCTGAAGAGTTTCTCGCCTGGGGCTCCAAAATACCGCGGGCCGCCCCTGGGGAGACATGCTGTCCTCACGCCACCTGGAGGCAGCGCAGCGGGGGAACTCCAACCGAGTCAAAAAACGATCCTCTAGGTCAGTGATGCCGAACCTATGGCACGCGTGCCATAAGTGGCACGCAAGACGATTTTGGTTGGCACGCCAAAGAAAGGCGAAAACCAATGAAAGCATTTATCGTACTGATTTACTGCAGCAAAAACATTTGTGTTATTTAGTTAACTATTGTAAACATTAGTTTCATGGTTACAAATTTCAATCTTGTATGTCTTGATCACGAATTTAATTTAGTTGGCACGCAAAAAAAAATCATGGAATTTTCTGTTGCACGCGAGGCGGAAAATTCGTCAAATTCAGTAATATTGGCACGCGGGCAATAGAAGTTTTGCCATCACTGCCCTAGGTCCTGGAGCAAGGGTGGGCAAACTACGACCCGCGGGCGGTATGCGGCCCTCCAGAGCATTTCATGCGGCCCGTGAAGCTTTGATGAAAAAGCGATGCGCAAAATTTAACACAATTTCATATTACTTTTGGTAAAATTACGATAATAAAACCTTTAGGTTTGAAATTTTAGCCGTAAAATCCTTTTTTGTGCTTGTTTTTCACTTATGTAGTATGTCCAAGAATCTTAAGTAATTTCCGGTTTAAACTCTAATCTGGCCCGTCTGAGCATTGGCACCTTTCAACTGAAGAATTTGCCACCACCGATGCCGAACACCATTCAGAAAAGTTTGCCTATCCCTGTCCTAGAGTCTAGGATATCTTCAGGTTGTGCAGTCAAAAAAATATATTGCGCCTTGCTTTTTTTGTCTCTCAACTCAACCCAACCCACTAGTGTAATAGTTTTGTCTGTCAGTCTGTCCGTCCGTCAAACTTTCGTGTCCGGTGAACTACTACTACAACGTTCAAGTTAGAGTTTATTGCCGTAAGTTCTTCCAGCGGTTAACATTTGGAGACTACAGGGGCAGCTTAGTTTAGGTAGCTTAAGGGGTGTAATTTTTATTTTTGAAACGTATGTTGAATCGTATGTTCTTTCCTCGCTTGTTTTTTTCAGTTTTACGTACTTATCGATCCGTATTAGTGGGAATTATAACGTCAACGCATATAGAAAAAACTTAACAGTAAGATGTCAGTCGTGTATCCAGAACGCTTGAGAGCATAATAATTATGTTTTTTATGGAAAATAAAAAATAAATCTTTCATCTAATGTTAGGAAGGTCTAATACGCTGATGAATTGCTGATATATCAACGAAATTACATACTGAAACAATCATTTTGCTCAATAACGTCTTATTCTTCTAAGGAAAATGTTTTTAATGCTACTAATTATCCATCGATAGATGGCATTAAATGTGTTTTGATAAAAATATATGCTTTTAAATAAATTATGATTCATTCAACAAATAAATTACTCGTTGCCATTGTCTGCAGTAAATACAAATATTACGGAGAAAATTAACACTACCAAATTTATGAGTTATTTATGTATTACGATAAATTTGTAGATTAAATATTATTATGATCCCCTAACTGACACAAAAAGAAAAAATATATAAGGTTATTTTAGCAGTTACAATATTGTATCGAACATTAGATGTGTTGGTCTTTGCTTTAACCTTTAAACACCGGATTTTAAATACGTTGTAAATACATTGTTGAGGATCCCGTTGCCGGATTTAATTTCTGCCATTTAAATATTTTGTGTTTTCTGAAAAAATCTCGTATCACATCAACTATTGGAGGGAAAACGTTCAAATAAAAATCATTTGATTGGAAAAATAATGAAGAATCATATCTTTCTCCTTTTTATGCGAAATAAATACGTCAAAATAACATACTGCCGAACAAAGCTAATATAAAAATAAAACTGTAACGTAACTATTTTATTCAATTTTATTCACTCTACAGATGATGCAATCCCGTTGTTTTTTTGCGTTACTCCTCAAAGCAAGGTGCAACACAGACCCACGTCACACCTTCCATTTTTATTTCGTCCTCGTATATTTGTCTTTCGAAGAATACACACGACATCTCACGCGATTTCCAATAATCGGCCAACGTTTATTTTCCTTGTCCTCCAAACCCTTAACTGCTATCATCATTTTTGTTTACACTTAAGCTACTCTCGGGTCTTTTTTGACCCAATTTTCACTTATTTATTTCCCACTAAATTTAAAAACGCAAAATGAATTTTTCTTTAAACACTTTGTGATTTTATACTACCTTGAAAAAAAATTACATTTTTTATTTAAATTAGAATTTTTAAAATTCAAAATTAAAAACACCGCTTTTTGGACGCGTAAAATGTATAAAATTAATCAAATGGTCATAGCACGTAATCTAAACAATGACAATTTTTTTTCTGTTGATTACTACTATTTAAGCAATGAGAATAAAAATGAAATAGATTTCATATGAAAATTAAATTTATTTTTCAAAAATTACAAACATCTAAATTCAGAAAAATATTTTTCTTCAAAATAAATTCCCTAACATAGTTTGTTCCTGCTATTCAGAAATTGTAAATTTATTTTTATAACATTTCACAGGCAAAAACCAAAGATTATATCCACATTAAAAGTATTTTATAATGCTTATATTAGGTAACCAAAATATGTTATGTTATGTCTTGTTCACTTGCACTTAAATCTTGACAATATATAGTTTCAGCATCACTAATATTGCCCAATTGTACTTCATCCAACCACCTATTAATCTGAACTTCGCTCATTTTAGAAACAAATAATAGAATTAAAAAATAAATAAAAAATAATAACACAACAAAAAATAAAATTATACGTTAAAGCTATTGTCGGGTCTCTGGTGACCCGAAATATTCACCTCACCGTAACGGTAAATGACACGAGTGAAAGCTATATTGGGACTGACCTTCAATCCCTCAACTAGAGATGTCACAGCGTCTGAGCCGTTAACTTGCGAACATTACTGGATGGTGGAGAAAGAAAAACTAATCGGGTCAAAAAAGACCCGACGATAGCAGTTAAGGGTTAAGTTGTGTGTCGGTAGTACTAGGTCTCCCCCTTGGTATTGCCTGAGCAGGAAGAGCCCTAGAACCCTCTCTGCTCTCTTTCGTGTTCTCAAAGCGAATGAGCAAGGCAGTTCGGAAAACCAAGATACGCTAATAAAAAAGAAAATGACAAAATGACCTTAGGGTTTGATCTGAGTCACTGGGTTAAGTTTATTGAATCTCTTTGGTATGCGAGGGAGGGTCCTGCAGCAGAGACATTTTATGAGGTGATAGCAGCTTCTCAGTCCTAGTATATTCTCTCCTCTCTTAATATCCATAGATATGGCGACAAATGGCAGCTTCTTTAACCCGTAGACGCCGTCATATGTACTATTTATTACATACTCCGAAAACAGTCCCATTCGCCGTCATACGTACTATTACGTCCTCCGTCAGCACTACATTTAATTGTCTTTTGGCGCGAGAGATATTCTTATATCTAAATAAATTTTATAAATTTTCAAAGAGGAAGCATTTGCCTTTCTAGAAGTGCATGGTTTGTAATTTTAGTAGTGTTTTTGTATATTATATTCCACGTTAAATTTTGCGTCGAAATTTTCATTTGCCACGAAATTACGGTGCGTCAGTACTAAACTTAATTGTCTTTTGACGCAAGGAACATACTTAAATCTGAATATACTTTCTATATTTTGAAAGAGGAAGCTTTGGCCTTTCTAGTAATGGACGACTTAATATTTTATAGTCTACGGTAAAGTTTGAGATGGATTTTTCATTTTTGCCACAAAATTACGGAGCGCCAGCACTAAATTTAATTGTCTTTTCACGCAAGAAACATACTTAAATCTGAATAATCTTTATATACCTTGAAAGAGGAAGTTTTGGCCTTTCAAGTAATGTATGCATTGTATTTTTGTTTTGTATTTATAATTTATAATGTACGATAAAGTTTGCGCTCGATATTTTACGAAAGTACCGTGCGCGTGAAATTTAATCGCCTTTTGGCGTAACGGAGTTTCGTAAATATAAATAAACTTTATAAATTCTGAAAGAGAAAGCTTTGGCCTCGTCCGTAATGCACGAGCTGTATTTTTAATATTCTTCCAACGTTTCATAATCAACTTGAAAATTTGCGGTGAAATTTTCGGTTCTGCGCCGAAAATTTGGAGCGCAACCACAAACTTTTGTGTAAATACGGAAGGCATATTCGTCCATCTGAGTAATATATACGTAGTTTGATAGAGGAGACTTTGGCCTCTTCAGTAATGTACGACCTGTATTTTTAGTATTGTTCTAACGTTTTATAATCAACGTGTAATTTCCGGTGAAATTTTCATTTCTGCTCCGAGAAGTTGGAGCGCAACCACATACTTTTGTCTAAATACGCAAGCCATATTCGTTCATCTGAATAATATATACGTAGTTTGATAGAGGAGCTTTAGCCTCTTCGGTAATGCACGACCTGTATTTTTACTATTGTTCTAACCTTTTATAATCAACGTGAAATTTTGCGATGAAATTCTCATTTTCCCACGAAATTACGATTCCTCTTTTCACTTTCCCGAAGAAGAAATATAATCTCTTCCCTAGTATCTTTGTGGAGCCTTGTGAGAAATGTGGTCGTCCGCTTGAGAAAGAAATATGTCTCCTATACACTAAATACACACATCCCACTTCAGATGCTTCTAAAAATCGCTTTTCAATTCACCAAGAATATTTTCCTCTTCGGCGATCCCACAACGACCTTCAACAACCGGCTTGTTCCGCTATTTGTATTGTTTGCATTGTTCCTTGCGTCCCCAAAAACACGAAACGGCGCGTAAAAATGGAAGACTAAAAACCGTAACATGACTGATATTTTAATGAATCAATAAGTATGTTTTATCGATATTTAACATTAGGGAAAACTAAATAAACAGCGAATTAAAATCAATTTTTGACATAAATATATATTTTTTATTGATTACAATAAAAATAAATGCAATTTATGGACAATCTATAATAATAATACACAGTTTTTTCTTTCGTATTCAACGGACCTACGCAGTTTCGATTTCTCAAGTTGACCCATATAGTGCGTGTCGGCGAGGAAACGGTCACGCTCGCATATGATTCACGATATCTTTTCAAAGACTTCGCTTACAGGAGATATGTTTACGATGCTATAATGTAAATTTCATGCTGAATCCAATTACGCATGTGTACATTTTCTAAAACAATCGGGAAAGGACTTGTGAGCTAATATGTAACTTTTAAAAGTTTTCCGTATTCTGTGTCTAAAATCTCATGATAAATACAACTCTATATACAAGGAAAATACTGCTTTCTCAGAAATCCCACAAAAAAACAGATGTGGCAGGGAAAATATTTTACTTCTTTGACAAAATAAACATTCCCCTTCTTTGACAAAATAAATATTCCCTTTATCTCACTTCAAACGCCAAGGAAAGCATTCGTAGTGCCTTGAAAAGCGATTTTCAGAACGGTAACCACCGTATTTTGTGGCTGAAACGAAAATTTCACCGCAAAATTCCACGTTGATTATAAAACGTTAGAACAACAGTAAAAATACAGACCGTGCATTACTGAAGAGGCCAAAGCTTCCTCTATCAAACTACGTATATATTACTCAGATGGACGAATATGCCTTCCGTATTTAGACAAAAGTATGTGGTTGCGCTCCAAATTTTCGGCGCAGAACCGAAAATTTCACCGCAAATTTTCACGTTGATTATAAAACGTTAGAACAATAGTAAAAATACAGGTCGTGCATTACCGAAGAGGCTAAAGCTCCTCTATCAAACTACGTATAGGTTATTCGGATGGACGAAACTGGCTTGCGTATTTAGACAAAAATATGTGGTTGCGCTCCATCTTTTCGGCACAGAACGAAAATTTCACCGCAAATTTTCACGTTGATTATAAAACGTTAGAACAATAGTAAAATTACAGGTCGTGCATTAGTGAAAAGGACAAAGCTTCCTCTTTCACAGTATATAAAGCAGATTTATATTTACGAAACTCCGTTACGCCAAAAGGCGATTAAACGTTCACGCGCACGGTACTTTTGTAAAAAATCGAGCGGAAACTTTATCGTACATTATACATTATAAAAACACAACAAAAAATACAAGACATACATTACTAGAAAGGCCAATGCTTCCTCTTTCAAGATTTATAAAGATTATTCAGATTTAAGTATGTTCCTTGCGTCAAAAGACAATGAAATTTAGTGCTGCCGCTCAAGGCTTCCTCTTTCAATATATATAAACATCATTCAGATTTAAGTATGTCCCTTGCGTCAAAAGACAATGAAGATTAGTGCCGACGCAACGTAATTTCGCGGCAAAAAGTATAATTTCGTCGCAAAATTTAACGTAGAATATAATATACAAAAACACTACTAAAATTACAAACCATGCACTACTAGAAAGGCCAAAGCTTCCTCTTTGCAAATGTATGAAGTTTATTTTGATATAAGAATATCTCTGGCGCCAAAAGACAATTAAATGTAGTGCTGACGGAGGACGTAATAGTACGTATGACGGCGAATGGGACAGTTTTCGGAGGACGTAATAGTACGTATTACGGCGTCTACGGGTTAAGAATTATAACTGCATAGCTGAAACGTTTATATTATTTATAAAACATTTTTTTTAAATCATAAATACAAGACAGTTAAAAATTTCCAGTCAAGACATGAAAAAGTTGACATTCGACAAACTTTTTACCTAATCGGTTTAGATAGATACATTCAGCGAATAAATGTTCAGTAATGTTTAAATGTTTTTAGCATAAGATTTCATGTCAATACATTTCATAGTTCTCGCGATTCCGAAAGTTAATATAAAGCGTGAGCGCGCACCGGAAAATTATTTATTCGCTTCTACTGCAGCAATGTTTATGTGTGACATATGATATTTTAAATGATACCGTTTAAAAAATTCATCTTTTATGTATATTCACAAAATATTTCATCAAAATAACAATAAAACATAAAAAGTTATGATTTTTAAATATCTTCGGATATTTTCTCACTTTTACCTTCATTTTGAAAAAACCTCATCCGGCGAATAAGGTAGGTTCTCACAAATCTCATCCGGGCTTGAGGGGTTAAAGGAATAAAATTTCGATTTGGGACTCACTCTTGGCCGTTTATTCCCAGGGGTCGTTAAGGTATTGTCAACTTAAATATGAGAATCTTCGAAATTTTGAGATTCTTAAGACAGTGCGTTTGCTGATTTGTAGGGCTAGAGCAATCCTCTCTACAGCTTATGAGTTAGGAAGCAATGGTTCCCCATTGTCACTTTCTCGTTCGAAATAATTCAGAACTTTAATGACGGATTCTCGTGTTTGAGATCGCAAAGTGACTCCTTGACCAGTCTTGGATTTCACGTTTGACATTTTCTTATTAAACGTAAAGAAATGAAAAACACAAATTATAATAAACACAGCGAATAAGCCAAAGAGATACTGAAAGCCGAACACCCACTATAAGTCACTTACGACACTGGCCAATTCCAGCGAAACAAGAGGGGTAAGAGAAAATGACAACAGCGCACTGTTGCAATGGTAACGGTGCGCTCTTTACGCTGTCTCATTGGCTAAAACTCTCTCCTTCCACAAGACGACCGTGGCTGCTTCC
Source organism: Uropetala carovei (assembly GCA_036926305.1). Taxonomy (NCBI): domain Eukaryota; kingdom Metazoa; phylum Arthropoda; class Insecta; order Odonata; family Petaluridae; genus Uropetala; species Uropetala carovei. The sequence continues at coordinate 289,448 of JAXCHB010000212.1, forward strand.
GAGCAGCCAAGTGCCAACTCTGGCCGGCTCGACTATAACATACAATTCTTAAAAACGGAGAAGATAATTAAACTCAGAATATGTATAAGGATAACTTGAGAATAAGAAAAATTCCGAACTTGTCCGAGACACGAACCGGGCAGGTGCTTTAACCAACTAAGCTACCAAGCCAGACTAATTCTCCATTATCGAATTGGGGTAATTACCGTGAAGAATGGGCTAACTCATTGTCAGTAGTAAACCTTACGACACTAGATGTCCTCACGGAGGTACAGCGGAAAATACCCCACTTTTATCGCAGAAATTGAGAAGATGTTAAATAACAAGATTGAAATCATGGAAGTTTAACTTATACGCGTGTGTGCATAATACTGATCACAAATGTGAACATTGAGAAGGAAAAAAATTCTGAAGCACCTAACGGCAAGTGGAAGACCCGGGTTCGTGTCCCGGACAAGTTGAGAATTTTTCCCCTTCTCAATCTTTTCTTTTGTGATCAGTATTATGCACTCACGCATTAAGTTAAATTTCCATCATTTCACCCTTGTTATATAACGATAACTTATTCCTGGTAATATTATTATATTAATACTAGCATAATTGCCCGTCAATATGACGGGATATCTTTAGTTAACTTTAAAACAGTTACCTCCCTCCCCCTCTTTCTCTCTCCCTCTCTCTCCTCCTCCCTCCCTTCCAGTCTCTCCTTCCCTTCTCCCCCTCACTCCCTCTCTCTCTCCCTTAAATGTAAGAAGGGACTATATAGTCTCAATTTCACCCTCAATGAATCATTTTTCTGTCTGTCTCCCTCCCTTTTTCCCCTCACTCCCCCTCCCTCTCTCCACCCATTCCCCCTCATTCCCTCTCTTCTCCTTCCTCCCTCCCCCTCCCTTCCACCCTCTCCTTCCCTTCTCCCCCTCCTATCCCTCTCTCCCTCTCCCTCACTCCCTCCTTTCTTCCTCCCACTCCCCCTCCCTCTCTCCACCCATTCCCCCTCCCTCTCTCCACCCATTCCCCCTCATTCCCTCTCCTCTCCCTCCCCTCCCTTCCACCCTTCTCCCTCTCCCCCATTCCCCCTCCCTCCCTCTCTCCCCCTGCGTTACCATCCCTCTCTCACCCACCCTATCTCGTATTAAAAATATTCAGAGCACGCTTACACCCATAAGGATTGATAAAACAATAGGATTTTGAGGTCTAACAATATATTTGGTAGCCAAGGCAACATTCCGTTAAAATGGCAATATTTCCACAAAATATGTGAATTAAACGTATAACATGAGCGATTTAGAATTGTATGGGAGGAAAGATGAACGGAATAAGAAACTTTGTAATTTTTTCTTCAAAATGGTTCAGATGCGAAGATCGTAGGTTAATTCCTTCTAATTTTAATTTCCAAAACAATAAAAGCCTGCAGATCAAAAAAATTGATTTTTACATGTTACTTTACGGAAAATGGAAATGTCTTTCCTGGAGTCGAACCCACGACTTTTTTGGAGATTAATTTTCGTCATTACCTTAAAATATGTTAATCAAGTATCCTTGCCAAATTTCAATCTTCTACCTATTCAGGAAGTTTGTTAAAACGCTCTAAATCTGCCATCGTGAAGCGTGACCAACCAACCAACAGACCTGAGATATTATAGTATAAAATTATTATTGGTTCTTCAGTGGAGGACAGCGAAGGTAAGATCCGCGAGATAGATTGTAGGACGGAGCGATAGAGAGGATCGTTTTTTCCTAGGACGATAAGGGAACATAATATGTAGGAAGAGGTAAGGAGGGTAAGTTAGGGAACCTTGGTGCATTGCACCCCCTGCCATACACCAATAAGGTGCCTTGCTGGGTATTATGTAGACGTAGATGTTAGTTCACGAGAGAATATTCGGGACCGGCTTGTCTGAAAATAAATACCAGAATAAGCACTTAAAGCTTGGAAAATTGAATAATTCACTACGTACTTGTCTTTCTTCAATCGTTGCAGCCTTGTTATGGTTATCGGATGTGTTTATAAATACTTTACTTTTAAAATTGTGATAATTAAGCTATTATTCTGGAATTTATCCCGTATTGCTAATAAAGGAAATGATAGGATTGGAATTTATATTTAGGATATATGTAACTGCGGTAGCTAAAATTATTTGTTCCATTGTAACAATAATATTATCGATAAGTAAGTGAACAAAATATGATTTTTAAAAGAATGAAATTTGATGGCGTTGCACAAATGTCTTAATTTATCGAATTAAAAAAGGCTTACTTGGTAAGTACAGAAAAACATTTATTTAAAATAAAAACAATCTAGGTTGCGTTGCCGTGCAGCATCATCAGGTTGATGATGTTGCACAGCAACGAAACCTAGGTTTTTTTCAAATAAAATTTTTAGTGGAATCACCAAGAAAATCTTTTTTATTTCGACAATGTGAAGAAATTCCATCAAGTTACGCCCGAGACTATTAACTTCTCTTATTTGATAATTTTTATGTTCCTACGTATGACCTGTAATACCTTATGTGATCTCCAATAAGTTATAAGGAGACTCGGAACTTCATCACGGGAAAAACCTCGACGTAGTATTCTCACCAAAGCCCATTTCTCACAATCAGTGGCAACCAAATGTATTTTTTTCCATTCATATTTGTCTCTTCCTTAGGAGGTTTTTTTACGCTCCCTTCGCAGCCAGCTTTCTCCCTCTTTCTTTTTTCCTCTCTCACGCCCACACAACAATTCCTCGCGCAAAAAAATAAGAAAATCTCCTTGGCAACCATTTCGTGTATCCTTAAGGCGAGGTTCAATATTTTATTCATTCCCAGCCTAAGGAGACGGTAAACAGATTGACCCATTCAACGCCTCCTTTTCCTACGTCATTTTGCCTCGTCTCAACCTCAATAAGTGTGTGTGTGTGTGTGTGTAGAGTGCCTTAATTACATACCCTAAATGTAAGCATCGTGTTCTACACCTACAGACAAGCAAAAAAGTTCATATAAACATATAGTCGTAACCGCTTCGTTAGCGAGATATGGCAATATGATAAAAATAACTCGATAGTTTCCCCTTCTAATCCTTTCCCTTCCCCTCTCGTGCTTTGTCGGCAACAATGGCAACAACGTGGAAGCGCCGCGACCCGGAGGAAGCAATCATTCAGTCACACAGGGTTACTGTTCTCGTAGGCACGTTACGTATAGAAGAATGGCGCATAATGCGGACTATTCATTAGACGAATGAACAGATATGATACTGCTGTACGGAGAAGTAGAGCGTAACAGTGCAGTCGCTGCACGTCTTTACGCCGAAAGGTATCCGTAACGACGGCATCCAAATCGCAGCTTGGCGCAACAGGGCTCAGTTGTGCATTGACTGTAATGGTGGACAGTTTGAACATTTTTGTAAACCATTTGTAACTGACCAGATGCCGTTCTGTTCATAGCTAATAAACCTCTGATCCAGAACTACGTTATCTGTCTACTTTTCTTTCCTTGTGCTTCCTGTTGCCATATCTTGCTAACTAAGCGGTTGCGACCATATGTTAATATGAACTTTTTTGATTGTCTGTAGGTCTAGAGCACATGCTTATATTTAAGGTATGTAATTAAGACTCACCCTGTAAATATACTCCTTGCGCTCTCCTTGTCCTATTCTGCGCGTCAAAACCTCGTCACTTCGTTTTATTAGCTACGTTTTTTCCGCTCCATCGCATTTACTCCTACCCGTCACACTCCCTTTTCCGTTTGCTTAGAGAACGAACTCCACCCAGCAAAAAATCCCACCTCACCTTCTGTAATGATATTTAAGATTGTTTTTATAATCAGTGTATTTATTTATTTCTTATTTTTATTCTTATTACGATTATATTTGTTATTTTTGTTCCATCTTTCCATTTATTTCTCTGTTCCTATTCATTTTCTTCTTGTACAATTTCTACCTTTCTCTTTCTCTCTCTCTCTCTTTTGATTGTTTTCGCTGTCTTCTGTCTTAATGTCATCATATTGTCATGGTTTATTGTTAGATCAGTGTTTCTCAACCGAGGGGCGTAAGAGGATTCCAGGGTAGGCATTACCCAAAATAATCCTATATAAAATTTTGGAAGTGTCCGTCCGTCCGCCCCCTTGAAATGGTGAAAGAATAGCGTTATCCGCTTCGCACTTTTGTTTAAGCATCGAAATTTTTGCTGTAGCAACGTCTAACTTGATACATAACAACGTAAATATTTACGGATAGTTATTCAGTTAATAGATTTTGAGAAGTGTGTCTATCGATTGATCAAAGCAATTGGATCTTGTTTCATCGTTTTAATGCTGGATTCTTACTTTTTTAAGTAAAACTCTTATATTAAACGTATATAATGCTCATTAACGCAAATAGGCTCACGCATAAATTTAAAATTATAGGAGAAAAAGGGCATAGGCTATTTTTTTTACAAATTACATTGTTATCTTACCTTCATTGTTAATCTAAATAAATGGTCGTATTGATTGTTATAAAAAAGTACATATAATTCAATAAAAAGAAACAAAGAAAATTAAAAACACAAAAAGTTGGCGATCAATTATTGTGTAGCATTTTGAACATGTCTTTTAAAATGCAGATTTCTAACTGACTTCGCATAGTAAATTGTCAGTACGCGCACACAGCCACGCCCTCGGCGATATTCGAACCCGCGAACCTTACACTGGGAGCCAAATACTTAAAAATCCTATATCGTGGAAATGCATTATTAGAGTTAAATATGAATTATTGAGATCAACTTATTTAAACACTTCTTAATTTTTTATAAATTATTTGGAAAAACCCGAGCAAACATTTCGCGGGTACAGCTAGTTTTTTTCCTAAAAACAGCAAGGATTTGTGCCCAAAAAGAAAGCATAATATTTTGTGTCAACAGCGTGTCTGAACGCCTCACGAGTTGGCCGACTTGAAGTTGCCACGAGTGATTACTGTCGTAATCTTGTGTCTAATCGTCAAAATATTATTGTTTTATGTTAAGCTGGAAAGTGTTTACAAGGTATGTTGATACAAAAATATGCCTAATTCAAAAAAATGATTCGTTTTATATTATTCTAATCTTGTGTTCGGTTGATCTCGGTCAAAAAAAACTAATAAAACAAAAATTGCAAATATTCTTTTGATAAAATCCTTAAAAACGTAAAAGAAAAAATTCTGTGGGAGGGAGACGTGGGGATTTTAGATGATCATCGTGGAGGGGAGGGGGGCGAGACGAAAGAGGTTAAGAACCACTGGCTTTGATCGTTTTTGTCCTTGGCCCACCTTAGTCTTTGTCACTCCCGTATTCTCCCAATTTCCTCTCAATTTTTCGCTCCCTTTCATTCCAATATTCCCCTTCGCTATCCACCATTTTTCCCCTCTAATATTCGCACGATTTCACTCCCACACACCCCGATATTCTTCTTCTCTTCTCGCTGCGACTCCCATTTTCACATATTTTCTTCCTTGCTTCCCGCCCCATTTCATCCTCTCCCTCATTTATTTTATTTTGCATTACTTCCATAACATTTTCACTTTGTATTTATTATTCCTCTTTTTTCGCGTTCAATCCACTCGCTTCCCGCCTTCACACCTCTCCCTCTTCCCAGTTCGTCTTTCCGCGTCTTCCTTTCACGCCATATCCCCTTCATAAAACTCATCCCGTCTTCACCATCTTCATCCCCCTCTCTCTCTCTCATCTTTCACCCCTTTCCACGGATCCTCTCCTCCCCTCCTATCATGTCCCCGATGCCTTTCCAGTCACCTCCATTTCCGACGACCCTTCCCATATTCCCTACCCCTTACTCCTATCCCGTCTTCCCTATCCCCAATCTCTCACTCCTCCACACCCTGAATCTTTTCCTCGTAGAGCCCACCTCGCCTCATTGAACCGGCTGAATTCTTCAAATCTTTTTTTTTCAGGTCGAAAATATGGCGATGAGGGGTAAACGAGGGAGGGTTCACCTCATTTTTCCCCACAAGCTGGAATAAATCACTCAAAGTAAAGCGTTATTCATTTTTTCTCTCTCTTTCTCTCTTCCCTGTACTCTCTCTCTCTCCCTCTCCCACCCTTTCTTTCTCTCTCTCTCTCTCCACTTGAAGGAATTTTTTTTATCCCTCCATCCTCAGTCACTCACTCTCTTCCTCTCACCCGCTAGGGGGAAAAAATATTCCCGAGTGGTTTCAATCGGAACGTCATCGGCTCACTCGTCCGTGAAAATTTCACCCTGTGAATCATCGGCTGTCTTATTCAGGAAGGGCTACTTTATTTGGCTTTCTTTTCTATACGTTTTTTATATTATTCTCTCGCACGTGAGATGAGGAAGGTTATATATATTATTTTTTTTTCGCTTGTTTTCGATCGGTGGTGATGGAGAGGGTATCGAAAGCAGAGAATCTATCTCTTTTCTCTCTCTCTCTCTATCTTCCGAATCATTCATCGTGAGAGAATATCGACCTTGGAGGAGGGAAATGTTGAATGAATTTAATTCCAGCAAACGTGGAGATGGAGGTCGCGTCGTATTTGTTCCATTGAAAGTCTCCATTATAATATTTAGCCTGTAGATTGAATTAAAGTTAATAAATGTTTTTTTTTCTTCTACCTTCGCGTCACGAAATAGGAGGAAGGCGGGTCAGGAGTGGTTTATGCCTGAGTGATTCGATAAAGCATCGCGAACATTTTGAGCTTTAAAATTTCTTTTCGGTGGTAAGAAAAACGGAATGTGAAGATTTTTCTCCATCGGGATTCTAGGATGTGTTTAACGAGAGAATCTCGTAGCATTGCTTTTCTTTCTTTTATCATAAAATCGTTAAAGGAGTATATCCAATGTCATCGATTAGCGAAGAAGATGAGCGTACTGGAAGTTTATTTCTATGCTTTCTATGTTACATTAAAATATTGGAATATCATTTGCAGTGCAAACGCTAAAAGGTATTTTTAAAGCAGCACATCCGCGGTCAAATCTTACTTACCTGTACGCAAAGTAATTTACCTTCTTTTTATACCTTCAACCTTTCGTTTTCAGTTGTACATTGCAAGGATAATTTACTTAAAATGCCTTTATTTCTCTCTATAACCGTATTTTTTTTTATAAAAAATAGAGTATGGTTAAACAACGAATAACATGTAAGGAGTCAAATCATTAGCTCACTTTATGAAGTTACATAGTGGTCAATATCTATTCTATATATATATATATATATATATATATATATATGTATATATATGTATTTGTTAGTTAAGTGGACTTCAAATAGAAATGAGTCCCGAGACAGAGATTTCACCCGACATTATTCTCCACATCGAAACCACGCACATTTCCGCCTGTATTTAGAAGTTATTTCGATTTGGCAGAATTGGGCGTTTAGGAAAAAATGGAAAACGTACCGAACACGTTCGATTAATAATAATTAGTATTTCAAATGTTCCAAATAAAGAGTAACGCAATTGCTTGAATGAATGTTCTAGAACTATTTTCGTCAATCATAGTTTAAACACCGAAAGTTTTATAAGGCTTACGTTAGATATCGTAAATATGTACTGCAAATGCACTCCATCAGCGTTCCACGCTGTTACTGCTTTGTGTTATATGTTATTTAGAATAATTTTAACTTTCAACGAACGATTTAACCGAAAATAATGCACTGAAAATCTGAGTGGAATCTAACTAGAATGAGCTATACCTCGTCTGCTCCGTAATAATGAAGGGCTAATGTAAACTAATTTTCCATCAGACTTTACTAATGGATAAAAGGATTTCGACATATCCCAGGAAGGCCTTCAATCGATTTCATTTCATCAATCAGCTGACTGTCCTTGAGGCCGGGCTAATTCACTTTCACGTTCCTCATCACCCTCGATGAGTCCCCGAATTTCCAATGAAGGGCTTAACAAACACACCCACACCCGCCACCGCGAGCTCATTGGCGCCATCACGGTCCTTGCGGGAAACGTTGACAACGCGTTTCATGGTGCAGCTGCGTCGTGCTAACCAGCTCTATTAATAGGATTTCTTAGAACGATCTCTGCACGCGCGGAATATGCGACGCTTAAATCGAATAAATAAAAATATTTCAATAGATTCCTGTTTATGCTAGACTGTATTTTAAAATTCAGTTGTATAATGTTTTATAATGCTGGTATTTCTTTTTTGTCCGCCAGGATTAAAGGGAATTGCTTTAAAACCATGATTGTTGATCAGATTTATGTAGTCTTAGGTTTAGTCTAAAACTATTAAATTTGTGTCTAAAATTTATGTAGACAAATTGAATAGTTTTTTACTTTTAATTACTTTCGCCTCCAATTCAGTTTTAATAGATTTATAACACGAGATTTGGGTGATTCGCTTACATGGGTGTGGTGGAATAAGAATGTGCAGAAACAGATGCAAAATATATAAACGTGCTTAAAGAAAGATAAGAAACGGAAATAGAAATGTTATCAAGCTTGTTAATCTGGATTTAATTTTATGTCATTAATGACGTGCTTGAGCTAGTTTTACAACCACGCAAAACTGCAATTTCGTCAAATTATGTTACCAAGTGCCGGCTTCCATCCAATTAGGAAATTCCATCCCTTTTGAAAAATCCTGCATGTAATAGTTTTTCTGCTAAATATGTTTCGTAATATATAAAGATGGAGAATTCCGGTATGGTGGTGTAGTATAAAAGGAAGTTTAATTTCGCTTTGAGTGGAAATTAATATAGGGAACGGGAAAATTTTGGCGAAAATTGCCGCAATTACATGCAGCCAGGAATGCCATCTTGGATGCCGTAATTTGAGAATTAGCGGAATGATAAATAACGTTGCCAAAGTGGAACCGTCTCCTTAGAAAGGATTTCCAAAAATTTAGCCCCTAAATCATAATAAACAGAAAAAATCTGATGTGGGCAACACATGACTTTCTCCATATTTGAGGTATAGATATTTAAATTATTATGAATAGCATTATAAGGAAAAATTTTTATTTCGTATCGTAAAAGAATACAGTCGTCCTTATTGCCGTATAATATATTTTGAATATGTTTACAGAATTCACCGCTACATGGTCGTTGCGCTGTATACTGGAAATTAAGAGTAAGTTACGTATCTCCGAAATGGATGGTTCTACGAAAAATTGTTTCAAACAAAACTTGGAAGAAATATTATTCTCTACAGCTTTGGTCCTCACGAAGATTACCAATAACGACGTTTTTAAGGAGATATTTGACGGAAATCGAAAGCACCGTTTATTTATAAATAATTCCTAAACAATAACGGCTATGAAAAAGTGTTTGAAATAAAAGATGTAGGAAATTATATTTTCTACATTTTTTGTAATGCTCAATGTATATAATAATGATGTATTATCGGAGAAATATCGCAAAAACCGAATCGGGTTTCGAATAAACCTCGACTTCCGGTAAACCGGTATTCTCCAAAAACTAATCAGTTCTTTGTGCTCATGGTAAAGTGTTATAGTATATGAAATTTGGTATTAATATGACAAGTACTTTTTTATTTAGAGCGCCTACAATCACATACATCCATCGATCCACACACATCATTCCGAAAATAGTGTAAACGTTCTACGGACCTCAAAACGTGTATTTCCGTTGAAATCTCGAAGTCGATCTTTTCCGTGATCACAATACTTTCCCTATACTAGTTATGGAGAAAGTAAAAACGGACGCAAAAAGTGATAGATTAACGTAATTAAGAAGAAATTTTATGATTAGCACTCATCTGCGCCTGCCATACGCCATTTCAACTATTCATAAAATCACGTTAATCGTCTTGTAATTTACAAAAAATTAATTTATTTCTTCGCTTTTAACAAAATAACTTCTAAAAATAATAATAAATTAAAAACGAGTTCTTCGTTGCTGAAGTAGTGTACCACTCAATATAATGCCTATGAATGATATTTAAGTGTTCCAGTTCGATTTTTACCAATGTTTTAACAGTGGCTATCTAGATTTCTTGGTGTTTTCCCACATATCTATCTTTTGTGTTCTTATTTTCTTAAGTTGAAAAATGTTAGCAAATTTTTCATTTTTAAATAAGTTAAATCGATATGCGAATTCGTCACTTAATAACGATTGGCTACACAACTTTGTTATATTTTGAAAGGAGAACTTAATCCAATCTGAAGCTGAGAAAAATATTCTGTATATTAATCAAAAAGGCCACTTTTCGAATGGATAGCGGCGATTAATTTATCAGCATTGAAAATTTAGTACCTGTAAATATTCACAGCTAATTAATTAATGAGTTAATTGTAGAAGTGTAGGCGTGTATTTGATTGTTTAATAAACTGTTATTTTTGTCAACATGCTAGGCTTCGTTTGAATTCTTGATGGTTATTCTGTGTGTAGAATTCAAATAATTTGTTGAACTCGTAAGAATCGCATGAATGTAATACATTGATCTGGCAAATCATATTATTATATTCATGAAACACTAGGAAATATGGAAAATGTTGAAAAAATCTGCTGTGACCGTGAATTTTTTCACCTGTTTCCATATTTCCCATCATTACAGCTTATGCCTGTCTCATAAGGATCTTCTGATTATTCATTCCATCAATCCATGAAATATTTTACTGAATTCATGAATAGTACAGATTAAAATTTAAAATGTCTATCGAAATGACCTAGCAATTTGCTCTATCATTATCAGCAAGCAATTAACCTGTGGGCAATGAGTAATTAAATGTCTTATAATACCAACATGTAATATTCGTAAATCTGTTTATGGTAACTGTAAATTTAGCTGAAATATTCGATATATAACTGGCCTGAATAGGAAGAATTCCAGTCATTCTGCTTTTTTGTCATTTATAGAATAAAGTAAATATAAGCCAAATATGTTTTTCTTTAATTTTATTATGTTAGAATGTCCTTAAATATATGTAAATTACCTTTTATTACGCGGTTTACGTCAAAATATTAAGGAAATCTTATAAAGCAGGCCCTTTAAATGAAACTGCGATAGAATCATATGAATTCTTCTGTGCATGCATTCCTTATGTGAAGTTGAAATAAAAATTCTAAAACACAGTTACATATGCACAAGCCACTATGACGTAATCACTTAATCACTAAATATTTCGATCCCTGTAAAGATTCTTCTATTATTTATGCCATCTCCCTTCCTTCTCAGCAGCCAAACCTTACGCTGCCAGTTAAATCCAATCTCTTAGAAAAAGAAAACGAACGGTTCCCATTGTAATCCCACCGTGTCGTCTTTTCCTTTGGAGGCGATGAAACGAAACCCTTCAAAATTGCCACCCGCTCACATAACTCCACTGCTCCAACCAATATTCCTCTCACGCGAGCTGAGCTTGTTTTGTTTCGGCGTTTCTCGCTCTTTCCAACACCTAATTATTTTGCCTTGATTAATATCGTAAGGGAAAGCTTTTGAGGAAGAAGTTCACGGGGGAGGTAGGCTGCGTGTCGTAATTTATCGTCCTTATTGGAAAGTTTTGTGTATAGCGTGGCGGTAATAAGGAATATGAGGCTGTTTTTCATAGGGTTTTCAGATGTCGCGTCTTTTAATTTGAAGTATTTCTCTTGGAAGGCGGCGTTATCATTCCGAAATTGCATAGTGTTTTGGGGAAGCCTTTAGGTAATAAACGGGAACTCATTATTTGTGGAATGGAATCTCCATGCTCTTCAATTCTAACAGAAATATTTCCCATATATTTATCAGATTATCAACCTATACGCAGATAAATCAGGAGTTTCAAAAATTCTTCTGTGGTAAATATGTCTTTTATTATGGTTTAATTTAAAGCAAAGTGAAAAGCAAAAAGTTTTGGAACATGCATTAAAAAATGGTGCAAGTGAAATAGTTTATAAACATTCATATAACTGTAAAATTCATTCTAGTTAACAAGAGGAGGAAATCGATGGTGTGTTTCTTAATAGGTTGACAATCTACTAACGTCTATACTATGTATTCTAAAAAGTTATTATAAAAGAAAATCCATCTATAGTACTTTTGGATAAAATTCCCCAAAGAGATCCGAATAGAAACGTGCATATAAGAAAATAGGTAAAGTGAATTAAAACGTTTTAATTAAACTAAAACTTTACAGCTCTGCACGTCAGTTGTTGTAGGAATGCCCATTCTGGAAGAGATAAAAAGGAAAGATTAGTTTTGAGAAATTTTTTCAACAATTGTTAACATTAATTACTTAATTTAATTTGGGTCTACTAGACATTATAGGAATTTTACGGTGCTATTCTATTTGATTTTAAATAGGAATTTCTTCCGCTATCATCGTAATCGAATGTTATGGTTATTAAGTAATAATTAATTCTTACCCTGGATAAAATCATTTTAATTATATGACTTACGAAATCCGTTCTTTGGAAGCCATAACTCTTTAAAAAATCGGTACAACATACGTTGTACAAACTTCCTCATATACTAATGCGTCGCTTAGATATCTTTAGAAAATGACAATCGTATGAGCCTGTTTTTAGAAAATCCAATTTTTGTAAACGTTGCCCAAGAATAAACTAGCCTTATATTCATTCATTGAGAAAAATAAGATACGTAGTATTATTGTAGATGTATACTCAAGTAACTGTACGAAATTTGATAAAAACCGTTATAGCCGTTTTTGAGAAAATCGAATTATTGTTAAAGTTGCCCAGAATAAACTAGCCTTATATTCATTTTTTGATAAATATGAACTATACAGTATTATTGAAGACGTAAACTCAAGTAACTGTACAAAATTCGATCAAAATCGTTGTAGCCGTTTTCGAGAAAATTGGATTGTTGTTAAAAATGCGGAGAATAAACTACTCTTAATTATTGATCAATGTCAACCATTTCTAAGTATACTCTGCTCAGTATGATGAAATGCTCAAGTAAGAGATTTCATTCATTTTCGTTCTACCGTCTAGGCTCCAGAGCCAGTAACAGACAGCCAGACGGCATTGCGAAAACCACTTTCGGATTCAGCGACACCGTAAACGTGTATTTCCGTAAAAATCTCGAGGTCGAATTTTTTCGCGAAAACAATACTTTCTCGATACTTCGTATGAGAAAGTAAAAAAGATGTGATGCGTTTAAGTTTTCAGCAAAATTCATTAATTTATTTCCACTTCTTATCAGTAGCTACGGGAAATTATTTAAAAGGTGAAGAATCGAAATAAAAAACAGAATCATTTAAAACGAACGTATATGACACGCTTGCTACAATACTACCTACAATACTATCCATATCACGAACTTCAGAGTGAAGTCCACTGGAAATCAAAGTACGTACTTCATCAGACAGTTCGATTTTTCTTTTCATTTATAAGTAGACATGGATGGAGTATTAGCTCTTACTGCCCACTTTTATGTCAAAAAATCACTTTATTTTGATTTTTCCGGTTTCAGAAAAGTCGTGCGCGAATAAAAAAATGTGAAACGGCAAAATAAACTAAATAAAACGAACAGGAGTGCTGGAATGCTTTTGACAGATGTAAAAAAATGTTCTTTATTTCAATCATAAAAAATGTAAAACTGTTGGTTCGGGGTGGACGCTGTCGATCCTTTGAAATTAATAAGAATTATTCATCGGCTTATATGGAAATACTTCTATAAATCGGTCTGTTTCTGCTACTGATAAAGAAAAAAATAGAAAGTAAATGGTGTCGTTTCATGAGTTAAAGCACTTTATATCACGCGGATGTAAGATTTTTTTTCGTATAAAATAAACTTGTCGTCTTTAAAAATTTCAACGAATTTCCTGCATGTTATGCAAAATACACAACAGCAATATCACAGCGTGTCATCAATATTTTGGAAATAGTATGCGCCAACCTTAACGGAAGGATATATGAAACATGCTTAGCTAACATAAAACGCTTCCTCATAAACAAGAGCTTGAATTTCGCTCCATCAGTTTATGGTTGAAAAATGTTTCATTTTCTCCCATGACAACGAAACGGATATTATTCTCCTCGTCACTCGGCAACACGCCGTTAAGTGTGGAAATATCCACGCAAATCGGTTCTCATTATTTCCGAGCTAAGCTTACAGTGCGCTGTTTCCTCGTGTGTGACGTAGCTTTGTATCCGTCAGCCCAGTCGGCTAACGGCACAGTTTAAAAAAAATCCGCTATCGTAATACAAAGCGATAAGTCTTCGTTCGGATAACGGATGAAAAATTTAAAATCTCGCCGTTTTATTTAACTTGGTGAACCTTTCATTTGATATATACATTGTCTTTCAGAGTTACAAAAATATTATTCCCCTACTGACGCGCGCAAAGGGATTCATCGTGTTACAATTTCCCCTCTTTCCCATCGAAATACAGGTGCGTGATTGTGGTAATTAACGTAAATACCCGTGAATATAATGCACTTTTTAAAAAATGAGTTGGAAAAAGCGGTACTTGCAATACAACGGTATATGATTATTTCCAGAATCAAAAGACAAAAATTAATATCCATGAATTACAGTAAATTTATTTAAATAGTAATGTAATATCCCGTATAAAAAGACGAGTACGTATGAATAAGATGTTAAAATGCATTCTCCCTCCTCTCCCTATTTCACTTTTCCCTTAAAAATTAGCCATCTCCCTAAGCCTGACGGAATTGCGAATAGATAATTATCTATAGATGGTTATATGCCCCTGGGTCTTATACCGTTGATGGGGACGATTGTGACAGACTCAAAGCTCATTGTTTAAATATATCGTGAAAACCTATAAACTTAATGGTAATTTTTAACTTATAAGCAACAAATTATGCGTGGAACGAGCTATAGTCAGTTATTATAAAGGGAGTTATTAAATTAGAATGCAAATGGTCTATACGTGTACAATGTACACATTTAAAAAAACACAAAATATAAAATCCGTGAAATTCCTGATTTGTGTTTCTTGGCGCAAGACTTTTGTATCTAGCCAGTGGTAAAGCCGCCCCTGCCAGAATCTGTCCCAAGTTTCTAGAATACTTATGCATCTTATATGCGACTGAATTAAATAGTTGTAGTTCAAAACTTCGCTGTGCCCTATACTCGGGTGCATACCGCATAATCATCGCTCTTTGGATTTTTAAATAAAATATAATCGGACTCGATTTAAAAGGTTGTTTTGGAGATCCTCTATTGTTTTCCATTCCTATTCATATACTAATATAAAAACATCATATTTCGTTTCGCTAAAGGCTTATTTACATGTTACACAGAACATTTTAAATTCATGTTATTGACAAATGGATCCCACAAATAATAATTACTTTATTCATTTTTCAGGGAATATTGAAAATGGTCAATGAAATAACAATGTCAGAAAGTTCTTTGAAGTAATTTGTTGATCAAAACATGACAGGACTTTGTTATACAGGCCATTCTCAGCTTGCGACTCTAATGCGTTCTGAAAATCGCATCGTAAGTCGAATATAAATGTTTCCATGTTAAAAATTGAATTACCTTCCAGAACCTTGGAAAAAATATGTTCCAAGCCCCATTTAGGCTATAAATTAATATTTTTTAGAACAAATGAGTATTATATATTATATAATAAACAATTTAAGACTTAAAACAAAAAACAAATTAATACCTTCAATGCGAAAGAGTAGACTCGTAGTTCATCGGATGTCGAATATCGTATATTTGGGGTACGATATAGGATGTCGATTTCGAGGTATCAGTGTATTATTGTCCTAAGTCCGGGTTGATCGTAAGTCGGGAACTGCCTGTCCTTATCAACTTATAGTTAAGGTGGATAATGATAACCTTATAATAACAAATTTCAACTATTTTTATGATATGGAAAATTTACATCGTGTTAGGATCAGAAGTCATCAAGACTTGTTGTACTAAACAAGTCTAACAAATACTGTTTTAAATTACGTATAAGAGTAAAATGACAATCATTGCGGAATTAAAAAATCACACAATGAACATTTAACACAGTATTATGTTAACTCATGAAATATCATTCCCAATTCTCAATATCATTATTTTCATGTCATTACAGGTTTATATAAGAAAGAAATAAAACTTTCTTGTGTAAAAGTTTCTAGACTAAAAATTAAATGCTATTTTTTAATTAATGAGTCGTGTTATACATCATGTTAAGGGATAATGCAGACAACAGATATATTTGTACTGAAACAACACAATAAACTTCTTCGCTTCGCCGAGTAAAATATTCCGCAAACTTAAATTTTGTATCAGCATAAGTTTGATTTCTAGTCTTAAACCAGAAATAAATCCTTTTCGTTTCGTCTTTACGCGCTAGTAAACGTCAACCGCGTAGATAAGATTGAATAAATGAACGGCCGTGTTTGAACGTGAGTTTTTTTGTACTTTTGGGACGCGCCTGCTTGCACGTGTATGTTGAATGCATACGAAACTTCCATTTCAACGTCATTGCTTGTAATCCGCCAACAGTCACGTCCTGGATTATGTTCCGGCCAGATTTTTTTAAATATCTTACTGCCATCTGTGATCTGAATCATTTCGTGATATAGCCGTCACTCGCTTTACATGACAGGTGAATTCCCGGAAAAACCGTGTAAATCGAAACCGCGCAAGAAGAGATTTCCCCATAGTGATAAAAGAAGTTTCATTTGAGTGCCCTACTGAGTTAAACGTGCAACAATATTGCTATAATGTATTTAATGCAACTACCATCTCCGATATAGTTTCCTTCTCCTTACAACTTAAAGTTATTTTTCGACTCCATAACCTCGAACCCCCTTATCCATATTTTCTTAAGGGAAAAGCTCCTATACGGTATTACACCAGCCGAGAAGTGTACGTATATCGTATTTACAGGCGCCAATTTCCGACTTGGCAGAAATTGCAGCCTTATTTCTTTTAAACGTCTCTCGTACCGTCCTGGAACGTAATGTTTTCTTTTCTCTGTCTTTTTCACGCCGCAGGTTTCCTGAAGACAGGTGGTCGCGGGAGCGCCCAAGGGAATTTCGGCCTCATGGATCTAGTGGCGGGTCTCCATTGGTTGAGGGAATCACTTCCTGCATTCGGAGGCGACCCGAGTAGAGTGACCGTCTTGGGACACGGAACGGGAGCATCCTTGGCCCATCTGCTGGCGTTATCTCCTCTCGCAGACGGTGAGTTTTTAAAGAGAATTAAGGTCTCACAATCAGACGGCTCGTAACGTGCATCGTGGAGCGTACTGGGTAGTCCGCAAATGGCGGGCTGCGAAAAGGGTTTAAAGATTTTTATTTTTCGCTGAAAAAACTCTGTTTTAACCGCGGAAGTTCCTGCGGTTTTTTTATGTTACGGGGAATGTAAATTATAGTACATGTTACCAATAGGAGTTTTTTATTATTATTTTAACGGTCCAACTGAGGTTAAGGGGGTTATTTTAATAGTTTTTTAGCGTACAATTCTAGCGCTAGGATAAAAACTCGGTACAACATACATTATACTTACTTTCTCATATATTCATGGGTCGTTAAGTTATCTTTAGAAAATGGATCTTATGAGCCTGTTTTTAGAAAATCCAATTTTTGTTAACGTTGCCCAAGAATAAACTAGCCTTATATTCATTCATTGAGAAAAATGAGATAGGTAGTATTATTGTAGATGTATATTCAAGTAACTGTACGAAATTTGATCAAAATCGTTAAAGCTATTTTCAAGAAAATCGGATTGTTGTTAAAATGCGTAGAATAAACTACTCTTAATTATTGATCAATGTCAACCGTTTCTATGCATACTCTGCTAAGTATGATAAAATGCCTAAGTACGAGATTTCATTCATTTTCGTTCTACCGTGTAGGCTCAAGAGCCAGTAACAGACAGCCAGACGGCATTGCGAAAACCACTTTTTCGGATTCAGCGACACCTAAACGTGTATTTCTGTAGAAATCTCGAGGTCGAATTTTTTCGCGAGAACAATACTTTCTCGAAACTTCGTATGAAAAAGTAAAAAGACCTGTTAAATTCTGGGATTTCTTTGAGCATAGTTCTCGCATGAGTTTACGGCACCGATTTTCAATTTTTTCACCAGGTTTAAGATGAACCCCACAAAATGATTTAATATTTTTAAATATTTTATCATTAAGCTTATTTTTTAACTTTTTGGAAAATATTTCGCTTTAAAATTTTAGTTAGTATATATTTTATATATATTTTAGTTAATATATATTTTATTTCTAAAGTTAATCAATATTCGGTTTCCTACGTTTGAGATTGAAAAAGAATAGTTTTTAAGATTTGATTAAAATATAGTCTTGCTAGAATTATGAATTAAATTCATATAATAATTTAATCCACATTACAAGAAAATTACATCTGCGTTCTGCATACTTCCACGAATCCTCAGTTGCAGTGTTAAATTACGTGATATCATACATTTTTAAGTGTCTGTAAAGTAAATACTCCAGTAAAAACTTTATATTAATGTCGGATGTGTTACGTTATATTTATACACTCATTTTCAATGACAGCCTACAGCGGTAAAAAACAAGTTAGGAAAGTGTACAACGTATCACAAATGGGCGCGTTTCGTGTATGGGAGTATTAGAAAGAAATTATATACCTGTACGTAAGGGAAATAGCGTTTTAAAGTTCTTTTCCTCATCATAAATAATCCATTTTCTCCCTATTTAAAAATAGTGCATGCACACGTAAGTAAATTAAACGTTTGTTTGTGAGATTCTTTATGTTAGCAACAATGAAGAAGTAACCATACAAAAAATTTTCCAAGTTCAACTCGATTTAAGATTTTCTTGTTGGATTTTCTTGATAACGGCTACTCCCACGATCAAAATTTATAGGGAACGAAATACTCTTCTTTAATAGTTCTACAAGTTTTGATATGAGCAATAATTTACGAGATATGACGGAAAGTTGATTTTTTATCACCAATAAAGTGGTGTCCCTGATTGGCTTACGTGTTTCATTTATGCGATTTTTTTATTATATTTTATTATAAGTCCTTAATATCAAATTTCATGAAAATCCGTTCTGTAGAAGCCGAGAACAAACATGCCGACGGACGGACGGACAGACCGACGATAATAGGCGCTCCCGCTGGAAGCGAAACGCTCCTAAAATGGCTATTCTATCAAAACTGTCACACAGACTTTTATTGATAACAAATACAAGGAGCTTATTTGTAGAAGCTTAAGTGATAATGGCGTAATTTTAAATGCAGCTTTACTGTTTAATGGGATTAATTATTGATAACACTGTGGTTATTTTTCATTATCGATTTATCAAAGCGTTATGAAGAATAGACATTTGCCAATGCATTGAAGTATTTTAGTACCATTAATGCGGCCCCCCGACAAACAAAGCTGTTCATTGAAAATTCCTGTATCGCTCCGAGCTTAATTACAGAGGTATGGCATAATATATAATTTCGCAGAAGCTACAAAATTTTACCATATATAGTAGCTCTACCGCAAAAATTCGTTTTTATGTTAACTTCCTCGACGGCGCTCGCTTAAAAAGGATACGCTGAAAAACAGAAACCTCATCCTCTCATAATTTTCCTCCCAATTTAATATCACTCTCTTTCTCCCTCTCTCTCTCTCTCTCCCGTGTACAACGCATCCTTTTAGCGAATTAATTTTTTCGCGCCCATGCCGCCGTGTCGCCCTTTTATTTTATTTTAATTTTACTTTCGTCGCTTCGTCCTCGCAACGGCGTACGCACGAACCGATACACATATAAAACGAGAAAAAATGTAGGAACTTTGAGAAGAAGAACCTGTCGTGGTTTTTTTTTCGGAAAAGGGAGCGAACTATAGAGCGAACCCAGTTTTGTAATCCCGAAGAAAAAAAGGGGAAAAGAGTGCCATGTAGTAGTATAGCCTCACGTATAACATCAGACAGGAAAGGATCCCATCGTTATGGGGTGGAAAAAAGGAGGACTAGACTTGAGGAACGGGATAAAAATAAAATAAAAAAATAGCAAATATTGGAAAGAGAGAGTGAGAGAGAAAGTAATTGGAAGATAGCGGAAGGTATGGATAAGAGGGGAAGGACTTGGAAAAAGTTAAGGTGAAGGAGATGGAAGAATGATAGAGATGGAGAGGTGATGGTGGAGAGAGTTGGAGGTGAGAGAAAGGAACAGAGGAGAGAGATAGATACTCGTGTCTTTATTTGGGAGGACGAGCTTTGGTTAATCTAAACACATTCGTCTTTCACGTCAGAATAAAATATGATACACAGTAATAACCACCGCTATATTTTTGTGTCTGTCTGTTCCTTTACGCACGCCCACATTTCTCAACTATTCCGACAAATTTTGGTACGGTTATAGGGAATACCAAGGGGAAGGTCAACACTGGGCTTTAGTGTCCGTCTGTCCGCTTGATTCAAAATGGCGGCCGATTTAAACATTAAACTACGCGTATTTTCCCGAGTCCTACTGATGATTTGTATAAAATTTGATGCGATTATGGATAGATCCCAGGAATAATTCATACGTGGTTTTTTTCTCTCTGTCTGTTTTATTCAAAACGGTGGCCGATTGAATTCTTAAATACCATGTATCTTCTAGAATTCCGATCGGATTTTAACCAAATTTCCCGGGCAACGCCAGGTATTTGAGCTAGTAAAATAATAATAAAATAAAGATCAAGAGAAAAAAAATCGATGCTAACTCTGCAAAAGATGGCGTAACATATAACAGAGGTGAATAAAGTGAAATTCTACTCCTAGTCATATAGTGTAGTATAGAAAGATACTTTGTGTGTTTACGCGGGTAAAACCAATAACGAAAATAATGCTCGCTTTAGGTGAAAATCGCATGCGAAAGAACACCCGTAAGAAGAGGTAAATGAAAAAATCAACGAAGTCAACTTTAATCAACCAAAAAAAACGTCATACCTAGACCGCAACATTAAAATTACATTTTAAATCACAAGATAAGAAAACATAAAAAAATGAAAAATACATACATAAGGAAAGAGATTGATGAAAAAGTTATATTCACCCGAAGGCCAGTTTTTACATCAACGTTACTATTAAAAAAAAAACGTGTACAAATATACAAATGCAAAATCCTGAGTACCCTGTAAAAACTGAAGTATTCATTTAAAAAGTAGCGCGTTTTAACATACGACAGAGGGTGAAGAGAGACTGAGAGAATGGAGAAGGAGAGTGAGGGAAGTTGAAAGAGACTGATTGTGAGATAGAGGCAGCAGACGAGAAGATTGGGAGAGAGATGGAGGGAGAAATACACAGAGACACAGGGACTCGGGACACTTGACTGATGCTTCCGTAAGCACGAAAGAGACAACCGCGTAATGCGTGTCTAACTAAATAATGACAAGCAGTAATCTAATCAAACTGATGGATTTATGTAGGGGCAAATAAACGAAGACGGGAAGGAGAGTTGGAGCAAGCTAGACTGATTACTCTTGTTTACGATGGCAGCAGTAGGGCATAACTGACGAGAGAAGTCATCGAGGAAAGGAGTTACAGACTAGCGAAATATAGGTATAGGCGGTTGCTTGGATTAATATAAGAGAGGGAGACACACAAACGACTTTATTGAGGACGAAATTGAGACTATATAGTCCCTTCTTACATTTAACGCTACGTTATTAATCACAAATGGGAATAAAAAATAATAACATATAAACACATTGGCAAAAATAAAAAATCTGAAACTAAACAAAAGAAGAAAACAATTAAGAGAGAGAGAAAATGATCGGAAATGGATATAAATAAAGAGACAGGGAGAGGAGAAGGAAGATGGAGAACAAGGAAAAGAGAGGAAACATCAAGTTAAAGAGAAAGGGAAAAGTCGATAAAAATGCTTAGGGAATGAGAAACTGAAGAGGAGAAAGAGAATGCGAATAGAGGTGTGTGAGGTACGGGGAGATAGGCGTTTTGAGAGGTTGAAGAAAGAGACAGTGAGTCGCGCAGTCGGTAAATGAAAAGCTTGAAGAGGAGAGGTATTGTGGGTTAAGGAAGAGACTTGAACGAATGAGGTAAACAGGTAAAAAAAACGATTAAAAAAGAAATTAACTGTGAATGGTGGAAATTCATCGCGTAACGGTACACACACACACACACACACGAACAATATATAATAAGAAAAGTCTTTCGGCGCAGAATCCTTCAAACGGGAGTGAGGTTTGAATAGCGAGTAGCAAAAGTAACTGCTTTTATTCTCCTCCGCCCTATATCTCACTCTACCACTTGCGCGTTTCCCCTTGTGCACGGCAAGGGAGAGAGAGGGGGAGCACTTCGCAGGAGTTGTTTGGGTAAATACGTACGTTTCTGCCTCCGCAACTCGCATCGATCTGAGAATTCCTCTCCCCACTCGAGCGCTGCTTACCTTCCCTTACACTTCCCCTTTGTCTCACTTTGCCCTCCTCTTCCGATCCAGATCCTGTAGTCCTCTTTCCCTTTCCCTTTCTTGCCCTATGCGTATAAAGTAACTGCTAAATTCCAAGGAAAGGGTGTGGGTAAATATTTATTCATGAATAGAACCGCGGTGGAATGATATAAATTACCTGAAGGACTACTTATTCCCTTACCAAGGAGTGAAGTTTTTCAGAAATAGATTCGAAGTATAGGTACTATTATTAAATGTGAAAGTTTTATTAAAACTTTTTGTACATATATTTGGCTTATATGAGTGGAGATTGTAAAATCATTTTATGTGTATTATGTGAGTGGGAGAAGTAGGGTGCTTATATATAGTGAGTATTTCACGGTCCCAACAACTACTTTCGCATTCTTGAGGGTCTACCATGAACATTCAAAATGCCGACACAACTCTCTAAATTTCCATCATTATGTCTGTGTAAATTTATCTACATTACTAAAGTTAATATTATTCCATTTCTATATTAATTTTATCGGTTTCATCTCCTTGTAATATTTATTAATAATAATAATTTCGTTTTTGTTTTAAGAATGATTTGTTAGGTTCTCTGAAAAAAACAGCGTTTCCGTTGTTCACTTTCTTCGTGTTAAATTTCTCTCATGCCATTACCCTATACTATTTTCATGTAACAAAAATGGTGTACCTAATAATCTTACATAAATATTTCCGAAAGTTTGTGTCTCATTATACAAGCCCAAAGTATGAGACCTAGAACAACCAAATTTCCTACGGTTCTTACAACATGACTTGGTGAATGACCACGGTTTGGTCAACCGGGATTGTCAGTTTCACATAAGATAACACGTAAAAATCACTTTATTGACGTGCAAGCTCTTATTCTTTTGAATTTGAAATTATTTAAATTTAAGATACGAACTTGGGACGAAAACATGTACTAAGCTGAAAAATCTACGTAAAATGTAGTTTTTCATCATAAAAACTCATTTTAATAGGTTTGTAACAACGTCTACTATTAAGCATTTTCAAGTGAATCAATTTGATTCAATATTAATTTTAAATTTCAGTATTCTTAAAAACTTAGATATGCATAAATTAAAAGATAAAATAATTCCTAAACAAAACTAAACAGTGTATGTTCGTGGCATAACACAGTAGCTTCTGGGTATTTTGGGTGGCATACGTTTCAGGGGCAGAGTGTGTAGGTTGGGTGGCATAACATCTAGACGCAGTTGTAATATTGTTGCTGGTGTACACATTAGGCACAACCTGTGTTATCTGGGTGGACTAAATTAAGGAGGAATCGAGTGTAGGTTTTTGTGGTATACGTCGTACGGGTAGCCCATAAGTTGGGTAGCATAAGACAAGAGGTTTTAATGTAAGTTTGATGACAGATTTTGTGAGGGGAATAAAGTAATATGGGTGGCATCTGATGCACTTGGATGCCATTCTCCTGTAGCCTGGATCATTGTGGACAATATGTAAAATGAATCATTCATAACTTAAACTCTAATAGCAAAAATATTTTCATGCTGACAGAATAATTAGTTTTTCTGAATTCATGGTTTGCCTATTGTTTATTCAGATCATTAAGTATACTATCGACCGCTGCAGAGTTCATCATCGATTTATTCACATCTCTTCGAAAATCATTTCTGCCAATTAAACTCATCCACGGAACAATATTTTCTAACCCTAGATTTTTATAAATTAAAATACGAAAAAAATTCCCAGATGAAACTTTTCAAATAATTTTTTATTCGTAATAATTGTCTTCATTTAAACTCGAAATATAACGTGGTCGCTAAAAAAGTTCGACTTCAAAATATCGACGAATAATAAAGTTTTTGGTTCCACATAGTCCTGAAAAGCGTTTTCTTTTTAGTCCATCGATCTCTTGTCTGTCATATTTCGCGAAAATATCGACTTATTACAAAATTAAAGGATGCAACGTTTTAAATTAAAATTAAGCTTTCATCTGGTGTACGTAAACATGTTTGTCTAAAACAATAGAGTGTCCGGTTAGGACTTAATGTATTGAGGTATAATTCTCTAAGATCTAGACGCAGTTACGGAAGCTGGGTAATTAAAGTGATGTACCGGAAGCGTGCGGATGAGAAAACGTTCTAACGATATATTTCTCTACGATTCTTCGTTTTTTATATCAAAAGCTTAGTTTGATTTTATACGTAATATTTGAACTTCACGTATTCTAGGACGTAATAATAAACCCCCAAATAAAACCATTAAAGATGTTTTTCCTTAAATCTATCCTTTCTCCATCTGTACATATTATACCATGTTTTCCTTCCGCTTGCATTTTACCGTTTCACCTCTTGGTCAAATCTCTTTCGTCGCTACCTCCTTTCCATCTCTCTCTTTCACTCCCTCCTTGTAAATCTCTTCCCCCTCCTCCTTCATCCTATTCCCTATCTCCACCTATCTCTCTTTCTTTTTACTATCATGTTATCGCCTTTGCCCCCTTCAATTTCCCTCCCACCCTCTATCACTGCTCTTCACCCCCCCCCTTCATCCCCCTCCATCCGCCTCTCCCCTTTTTTATATTCTACTCCTTTTTTACTGCCGTCTCTCTCCCTTTGACTCTTTTATTTCCTACAACTTTGTATCTCTTTCCCTCTGACTCTCTGGCTCTTACGACCTTCATCTCTTCAAAATTCTCTGTCCTCTTTCTCTCTCTCTCTCACCATTCGACGTTACTCGTCTCCTTTTATTCCTTCTCCTCTTCTCCTTTGCCAACGGTTTTTTTTCCTCCCTAAAAGCTCCCGTCCACTAGCGGGCTTTTTTCATCTCGCGTGTCTCACTTTAAACTCTCTCTCTCTCCCCCACACGGGTATCTTACACGTATTTTCCGAAATGATTCCAATTTATTTGATCCGACTCGATTTTTTCTGTTGATGTAATTCCTCTCTCCATCTCTCTCTCCATCTCTCTCTCTCCATCTCTCTCTCTCCATCTCTCTCTCTCCATCTCTCTCTCTCCATCTCTCTCTCTCCATCTCTCTCTCTCCCCCTCTCTCTCTCTCTCTCCCCCTCCTCCCTCTCTCTCGTAGGCGTGTTGATTCGTGGATTGGGTTGGAAAATTGTGTTTCACCGACGCATTCGTTGCGATCTTTAATGTTGTTGTCATTTTATGTCCCACGTTTTCTTGTTCAAATTTTGTTTGTTTTAGTTTTTAAAGGGTTTATTTTACCATCGATTGTATCGGGCACGGATTGCCCGTCTGTCGCGTCTTTCATCTCTTGCACCGCTTGACGGAGTTTGATTAAATTTAGCATTTTTAGATATTTTCGGATTATGATTAAATTTAGTATGAAAGATCTACATTTAATTCTAACTTACTAATATAAATTTTGAGTTTTTTCATTACGTTAGTACTTCCACGTTTGTACAACAACAGCTTTAACCTGGTAATGTGGAAAATATTTCTATTGCATACGCTGAGAGGGCTTGTTTTTATGTAAGTTAGTTTAAACGTCTTTGAAAGGTCTGTGTGTTGTATTTATTTAATAATAACATTAATTTTTATAATAAAATTAATAGTTTTCCTTGAATGCATGCGTTATTATATATGCAAGTACCAAATCATTCGACCGTGTCCTGGGCAGGGTTCGAACCCTCGATCTTCGCATTGAGAGGTGCAGTCATGCAAACCACCACTCGATCCCTGCCGTATTCTCTCCAATATAAATTCAAATGTTTGAAATTGGAATCGCTAAAATTCAGACCTTTTTTTGCAGCATTTATTTTCTCCCCACTTTATTCTTCTATTTTCGAATATTAAGTATAAAAACAAGAAAGAATTTTTAAAAAATCGAAAATAAAATCCTTTTTGCTCTATAAAATAGGCGGCCTTAAAATAATAAAAGAAAAAATTTTCAGATTGTTTGTTCGTTATAAAAGATTTTGGTGTCATATTATTTTCATTACTGTTGCTTTACATATCATTTACGTAATAATTTCGCTTTGATAGGAGGTTTTCAAGGTTCAACTTCTTTAAAAAAATGTTTTGCTATAACTTTATATTCAAAATCAATTTCCTCCAGTTTATGGAATGAGATTTTGACGGAAATGATATGTTAAATTATAGTAATGAAAAGTACGACACCAAAATCTTTTATAACGAACAAATAATCTGAAAATTTTCTTGTATCATTATTTTAAGGCAGCCTATTTTATAAAACAAAAATATTTTACTTTTGAATTTGTTTTAATTCTTATTTGTTTTCATTTTTAAGTGCGAAAATGAATAACATTCATTGAAAAAAAACGAACGAATAATTTACCTCAATCGCTTTCTTACAGTGATTGAAGTCAAAGTTCGTGATTTTTGGAGCCTTGTGACTTCATACGACTCTAGCGCTAGTAAGCTCAGTTAAAATCACAAAGCTAATATGAAGAGAAGCCCTGTTCCGGCATTAGCCTACTTATTTCGAAATGCACCAAGGAGGAGGACCAACGGCTTTACATCCCTTGAGAAGGATGAAGCGTTGATTCGGGTGCTCTCCTCTAAACGCATAAATAGGGGGCCGCAATATCTATTGAAAAAATGCAACTCTCGCAGGTTTTCAACCGATATGCTCAGCGTAGCAGGTCAGCGCGCTCGTCACTACCCCACGGCAACACATTACGCAAGTTTTGAAATGTCGAAGATATTTTTCTACCCAGAAGCCACCTACTGCAGCGTGAGGAATAAAAATATATTCCCAATTGAAACATCTACTGATTACGAGTTGTTAACTATTTTATGAAAAAGTTCAAATTTTTAAACTAATAGTGAGCATTATCTATAGAGGTATAAAATGATATAATAGAAATAAGCTTAAATTTTTGTACAATTAAGCGTTAGAATTTCTGTCGCCATATGTTGGTCAAAATGACAACTCACGTTGAAATCCGTATTTCCTGCTATAATTTCTAACTTTGGAGCAAAGAAAGCAGTGCCTATGTAGTAGTTAAATTTCTTGCTGAAAAAAACGCCCCCAGCCTTGCATGCAGCACCACCGCAACGAGATAAGTCTTTTGGGAAGTTTGAACGTTCACAGTTTATCATCTAGATGATATAAAAAATTGTTTATTGGCTAAAAACCATCTGCAAGCCACAAGCTTTCAAACAATGTAACATTCTTTATGATCCGATCATTCGTTCGAGATATATGAGGGAACAAAAAATGTTCTATCTCAAAATGTATAAATATCGGACGAACGCATCTAAATGATTTTATAAAAAGCGCCGTCGCCTTCCGTCGTTCGGCGCTTCGTCCATTGCAATGCCATTTTTTCTGTTTTCTTTTCATTTTGTCTTAGTCTTTTCTCGCTCCGGATTATTCTTTCCTTCCTCTCTCTCTCTCTCGCCCTCTGTTATCACTTTCCTTTGTGTTCCCCTCATATTTACCCGAAAACTGTTTATCCTTCTCGTTTCTCTAATTAAACTTTTCTCCTCCTTCATCCGGGGACTATTCCTTTTCTACTCCACTCTCCTTCCGAAAAATCCTTTCATTGTGTTATCTTTCCATCGCGGCATAATTTTTTTCCTAATTTTGCCGCTTTATTTTTTGAGCGTTTCTTCCTTTATCTTAACGTAGGTCATTCTTCATCTCTCTCCGTTTTACGACCTTATATCCGTCCCTTCTCTTTAAGTTTGTTTCTTAATTGTCATTCCCCTCCCCTTCGTCTTTTGCCTACCCCCTCCACTGACTCTCAACCCCAACTTACCCATTTTTAACGATTCAGTTTCCTCTTTTTCGTTCTCTTTCTTCTCTTGATCTTTCTCTCTCTCCGTCCCACTCTGAAAATTTTACCATCTCTCTCTCTCTATCTCTGTCTTCCCTAAGCTCTCTCGGCCAAAAGGAGAAAAAGGGGCGGGAGATTTAAAAGCACAAATGGCCACGCGAGGTGACTGCATCACCCGAGGTATTAATCTACAAAAAAAACTCATAAAAATGTTTTCTACAGGAATGTATTTATAACGACACAAATAGCTGTCGGGATGCATAAATATTTCATGAAAAATTTTCTCTTTTAAAGAATTGGCTGTATTTTGGTTTCATACGGAAATTAATTTCTCATTTTTTTCGTAAACATTTTCTTTCATATTTATTTCTTAGTCTCCTTGGATGAAATTTACCGGCGCATTTATTCGATTCCGAACGGGTAACAAATCTCTTGTTTATGAGAGAGCCAAAAGGAAAAATGATTTAAATTTCTATTAGATAAGAACAATCATCTGTAGCAGATATTTTCATTTGGTAAACTTGTATCGCAGTTTCCGTCATATTCGTCCAACTATGGGTATTAACTTCACAAATTAAATACATGATTTCTGAAGTAAAATTCGAGTATAATATTTTACCCACGATTTTTTAGAGTAATATTGCTATAAAGGTGTTCGGTATTCGAATGAATAGAGTATTATCGGTCTAAGTGTTTATTAAATAGTTATGACGGACATTCATCATCATTGCTAAGTGCGTCACATTTGCAGCGTACTAGTTAAAGAAACATAAGGTAAAATGAGCGACAACCAGTAAATCGTGTTCAGATGGATATAAACTAAGATAACACTTCGAAGAAAATAAATGAAAAATCTCAAAAGATGAAACATTAAACAAATTAATAACAAATTCCGCCAATTTGTGGAAATCGTATGAAGTTCAATCATTTCGCTTTGAAATGCATTTCCCCAAAGTAAAACCTTTTTTTTTAATTAATTCTATAGAACGAGTCCTTACAACTATCGTTTCAACGTTTCTATTGCCTTCTTTTTTTGCTAGATTCCACACCATTCCCTCGTCCTGTTTCTTTTTACCGTTTCAAGTTTTTTCCACCATTAAACTCTTAACGAATTTAGCAGCACCTTCCTCCATTCTCATCTTCCGCTCTCCCTTTTACACTAACGCAGTTTACTTGTGTTTTTCTCTTTCTCGCTGTTTTTCACCTCTCGCCGAAACCTTCCTCAACCTTGGTGATTTTCCCTTCTTCCCGAGACCCAACCACTTGCCCCCAACGACCTTCCTCCACCTCCTCCTTCTCTTCTCAACTCCTTTCCTCTTCCCTTTCTTCGTCGTACTTATCTCTCACTCACTCTCTTCCATCCGCCATTTCACGCACTTCTCCCTAGGTTTCGTGGAACCCTTGTTGGGAAAGAGGAAAGTTTTGGGAAACTCCTCGATGCCTTCTCACTCCTCTCCATCCTATCTCCACTTCTTCTTCTTCTCTCTCTCTTGTTCTCTTTCTCGAACTCTTCTTCATATCTCTCTCACTTCCTCCTTCTCCCTTTCTCTCTCTCTCACTCTGCGGAAAAGTTTCCGACCCTACAAAGGGAAAGGCTTGCAAGAGGCCTTCACTCTGATGAATTGACCTGGGTAGTTTGTGGAGAGAGAGAAAGAGGCAGAGATGTGGGAGGGTTTAGGTGGTGGGTTGAAGGGGGTGGAGGTTTACGGAAATGGAGGGAGGGAGAGAAAGAGAGAGAGAGGGGGGGGGGCGGAGAGAGGAAAGGGGTAGTGGATGGAGTACAGTGGAAAAGCGTGGGAATTCGCTGGGTTGAGTTGGGATTTCGGGAATGGGAACGGAGGGGAAGGAAAAGTATTTTTTTTCAGGTTGTTTCGCTTTAAAAAAAAAGAGGTTGGCAGTCATGGGAAGAAGCAATTAAAGAAATGGGGTCTGTTTCGTTGGATGCAATGTTTTTGGGGATGGGTTTTTCCGTATCCCTCTTGGGTTAGAATGGGTTTTTATAGGAAAGGGATAGGCATTGGATGGAATACATATTACTTTAAATGTAACGGAAAGTATGTATATGTGAATGTATAGGTTTTGAGAGTTGATGAAAGAGAAATTGATTCCATACCTGTTTGTATTCACAGATAGGAGTCGCTACTATGAGATTTTTTCTTATATTTTCTACTGGATCGCAGTAATAGTCGAATTTACCGTGTTTGCACTATATCATGTATCTGAAATTATTTAATCTATTCAATTCCGATTCTTAAATCTGTGATAGTATTTTTCAAAACCGCCGATAAGTAGCGAGATAACTATGCCAGTAAGTAAGAAACAGTTATTTTCCGCGCGTATTTCAGCAAAGACCGTAACTGCTTCGTTAACAAATTAGGGATATCTAGGTAATTATTGCTAAAAATTGAGTTTAACTCTCTCAAAATAGAATTATTGCTTCGCACACTGCACTGCTTTGAAATACCATACAAATCCACCTCCGTACGCGTCCGTAATTTAAGTAGAACAAAACAGCATCGCAAATTGCCGCAGGGAAGTCGATTAAAGTGTAGGGATCCTTTGAACTTTAAATTAATCACGTGATGTGGACCCGTTTCTCTTCACGTTTTGGTGAGAGCGGTGGAGGTGACACAAGGTATATTGTGGAATAACCCTTGCCCTCGACCCTGAAGGATGAACATATGGTGATGAATTTGGTGTAATTCTAATGTAAGATGCATGAGTTTGTCTCCAGCGCGAGAGCTAAATGGATATCGAGTTGATTAGACTGTTACTCGAGAATGCAACAATAAATTATTAAATTTTAATTAGACCTTTTGTGTTAAATGTATAATAAAAAAATCTGATGTGGCCAACACATGACTTTCTCCATATTTGGGGTATATATATTTAAATTATTATGAATATCATTATAAGGCAAAATTATTATTTCCTATCGTAAAAGAATACAGTCGTCCTTATTGCCGTAAATTATATTTTGAATGTTTACAGAATTCACCGCTACATGGTGGTGGTGCTGTATACTGGAAATTACGAAAAAGTTAAATATCTCCGAAATGGATTGTTCTACGGAAATTTGTTTCCAACAAAACTTGGAAGAAATATTATTCTCTACAACTTTGGTCCTCACGAAGATTACCAATAACGTCGCTTTTAAGGAGATATTTGACGGAAACCGAAAAAAACCGATTATTTATAAATAATTCCTAAACAATAACTACTATGGACAATTGTTTGAAATAAAAGATGTACGAAATTATATTTTCTACATTTTTGTAATGGTAAATGTATACAGTAATGAAGTATTATCGGTGCTCTAACGACTAAGCTACCAAGCCAGACTAATTCTCCATTCTCGAATTGGGATATTTACGGTGAAGAAAGAGCTAACTCAGTAAATATTCCGACACCAGATGTCCTCACTGAGCTACAGCGGAAAACACCCCACACTTATCCCAGACATTGAGAAGATGTTAAATAATAAGAGTTAAAATGGTGGAAGTTAACTAATATGCGTGAGTGCATAGTACTGATCACAAATGAAAAGATTGAGAAGGAGAAAAAATTCCGAACTTGACCGGGACTCGAACCCGGGACTCCCACTTGCCGGGTAGTCGGTGTTGTTTTAAATTAAACGGTAAAATAGTTGGATTTGAAATTTTTAGCGATTAAAAAAAATCCAACTATGTGTAATCGTTTTAAAAAAATCCAACTATGTGTAATCGTTTTACCCTCCGGCGAACTACTTATACGCCGCTCATGTTAGAGCAACCAACATTTGAGTTATTGTTCATAGTCATAAGTTCTACCCACGGCTACTGAAGCCACGGGATGTAGCTGGGTGCAATAAAATATATCGGATTCATCAGTTCTTTCCTTACTTATTTTGTAATATGTAATATTATTTGTCGGGCACAGTTTTACGAGTTCCGAATGATAATAATGAATATTTTAGGAAAATGTTAATAATTTTTAATGTTTCTAAGAAAATATTGTCTATTTTGTTTTCATACCTTACAATTATCATGCGCCTTTCAGGTTTGTGAAGAGTGAAACTAGCAAAAATGTGCAACAAACCGCGGTACAGAAACTACTCGGTGGAAATTCCGAATAACGAAAAGAGTAAAGGAAATGATACGTTAATAACTGAATCGCTATGAAAATGTTTGATTCCCAAGCGATGAAAAAATATCACATTTTCCGTTGTACCGTGTTGAGCTTCAGAAAAAAAGAATCACTCTAAAACCAGAGTATTTTCGAATCCTCTCTCACTCCATTCGGCACAATCCGCCGAAAAACTTTATTCCCTGGAGGGGAATATTCTTAAAAGGGGAAGGATGAAGATGAGGAAGGAAGAAGAAAAAGAAACGAAAATCCTGCCTCGCATACTGCATCCGAACGAGGTCGTTCGATAAAGATGATCTCGTTCCTCCAATCTGCACTTTCGAACAGTGTCAACTCCACAAAACTCTCGCGGAAGGTGAGTCTAGAGGAAGTGACGTATGTAACAAACGCTTCGACCCCTTCTTACATATAAATCGGAAAGGAAAGTATTTTCCTATGCTGGCCTCGACAGCAAATTTTCTCAGATGCTCCTCTCGACGTCCGTTTAGTCAACACCGTGCAACTCCTCGGGGTTTTATTCTCATACATTTAAAGAACTGCGATTCTCTGTAGGTCGGACTTTTCGCTTTTTTTTCACTCTTTTTACAATTCACTCCGTAGTTTCATCCTGCTACAGACCCCTCTCTCAGGCTTCCATGTACGTATTTTCTTGGATGAGACCGTATAAAGCGATGGCATGCAAAGTGAGGTAAGTATTCCTACAGGAATACGAGAGGCAAACCTTGAACGTCGTCTTGAGGCCAACATTTCTATCGCCCCGTGCCCTGGTGTCGCCTTCATTTATCCCAGGGATATCCAACATTTGGCCCCTCGAGAAGCATTTATCGACCCGGGAAATAATTCATGCCATGATACGGCCCAAACTCAAATTCATTTCCTATAAAATGTTACAGGAAAATATTGACGAATAAATTAACAAATTTAACAAGCGTAATGAATAAGGACTATTAAAATGGCCGGAGTTCATTGCTCGTTACAATTTTATTAAACCCTGCGCAGTTGGGATACGTAACAACGTACTTCCCGCTGCCGGAGCGCATCTTGCGTATCCTAAGAACCTATCCATCGATTCCGAAAATAATATTTTCATACTAATCAGATTTAAGACACAGAGGCGGATTAAGGGGGGGGGGGGGGGGGGGGGGGTACTAAATCTACAAAACATTTTACAACTTACGAATGGAAAAAAATTTATGCACAGGTAAAATAAATTGAATTACAGAAATGCATAAATATAAAATTTAATATTTATTATATAAAGCTGCACATATTGAAAAAAACAAAGAATGAATTTTAACTGTGAGATGTGTTTTCGAATGGCGCAAGGGATGTTACATTGTAACAAACCAAAGTGAAAACGCGAAATTTGTATGAAAGTAGTAGATTATTCTGATTGTGAACTATTTTACTCAAGAAAACATTGGAAAAAATCGAGTTTCGACTGTTTTGTGGCCCCTATGGGTGTCTAGGACCCAGGAGAACGCCTCATGCGCCTGTGCGTTAATTCGCCACTGGTAATACAGCATTATAGGATTGAGGCGACATCTTCCTCTGTGGAAAGGAAAAGCGAATGTACAAATGCGGCCCGCGGATTTCATACGGCGCCTTAATGCGGCGACTATCGTAAAAACGAACACTTCTCTTCCATTTTCCTCTTTTGAATCAATTACCATGGAATTACTTTCATCATTTAGCTCTCGCACCTTGCGTCGTTTCCTGATGAATCCGCTGTCTGAATCGTCCGCCACTTTTAAAAACCTATACGTTCACTTGTTTCATCGCCTCTCCCACCGCCTATCTTCTTTTCTCGTCCTCTTTCTCGTTCTTTAAAAAAAAAAGAGGGCTGGCGCATGCTTACGTATTCCCCTTTTTTGTGTCGCATCGCCACAGAATTTCGTACAAACGCCCACGAGAGAATTTCCCGTCGCATTCTCGCCAGAATAAACTTCTGCATTTATGAGAATCGATTTTGGGACTTTGTTTTTTTTACACCGCCAGAGGATGTTTCACCAGTTTTGCGCGTTTCGCGGAATTAAAAAAAATGCCGTCGAATATGGTTCACCGTGTGTTTCTTGGCTCACGCTTCACCGAAAAAGGGAGTTTTGAGATTTTCATAAATAACGATGTATATTCCGTTTAACTCGTGTCGAGTCGTGCTATTTCTATGAATTTTAACTCCGAGACGTTTATAGAATAAAACTAAGAATCCATCCAGACCAGGAATGGAAAATACGTGGCACGCGTGCCAAGAATGGCACGAAAGCGATTTTATTTGGCACGCGTATGCTTGTATTTTCTGTATAAAATATGAAGTTTCTTAGAGGAGTAAAATAGCCGCACTCGCATAAAAATTCTGATGGCACGCAACTCGGAAATCATTTGCTATCCCTGATCTAGACTCTAGATTCTAGAGATTATCAACATTTCAACTCGGTACGATCTTCACGTGTTCGGCGACCTTTTCTTCTTCTTACCCAAATCTAAATATCTGAGCCATCTTTAACTTAACATAAAAATAAACGTCAAAGCCTAGGATTACGAAATGTCATTAAAAATTTATCGCTTTGAGAGGCAACTAAGGATCACAACTTATCAGGCCCGAGGAGTTTAATATTTTATTGAATATATTTTATTTTTCAATGTAAATTTCTACGTTTCCGAAACATTCTTTCGTTCTTTTGAATAGTCGCTTAAAATAAATTAAAGCTTGCGTCGCAATTTTTGAAGTTTTCTGACTCGCAGTAATGGTAGTAGTGGTTAGGGGGCCATCAAAGATACTGTCGTGCATCCACCCACCCAAGAATTCGTTAACTTTATATGAAAATAGATTTATGACCATCGGACAGTATTAAACTTACGTTTTTATACCTCAGATACAGACTCATACTTTTCCTTCTACTCGAAATGATCCTCACTCTAACAATATTAATTGTACTTTTGATATGAAGTATTTTATGAGCCTAAATCATAGGTTTTCCTCAATTTCTCGGCAGTTTCGTTCCCGAATTCCAATATTCATTTTCTCCCTGGACACGAAAGGCACACCGAAGCCATAAAATATCGACAAAATGTTTCATAAAAAATAAAATGCTATTCTTCCCGCCCTCTCTCTCTCCATTTTTACTTTCTCCATACGTAGTATAGGGAAAGTATTGTGACCACGAAAAAATCGACTTCGAGATTTTAACAGAAATACACGTTTTGAGGTCCCGAGAACACGTTTAGAATATTTTCGGAATGATGCGTTTGTGGATGTATATGATTTTGGGCGCTCTAACTCAAAACGTACTTGTCATATTAATACCAAATTTCATATATAACACTTTAGCATGAGCATAAAGAACTGATTAGTTTTTGGACAATACCGGTTAAACGGAAGTCGAGGTTGATTCGAAACTCGATTCGGTTTTTGCGATATTTCTCCGTTAAAACATCTTTATTATATATATACAATTCTATGCAATCGTTATATAAAATGTAATTTCCTACAACTTTTATTTGAAACAATTTTCCATAGCAGTTATTGTTTAGGAATATTTATAAATCGGTTTTTTCGGTTTCCGTCAAATATCTCCTTAAAAACGTCGTTATTGGTAGTCTTCGTAAGAACCAAAGTTGTAGAGAATAATATTTCTCCCAAGTTTTATTTGAAACAAATTTAAGTAGAGCCATCCATTTCGGAGATATTTAACTTATTCTTAAATTGCCAGTATACAGCGCCACCAACTAGCGGTGAATTCTGTAAACGTATTCAACATATAATTTACGGCAACAAGGACGACTATTCTTTTACGATAGGAAATAATAATTATGCCATATAATGTTATTCATAATAATTGAAATATCTATACCCCAAATATGGGGAAAGTCATGTGTTGGCCGCATCAGATTTTTCTGGTATATATCCTTACGAAAAAATGTAAGCTGGTTTTAAAAATTAATAAAATGATTCAATATTTAATAATATTCCGATTTTATGTAAACGGGAATGGTCGGAAAATATCATCCCTCTTATGTATGCATTTTCAGGGATATTCCTGCTGGGATCCAAAACAAATCTATGATGCGTGCATTTACGCTTGTACAGATAGATAACCTGCTTACGTGTTGTCTCTGTCTTAGCTCTTCACGTAAATGTTAATAATAACATAGTATTTTGATCTTGCTGTAAATATAAAGTTCTTTCAGTTAAACGCATGCTTGAACTGGTTTCGCGTCGAAATCGAAACACATCATTTGTGATTCATTTTCTGAAACTCATTTCGCTCGAAAATGTATTCGTCGTTATCTTTCAGGCCGACGCCTTTCCCAACTGCAGCGACGCGCCCGAGTAATTATTTTGCTTGTATTTTTTTCGGCGTGGCTGCTCCGAAGTTCTGAGGCGAGAACAAAAAATCGCACCTTTTGAGGACTTCCAAAGCCGTCTTATTAACATTTCAGAAATTCGCTCCTAGGAAAGATCAAACTTTTGGTCGGGGCCTTAACGCTCTCTCTCTCTCTCTCTCTTTGTGCCGTTAAATCCTTTCTCATTAAGGGAAACTCGGGAATATTATCCGTCAAATGCGACCTGAATACAAAACAGGGAGCTCGCTTCCAAACGAGGGATTTTCCTTCCTCTCTTTCTCTCTCTCTCTCAATCACTCCGCCTGCCTTCTCATACCTCTTTTCGAACCGACTCAAATGTCTTTTATGCCTTCTATTTGTCTATTTGGAAGATTAGAGGCGGAAGCTTTTACGCTTGAAGTTATCCCTTTAAGCTGAAAATCGTCTTTAGCCCGGCGTATCACAGGCGCGTTCTAAAAATAACCAACCCAAGAAGCTGGGAATTATATAAATTACTACATAAGAATTTAATAAGTGGCAGCGATATTTTTAGATAAATTAAATTGTCGATATTAGCTTTGCATGCGTGTTTAGGGTGATCGAGATAAAAAAATCTTTCATGCTTTAGAATACTTATACGCTCGGGTCCTCAAAAAAGTGATAGCTTTAAAAATTCAAGGCAAAGATAGTCTTCTTTACCGTAAATCGATACGACAATTCGCCTCTAAGATGGACGCTCTTGAAGTTTTCTCCGAATATCCATTATAATGTCGATTTACTCATGCCCAGATTATCAACTAGAAAAATGAAAACTTTACCGAATGTCCGTATTTGTCTTCCTTTGGTAACCATTCCTACAAGTAACAAACGATTGCCCTAAAATTGCTGAGGGGAAATTATGAGCGTCTTAACTGAGGTGGGGGCCCCCCGGGACTGCTATTTTTAAAAAAAATTAATTACTATCTATGTCTAAAGTTGGATGCATCGTGTTTAATGATCTGTCATGTGGGATAAGAGGTAATCGAAAGCAAAAATTGGCATTCATTTTATTTATTGTTAAACGCAAACTACGGAAAGTAAAATAGCAGAGCAATTTAACACTACAACTCCTCGCAGACGGCACCACTGTGGTTAAAGATTAAGTGCGACATGGCCGATTGATTTTTTTAACAGTAATATTTCTCGGAATTTCCATGAAAATAATAATATAATATATATAAAATGACAAAATTAACCTTGCTGCTTGAACAAAACTGAAATTGGGAAACTTGGGCTTGTTCCATGCGCGAACGGACGCACAAAATCAACGACTGCTCTGATTTCACTGTAGCTGTTCGCATTTATGGAAGAGAGAGTCAACGAAACCGTATCCCAACCCAACCCACCCCAGTTTTTGGGAAACCTCCGTTGTATGCATACTGCAATTTACATAAAGACCCCATTCGAATGGAAAGTGACCAATATTAAATAATACGGGAAAAACAGAATGGGTCCGTTTTCTATATGAAGAGAGAGAGAGAGAGGGGCAAATGTAGTAGAAGGTAAACTTCGAGAGGAAATCAGGAATGTTTGGTCGGCGGAGGCTTTCGAGTAGATCCAGGAAATGGGAGAGGCGCGAAGTTTAAAGGAGATAAAGATAGAGAGATAGCAGGGATACGAGGAAAGAGCAAATAGAGCGAATGAGAAGGAGGTGGAAGGAGAGTTGGAAGGAGGCAAGGAGATGGAATGTTTCTGAGGATTGAAGGGAGAGATAAAGAAAGAGAGGTATGGAGGGAGAGGAAGGGAAATGAGATAAAGAAATGGAGACAGGGGAGAGAGAGAGAGAGGGAGAGAAAAGCGAGAGGAAGTGATAAAGATAACAAGTAATGGTTGTTAAAAAAAAAATTTTAGAAATAACTTCTGTTATATAAAACATTTACCCCTTTTACGTACGTATCTGGATTCACATTGCAAAAAGCTTTCAAGCAAAATTTCCGCTTTGCAAACATAAATGGCAGTGTTTTTTCCTTATTCTGTTAAGATGCGAGTTGTCGTAGTACGTAAGGTGAAGGGCACAAGAACCAAGGAACCAACCAGCAAAGGTAGCGAAAGGTTTTCTGTTTAAACTGTGGTCTCTTTTTTTTAATGCAAATACATAGGACGGATTAAAGCCTTCATAAATAGATATATTGACATATAGTACGTCATTTAATATAAAGGTTATTAAAAAAAAGGGAAATTAAGAGGAAGGGAGAAAGATTGAGATTGAGAAACACTTGGAGGGAGAGAAGAAGGGTTGAGAGGAAGAAGAAATGGCGAGGAGAGGAGATGACAAGAGATAGGGAGTATATAAGCAGGGCAAGAAGACGTGAGAGAAGAAATGGGGTAGGGAGATTAAGGGTATAGATAAGTGGACCCATGTGGACGCGGCCATTAAGAAAAAAAGCAATGTTTTTGCGGTCTTGGAGAGGGGAAGTACGAAGGGGGAGAGACGAGAGGGGGGGGGGGCATTGGGGAAGAGGCATTAGATAGGGTATGGGAGGAAAGGGGAGAAACTGGCCAGGTAATAGTGGATGTGGGTGTGGAGGCTTTGCTGAAATTAGGGGGGAAGGAGAAGAGGCACACCTCGCGATAAGGTAGACCGATCCTCTGGGAAGACTTCGCTTTTGTCTCGAGCAGAATTAATGTCAATTTGGACCCCATTCTCCTCCCCTCCCCACCTCATCCTCTCCTTTCTTCAACCTGCCTCTTTGTGGAGGCAGAAGAGGTAGTTTCGGTCTGAGCTGAGGTATAGGAGGAGGCAGGGAGGTTGAAAGCGGCTTTTTTGGGTAGTTATTCTGCGGAGGAGGAAAGGATGGCGAGAGTTTTGGTGCGGCGTGGAGCGTGAGGAGGGAAGGTTTTTGGGAGGTTAGATCCGGGGAGTTTTGGGTGGGATGAGGGGGTTTCGTTGGGATATGTTGTTCAGATGTCCTAGCGGGCGGGCGGACCATGCCCCATGGCCACAACGTGGAGTTTATACCCAATTTGAGGAGACCGTCGGAACTTTGGCGTGGCGCTTTAAACATATTCAGGAGAAGGCTTTGGCATTACAAAGATCGTCCCGATGATTGCCTCTTAGCGAAAATAGGGGAGATTTGATGTGATTCTGTTTCTCTCTCTCTCTCTCTGCTCGGAAAATGCCCTA
The DNA here is from genome assembly GCA_036926305.1 of Uropetala carovei. Lineage (NCBI taxonomy): Eukaryota > Metazoa > Arthropoda > Insecta > Odonata > Petaluridae > Uropetala > Uropetala carovei. Next base: position 329,066 of record JAXCHB010000212.1, read on the forward strand.
CGGGTGTCGTGCGTTTCGCGGAAGGTTTTTTTATCACAAGATAGTGCGATTTTTTTAATAGTTCATATCTCGGGACATGGATGGCCATTCTCTGAATTAACTCTGGAGGGATTGAGCGGATTTTTGTACTCAAATGTAGTTTAACTGTCATGCGAGCCATTTTAGAAGTTCTTGAGAGTTTAGAATGAAAGGAATAGAAAGGAAGAACGCGCATTATTAAAATTGCCGTCCATAAGGAATTATTTGACAAATACTGTGTAGATATTTACCATCTTGGTCTGTGCTCTCCGTAAATAGAAGAAAACTCTTATAAAACGACATTGGCTGTTATCATAATGGATCTTTTTTATAGAGAGAGCGCATTTTAATTTTGTCATTAGTTGAGGAGTTAATTGTTAATTTAAATATAGTCCCAAAACTTTATAATTACAAAATTCGGGACTATGAAATTTTATAGAGGTTGAAAATTTTAATTGCCTTAGGAAACAGATAATGGATCCTTCCAGTTGTTAATGAAATTCATTTTCATTTCATTTTCATGACCTTTGTTCAACTTAATTAACAATATCATTTTGTCTCAATTTATCCTTAAACTACGTCGAAGTATTTTCTCTTCATGTAAAATATCACCAATTAAATTAATTTTTATTATCAAATTAAAACTTTGCTTATAAATTAAAGACTCGATTCAACGATACGGATTTATGATTATTTTCGCAGAAGCCGGTCAACCACTGAAATATATAAATTCAGGGAACGATATTGCAATTGTCAGTATTTTTTGCGTCACTGCCTGAAATCGAATCTTTAAATCTGGGAATGTACAAAAGATGTCATTATCACAGAATTCTTCAGACATATCTCGCTGCGGTTATCATGCTAAAATGCGTCAGAAAATACGCGGAAATTTTTTATCATTAACATTCTGCGCAATAATAATATTTTGTCATTCATAGCAACAAGTAACAGTTCTGTTTACTCACTGTGTTTTCAGTGTGAAAAAGGATTCAAAGTATTTTCGCTGTGAATATTATTCAAAATTTTTAACAATTAGTCAAGAGTGTAATTGCTGAGAGATATTCTTCAGGTCGAGGGCAACTTTTAAGTACTATTTCCATCACATTCTTTACTCTGTATTGATAAAGTTATGTGCTGGACACATAAGATTTTTTTACTTTTGAAAGAATGAAATTTTTTCTCTAATATGGAAAACATCACTTCTGAAGCATTTATAACCATTCGAGAATTCAACTCGTAATGCAATAAATATAATAAATCATTGTAGCAAATAAATAAAGATAAAAGACGAATAAAGAGTGTGGCATTCATGCTCACCACGAATAAATACGCAAAAATGAATATGTCCCTCGCTTAATTTATCGCGAAGACTCGCGCGGATATTTCACAGGAAAATCTTCACAAATTTTCGCTGCAAAAAGGGTTAAACTGCGTCGATCTTTTTGGCGTTGGAACGCTTTACATGCGTAGCAAAGGGTCTGAAATTTATAGCCAAATTATGCGAGCTATTTTCTGTTTCAGACCGTGTGCGTAGAGTTCAGATTCTCCGGCACGTATAAATGAGCCGTGGCATTGATGAAGGCATGCAACCTCGCGAGTTAATGGGTTATTTTGGCAGTTAAGGTTCATATAAAGGGCCGGAGTAATTGGCGAAAGGGTTTATACTTTCATAAACCTGGAAAAGGCCATTAAAAACTTCCTCCGCTCCTCCTGAGCGCCAAGGTTACAAGCTGGCCGACGTTTCCGCGGAACACGGCACCAGTTTGGCTCTCGTCCAACGGAGTTTGTCGCGAGTCAGAGCTCGTGAATTTATGGCGTCCAGGGATGCTAGTCTGTCACGGTGGCGTCTCCACCAATGAACAAACAAGGGTGATATATTTGTCTTGGCGGTGCAATTTCGTCGCAAGGCTGCAATTAGGCATATGCGAGATTCAACGCTTGACAGACTCCGTTTTTCGCTGTTTGCCACAGACGAAAATCGGGTGATTGTTAAGCGAGCATAAAGCGATAATTGTACATGTTTTATCAGTTCCTATCTACCATTTTCCTTGGGTTAAAAAAAGCTTCACAAGTTCGCACCGTTAAATTCATGAATATTTTTGTATGTACGCACATTACAGGTAACTCCTGCTACTGCTCTTAAATGGAAAGGTTTTTCATTAATAAATTCATTCATTTTAACAAATTTATTGAGAAAAATCAAATTATAAAAATAAACATTTCTTTGGGGTTTCTTAAAGTAACGCGCCTAGCTTTCCGTATAGTTTTTTTCGGTATGTTTCAAATAGTTAACGGCACTTAAGTTCTGCGGAAAATATAAGAAACAAATAATGTTATGTATTGTTCAAAAATGACAATCATCGAAGGCTGAACCAGAATATTAAATTCGTGCTTTCCGTAATGTTCTCTTTCAGTATGGTGTGTATTATTATGATATCAGGTATTGTGAAAGTCGACAAACATTTCTTTTTAGTCTTATGCACTCAAGCATGAAAACTATGCATTCCATTTTATCAGGCATTGTTAAAAAATTTACAAATAATCAAGGCCGAACATATTTAACCCATAGTGAAAAATTACTAGTGTTGTTATTTCTTAATACTGAACAGAACATCAAATCGAATAAAGAATAATGTGTTTTGTTAAATAACGATTGTCCATTATAATTATGTTTCCATTAACAACCCCGCGCATAATGGGAAAACATTATTCCATAAATCGATCGTTAGTCGACCCTTGCTTTTGTCGATTTGGACTAATCCGATCTCCTGGAGTTGTTTTATTTTATTTTTTTTTGTTTGGAGATAGCACTGAACTCAACGAAGTTATCTCCCTTTTGCTCGGCGAAGTTTGTCTCCCGAGGTCAAGTTATAAAGCCCACTTTTGCTGACCTCTTTACTCTCCCAGAACTCTCTAATACAGATAAATGAGAGGGCGTTAGGTTCAACTCCTCCTCTTGCTTGGGCCTTTATCGCCCGGAGAAGAGGAAGCTTGACCAAAGTGCGACCGTGTTTCTGCATCGATAATTCTGCAACCATACGTTTCCTCCGTAAAGTTTAACCTTAAGCTTATTCCGAAATTTTTTCTTAGAAGTCCAGGATGAAAAATAATGGGGTGTCGTTACGCAAAAGAAATACAGTATATCCATGACAACGATGATGTTAACCAGGTCCCCGCAGCATTATCCTTTTACGCGACATTTACTAAATCGAGATAATTTTATTTCCTGAAATTTATAAGAAAAACGATACATTTTTAAACCACTTTCATTATGTTAAGTATGATTTCTGTCCTGATTATCTCGTGAGAGATTTATTTCATGTTACCACTCGGATTAATGGCTATTATTCGAATATTAAAATTAAAATGAAAGCAAAAATTTGGGTTTTAGAGTTTTTCCGCAGTATTTTTTTCATGTTGCTCGGAGATAAAAATTATTTGCTGCGAAAGTCAACAGTTAAATGTGTTACACATTTTTTCAAAAATTCATTTAAAATTTCTTTCGCGGGCCTTTATTTTTAATTAAGCTTCCATGGGGCTAGAGAATTGTTTATTTAAAGAGAGAGGATCTTTTACGTTGAAATAATTGTTTACTGGACTAAAAACAGCTGTTTTTCTTAATTGGCTAACAGAAGCATAGTTACCTATAACAAAATTAATAGTTTAATTTTATTTGTACATTTATGAAGTGTTATTTTATGTTAAATCGTAACATAAAATGAGTTATTTTTCTAGATAAAATTTAATGTTATTTTAGCATAGCAGAAAAATTGGGTTCCGACATTAATTCTTGCATGGGGCGAATGTAACCATAATTACGTCACAGTTTATTATAAGCTGTACATTTTTAGCAACATATATATATTGTGCAAACATTCTCATGCCCGCACGCTTCTAGCCAACGTGAAAATGTTTGCGGTTTAATAATTATATGGACAGCTTGACAGTATCTGAGCGTAAATATCGATATGTTATAATGTCACTGGGCGCAATTTGGTTATTTTTTGAATAAATGACTTATATTGCAATATCCTTCATCAGAGTAGTCAACATTCTCAAAAGATATCAGTAAAACGACGCTAATATTTTGGAGCCATACTCTCCTTAAAATTCGATTTAAATTCATAGGAGAATTAAAATCACATAAAAGCGTATAGAAATAGTAAAATATTAAAAACTAAAATTATCGAAAAGGGAGCTCATGAATAATTAATTGAAAGCAAACAAAAAGATACGTTTAAAATGTAACTTTGTGATTTCTAAATTTGCGTTTCAGCTTACAATCTCTAAATGTTATGAACTATTTTGGGTATTGATGAAAGAAGAAAATTAGCCAATTGGGCGTCATTTAAATCTAGTCTGTGCCTATTTCCAAATAAATTCTCCATCTATAACCCCTTATAACAGACGTAGAACTTGCGCACAAAACAGTACACTGATAGTTGCTTTTACAAACAAATTTTCAGAAGGTTAAAAAAAATCAGGGAAGGTCGTCCACTCATAAATTTCCTGCAATTTCCAATCGGGTTTTGTGGATTCCAGTGTGTTTCGTTGCCCTAAATGATAACTAAACTGATGAAGAGAATGAAATTACATTGTTAGGGTGTTGTAAGATAGTTTAGCGTGCTGATGCAGTTGATGGAAGATGGTGAGGAATTTGAACTGAATAATTGTTAACCTTCCCTTGCCCCAAATCCGCGGACCATTCTAAATACCATCGCGTTTTTATGTTTAATATTTATATTGACCATGTTTTATTCAGCAGGAATAATTTATGTATATTTGTATTAACTTCTTTTAACGTATATATGTTATATGTATAATGTGTCCGTAATTATATTTGCATTAATTTTTTATAATGTGTATGTGCATTATTATATGTAATTTTCATAATTATATTAATATTGTACATAATAATTTAAACCTGGATGTTACCTGACTTTATCCGACTTTCGACGTTTGAGATTAAATAAATAATAAATAATTAGTATATATATACACATATACATATATACATACATATATATATATATTAGGCAACTAGGTGTTGAAGGAAACCCAATGAGCGCTTACCGGAAGGAGAGCCGCTGGGGTGTTGGAGAGAGACATTTGTAGAAGAGTTGTCTCTCTCTTGTGCTGACTAAAGGATCATCCCGAAAGGTCCAATAACTACTACAAATATGTCTCTAAAACACCCCAGCGGCTCTCCTTCCGGTAATTGCTCACTGGATTTCCTTCAACATCTAGTTGCCCTAAATATCCACATTTACCTTTCCTCTTCCGTAATTATATATATGTGTGTGTGTGTGTGTGTGTGTTATGTATGTGCATGTGTGTATGTATGTATGTGTGTATGTGTTTATGTACGCAGTATACATACACTCCCATATATATATATATATATATATGCATGTATGCATGTATACACAAATACACACACACACTCGGTACATTTATTATTAATTTATTACTCACTTATAATTTATTTATTATTCACTTATTATTTATTTGTTATTCATTTATTGTTTGCTTATTTTTATTTTTTCATTTCATTTATGAGTAAGCAAAAATAGTTAAAGAAAATGCGATTGATAGGAATAGAGGGTAGAACCAGAGATTGGATGAAAGAGCGAGAAAAGATATAAAGTGGAGAAGGGATAGAATAAACGGGAGAGAGAAAAAATACCCTCGGGAATAAAAAGAGAAGAAGATAGGAGTATGGCGAGGATTTTAGGTTGAAAGAGAAATATGCATAGAGGGAGAGAGAGAGAGAGACTGATGGACTCGTGATACAAAGTGGCAGGTTATCGCGGCAGAATCCGCGTGCATTATTCCGCCCACCGAGGTGAATGGAGCGAGCTTTAGAAGGGGAAGGAAGGTGTCGGTCGGCATGAGGAGTCCTTAGAGGTCATAACCCCTTCAGGGATGCCTTTGGTTTACAGTCACTCCTTTCACTTCGACCTGTCTTTATTTCCCTTTCTCCTCTCTCTTTCGCTCTCTCTCTCTCTCTCTCTGTAGGCCTATTCGCGCGGTCCCTGTGGCCGGGTCGGTTACGGTGTCTGGTCTCCATGGTAGCAGGGGAGAGCGATGGACGGAAATGGGATGGGACGGGTCCGTAGTTTCGCGTATCGCCGCAGGGGCGCTACGTGTCTGTGCGGTGTTTTTCGCCGCTCTCATTCGTCCGTTATCTCCTTAAAGCCTCGTCTGTAGTGGTGCTAAAGATAGGGTAGGTTTCGGAAAGGGCGGATACTCAAAAATTTATCCACCCTTCGGATAAGGACTGGATAATTCATGGATGCGCCATTGAATGGCTAGATACTCGGTAACGTGAGCGGAATGGCCTTAACAAGTCGTCGAAATTCGTCGAAAATAGCGAGTAAAGAAAAGAATGGCGCGTTAAAGTAAAGGCGAAAAATGAGAGGAGAAAGTCGGTTATTATAGTCCTTTTAAAAGCTTACGGCGGCTGCTCAAAAGACGAATTTGAGTCAGGACGAGTCCATTCGTGAAACGTCACAACCGCGGGGGTGAGGGTGACATCCGCGTGGGAGAACACCCATCACTCTGTCCACGTGGTCACGTTAGCGACATCTGCGCTTTATACTGTTATAGTTGTTATCGTTATTTTTCATAGGTGTTTTGATTACTTTTGCTTTGAGTTTCTATTATATCGTTTTTGATACACCGTTTCTTTACTTCGTTTTCGATTCTTTGTTTTCGTTTTGTTTAACTCGTTTATTGTCAACATGGATACTCCTCCATCATATTAACACTAAAGTAAAACAGAAAAATAGTTATATACAAAATTATAGATTGACCGCCAGGTGGAATGCCGGTTTTTTAAACCTTCGGTATTAAACCTTTTTGTATGTTTTCATGCATGCAGGCATAAATAGTAATTTGTGTGTGTAAATATATAAATATGTGTGTCTGTCAGTATGTATGTTTATACATATCGACATTCAGTGTTAATTTCCCTTTTATCCCGAAGTGTATCTCCCTATTGATTATCACCATGAATATGCACACGTTTCCGTTAGATAACAATCCCAATGCCGGCGTTTAAATGTTTCAATGGGAATGATTTTTTGATGGCGTTTAAACATACGCCTGGTACTCTCTCTCCATTTCCATTCTGATAACAGCTCATCTTATTGGTTAACCGTATCAGTTTTATTCCGACCTCAGACTTCCAGGTTCTTATTTTCATACGTCATATATTCATAACCCGTGACTCCGACCTCACCTATTTCTCCTCATCTTGGTAAATAATGTTTCTTTACCACGCCCGCGGTCATTATTTAGCTTTGCTCTCTCTTTCACCCTCCCCATCCATTCCATTTTCCTTAAGCCTCCCTTCCCTTCTCTCTCCCCCCCCCCTCTCCTCCGAACTTCCTTTCTCATCAGTGTAAATAGTAGCATTTTAACCCGTGGGGAAAACCTGCAGGAAATCATAAAATACTCCATTTTCTCACTCTCTCTCTGTCTCTCTCTGTCTCTCATAACGTAGGGTTAAATGTAAGAAGGGACTATGTAGTCTCAATTTCGCCCTAAATTAAGTCGTCTGTCTGTCTGACTCTCTCTCTCTCCAACTCTTCCAATCCTTCTTCAATTTACTGCACTTTTCCCACTTTCACTCCACTGAGATTCTACTAGGGTGAAATCTCTTTACAACGAATACAACTATTACGAGAATTTCAGCACAACGTAAATGTCGCAACCACGAATTCCTTTCCGTTGCACCAGTACTTTGTGAATACCCTCTTTTATTGGTGTGTATTTTGAGCTTTCAACATGTTTCTTATAAATAAACATTTATTTTTTATTCCAGTAAGATTTAAATTAAAACTATTTTGTTGAAAACATGAAGCTTTAAAATTTAAAGTTTATATATAGGTATGTACTAGTAATAGGTGCTTGCATTGCATTCTGCAAGCATTTCATCTCGCCTTAATATACAGATTAGGAACTGACAAATAATTTTTAAACGCAAAAGTTTGCACCACAGCACCAATTTACGGACTTTTATTTTTGGACAGTATTGGGGTAAAACAAATCCTAAAGTTTATAATTATAAGAACGATTTATTTTTCATCATTTGTTACGAATAAAACACATTTCTGCCCAATTTTATTTGTGTAGCACCTCTAGAATTGCATATATATATATATATATATATATATTAATTTTTTTAATATTATTAATTTTTAACAGCCATATAAATATACTTTTCAATGTTAATTGCCGCTGGAAAACCATTTTCTAACGTTCTGCAAAATTTCAGCTACTTAGCTCGACCGAAAGTACATAAAATATAATCAATTAGTTTTACTTTTACGAAATGTTAACTGCCAAAAAATAAACTTTTCTGTAATTTTCTTACCGGTTTTGCCACAAGACCTACCTACTTGCCAAATATCAAGTTTATAGCTCATCAGGAACTGCTTCATAATTTTTATCCTCCTGTATCCTATATCACATTTCCTATGTAAGAAGCGTCTATATATTATAGATGTCTTTTCTTTCTCAAATATGAGTTGTATAGAGATGTTATTATTAAATGAAAAATTTCTACTGCAAAAATTAGATGAATATTACCGTTTCATTGATTTTTTTTGCAATTTTGTCCGACATCCGTCGTCTTTGCGCAGGTCCTCTCTCGCCTCGGCGGGATGCCCTAACTACATATTTGAATTACGCCGTCTTCCGTTTCTCCAAACCCTCGGCTCATCAGTTATTTCTTCCGGCGGCTTCCTTTCCCTCCGGTTACTTTCTCTTTCTTTCGTCTTGTTTGAGTTCGAATTTTTCGTAACTTTCGCCCCTGAACATAATCTGTTTAAATTTCGCGTTGGAATAGGCTATCTCCCGATAATAAAATTTGTTTAAATCAGTGGTCTTCAACCTTTTTCGAGTCACCGCCCAATTTTACCGTATGTTGTCCTTTGAAATAAGTTCACCGCCCACCCAGTGGCATAGTGAGTGTTTATGGTGCCCAGGGCAAAGAATAATTTTGCGCTCCCAGTAGCAAAGTGATTTACGAAGGTATGGTAACCCTAATACTAGTGGGGTTGTTGTTAGATGAGATTACTGAATACGGTCTCAGTGGTAATAACATTGTTTAAAAATTTATGATTTTATTATTTTATTATTTGATAAAATTAAAATTAAACGCTTCGCTGCTTCTGCGAGAGACTCCGACCACCCTCATGGGCCTTTCGATTTTACCGCAGCATGGATACATTGTCGCTAGTACAGTATGATATGATACTATAGTTAACGACAAACGAACTGTAATAGTTGTACATAAAATAGTTGTACAGAATATGTGTACTTTTTTATAGAATTTTATTTTTCAGTGTAAAAATTAGAATAGCATTTGGTGAGGTCTTTAACGCCCACCAAAAATCCAAAAACGCCCACTGGTGGGCGCTATCGTCCACCTTGAAGACCACTGATTTAAATGAACCATGTCGCGCAAAAGCGAGGAGTGATTTTTTCTCACCAAATTTCACAAAATATCAATTCATTCGATTATAGTGGATAGGGCTTCCCTCTAGAGTCCTGCGGGGATGTCCCTCGAATGTGAAGGAAATCGCATACTTTTCCCTAATATGACCCGTCGTGGAATGCTGTTGCGCCGTCTGGGACCCTTTCGAGGAGGGCCTAACTAGGGAGCTCGAAATGGTTCAGCGTAGAACGGCTAAATTTGTAAAGGGAGAATATCGGTATGATGCGAGTGTATCAGAGATCTTGAGGGGCCTGAAATGGCAGACGTTGAAGAGTAGAAGGATTGAGTACAAAAGGAAATTATTTGAAAAGGTTAAAAGCTCCGAATTCGTTGAAGACGTGCGCGGCATAGTCGTACCCATCGGTGTTAGTGAACGTAATCTTATGTCAGAGCTTACGAGAAAATATGTCGAAACAATCGCTGGAACCGAGAAATACTACAGATAATTTTACCCAGATGCGATAAGACAGTCCAACAGAGGCATTAGTTAAGAGTTCATTTGGTGCTGTGACACCCCCTGCCAAAGGCTGCTAAAATTTTTTGATGCGTATTTGCTAAAATTTCATTTTTCTTCAAATTATCGATGTCACACGATACTTAAAAGTATTTGAACAAATTTTTTGTCAAATGGTTTGATCGTGGGACACCGGATTTACACTCCTACACACACGCGCGCGCACACACTCATCCTCCAAAGGGAAAGTTAAGCAGCCGAACGTTGTAAATCTGCTGGGTGGATATCTTTCCAAGTTGGTCTGTAAATTCCTATCTCGTAAGCATAGCGTAGGTGTATTTTGAGTGGCGAAATTGTCCCCGCCGAAGAAGGAAGGCGGTGCAGTGTTTTTTTCTTGCCTCCGCGGGATGCCTTAACTATTCGAGTTACGCCGTCTATCTTCCGTTTCTCCAAACTCTGTAATTTCTTCCGGCGCGGCGGCTTCATTTTCGTCCGGTTCCATTCTCTCTCTCTCTCTTCTCGTTTGAGTGTGAATTTTTCGTAACTTTCTTCCTGAAGATCCGTAAATAATTTACTTATATACCTCTCATTTCTCTTAATATTTTCTTACATTTCACTGTCCTTTCTCTCCCTAACGTTAATAGAACTTTAGGACATATATCGCTGAAAATCTGCTAGATCAGAGGTGCCCTAACTTTTAGGGTCTAGGGCCTCATAATCTATTTCTGCACTCATCTCGGGCCACGTAGTTCGCAAATACCCCCTTCGCTGTCCACAACCAGTCGGGAATAAAGTTGAAGAATTATATTATGACACTAAAGGGTTTAATTAGCAGGTAAATATTACCTGATTTATTTTAAATGTATTTATATACATATTGTGGTGAGAGTGGAGCAAAGGAAAATATAGAGTTTCAATTATTTTCTATTATTATTTTGTTAAATTCTGTCCTTAAATTGTTCACCTGATTTTACCCGTGAGCTGAAGTTTGAACACCACTGTGCTAGATCGAGATTATACGCTAAAAATTAAATCTGAAATATTATAACCTAAGTATTATTACACCAAAATAGCGTATCATAGTATGCTCACTCGGTATATGAAATTGCTTTTTTACTTTCTCATATACGAAGTATATTGAGTAAGCATTGTAATCGCGAAAAAAATCGGCCTCGAGATTTTTACGGAAGTATACGTTTTAGGTGTCGCTGAATCCGAAAAAGTGGTTTTCGCAATGCCGTGTCTGTCTGCCTGTTACTGGCTCTGGAGCCTAGACGGTAGAACGAAAATGAATGAAATCTCGTACTTAGGCATCTTATCATACTGAGCAGAGTATATTTAGAAATGGTTGACATTGATGAATAAATAAGAGTAGTCTATTCTACGCATTTTTTACAAAAATTTGATTTTCTCAAAAACGGCTGTTACGATTTTGATCAAATTTCGTACAGTAACTTGAGTTTACGTCTTCAATAATACCAAATAGTTCATATTTCTCAAAAAAGTGAATATAAGGCTAGTTTATTCTAGGCAACTTTAACAATAATTTGATTTTCTCAAAAACGGCTCATACGATTTTCATTTTCTGAAGATAAGTAAACGACGCATTAATATATGAGAAAGTTTGTACAATGTATGTTGTACCGATTTTTTTCTTGTCTTCTGTTAGAGCGAGAATCGGCTCTCGTAAAATTCAGCTTCTTCGAGAATATTGACTTTTTAAATTTAAAACTAATCAACAAATGTATTGAAAGATATTCGTTTAACAATACCGTACCTACAGAAACATATTCGTGCCCATGGATTGTTCATTCCCTCTAATCACACATATATGAAGCTTTTTATCCACCAGTATTATTTTTCTTTCCGTTTTCATCTCAAAACATTCTTTCATTTATCTCCTATATCCTAAGCGAAATTTGTAAAGGCGAATTGGATATAAACTTGAAATTCTTTGTTCAGCTGGTAATTGCACAATTGTTGCTTCAAGTGAATTGCGTGATTATTTTCGGACGTATTTTTCCTGTGCTATCGCCACGTTTTTCTGTTTTATTTTTTATTTTCCGATTCAGCTCTTTTATGGTCTTTTCTAACTCTTCCTCATTCTCGATTCAACTCCGTCACTCAATCTCTTATAGATTCTTTTGCGTTCCTGATTCGTTGTATCGGTCTTCCTTTCAATATATCCTCCTCCATTTCCGCATTTCTAATTTTCATAGCCTCTTCTTTCGCCTTCCCTTCCTCCGTCTCCCTCTCTTAAAGGTTAAAAATGTAAGAAGGGACTTCATGGTCTCAATTTCGCCCTAATAAAGTCGTTTGTCTGTCTCTCTCTCTCCGTCTCTCATTTATCTTTGTGCTCGCATTCCTCTCTCCTATATCTTCTCACTTAAGTAAATTCATCCAGCATCAAGTTCTCACAACCACCCATCCTAATTTGAACCCATTTTCGAGTACGCTTACCCTTTTCCCACCCTTTCAAAATCGTCTCTCTTCCATCTTATTTGCCTTATCCCTGTTATTCCTCAAGCCGTCTACCTCTCACTAGAACTGTCACTTCTTCTTCCCAGCCTTACACCTCAAGATTTTTCTTCCCCCTCCCCCTCTCTAGAACGGATGGAACTGGACGTTTATGCAATCGCAGCCAAACAAACCGTTTATTTTACATTTCCGGAGAAAGATTAGCGCGAGTTTCGTTCCTTTTATTCTTTTTCCACCCCTCTCTCTCTCTATTCTCCCCCCTCCCCCCTCTATGACTCAAGAGACAGTCCTAACCTGTACTTATTCTTCCCTTTCTACTCTCGACTTTCCTGTATAACAAGAATTCTCTCGCTCTCATCCTTTTTCTAACACAGGGGTCCCCAAACTTTTTATTGAAAGGACCACATTAGGCTTTATGTACGACAGCGCGGGCCACTTGAGACTTTTCAAATGACTGATCGGGCCGTGTGAAAACTTCAAAGAGCAAGTTTCGAGGGGTGGGTGGTTATCGAGAAACTTCACCGTTAAAAATTATTTCGAGGGTAAGGCAGGCGGGCCGGATTAAAGCACAGCGCGGACCGTATTTTGGGGACCCCTGTTCTAACACATTAACGTAGCGTACGTAGTGAACCTGGGTCTCCAGTCAGGGGACACTCTACAACAAAGAAGCAATTCATCAAAGATTACATATTTCGTTTTTCATTTTAATATTTTGAACGGCTATTTTCCGTAATTTTGTAACGATTCCAATTCGTAGGTCGGAGTCTCTCCGATATCATAATTTATTCGTTTTCGAGAGGGCGTTATATGCAGGGCCTTTAGGGCATGGCGAATCGGGGCGACCGCCCCGGGCCCCGCTTGTATATTATCGCGAGGAAAGTCTAAATTTAATTTGGCGGTTAATGATAACGGGGCCCCGCATAGATCGATTTTCCCTGGGCACCGCACCTCCGTTGGGGCGGCCCTGGTTGTATAGACTCTTCAAAATCATTGAAAATTATTTGATAAGGTCTTATCATGTTGAAAGTCTTTTCCTTATCGACGAATTTAACGTTGGTTTCTCATTGAAAAGTTTATATTTGTTTCAATAAAACGATCGTACGAAGCATAAAAAAGAATTTTGTCCTGGGGATCACCAAAAGTTTGCTACTCTTCTGTTCTAACATCTCCTTTTCTCTCTTTTACGCTCTTTAGATTTTGTGCTGTAATGTTTCCCCCCAGGATGTCGCAACTTAGCAACCACTCCCCATTTCTCTCTCTCGTCATCCTTCTACCTCCTTCCTCTCTCTGTCAATCTCTTCGGTTTTTCTGTGGTTAAACAAGTCCGATACGCATTTTTTCAACCCACAAACCTAAAATTATTCTGTAGTAATACTCCATGTTCTAATAACCAAATATGCTATTAATATGTAATTAATATCTCATGGCAAACATGAACAAATGGTTGAATGTAAAATTGGACCGCATATTTAATTTTAATTTATCCGTCAATAAAATCATACATCTGTCTCCTTCTCTTCCATCCTCTCGCAATCTACTATTTCACCCTCATTCACAGCACCACCTTTGCTCAAGTTTCTGTCTGTTTAGATGAATCTCCAACTCCACATCTTTCCTGCATTTCTCTCCCACGGCGATAATTTCCGAATCCCTTTCTCCGGCCTTGCGTTAAGAGAACTTTCCTCTAATGCGACATTTCTTGTTTCGTCTGTTTGCACTCATAAGGGAGAGTTTCGAGTTGTTAAGCTGAGGCGTTCTGATTCGATTCTACACGATTACCATCGGGGAAAATATCCTGTTTATTGCTTCTTCCTGGGTAAAAGTTATGGTAAATCCGTTTAGTTTCGGCGGATAATTTTCAGTAGACGTCATTGCAATCATAATTACGTATAACTGCAGTGGTGGATTTAAGAGGGGTCGTAATTGACCCGCGCCAGAGGCCCTTTGAAGCAAAGAGCCCCGAAAAATTTTTAAGTTTAATCTCGGAGATAATAAATATCTCATTTTGAAAGCCACGAAGGAAAAGTTTATTTTGAACTGCGATATTTAATTTATTAATACGGGGAGTCAGATAAAGGGGTAGTCGTCAAGGTGCGGTTTAACAATACATTTAGATTTCAGGGCTCACACTACTTTAGCGCCAGGGTCCTCAGAATGCCTAAATCCGTCACAGTATAACTGGGGAACTGATTTATGCTGGAAATAGCCAGATGTGACTGCTGTTTATATACATGATTATGTACGAATGTATTAACATATAATTTGCTTAACTTGTGACTTATGGCCTCCCCCGCTCAATAAACCATATTTGCGCCAACCTATTCTCACTTTCACCGATTGATTTCAATTAATTATGGAATACCCTCGGTAACCTTTTTATTTTCTCATATACGAAGTATATTGAGTAAGCATTGTAATAGCGAAAAAAATCGACCGAGATTTTTACGGAAGTATACGTTTTAGGTGTCGCTGAATCCGAAAAAGTGGTTTTCGCAATGCCGTGTCTGTCTGCTTGTTACTGGCTCTGGAGCCTAGACGGTAGAACGAAAATGAATGAAATCTCGTACTTAGGCATCTTATCATACTGAGCAGAGTATATTTAGAAATGGTTGACATTGATGAATAAATAAGAGTAGTCTATTCTACGAATTTTTAACAACAATTTGATTTTCTCAAAATCGGCTATTACGATTTTGATCAAATTTCGTACAGTAACTTGAGTTTACGTCTTCAATAATACCAAATAGTTCATATTTCTCAAAAAAGTGAATATAAGGCTAGTTTATTCTAGGCAACTTTAACAATAGGTAATTTGATTTTCTTAAAAACGGCTGAAACGATTTTGATAAAATTTCGTACCGTTACTTGAGTATACATCTGAAATAATACTACACACTTTATATTTCTCAAAAAATGAATATAAGGCTAGTTTATTCTTGGGCAACTTTAACAAAAATTAGATTTTCTAAAAACCGGCTCATACGATTTTCATTTTCTAAAGATAAGTAAACGACGCATTAATATATGAGAAAGTTTGTACATTGTATGTTGTATCGATTTTTTATCAAATTTTTTAATGCCAACATTTGAACAAATTTTAACACTCGATTTTGTTTCACTAAATGTTTTCAATAAATTTTTTTTAAAGAAAAAGAGCCTTTCGAGTTAAATGTATCAACTGCAGGGCCTGTTATGCTAATTATGATACATGTAAAGAATACCAGGCTTAAAGATGTTCTTTATTGCGTCATTTACCATTAATTAGGGAAACTAGTGCCCCAGAAAGACTTAGCTACTAAAACCTTTCCAACTTTGTTAAGGAGCTTTGTTTGTGTTTAATTCGGAGTCATTTACTACAAAGTTCTTTCCCCTGTTGCTTGCACCTACAGCGAAGTTTTTCATAGTAATAAGCCTATTAAAAGCAAAATAAATCATATTTTACAACGATATTATCATTAAATATAGAGAACTCTTAATTGGATTTATAATAATATTAATATTATGATGTTATGGATTGATTATTATTTCATAAGACTCGGTAACATTACTTGAGATTCTTATAAGAAATTCATTTCCAAGAATTTTTTTTTATCTTCTCTCCTGGTAGCAATATTTTTTTATGTTTCATATTTTAAAAACAGTGAAATTTATTCAATGAGACAGGCATTATATGTTTAGATTATCAAGTATTTGGAATGTGCAGTATTATTTGAAATTCGATGTTTAATTATTTCAGTATTTGCCTTAGAGGAATAAAGGTCAACAATCGTGTTTCCATACGTTTCCGCATTTGAACAGATGAATTTGAAAAAAATTAGAACTGCCTCGAGCACTTTTTCGGATGTTTATAAAGATTCGTACAAATATTTTCACCGCTCAGACAAGTGTTCAGTCAACTACGAACCTAAACATTCATCTCCTTATTATGTAACCATGTGTCTTAATATTGCGTCATAAGAGTCGTTTTATTTAATATTTAAACCTATTTTCGCTCTTGCGTGCTTCGAAAGATGCCCCGCTGTTATCTTCAGACAAGAATATCTATGTTGCCGTCTTAATGAAGGCTCCAGAGTCAGGGACGTCGGGTAAGGCAAGGGTCGTAGGGTTAATATAGGACAGAGGGACCACTTTCGTCGTAAATCTGGAGTTACGCCTTTGGAGAAAGGAAATTGTCTATACGAACTCTTCGTTAGAAGACGCGGTACTTAAACCGAAGAAGATAGAGAGCAAGCGTAAGAGAAAGGAGTTGAGGGGAAAGAAAGAATATGCAGTCGGTTTCGGAGTTAGGCGGCTTCGAGTTACGCTGATTCAAATATACGTGTTTCGTATAATGTGAACAATTTACGCGGCACCCTGCGTCACGTTTACGCGGTATGCGATTTTCATTTGCCGCGAAGAGCGATTTTTCCACGCATACAGTCGAAATATTACTTATTATTTTTCAGCTTCGATAGTATTAGCACCAGTCTCCTTATTGATTTTCCATCGCTTTTTCCTTAATTTAATTCCAAAAATAGTGTAATAATGGCATCGAAGAAAGCTTGTGATGTTATAGCCAAGAGAGTCCGCAAGTCAATTACTCTGAAAATTAAAATAAAATCACAGCTAAGTTAATAGAAATGTAAAAAGAAAATTTAAGTTGAAATCAGAAAAAAAATCGTGCTATGACCGAGAATCGAACTCCCTATCTATCACTGAACTATCGTAGCAGGCTTATTCTCTCTTTTCAAAACGTGGATGTTTTCTTCAGTTTTATAGGAATAATTTGTCAATAAATACGATTATTTACTTAATTTTGTATTTAATCATCCTATTATTATTAATTAAGTTTATCGAATCTTGTCCCATGTCCCTATCCACCCCTTTTATATAGTCGCATTGCCTCGAGTTAAGCGGTTTCCGTTTACACAGTGTTTTCCGGGAACGTTTACCCCGCGTAATTCGGGGTCCGACGGTAGACCTGTGTACAGCAACGCGCACAAATCGTATTCTTGATAACATGGCCTAAACTGTTAAAGTGCAGTATACCCAAATCATCTCTCCGCGGCTTGGCATGTCAAATGATAAGCATTATTTCCTGCGGCTTAATGCGATGCCGCAAGATCGTGAGGATATCACGACGAGTGAGTTCCAAACTTTATTAAAGAAAGATTTATCTCGAGTTCAATACTTGTTCGGTTGTAATTAGAATATGATAAGTTGGTTCAGGTGCTTCAGCTCCTTGCGTTTCCTTTTAAAAAGGGGTTTTACATGCTTTTTGGATCAGGTTCATAGTTTAAAGTTGCACTTTTGTTGGTGTAACATTTGCAAATATTTGTTAACATTATCTGTAAAATTTTTGTTTCTGATTCTTAAGGCTTGTCTTCAATTTTATTTCTTTATTTTGAGGAACAGCTATTTACTCAGTCGATGATTTCAGTCTCTATTTTCCTTTTTTCGATGTTAATCATTTGTGTACAGTACGTTCAAATTAATCCCATTAGTTAAATTGAAATAATACTATCTTAAAGTTTATAATCAGTTGTTTGTTTTTAAAACAATATTTACATTTTTATCTGTAGACTCGTTTAACTGTTTCTGTCCAATTACGTCAGCTTTAATTTTTAAAAAAATGAAGCAATTCATGCAGTGCTCGAAATGAGCCGGAACGCTACTCCGGCTCGTCACACACACCGATGATACCGTTCCGTTTCGTCAGACATTTAGAAATA
This sequence comes from Uropetala carovei, assembly GCA_036926305.1. Lineage (NCBI taxonomy): Eukaryota > Metazoa > Arthropoda > Insecta > Odonata > Petaluridae > Uropetala > Uropetala carovei. The sequence goes on from JAXCHB010000212.1 coordinate 347,232, forward strand.
CCGTCCCTTACAACAGTGCTCCGTTTCGTAAAAATTGCCGTTCCAATACTATTACGAGCGTTCCGTTTCGTAACATTTTCCATTTCGAGCACTGAATTCATGTTTCCTTGCAATTAGTTCAATTTAAAGTGCCTCGACTTATTGCTAGCAGTTTTCATTACTATTCTTCTCAGCCGAAAGAGGATACTTTTTTATATTAAACTTGTATTATTTTAAGTAAGCGAGAAATCAAATCAGAAATCAATTCCTGAAAACTATGTTCAGCAACTTTCGAGGATACTTTTTTATATTAAACTTGTATTATTTTAAGTAAGCGAGAAATCAAATCAGAAATCAATTCCTGAAAACTATGTTCAGCAACTTTCGAGGATTTCCGATGGAAAGTTTAACATCGGAAAGCCTTACGATATCTCAATGAGGTATTTATTTTTCGTATCAAAGGTCAAATTTAATTTTATCATCTCCAGTTCGAAGTACTATTGTACGCACGCAGAAAAGGTTTAAATTCATCTTTCTAACGTTCATGTACTGAAAATAAAATTTTCTCGGCACATTTTATACCTAAGACGCACATTGATATTTTGTCTTTCTCTAAAGACTCGAGGTGTCTTAGAATATTTCCTTTGTGGAGTCTATAAAACAGATGAAGTTATGATACAGCGATCAAGGAACCAAGGTGATTAAGTCTCTGCAAAGTGCTAGGGTAAAAGGAATTCGCGTTTCCCCCCTTGCGTTCTCCCTCAAAAGGATTTCCGCGGCCATTAAAAAAGGGAAGATCATCGCCTTCTCCCCTCCAAAGGAATGAAGATTTTTGCTAATTAGAAAATAATCCTTTGTATCGTTCTCTCGCTAATCCTAAATTCCTTAAAAAAAAAGAAAGTTCTACCTTGAGTGGGAGAACCAAGTGAGTATAGGGAATAGAAGGGGAGGGAAAGGAACTCTTTCGGGAAACGCGTAATGGAGATTCTCACTTAAAGGGTTTCGACCTTATAGAATTTCCCCATTGGCTCCTTCTCATCCGATAGATGCCAAAGAGAGCGGTGGGTGGCAGTGGAGCAGAAGAAGTGGGGGGTTAGGTGAAGGAGGGAAGGAGAAGTCTTGGATCTCGCACGCAACACAGCCGAGAGAGATCCCAATCTTAAGAAAGGGAGTGGTGGAAGAGAGCCTTTATACACTATCCAGTCGCAAAACCCAACTTACTTGTGGAGCTCCGAAACAGATTGAGGAAGAAGCTGGGTAAAGGGTTTGGGTCCAGGTCAAATGGGACGAGCTGGGTGTGAGAGAGAGAGAGAAGCGAGGAAGGAGAGGGGGTCCCATTTGATTGCCACCGTGTTAAATCGATAGAGCGCTGAGTGGCATTCACAGAGGGCCGTGCACTCGGCCCCGTGTGTCTTCTGGGAGGCTGTGAAAAGGGTCTTGAGACGTCCGCACTTTAATCGCTAGAGGCAGCAAGGGACCAATTGTGATTTATAACGGCTCGAACATCTTCCAATTATTCTTCTCTGTTCTTCTAACTTGCTTTCTTGTTCCAGCTTATTAAAACGGTTCTTCTAGAGTTTGAATACTTTCTCGATTTAACGGAAAGTTACTGACAGATAGTCGTTTTAGAATCAAATTCAATAGAACTGTCCAGTTCCATTCGTTTCATTTCTGTAATTGTTATACTTTTAATTAGCTTAATTTTATACCTTCGAAGATCAATTTAAGTTATGGCGCTAATGGCGCTGTTTCCATCGAACTGTTTTAAAAATCAAATGAGTATTTTAAGTGCAAACCAATCGCCTTCCAGTGTAGTTATTTTTCCAAAACCTTTTATAGTTATTAAAGTTATCTTGATTATTAATTGAATTTCAATATAAAAGTTAACGAATTAATCTCTAGAATAAACCTTAGAATTTAATCTTATTGACGCTTGAGAGTTATTTAAATATAGGAATATGTTTGAAAATAATTGTATAAGGTCGGCTGCACCTTCGTTCCGGTTTATCTATAATTTTAAATTCAAAAATATTTTAATAATTGATGTTGGGTCTTTAAATTCAATACCTATTTATTTTATAAGTAGGATTAGGAGCTCTTGTTCATACAATTTCCTATGAAGTTAGTTAGCTTTCATTTTAATATAGTACCTGTATGATTTATTTTTTGCCAGAGGATGTTCTTAATAGTATTTTCAATTATAACACCAAAGCTTTAATTGCCTGTCAAGCTGAATTACGGTCGCAGACGGTCTAATGTCAAGTAAAAGTTTATTAAATGCAATATTGACCTTGAATTTGCTTTATGTTATGTTTGGCGGATAAATTTATATTTACTATTTATTTTTCAGCATTTTAATCCATTTAAAGCTACTATTTCGAAGGTAGATTGCTGTTAACTGAAATCAAACTAAAATTTACGACCTCGTCGTATTTTTAAAAAATAACTGCTCCGAGGGCAAAAAAATTCGTAATCGGAAAATTGATACGGGTCGGATTTTTGGCCCTCTAGTTTGAACTCAACGAGCCCATCAATTTCGTCAATCCCTCACTTACTGGTCCTTATCTACATTTCCATTTCCCTGGACTTGTAAAAACATATCGCCCAGATCCCTCCGACGCATCTGTTGGCATTCGGAGAATTTCAGTCTCACTCGCTCTGTTACAAACACTCCGATCCGCAGTAATGACCTCGTGTCGATTTATTTTCAGATACCCGTGCGCTATTCCTTCTTAACTCTCTCCATTCACGTTTGACTCCCCCCTTCCCGGTGCCATATCCTGGCGGCATGGGCCGTGACGATAGGGTCCATTTACGGATTACGAACGATTGACAGGTCCTATCCTCCAATCAATTTGGCGTAATATCCGACGAAATCCCCACCCCTGACCATTATTCATGATCCATACGCGAGGCGAGGGTGGAGGTGGACGTGGGAGGTATTTCGTGTAAAACAAACTCTTTTGTCTCGCGGGAGCTTATCTTCATTTTTTAGCCAACAAAACATTAATTTTTATCTGTTTTCGGGTCGATGGCACGTTAGCTTTTATTTTTCTCCCTCTCCGTCTCTCTCTCTCGCGGCCTCCGATTTACTCTTGACATAACTTGTCGGTCGTTCGATCGTATCATAGGTGCGTGGGAGGTTTATGAGATTTACATATGTTATTTTACTGCGGTTGATGAAGAAAAAGCATAGAATTATTCTTCGTGCGAGTTTAGCACCGTTTGAAAAATAATTATACCACTCGGAAACAATAAATATAGAAATTTAGTATTTTTTTATCGAATGAAACTTCGAAAAAGTCGATGAGTTAGAAGTTTATTTATCAGATGTCGCCAATTTGTACCGCACTGTTCCGTGAGGTGATGTATGGTGCCGAATTCATTAGTTTTAATCGATGAGGATTGATATGACGGTTTTATTTAAATTATATATAACAGTCGAATAAATATAACGAATTAATACGCATAAATATTATATTTTTTACTTTATCCTAAATATAAATAAAACTAGTTGTGTTTACAACAATTTCTTTATTAATTTTAAGTGGATGACTCATACCTGTCATTATTTATTCGCTGAAGCAATATCCTATTATGTGTGTCAAACGACTGGATTAATTCACAAGTTTGTTTGATGGCAATTATTGAAAGTGATGTATGGAGTTGTTTTTGGCTGTTTTGTATTAAGAGTTATTTTGCGTTTAAATGTCTCCGCTCTTTTCAAAATTATGTTACGTGCTTATCTCGCATGAGAACACATACGTAAGGTTTACAGAGTTAGCGAAGGTACAACAGTACCTGAATTTAATGGGAAACAAGTATATTTAAATCCACTTAGTGTTGTCGACTTTGAAATGAAATTTACTCGCAAAATCGTTGCATCCTCAAATTTTTCATATAACTCACTTGCTGCAAGGCATCAAGGGGGGATCGTAGAGATTAAAAAAGCTCAATGCTCTTAAGTTGTTCAACTGGTGAAATTCACTGGAGTGTTATCAAGCTTACCTTACGGATAAAACTAATCCCATAATAAACGCTTATAAAAAATTGAAAAATTGAGTATATACTTGTATCGGATAATCTGCTTTCGTCGAATCGCCACTGAAGTCGGTTGCAATGAAGCCGAAATGCGCACCTAAATTTTATAGAACAAAAAGTCGGGAAAATGAGTCGACGAAACGAAATTCGCGAACGGGATGACTTGCACTTTCGTCATGAAAGGTTGCAGAATATTTGCCTCCTTCGCCAAATTTCACTCGGAGTTCACTCTCTCTCTCTCTCTTTTGAATCAAGATAGGAGTGAAGAGAGGTCATTGGACGTACATATTTAACCAACAGCGGGAGGGTCACGCAAAGCTAGAAGGGGATGAGAATTTTTAAGCGTGGGAAATCCGAAGGGAAAGTCAAAGAGTGAAAAGGCAAACAGGAGAGCTATTCCTTACGACACAATTTCCCAGTCTGCTGAAATGTTTGCCCTGTGTCTGACCATACGTCCGATATCAAATTCCTCTCCTTCAAATGCTAACATTTCCGATTCCTAAAGAGAGTGGGGGATTATCATTGCTGGAGAAAAACGGTGCTTTCGAAACCGCAAGCTAACCAATATTAGGAGATTCACACGGCAGTTCAGGCATTAAGAACCTCGACATAAAATGATCAGCGGAGCGAGGGGAAAGGAGGATAATATTTTTTTTCTTTTTGGAGCTTACGGTAGGGAGGAGGAGCGTTGTATTTTCCGAAGCTGTGTTTCTGCCTGCGTCATCGACATTTATGGCGTTTTTTTTATTTTCGCTGAACAAAAGATTTTGTACGACGTCGAAACCGTATCCGGAATAGCTGGCGAGGCGAAATCATGGCACGTTTGATTACTTTCAATCGCGGCATAAAAATATAATACACGTGTCGCTATTCATATAATCATAAAATTACCTCGCAGATATCCGCGTTCCGTTCGTTCGCGGCCTTTGAACGTGGAAATGTGTTTGTGCGCGTGATTTTAATAACGGCGTGACTCCAAAACCAAGTTCCTAATACATCTGCCTAATGTTTTTAAAGCAAATTAAGTCATAGCCCGAGAGCTCAGTGCGGGTGTGCCAAAATAATCTGTTTGATGCATTAAAGTGGATTAACTAATTTATGTGATTACTGATAATTAGCTAAATCACTCAAAATAAAACCATAATAAGTCAAAATATTTGTTTCGAATATTAACGAATCAACTAATTTAATTAACTCGTAAGCCTGAATAACATTTTCCAGGCTACAGAAACTAGCGTAGTTAAATATATACTGAATAAATGCCTATTTTATTTATTTATCTGTTTTCCTGTTGATTTCATATTTGATTAATCTTCCCGATTAATTTATGTATAAAGTACATTTTCTGAGAATAAGGTAAAGGCTATCTCAGAGTTTCAGGCGAATATGAAGGCAGAGTTCATAAACAGATCATTTCCATTGTATCATTTTACTGAACCAGGCAATACAGTCTAGTAATTTCAGTTGATAAAGACTCAATAAAATATCATTTCATCTCTCTTCTCGTCCCTGATTAGGAGTGTATTCCTTATATTTGTCGCGGTGGATTTTCAAAACTTATATAGAAATATGGACAGGAATGTAGTAAAAACCCGCTTAGCTACAAGTATTTTCCATTGCCTTTTTAAGGGGTAAAATATCTCCGGATTGATAGAGATTCCTTCTCCCCAAAATAAACCATCTCTAAAACGCCTGAGCAAACGAATTCCAGAGCCTATTTGCGGCCAAGCGACGCCGATGAATAATCGATCGAGAAAAGGCGAGATCGTCATGAAATTGATCAGGCCGAAGCATGAAAACCTTCCCAATCTCACCCCGACACCCCTTTCCCTCCCGCTCACCCACCACCCCACGGCCGCATCTGGGTTTGGAATGGGATTTGTGGGTGAGATGGGTATCCCAGGAGACTGCGGCCGGTGGAGAACATATGCCTCGTTTGTCGGACCTCCGCATGGCTCCTTGCCAGCTATCCCCAGGTCCTCTTATTTCGACCCCTCTACCCCCTCCCTCCCCACTCCACCCATGCCTTCAGACTTTCCGCTTTCCCCTCCCAACCTCATACTTACCTCAGCTCATCAGCCTTTCTCTCTATAACCTCCCCCCCCCCTCTCTCGACGTACACCCTACTACGCTCCAGCGCCTCGCCAATCCCCGTTTTGGCAGTCCAATGACAACCGTAGATTTAGACGAGACCTAGCTGCTTTGAAAAGTGTAGCGGAATAGGATGAGTTCGATAAAGGGAGATTTTCCGCAGTGGTCTTGCACGGACCACCGTGTCTGGAATTCCTCGAAGAAGTCCGGGTTATTTTTTTTTTTAATTTTATCGTCGCGTGCAATTCGATTGGAATTGGGTAAAGACATCTGCGCTTATCCATTTCCAAGGTTATTTAAAATTTGATATTAATTTTTCTATAGTCACGGAATTGTTTCTGTGTTTTTTAAATAATGTCACAAGTTCGCACGGCGATGAAAAGATTTTCCCTGTATAAAATAGCGGTTTTTAATAGCGATATGCCATCCCTGTGGTGCATAGAATTTATGCTTATTTCCTTAGTATATTTGGGAATTGCTCTCCACATTGCAGTAAATTTAATGATATTAATTTGATCCACAAATAAAATCCTTTTAATTTATTGCATTAAGCTAATGAACTGAAAATTCTAGCCATCGAAAATAATATGATATCGTTCGCATGCATTTGATTCTGCTTCGTTCTATTATTATCTTTTTTATGCATCCGAATGTAATTTGATCCTAAACTAATTAACCAATTGTTTTTACGTTACTTCTGGCTATTCCATATAAATTTAAAGAGAATTATATAAAAAATATTATTAACTTGAAATTAAAGATAAATGCATACAAATTAACTGCCACGAACACTAAATTTTTGTTATATCATTTAATTTATTCCAACTGGTTTCTCCATTATTTCGGATAAATGATTATGAGTAATATATCGTTGGGGTTATTGCGGTAACACATGACTTAAACAAAACTAAAAAAAAAAGAAAAGTGCCACGTGGATGTATAGAGAAAAGAACTTTGTACAAATTTGATATTTTTTATCGCAGTGGTATTTAACGCTTGATTGATAGGGTTACATTTCAATATAATCACATTATCTTGCCTTAATATGAATCATAAAGTTTTATCGACTTTGATTTGAGTCTCATCGCAGCAATTTGGGAAAAAATCCACTCGTTCCCCCCGAAGTAACTTCTTTGGGACATTATGCACTACACAATGGGATATTATGTCTCCAAAGTAATCTTAACACGATTTCAGCGGCCATAAAAAAAATCTCACCGAGGAAATTACGGCATATAAAACCTATTTGAGAGGTTTTACGACCAATACCACTCGCTTTGGAATATAACGACCGAGACGATCCCACTTAAAATGTCCTTTTCGCGGACAATATTTTAACAGGTTCAACGTTCCAGAAATAACCATTCGCTCTCTGGGAAGGTCACGGGAAGGTCATCCGAAGTTTTAGAATAGAAAGACAAAAAAGAGGATAATATTCGCGAATTCAAACTCGACTGTCATTTTTCTTCCTCCTACTGTGCATCTCAATGGAGAAAGGTTTTGCTTGCTTTCCGGCCAACGGTGACTCGCTAGGATATTAATGGAGTTTTTTAATTAATATTACCGGTGGAATAGATTCTTCGAAAACGCACGCGATGCAAATATATTGAGTCCATTTTCGATATTCGTGCAAAGTAAAAATCCTTGATTGTGAGCGATTAAAAAAAACGAGCTTCCTCACATGGCAAAAATAATATGCTTGGAAATTTAGGATGAGCTAGGGAGAAATATTCTTCATTACGTATCAATTTGCTATAGAAAGAAATATATTACGTGGCGCATTTGTCATTTATTTAGACAAAAGGAAGGCTTTTAAAATATTATTCGGCCAATTCGCGTTAGCACATATTTATTGAAAAATCGATTCTGTTGTAAAGTTTACAGCTGTCAGTCATTCTGACTTATTGTTTTGAATATCGTTCTTGGAGTCGTTTATTTGAATCCGAGCTGTAATGGAATTGTCCTTTTTTCACTATTTCAAGAACATATATTATCAAATCGTTCTTTTTGCTTCCGGCTAGAGTCAATCGCTCAAGTTTTATTTAATTTTTACATTTAGCTTTATCTCATCGTTCTACTGAAAGAAAAGAGAAATTCTGGAATTCAATGAAAACTATTATCATCATAATCATTTCACGTTAATTATAATTATATGGAAGTTACCAACACTCGAGTAGGTAAATAACATTTCTCCACCAGGATACCTATTATTTTGGGCTGTTAATTTAACTCATAATTGCTTACGCAGAGTGCGTTACAGATCACTGATCATAATACGGCACCATACTTAATTTAAGTTTCTAAAATGGAATAGGTTCGTTGGTAGACGAAAACAAATAAAACCAAAGACTAAAAATATTGTATGTTAGCCTAATTTTCGCTGGTGCGTCGTGACCTATCAAGTATATAGTTTTCATTTCACTAAATGAAATACACTAACATTCCCTTTCGGTATTTATTTTACAATTTTAACTATATAGTATATAGTTACACTATAGAACGATAGAGGTAAAAATTCTAATTTCATCTGGTTAATAAATCTATCGTTATATTCTTCTATTCATTTCCATATACTATTAGGGGAAATTGGGGTAAGATGACGATGCTAAGAGAAAAATTCTCCTGCGAGAATTCCAAGGCGGATAAATAATTCATTTGACAATGTAACGGCCCTTTGTTAAGTATTATATCGTTTTCTAATGCATTCAGTTCCATACATTTAACCGTTCGTTCCGTAATTAATGTTTATAAAATATTTGCAAATTCGTGAACTTACCCATCCCTAGGGGTAAGTTGACTAGTCGCGTGGGGTAAGATGAAAAAATAAAGATTTGATTATGAATTTGGTTTATTCAAAATTAAACAGTTTTATATTGTAAAATATGTAGTGAATTTTTTTTGTAGCCCTCTTCGCAGACCGGACAAATACCTCTTTCTGAAACCACTACAAGTGGAGCGTCGCATTTTGAAGGGAACAAAGTCTTCTTAGCTCGCAATTTCTATTCAAGCCGTTTACCTTTCTTACCTCTCTCACCCTTCTTTGTCTCTCTTTCAATCGGGAAATTTTTTATTGGTGTGCTCGGTATAATCACTGAAGAAGCCAGGGTCGTCCCGAGGTACCGGCGAGCCGGACGGCTGCCCGGGACGCCCAAGGATAAGGGGCGCCAACCCTACCATCTATATCTACATTACACTTGCAGGTGAATAAATGCTGGATACAAATTTATATCGCGGGATAGGTGGGAATCTATATAAAATTTCTTTTACTTTTCATTATCAATCATTTTACGGGGCAATGAATAAATGAACGAGATCTTTCAAAAATATCTGAACAGAAATTTACGGTGGGGGGCGCTGAGCGGTTTCTCTCCTGGGGCACCAAAATACCTCTGGCCGTCCCTATAAAGAGGTGATGCTCTTTTTTACCCTTTCTAATCGGCTTAGGGAATGAAAAGAGTGACTTCTGTATACCAATTAGCGCCGGTTCTGACGATCGTCGTTCAGCTGAGGTTTTATGTATCTGCTTCGCTATTTCTGTGTCAATAGCTCCATCATTCGATTCTTGCACGATAACTTCTCCATTAAGGGAGGCAGGGATTCCTGATTCATTTGATTCACGTGAACGATGTTCTTCCTAATCTTACACTGGCCTTTCTGTAATAAGATATGAGGCGAATTCGTCATCTCCAGAGATTTCTGGATTGAACGGCTCAATTTCCCGAGCTTTAAATTCGTTAAGACGAATTCGTAGACTTACCCCATACATGTGCCTTTTTTAAAATGATAGCCAGAAATTTAACACAAAGTAATACGTCACACTATTCAGCATAAACACTGATAAAGAATGGGGTTTCTTCATTATTATAACAACTTCATAGATTTTGTAAAACCTTAAGTTATGCCACCAAATTATTAGAAGGTAACCTATTGAAATAGACTTAACGTTCCACTTCGTCAAGTTCTTTTAACACAGTGCTCATCGACTCAGGTTTAAACTCGCATAGACAGGCGATGCCCTGCGCGTCACCGGCAGCACACTCATCCAACGAATAACGAAATAATAAACTTCGTCATCTTACCCGATTCGTCATCTTACTACGTTTACCCGTACGTATTTGAAATTGCAGGCACGGAAAAATGCACTGCTACTCTTTAAAACTCTGTAAAAACACTTGCACGAATTTTACTAGGACTCGAAAAGATATTTTGCGCGGATTTCTAAAATTTTCTAGAGGTGTTTTGAATTTCATAGGAAAAGTTTAGAGCTCGGCTGAGTTTTATGTCAGAGAAGAAATTTTTATCCTAGGATCAATTCCTTCCTGTATCCGAATCAATTCCGGTTTTAACTAGTTCATGAATTTCCCGTTCAGCGCTGATACTTTTATTCGATGGAGTTTCCTCAGTAGATGAAAATCAGATTATTTTTTGATTCCAGAAACTAACTTTTATATTGAAGAGATCTTCTTCCATCTGTCGAATAAAAATTTCGCTAAAGTTTTTGGCAAAGTCGTACGTTTGAAAGTATGCGATTTTGCTTCGGACTAAATCTACCGATATGAAGCCGAACTCTGAAAATTCTTCCCTTTGAGGTAAATTTTAGATTTTTAAATAATCGCTATTAATCCGTTTTATAGAATAAATAAATGCGTTGTTGTGCAAGAAAGAATTATCGAACTCGTTTTATGATTGAAATTAAATTTTCGCTCTCTCATAGCCAGTTGAGATGTGCTTATTTTCATTAGCATTCATTACATTTCATTTTCATTAGAATTAGAAGGTGCCGACATCGCTTTCACTTAATCGCAGTCGACTAAAATTGTCGTATATGAGTATCAAGTAGGATCCGTTTAACATGAATTTCATACAAACAATTTTAATTTTCAAATAAGGAAAATGCACGTAAAAGGACGTCGATATAAGTCTGTACTTAGCCATTGCGTAAAATTTAAGAAAATTCTCACTTTTATCTTGTAAAACGAAAAAATTTCGTTTTTGTTTTGTTGCTTTTTTCCAAATCATCAATACCGCGAACCTTGAACGTGTCTGCATTGCCTCATTCTCTCACTTCTTTTTATGTCTTCATCCCTCTTTTTCGCCGATCCCTTTTACAAAACTCTTATCTTCTTATCCAAAGCAGGCACGACAGCGAGTTCGTCAAAATTTGAAAAAAAACAACAGAAGAAATTTTTCAAAAATACTCCGTCAATTTCTTTTCAAAGTTTTCCTCGAACGAGACTCCGCTCTATCCGGATAAATCCTTTAATCTGCTTGTCACGACGAGCTACGTCCTTTTTTATCCGTTTTGTTTCTTCTCCGTAGTTTGCCTTAGGTTCACGTTCTTAGTTGTGACAGCTCTGCGTCATTATTGCCGTTGTTATAAAGAGGTGGGGACATTTTTTTTCTCATCCTCCAAACTAATCTCTCCACTTTTTCAGTTTTATTTATTTATTTCGAAACAAGCTCGCACGGAAGGTAGTTTAGCAGTGATCGAGAATTTTCTTCCTTCACAGATGTCGGGTTCGTTACTTTTATTCATACCGTGTCAACAAACTGGCAATTCTAAAAAGAATGAAGCGAGAGTGAAAGAGAGAACTGACTCGGAAATAAATGCCCAAAGGTGATGAAAAAATATATGTATTATATTTTAAGGATACGTTTTAGCTTATAAAATTGTTTGCGACACCTTTTCCTCGAAACGAGCAAAATTACCTCAACAGTATCAAATACAGTATGTTTACATTTTATTATATATTGAAGGTGATAATCGAGTCCAAAAACTCCGTAATGGATGTAAAGATTGAGAATGAGAAAAATTCTGAACTTTACCGGGACTCGAACTTGGGTCTCCCGCTTGCTGGGTAGGCGCTTTAACCAACTAAGCTACCAAGCAACATTTCACTGTTGATATTTAACATCTTGTCAATTCTGGGATAAAGTAGGGGTGTTCTCCGCTGTGCCTCCGTGAGGACATTTTGTGTGGTAAGATTTACTACTGAGTTAGACCTTTCTTCATCGTAAATACCCCAATTCGAGAATGGAGAATTAGTCTAGCTCGGTAGCTTAGTTGGTTAAAGCACCTACTATACATATATATATATATATATATATATATATATATATATATATATATATATATATATATATATATATATATTAGTTTACGCTACATTTTTAAAAAAATAATTAGGTATATATAGACCAATGAACAGTATTATAATTATTTTTAATAATATTTTCAACAAAAGCGAAGAAATCGAGAAGCAGACGATATGCCATATTGGAATTGGAGGTCGCTCCTTATGGTGAGGCGAAGAAAAGTGTTAGCAAAAATCGGACCTTTTCTATTTGCCTTCCATGCGATCAGAAATGCGAAGGAAAATGCGATGCCGTCAAAATGCCATGGCAATTTTTTTTTACATTTAGCATTTATGCTAGCTAATATGTGACCGTGTCAAACGGGCTTAAGAGACAACGAAATTTAGGTTATATTATGCAGCCGAAATTGGTGGTACATACATGGTCCTCGCCCCAACTATTAGTCATAGTTTTTAGTCCATCCTTATTCTGATATGGAAATAGACCGTTTCAGGTCTAATTTGAAACATATTTTTAAAAAAATAGCGCGTAACGTATTTTACAAAAAAATGTTCTCTCATTTAAAACATTAATTATAAAACCTTTCAGGATTTTTATATAACCTACTGATTATTATTTGTATTTTTAATATAATCACAAAAATAGTAGACATAATTTTACTAAGATCAATTCTTAAAACCTTCAAAATGGCGGGTATAAATATCATTTCTCTATTTATGTCACCTCTAATATGCTCGTTGATTAAGTTATAACCATCTTTAAATGTTCGAAGGCGCTATATTCTATTTAAGTTATAATCTCAAAGTCGTCTTATGTATAATGTTCTCCAACATATATCCCTATATAGCTGTAAGAATAATTTATCCAGCAGAAGAGACCAAATCGCCATTTTATAATTGAAAAAAGAACTGCTTCCAATTCGCTTCCAATATTTTTTTTATTTCCACATTCGCAGGAAGATGAAATTTTTTTCCTCTTAACCTCCCCCGTGTTTGGCTCTTCTCGAAAATGGCAATCATATAGGATAAGGAAGATCCCTTTTCAGGTTTTGCACAAATGCGTATCCTTTCTTATTGGCTCTGGTCTTGCCGCAAAATGGAAATGGAGACCGCCTAGCCAATTAGGCTCGGTCTCCGGTTTAGAAGGCAATCGACGTTTCTTCTCCGAGAAACTGGTAATTGGAAGCTATCCCTTGCCATGACTTCTCCCTTTTTTCCTGGATCAGAAAGGTTTGAAAGCGTAGGTGTGTGAGAAGGAGAGAGAGAGAGAAAGTAGGCGATGAGAAAGAGAGCGTTAAGAACAGTGCGTTAGAGAGAGAGAGAGAAAGAATGTAGAAAAAAGCATAAAATAAAAAAAAGAGTCGGAAAATAATTACGTGGGATCCATTTAAGTGGTCCAGTTTTGCGAAGTAAAAATTTCGCAGGGCATCCCGCTTTGTCGCCGTAAAATAAGTGGACGGTTAACTAATCTGACACATTTTTGCGTCTCAATTACGCCCTCTCCGTGGATGATTACCGCGAGGTCTTTCGTTAGATTGCTAATGAAGGCCATATGTTTCGATGCATCCCTACGGAAAGAGATCAATGCGAATGGGATGGGATGAGACGAAATTCAGACTCGATTGCTCGCTCGCGTGCAGTAGGAATTCGAATGAAAGACGGTTTTATCCGCGGTCGAAAAGAAATATATGGGGTTCGCTCGACTGTTTTATGGCCGTTATGGCTGCGACATTAATCGAGCGATCGCTATATAAATATATTTTCTTTTATGAAGAGGCATGAGAAATACTACCCATTTACCCTTCCATAATGGATGTACACTGGCGGTGTACGCGCAGAGTAATTTTTACGGTTATTATTTGATCAGTAACGTGAATAAGGGAGCAGATATATTTCAAAAATAATAAATAACATATTACATATTTTACTGAGTAGTTTATTTTACCTTGCTCGCATTTTTGTATTGGCCATTGCACTTTATTCGTTATATTTAATAATAAGGCGTGAGCGAATTGGAAAATATTCATTTCGTTTTGTTTTGTTTTAATTTCGTGCAATACCCACTGCACTGACTGGCATCCCTAATTATAAATTATCGAATATAGTGGATAATTTAATCAGAAGATCTATTTTTTCCTCTAAATTAAATAAAAGTGCTTATGTAATTAGTTCAGAGCCGCACAACACAAGATAAACGCCGAATAAATAATGTGATCGCCGTTAATTACGCTTACAGTATAACGATGGAAGGATACAAATGCTTAGTGGGGTTAATTGCGTTCAGTCCAGGGCTTTCTAGCAACCTAACGGCTCTGAACCTGAATTCCGCGTGCCTGGGAGCCACGTGTGCAACGGTCCGTCATCTTCTTCCACGTGCCGCCGTTGACATTGTTCCCTTTGGTGGTTTCTATGGAGTGGGAAATGTTGAGAACGGCGTCGAGTGGAGACAAAATGAAAGAGAGGGTCATTCATGTTTGTCATTATGCTCGGTGTTTCCTTGGAGGACTGGGTTACCATGGTGACGCCATAGAAGGCGATCCAACGGGGCTGGATTTAATCCATCTTCTGGTTGGTTTCCCTCGGCGAACGTGGCGATTTTGAGGTCATTGCAAATGTCACTATGAACGATCTACAGTTTAATTTTGCCTTGTAAACATTTAAATATATATCTTATTTAAGAGATTATCTTTGTTTGTCGATTCAAATACTTATTTTGAGCGTAGTTTCATATATATAAAATAGGATGATATTCTTGCAAAATTGATGCTTATAGAACAAATGATACTAGGTGATAAATATTTTATACTACGTGTTACATATACAGGCAATATATATTCCGATATGCTATTCCGGATAGCTGACTATTTTAAAGGTAATTTGTAATTCTGTATTATATATTCAAATCAAAATTACTTACAGTCGGATGCGCTGAAAATCAAATTTTAAATATTAATTCTTCTCGGAAATCTTGAAATAAATGAGAAATACGTAGATAATAAGTTATCCATGTATGTTAATTTGTATTTCAAAATTTGTAGATATCAATTAATTCAAACTTAATTCAGGTGTACCGTATTTTTAGCTAAAAAATTAACAGGAGTTATTATAAAAAATTACACTTCATCTTCAGTGGTTAAATTGGGTGCACGTCTCCCGTGACTAATTGTATCATATTATCCCACAGCCTCTGAAATTCTGAGCAACAGAAATTTCACGCGATTCCTCATTTCCATCTCACCTTATGCGAAAGGGTTCGAAGAATTCTAAGAAAGATGTAACAAAATCACGTTGAAAATCCCATCCATTCGACATCAAATCCTACAAGCCAAAATATAACGACAATGAAAACGTGGTTAAGAGAAATTAACGATAGTGATTTTATTCGTGACCCTATCGTCCTCATCCACCTATCCAAAATCCTTAGTCTCCATTTACACGTTCCCGTTTTCGTGACTGGAAACAGGCGCCTGACCTTCTGCGCATGCGCACAAGCAAAACCCCCCGAGGAAAGGCGTCAGGCACGGAACGGGCGCGACTCCCGATTCCAAGCCTGCCAGGAACACGTCGATTGGCGGAGAACTGCCACGTGACAGAGGTGACGTGCAGCAGCAGTCAAAAGGGTAACTTTTCTTTCTGAATCCATCTTGCTACGTACGCTACCGCAGGCAGACTAGTCATCCAGACGCGTTTTCAGGCACGGAAACGTGTAAACGGGGACTTAGGCTAGTCCTCCATTGGACGCGTGTTCGTCCGAACTCATTTCGTCAGAAACGTGCGTAAACGCGCGAACAGTCCCATCTAAATGAAATACATTGAAGATCGTCCACTAGACGCCATTTCATTCGTGCGTTTTCGGACGAATAGTTGCGAAGTGCGAACTATCCCATTCCGTTGGAATTTTCGTCACTATTTGTGCGAGTTTTAACCTATTGATAGCCTCCTTCTAGAAACCAGCCAAAACGTTTTTCTGTTTTTATTGAAATGTTTCTTGATTCATAAAAAATAATAAAAAACTTCGCTTCATTATCTTTTAGACCCTAAAATAAGTGATGAAATTCCCCTATTGAATTTCTTTTTAATAAAATATCACTTGTCCAAATTGTTCTTCGTTTGGCCATCATACATCTAACGAGGAAAGAATTTTCTAAAAATATTAGTTCAGAACGTTCCATCTTGGTAACTGAAAATGCCATTCGCGCGTAAACTGCGGGCAGTGGACACCCCCTCATCGTCAGAAATTGTACGAAATGGTTCGCACGTTTCCTGACGAATTGAGTTCGGACTAACACGCATCCAATGGACGACTATCCTTACGGCTTAGGCGCCTTTTCCCCTCTCTCTCTCTCGACCTTGTTTCACCTTGAGACCCTGGCAAATACTCCAGAAGTTCCTTCATCTTTCTCCCCTCGGCCTGATATTCTGCCTATGGCCTCCCTCACCCTCGCCCACGCGGAAGTGGACGATAATCTAAATCAGTCTCTGTGCCAACTTCTGGAAACTTCTGCAAGAGCTCTCTAAATACTCGCCTTGCCCTTCTTACCTACAGCCTTCGACGTATCTGAGGAAAGTTCTATATGCGCCAAAGGTGATCAGAGACGAAATTAGCACCGAAATCATAATGCCTCCCTAAAGAGTAGCGACCTAGGTAGGTTGCTCGCTATTAATTTTAAATATTTATAGGTAGGATATTTCTCTCGGATGGAATGTATTTATATCAGTCGATTTTCTTTAAAGCGTCCTTCGTGGATACAAAATTTATCATTGAGGGATGCGTTTTCTACATTCAAGTATAATTACTTATAAGGATGATGTGTAATAAAAACGAATAATATTATTTTTCGATGTGACGTAGAGAATATAGAGGTCCGGCAGAGTATTTCCCTGTTGACTTAGCTACTAGGTTATTCACCTGGTTAGATATTAAATAAGTGAAATCTATGTAATTTTATGACCTCTCAGATATAGCAGTAAGCCTATCTGTTGTTTCAATGGATATTTTTTAATCATGTGACTTCTCCGTTATTTTAACGGGATAAATGCACTTTAATGCGTTTTAAGATAAAGACGTATCAATTCTAGCTAAAATGTACTGGACAGTGTATCCCAAAACAGTTTCATTGGTGGAGAAAAGTTCAAACTGTACCCGCAGAAAGCGTTTTTGTTTTGTCGGGTAAGATATTTGTATATTGGGAATTATGTGCGTCAGACGAAGTTTACCAGCCATCAACGGGAACTTTATTTTGCACTGGACGTTATTTGAGTGGTTGCCATTTTCCTCGTGGCCATATGGCGAGCGGGTTGGTTTGCGACCCCAAGAGTAAAGAACACAGTTAGTTTTGAAGATGTTAAAAAAAACACCATCCATGTGTGATCGGCCTCTCAGCTCAGATTGATCATCGGATGAACATTAGCACTCGATTAAGTACTTCGTTCAGGGATTAATGTGCGAAATTTTTTCCGACTAAGGTTTGGATAATGTCTCTGAAAAAAGAGACAACTATAATTTTGCAATTTGTTGAGTTTTTTTTTCGAGAATCCAAGCAACTTGGATGAAACGCTTCATAAAATATTATTTAAGACATAAATACTTCTAGAGAATTGTATTGCAAGAAAAATATGGTTGTTGATTTCTAAATATAGAAGGCGCTGCTAAATATTAACATTGTCGTACACAAAGTCTCAATGACAATGGGTTCATAAAGACCTCATTTCGTAATTTGAAATTTTCCTATAACAACAACCTGTGTATCCATAGTTGGGTCGTTATTTAGTGTGATTAATAATTTCGCAAAATTTATTCGTCGTTATAGAATATAGTTAATGAATAATGAGATCAAATAAGGAATAAACAACGTAAGAGATGTACGATGGAATTATTCTTTTTGGAAAACTCCAATAAATGCAAAATATATACTATACAATTAAGAATTCATTAGATAAAAAACTAAGGAAAAGCAGAACTGTTTGTGTCATCGTTAACTCATAAATAGTAGGGACTCATTTCAACGGACATGAATTCGCACTCGGAAAATGCATTCTTGTAAAAAAAAATATGACTGAAAATGTACAATCTATAGAAGCCCGAATATAAATCTCCGAAAGAAACATCTAAAACTTACGAAATGATTGATTCGTGTATCGAGTTACTTTCCGTGGATGAGCGATACCCTCCTGCTCTCTATGAATCCCGATTAATTATCAACGATCATAAATTCACGAGAATTAATTGAATGAGCCGTAACACAAAACCTGAGTTTCAATAATTAAAATAAGTCGAATAAAGTGCGGATTTTATCCGTCAAACGTCAGTATGGTCATCGTTGGAATGCCTCTGTCATGACTCGGTATCCGTTCGTTCAGTCATTATATCCACAGCATATACGATATGTTTGGATTTCGTCAGTTATATTTCCTCCGGCGTGATATTTCAGTTCGTCTTTTCCGGTAAGTCCGTTATTATGCGATTCGTTTCCGCCGCGCGAACAAGAAGTGCCTCTGGTTTGATTTGCTCGCTTTAATCATTGCCCATTAAACAATAAAATAATGTTACCTTTTGGAAAGGGTCAATTTATCGCGAAGCGTCGATCTATCGACTGGACAAAACAGAACCCTTCAGTAGATCGTGTTAACGCCCCGTCAAAATCACTCCGCCGCCTAAATCTGCAGCCAGAGCGAGCTCTTGACGTTCAAAGTAAAACAAAATTTTGAACTTCATTCGCTTACGCAACATAGAAAAGAGAATTGTAAACATAAAATTCTTTACAAATTAATATAGTTAATTAAAAATGATGACTCCATAATTTTCTCAGAATTTGAAAATTTTGAAATCACCCCCTGCCGCCCACCGACTTTTCAAATAAATTGCCGTGTTACTGATGGCATCAAAAGTCACAAAAATGGTGAAGTTTTTGATTTTTCTAGCTATAACTTCAGCATCTTAATTGGAAACTGCCTCTCACCTATTTTTACAAAAATTCTTTGACAGCGTAATAAGTAGCATTATAGATCACAGACATCCTGCAACTATACTTCTGTCTATTACCGTTTACTGGATATTTTGATTTAATCTATTGCACAGGCGGTCAGTTGGACAGAACGAAAACGTAAGCGCTAATCAAAATGAACGCGAATATCTCTATGTTTACGAACACGTGATCCGTGATAGGGTCCAAATAAATCTTTCAGTAAAGGAAACATCTTTAACGGATAACACAATGAGTCGCGATTAAATAGACTCTCTTCCCTCCAAAAACTCGTTCCTCAGTGGTATCGAAAGCGCTCGAGGCTCACCTCGATTGACAGGTTGCGTTAAGTCTTCTGGTTCGATTAACGTCGGATCGAGGGCGATGCCATAAAGCAGGATTAGAGAAGTGAAAACGATGATACATACATACACACACACACATATATGGAGGAGGGGTGGAAGAAAGAAAGGTTTTAGGGGTTGGTTGTTTAGGGATGTTTTTTTTTTTGAGTGGCTACGAAACGACGAAATCTGTTTGGAACGTTCATATTTTGATTGACATCGCTTCCGTAATCCGAACAAATTTCGACGATAAAACCGTCACTTATCTACTCATAAGTCAAACCTTCCGACCATATTCGAGGGACCTTTTTAGGATCGCGGAGGGAGTGCGTTCGTCAATTATATCTACGCAGTTAATCGCTATTGGGAAAGGGAGAAAGAGGGTCGGGAAAATGTTTTCGAGCCGGCGGGTGATTAATGTTGGTGAATTTCTTTATGTTCCCGTAGAAGTATGTATACGGGGTCGTTATTTTGAACGCATCATTCCCCCCTCCTCCTTTCCTCCCCACTCTTCCCCTCCCCTTCCTCCCACACCCCTGTTTTCCACCTCTTACACGTCCCGAAAGGGCATTACGGATCCTTCTTATTTAATGTGGTCGAGGATCTTTTTTTATATTTTTTTAATGGCTTCATTCCAAAATTTTTGGGGTTGTGTCGCAGAGTAATTATCGGATAGGCCCATGGTTTACAATCCTATGCAACTAAACCATAAGTTACCTCTGTTCCAGCCATTTGCAACGTTTAGATCAAGTAAACAAATCTACTTATGCGCATCATTCTTTGGAACGTATCATTCTAATCCGCGTTGCGAAGACACGAAACATTTCGCGAGGAATGCTTTTATAATTACGGTCACCACCGCAGTTTTTTTTAAAGGATGTCTAGGTTAGCGAAGTGTATAATCATTGATTTGTATCCTGAGCTACACAAAGCTAATAATCGAGAAGTTTTTCGCCAAATTAAAGCTTTTCTGTCTTTCATCAAACAAAACTATTGAGATGTGGATTTTCAGTATTCCTTCTCTACGTGAAATCTGTTTTATCCACACCAATAACACCACATTGTGATTATTAATCTAAGAAGGATACAAATTTGCCATGAGACTAGGTGGCAACTTTACAGACTCAACTAACGCATATACAAAATAGTGTTTCAAACATCCAATATTTACATTTTTCACGTTCTGAAATCTTACAAAATATTACTTCCAAATGACCTTTAAAATTAATGTGATTAAAAGTAAATTTACATTTATAACATTAACGATTCAACTACAGACTTAATGATTAGTGATGTGCGCGAATGAACACTGGAGTCGCGAGAATCGAATCCATCAACTCCACGCCGTGGAGTCGCTTCGCCTGCGGGGAGTCGACTCTGATGACGTCACCGGGGAAGGGTAGCAAAATCGTTTCTCGCGCGCTTCGTTGAAGAGACAGTTTTTCGTTATGGTGCGGATTTTATTTGAACCTAATTTTAAATTGCTGAGTTAAATGTATCGGTAGATTGGACTCTTATGAAGCGGGTTGTAGAAAAAAAAATCAGCAGCATACGGCGAGGGTAGATTCTACTGTTGAAGTCCAGCTATATCTGGGCGAACCTTACGAAGCGAGGTCACAGAACCCTCTTACCTATTGGCAGCAAAAGGAGACAAAGTTCCCGACGTTTGCTAAATTAACAAGGAAATATTTGTGCATCCCCGCAACATCAGTACCAAGCGAAAGACTTTTCTAAATCAGGACAAATACTGTCGAAACAGCGAGCACGGCTAAAAGGTGACGCAGTAAACATGATCATATTTTTGAATAAAAACTGGACATAATACTGCCTTTGTAATTACAAATCCTTCATTGTTCTTCAGTTTCTAGTTTTTAAATTCGTATGTTAGTATTATTAGTACTAATTTCGTAGAACTGACAAGTATTTAAAATGAAATACTGTATTTTCCCATATTACTCTGTTATAAAAGAAAGTCTCCGTTGCAATGTTTCGTGCTTCTCTGATATTTCCCATCATTAGATTATGCCACCTTTCGAACGCCCGCGCCGTGGCACCAGTAGATACCACAGATACGACCGATGATTCTTATAAATACTCTTAGAAGGAACTACGCGTTTAACTGGAGTCGACTCTCTCTACTCCAAGGCAGCAGGAGTCGACTCTTCGCGACTCCGTTCGCGACCCATCCCTATTAATGATAACAAGTATATTCAGAGCTCCTGGGAGACCACGGCTACCGGCCACGGTGCCCACTAATATGAATAAATGTATATTTATTCTCAGGACAACTAAGGCAATCGTTAATTTTTCATTTAGTTGCGATTTCTATAAATTTGAATTTAATTTGGGAAACCATACTGGAATATGAAAACTAAGAATTATGAAATGAAATGCCCCGAATACGTTTTGAAACCCATAAAAACGAAAAAATCTCATGTATCCACCCGCGAACCATGGAATGCGTATTACATTTCAATAGAATGTTTTTTTTAATCATGCTGCGATATAGTTCATTTGCGTTTTCAGACTGAAATTTTGAGTGGATCGAAGTGGTTGAACAGGAACGGAACTTGGGCCCTGCCACGCCCAAAGCGTCGCGATGCTCAACGTTTAAAAACACCTGCAATTTCGAGCCGCCTACGTCGTGATTACCCTTTACCCAGACCGTTTTAATTATTCCATGAACAATTCATTATCCCGCATCACATATAGCAGGCCGGCAGTTAATTGACTGCGGGGGAAATTTTCTGCCTCGTTCCGAAAACGTTTCGGTACGCATGCTCGAGAGAGGACTTGTTTCATCCACGTCATTCCCGTCTCCAGGGTCCATATGCGTGCAATGCGAAGTAGAGCAAAGCTGACGAAGTTTTACAGATATTTAAAAGCCTCGGTTGATGTCGGAGGGATCCGTGCTCCACCGGTCGGGAGGGTTGTGCATCAAACCATTTCACGTGACGGGCATAGTAAGGGCGATGTAAAACCTTCCCGCTTATAGCAGTTTGAATCTAGCTATAATACATCTGCATTATGATTCGAAAATCGCCTTAGAGGTGGGTGGCAGAGGGTGCGATGCACCAAACATGTGTCTAGAACATTAATAAAACTAGGCTAGACTTTGTGGATTTATTCATAATTAAAAGAAGAAAAAGCTTTGTATCTTCCACTAAAAGGTTTTTAATAAATCATTTTTTACGGAATTTTATAAGCTTTTCAAAGAGTTACGGCCATGATGTTATTTTAAAATATAAATTGAAGAACCTCGCGAGTGTACCTCACGTAGGCGTACTAGTGGCGCGAAATGATGGCAAATGATAGGTGCGCAGACAATATGTCCGCGGACAAAATGTCCACTTTTATAATGTTCAATAATAAGTGTCCACTGAAATTTTGGGTCCACATGAATAAATTGTCCGCAGTATTTATGGGTCCAAATGAATAAATTGACCACAGTATTTATGTCAAATTCTTTCATGTCTAATGTGATTTTTGACCTGTGTAAATTTATGTCCAACGTCCAGTTTTTCTGTAAATTTTTGCTGGGGGATCGTTTGGGTGGTCTTGAGCTCTCCTTTTCATTGCCTTACATACAGATCATGCTTCGTTTCAGATCGATTTGGCTCATGGGTATGATTTCCAACTTTAAATAAAATGATTTCAGTTCCAACATCAAAATTAGTAACGCATCTACCATTGCAAATTTCCCTTTTCTCACATCGCCAATATTTTCTTGTATTCGTCTTGTTATTCCATTGAAAATGGTAAATAAAGCTTTCATTCTCCAATAAATAATGCATCTGGCTTGTAATAAGTCTTGCTATATCACTGTCTTTTAATTGTTAAATTTATAATAATTTAAAAGAGTTTTTAAAACTTTTATAATTTACAAACGTTAAACAACTGGAACTTTTAAAAATATTCAAACGTTGTTAATAAATAAAGTAATAAGAAAATAAAGTATTGTTGCATAACGTATTTTTTCTAACAATACTTTATATGTAAATATTTATTTTTGGACAACTGCCAACTGGACACATACATTTTGGACTTTTGAAATGTGTGGATACGATTTTTCAGTGGAATTTTTAGTACTGGACATATAATAATAGGCATATTGTCTGTGGACATCAAAGAATTGGACATTTTGTCGTTGGACGTATAGAACTGGAACGTATAGAACTGGAACCAAATGATAATAAGGAGAGATTCTGAGAATGAGAGAGAAATTTGTGGAACGCCTTCCGGACCCGAATTACGAATAAAAGTGAGATTCAGTATAGAGGTGGGAGTCTGGGGGAGGGAGAGGGGGGGTTGCGGAGAAGAGGATGAGATGAACCAATGAGTTTAAAACACAAGATGGGTCATCGTACCTACCCCCTATATTGGCAAAACACCTAACTCCACAGCGTAGCCGAGAAAGAATTTTTCCCAGTCGGTGCCGCGCTCTCGCGGAGTGATAACGAATTAGGATTGCCGCGTTTGAAAGGAGTGAGCTTTTTAAGGGTTGCACGGGGGAAAGGTAAAAAAGTTAAGAAAGTGTACAGCTTATCACAAATGGGCGCGTTTCGTCCAATGGAATATTAGAAAGAAATTATATACCTGTACGTAAGAGTAATAGCGTTTTAAAGTTCTTTTCTTCTTCATAAATAATCCATTTTCTTCCTATTTAATAATACTGCATTCACACATAAGTAAATGAAACATTTGTTTGTGTTTGTTTATGTTAGCAACAATGAAGAAGTAACCATTCAAGAAATTTTCCAAGTTCAACTCGATTTAAGATTTTCTTGTTGGATTTTCTTGATAACGGCTACTCCTACGATCAACATTTATAGGGAACGAAATACTCTTCTTTAATAGTTCTACATGTTTTGTTTGAAAATATTTTGATATGAGCAATAATTTACGAGATATGACGGAAAGTTCATTTTTGTCACCAGTAAAGTGGTACATCTGATTGGCTTACGTCATTCGTTTTTTGCGATTTTCCTATTGTCTTTGATAGTAAGTCCTTAATATTAAATTTCATGAAAATCCGTTCTGTAGAAACCGAGAACGAACATTCGGACTGACGGACTGGCAGACAAACGGACAGACCGACGACAATAGGCGCTCACGCTGGAGGCGAAACGCGCCTAAATAGGTTTGGTAGCAGACGAAAGGAATCTCCTTTTCCTCCTATGTTTAACCTCTCTATTACTCGAGCGATTGAAAGGGGAGATGAGATGAAAGGCGTCCAAAGAGAAGGAAAAGAGGGTACATATTAGAGGATGAGGGAGAATAAAGGAGGAAAATGCACGTGAAAGGGATTTCAGGGCTAGTGGAATGTGCGACCAGATTGAAATGAAAATATACGCAGAGAAGGAGCTCATTTGGAAACACCTTCAGTAGAGGTTGGGCGTTTTCGGTATGAAATTTAGCGCGGAAACAAAAGTTGTTTCGAGGTGAATGATCTTCTTTTGTTAGAATCCATTGTTTATTTGATTGGAAGAATGCGTTTAGCACTTCAAGGTGAATTTAATGAACTTTTCGATTTCTATATACTTTGGACTTTGAACTTTGGATTTCTATATACCTAGAATTTTCGCTCTATTTTTATCATCTTCCAATCATATCTGTAATTTATCCTTAGATTAGGCAGAAGGAGGTGGAATGTCGTTACATGTTTATCACAAAATTTAAGAATGTAATAACATCAGCAGGACGAAGAGTTATCAATCTCGTCTTTGGGCTGAAATCAAACTGCCAAGTCAGAATTCTCCAAAGGAAAGCAATGTTAAAATTATTTACCTAGAAAAATATTTCCTTCGCGATGGAATAAAATTAAGAAATTCTATCAACATTCCGATATCGTGCCATAGTTGGGTTGGGACATCAAAACCCTACATTTAAAAATCATCATCACTTCCTGTTAATCAAAACAGAAACGTTGCATAAACATCAAAACCTTACATTTAAAAATCATCACTTCCTGTTAATCAAGACTGAAACGTTGGATAAACATCAAAACCCTACATTTAAAAATCATCATCACTTCCTGTTAATCAAGACTGAAACTTTGGATAAACAAAGGTCGATGGAACGTATTGGATAATGGGAAGAAGATGCGAAAACGTAGAGTGGAGGAACGAGTGGGAATAGGAATGCTTCGCTCCATAACATTGGCCGCAGGTGACGGAGAGGGACGTTTCAATTACGCACTCGGAATTTCTTGGGGGAATTCATTGCGCTGGAAAGGGAAAGTCAAATGTTTGAGCGCAAGCTGGTCAATTATCTCTCGGGGACAAGATAATTAATCGCTATACCAAGAGCCGGGTTGTGATGGGCAGCTTAGAGACGTTTTGACCCGTAAATTTCGCAACAGTAACGCAGCGTTGAAAATTTTGTTCGTTGAATCTTAGTGTGAAGGAAGGGATAGAAGAAATATTGATTAACGCGCCTCTCCTGTATCGCATTTATGAGAAACTAGCATATAATCCCGTCAAGGGAAGGAATATATTATTTAACTTAAAATCTCGTAAGATTTATTCATATCTTTCAAATATCAAAAACGTTTTCAAAATTCTAACGGCAATTAACTTCGAATGATATCATCCCCCATGTTCTATTAGTTCGCGTTTCTCCCACGCCTTAGAAACGGCGCTGCAATCGAGCGTCATTGACGTAAGTCAGGGGTGGGTAAACTACTGGCCTGTGAGAGCACCTTATGCGGCCCGCGATGCCTTTATAAAATAGAACCGTGAAATGTGAAACAGTAAATTTCACATTTGGTGGTTAAAATTATGACCGGAAAACCTTATATAGCCAAGCTATTGTATTAAAAATGTATTAATAATAGATTTTCATCAATAGGACCCTTCGCATTCTCCCTAATAGCTTCGTATGTGAGACCTTATGTGGTCCACCTAACCACCCACAACTACTAATGTGGCCCGCCTCGTAAAAGGTTCGCTCACCCCTGACGTAAGTGAAGTCCCGAGCCCTGATTGTCTTGCTATTCAACCAATGAAAACGCCTACTGACCATTACACTATCACGCATAACCAAGCAAATTATATGGAGGGTTTGATTATTATTTTACTTCGGCTTGAACGAGGTATGAACTAAATATTTTTTTATAGTAATCACATAGAAGGTCGATTGTTTTAATGTCATCGTAACGTTGAATTATTTTATACGCGGTCAAAAGTGTCAAAAACCTGAATTGGGATAATGAACATATTACTTATCGAGAATACTTGTGTTATATTTCGTAGAAATTACAGACGATCTCATATCAATGCTCCTGAGTAAAATAATAAATGAAGAAATGACAATTAGTGTAAAGTAATAACCACGTGTGGTATGAAAGATAGCACAGTGAGATATGGTGTAAGTATTAGTAAAAAATGACCAAATTTTTTCCAAGAATCGAATAAATAGTATACATAATAATTTTAATTACTTGTTATGTAATATTTCGGTGCAAATCGTAAGAATTGCGACGTTGTACTTTTTTAATGGAACGCTTAATCGGTAAATAATTCATCACCTGCGTTTTACCTACTTATTGGCGGAGGGTTTTTAAAAAAAATAAATTATCCGCGATTATCTCCGAAGATAAAATGGCATTATTCCATCGGTTTCGAGAACATTACGTAACATAATTTAGCGCTAATGACAGAAGATCCCGCTAAGGCCGATCTTCACTCCATTCAAATTCCGATCTCTTTTTTTGTTGAAAACTATATCGAGATTCAAATATTTTTTTCTGCGCTTTGGGGGGGAAAAAGTTTTCGTCCGAGATCGTAACTCATCTCCGAGAATGGCTCGCGAGCTTCTTTAGTTCTTTTCGCAAAACGTTTCATAAATCAGAGAATAAAGAATATAAAAAAGGAAATTCTCAAGCGGACGGGCGACTATAGACGCTCTCTCGAAAAACTCCACGGAAAAAACCCTATTTCCTGATTTACGCTTTCCGTGACACAAGGTGTATTTCTTACCCGTCTCCATCATCGAACTTATAATCACCATCGCGTCTTGGAATGGGAAAAAGAAAGGCAATCCATCTCGAATTTTTCCTCGTTGAATCTTCGTATCGACCCCCCCCCCCCCCCCCCCCCCCCTCAAGACCGGGGAAAATGACGTCACCCGTTCGGGTTAACGCAGTTTGGTCGAATCTGGTATTTGGGATTCCTGATTTCTGAGTTAGAAAGAGACTCTTTGAAGGACCAGAGTGCTTTGTTCACAAGTTTAGACAATCGACAGCAATACTCTATATGTAAATAATACGTGTGCAAGTTTGGGAACTTTGGGTCTGTAGAAGAGGGTGCTTGAAGGAACACAACTCTTCTTTCACTATGCAAAGCAAGATTCACATAAAACGGATTCACATTACACGGGACTTTTTGATACCGTGTCTTTCGTATTATAAGTGCATAGAGATTTGCATAGAGATAAAATCAAAATTATATACTTTAATTTGAATGCCGATTAAGTTTTCTCCTGAGAAGAATTTTATTGTGCTTTTCCTTAAACGAAAAGCGAATTAATGCCTCTAGAAAATAATGGTTCTCAGAGCGTCTGCGACCAACTGCCATATTGTGACACACACGGTTAAATTTAGGGTATAAGTGATATTTGGTAATCTACGTTAGAAGACTACAAAGTTTAACGAGATAAAATATCAATACACTGGCATGTTTATAATGACATTTGTGCATTGCGATTGAAAACGTCATTATTGCAAAAATTTACGAATAGACGAATGCACTTCATTTTGAATTTCCCTCAAGCGATTGTTTTACGGACCAACGGTATATACACCCTTGCATTTACCCTCGATCATTGCTATTTATTAAGTTACCATTTCAATTCTATTGAGTAACTGCCATAATACATCCTGATCCTGATAAAACATTCAAAGTCCAAAGAAATGAGGAGTATATGCATATAACTTAAGAGCATCAATTGACTATATTAGGCGAGTGGCGGAGGAGTTGGCCAACTACGACCTAGAGTGTAAATAAAGATGGACTATGTGAGAAAGTGTCAAATGTATGAAACGTGGCATCTACTTGAAGCAGTACTTAAGATGAAATGGAGTGAAATTTGATTATACAAGAGTAATGCTGTAGAATTCGTTCAGATACTTATATTAGCGCATTCCGAGAGCTTATCTAGATTTAGAAAGGAACACTCCAATTTGTGTTTTGCGAGCAACAAAAACAAAATACGATTTTATATATTCCAGACAGATAACTTGTACGTGTAATATTTTGAAAGTTTTGGTATTATTTATAAGAAGGTTCGTCTTTCTGAACTGTCAGGCTATCTTCTCCACTTATGTTAGGCGTAATAATAGGAGTATAACACACGCGGATAAATTTGCAACTGTCTTTGGCATGTTTAAAGTTTCTGCCATGATTACACCTGCTGTCCCTATTCCTTTCTGAGTTATCTGAATTCTCTGCAGTTTGATCATTATCTGGTCCTTTGTCGGCATTAAAAACTTCTGAACTTTCAAATCGTTGTTAATCGCTTGTTAGACCGAGATACGAGAGGAGATTACTTCCCTTTGCAAAAAAAGACGGGTTCAGGAATCTGCTCCAACTTCATTTCCGTGAAACTCGGCAGTCTAACAAACTATTGCTAAATAGTTCATCTCGCGGCGCTGCGAAAATACGCAAAACTTTCATAAAGTTGGTTATACGGGAAAGTTTCCGGTAAAAAAAAAAGGGAGATAAAATTTTTATCCTGTACAATAATTCTTGTGCAAAGATCTGTCTAGCTAAAATTGATAAATTCCGGGTACATTGTCTACGGTAAAAATTTTTTCATTCGGGTTGAATGCATGTTCCATACTTCCTGGCACGTTAAATTAATGCCTTTTGCTGTAAGGAAGAGGGGAAAATTTACACTGAATTTTTTTTATTATTCATGTAGATGTGGCGGATGATTATGCATGCTTTTTTTCTAATTTGATAAAACAGTTAAAACAAAAAAATGGTCTTTATGAAAAATTGTATTTTTAAAGGATGAAATAAAATTACAACTGTACATTAAAAAGGATTTCCATGGTTGATAAGAAATAAATTTATAATGATACATTACTATTTTTTTCTTTTTAATCTGTGGAATTGCATGCGATTATTTTTAATGCGCCTAGAAAATAATTTTCAAAAGTTTCAATGGGATTATAATGCTTAATTTACCGCCCTGATTTAGAACGTGGCACCCTCTGCCAAACGCTATTTGGGGATCGTAGGTTGATAATGTATATGTAAACTAAACAACCATCTTTGTTACTAGCACGAAGTTATCGCTCTTGGAGTGAATATTTATCATTGGCGCTAAAGTAGTGCATTGAAACCACATAGCACAACTTTGTTTTAATTTTAACAATGAAAGTAGTTAATTTTATTTACTTTCTATATCTCCGCGAGGCAAGGAATTGTTTATCTAAGTAAATTCTTTTGCATTAAGTCGCTTTTCCTCCTCCTACCCTAGCTATCCCATTTCTAGAATTTAACTCACTTAATCTCGTCCATTCCCGTAATTTCTTCCCTGGAATACTTAGTTAAATTTCACCGTTTCCTCTGAAAAAATACCTAACTAATCATTTTTTCATCTTTCTTTAATCACGTTGATTAAATGAGTTCCCTCCCTCCTCCCCTTCCTCCTTCTGGCATTTCTTAATATGCTTTTTCAATTTCAGAATTACTTCTCCATAATCTCTTTCGAATACCTTAGCTTTTTCCAATTATTTAATAAAAATATGAACATTTTTCTACAAAAATGTTTGTTTCGACTTTGGACAGAATTCTTCTTACTTTTAGCGGTTTAAAAAAATATCCGCTTATGCGTTCGTTTTGCCCGTACGCCTGTCTGACTCGCTACCTCCTAAATGCAAGCAACTAGAGATTACGTGTTCTGTTATGTATTGTTACTTATTCTGTCTCGTTGTGTATGTTTTCTTAGTTTGTTCGTCTGTTTAGATAAGAAAAAGCACGCCATTAACTATCTGATTAAGCAGTTGTCTTCTTGCTCCTTTTATTACGAATCGGTATTGTTTTCATTGGGTGAGTATAAAATGGTCTCCGACGTTGTTAAATTTGTTCATTTCATAACAAAGTCCCAGGACAAAAAAGAACCAGCTCACATAGAGTTTACGAGTTCAACCGAATCCAAGAGGTTTTAATTTATCCCATCTAAGCGGATTGACTCAACACATAAATTATGCAAGCGTTACTTTATTTGAAAAAAACATCGCACATCCTGTGTATTCATAGGCGCAAACAAACAGAGGACCAAATCTCCGCATCAAAAATCGCATTAGTAATTCCATAGGTCCGCACAGTTAAGCTAAACTTTTCGAGGTACTCTCCTTTCTCTCCCTCTCTCTCTCCTATATCACGGAACCGCCATTTACTTCTCGAAATGGAACGTGCTCACTCCATTGCCATTATAATCTCGCGACTCGCCAAAATAAAAAAGGAGAGACTACGTACATCCAGACAAGGGGCGAAGCATCGTCACAAAGCGACTCTTCGCGGATGTATCGCCTCGGGCGTCATTACGGAAAGTATACGGGCGTGAAAGGGTTGGACGAATGTGGAGAACAAAAAAAATTTGAAACCCGAAAAAAATAATTGAAGAGCGATCGGCGTCCTCCTCTCGCTAGGTCTACACCTCTTCAACTCATCCCGCCATTAAAAAAAAAATTCTTTATCCTACTCCTATCCCTGCTTTTCTAGCGTCCTCGCAAATACGTTCAACCCCTTCCTCGCACAATTCTAAAACTAGAAACCCGACTCCCCCTCCACGTGGCACACGAGGTTTTCATTCCCAAATCAACCGAACCGTTGATGCGGAACTACATAGATCCACAGGAACTCGCGTCGGCCAATGACTCTATCCGACCCAAATTCCGTTGAAAACTTGGGTGGGAATCAATCAGACGCATTGGCAAGCTTCCTACGTTCTTCAATCCTATCTCTAGCCTCCCTCCTACTCCCTCCCTCTAACTCCCTTCCCATCCTCTTCATCCCTCCCTCTATATATTCCCATATCCCTTCCACTCCCTCCTATATCTCCCCTTCCCCAACCTCTCCTCTCAACCCTCTCTTTCTTCCTCCCTCTCCCCGCCATTCTCTACCTCTCGATCCTCCCTCTTATTTCTATCTTCCACTCCATCCTCCCTCTCCCTCTTTTATATCCTCACTCTCATTCTCTCTCTATTCCCGTTCTTCCACCTCCTCTCTACTCCTCTCTGCCCTTCCCTCTTTTG
Organism: Uropetala carovei; assembly: GCA_036926305.1. Lineage (NCBI taxonomy): Eukaryota > Metazoa > Arthropoda > Insecta > Odonata > Petaluridae > Uropetala > Uropetala carovei. Next base: position 379,009 of record JAXCHB010000212.1, read on the forward strand.
TCTGTCTGTCTCCCTCATCCCTCTTTCCCTCATCCCCCACTTTTTCTCTCCTTCCCTATATCCTCCCTCTCACTCCCTCCCTCCATCTCCCCCATCTCTTCCACCTCCTCCTCCCTTCTATCCTTCCTCTCTTTAGGGTTAAATGTAAGAAGGGACTATATAGTCTCAATTTCGCCCTCAATAAAGTCGTTTTGTCTCTCTGTCTCCTTCTCCCTCCCACTCCCTCTTCCCGTTTTCTCCCACCTCTCTCCTCCCCTCTCTATCCTTCCTTTCCCCCTCTCGCACCTTCCTCCCTCCCTCATTCCTCTTTCCGTCCTCTCACAATTTCCTCCCCTCTCTATCCCCCTTCCTCTTATTCTCCCTCTTCCACTCCCTCCTCCCTCTTCCCGTTCTCTCCATCCTTCCTAATTCCTGTCCTCACCCACATTCTCTCTCTTCCCCTCCTTTAAATGTAAGAAGGGACCGTATAGTCTCAATCTCGCCCTAATAAAGTCGTTTGTCTGTCTGTCTGTCTGTCTTCCTTCCCTTTCTCCATCCCACTTCTCCTCCCTCCACCTCTTACTCATTATCCCTTTAAACCTTCCTTACATTCTAACCTCCCGCCGTGCCGTCTCAAACACGCGTTACCTAACCGTTCTTTCATCCAAAATTCGTGTCTGTTCTTTCTCTGAAGAAATGGATGGAAAATGAACGCCGTGAACAGACTATTTCACCCCCCCCAGCAAAGGACAGGAGAGATACGAATGGGTTCCGTGCGGCGCTAGTGATTAATGTACGGTTCTGTGTACCTCTATAAATTAAAGTCCTTGACTCAGTTTTTTATTGTGCATTCACTAGTCGAAGTTACCAGACAAGATTCAAGTAAATGTATATTTTTTATGAATATTTTATAAATATTCGCGCTATAAAATTTTCAAAGTTTTATTTTATATCGTGTATCGTTTACGTTTCAGTTGATTTCATTCACTTGATATTGTTAAATGTATTTTACGTGGAATGTTCATCGTTATTAATCAATTTTTTGTACTAATGTGCATACAATTTCCCAGAAGAAACTTAATTAGATAAGTTCCTTTGATAAAAACCTTGTAAATCAGAGGGCACAATGAATAGCTATTAATTTGCCGGATAAGTTTAAAATCTAGGAAATATTGTATCCTGAGAACTTCAAATAGGCGCCAAAAGTGATGAATGTTGAAAGAAAAGCAATCCAAGGATAGAAGTTGCACTGTCTGCTTATAAACTTAATGTTGACTGTATTATCTAGTCGTGCACTAGCACGCACCCCAAATAAAAATGCATAATTGAAGATTCGAAAGGGATTAAAAAAGTATAGGAAGGATAAGTAAAATAGCAAGGAATAAATCTTGGTTATTTAAGCGTTATCGGTTATCAATAAAATCTGCGACGGAGAAAAAAATAACGTTCACCTTGGTTAAGTTGATTATTGAGATTAATTTGAAAAAGTAATGAATCCCTTCAGATGTAAAGATGGGATTTTTCATTATATCCAAGCGTCTAATAAAAAATGCGGCTGAACTGTTCATTGAAATTTAAAAATGGCGACGGAATTGATAAAACATTAAATCGATTGTCGAGGATTATTTGACGAAGGGCTTACTTTCTTAATGGAATTTATTCCTCGAGATTTGCTAGCAGGATTGTAAATATCAATTTTTCCCTATATAATGTGACCAAATTAAATTCCACCTTGGTAAATCCTTATCATACTGGGAATTGAATTGAATTGAATTCGTTTGGGGAATTCATCTTCTGTGCCGATTTGCAATTCTCAACCCAGTTATTCAACAATTGGTTACCAGATTAGCATCTCGTAAAATTCTAATGAAAAATGCCAGGTAGGTATGATTTGTTTCTCATCATGGAGACAATATTCGTGACACAATGGAATGAATAGGTATAAAACGGAGAAAAATGCTTTGATTCCATAAGGCATTCAATTCCATCAATTTTAAATAAGGTTTTTTAAACTGCTGATCGATATTTACAATTTGAGGAAAAGTATATAATTGTAAATAAAAGTGATTATATTTATGAAATGTATTTCCTTTAATCATTTGCTTTGATAGATTTAAAATTTTCTTTATACTTACTTTAAATTTACAAAATCCAAATTCATTCCTACTTTTACAAAGAAGAAGATATTTGATGTATATTCGACTGAGTCGTCACTTAGGAGAAAGCCGTTTTAAGAGCTTGTTGAAAATGAATCTCAGCACTTATTTACAACAAGTTAGGAAAGCGTACAACGTATCACAAATGGGGCGCGTTTCGTGCAATGGAGTACCTATTAGAAAGCAATTATATACCTGTACGTAAGGAAAATAGCGTTTTAAAGTCCTTTTCTTCATCATAAATAATCCATTTTCTTCCTATTTAATAGTATTACATGCACACGTAAAGAAATTAAACGTTTGTTTGGCAGATTGTTTATGTTAGTAACAATGAAGTGACCATGCAAGAAATTTTCTGTTCAACTCCATATAAGACATTCTTGTTTGATTTTCTCGATGACGGCTACTCCTACGATGAAAATATATAGAAAAGAAAATACTCTACTTTACCAGTTCTACAACTTTTATTTGAAAAATATTTTGATATAAACAATACTTTACGAGATATGACGAAAATTTAATTTTTTGTCTCCAGTAAAGTGGTACCCCTGATTGGCGTACGTGATTCATTTTTGCGATTTTCTTATTATATTTCATTGAAAGTCCTTAATATCAAATTTCATAAAAATCCGTTCTGTAGAAGCCGAGAACGAACATGCGGACGGACGGACCGACCGACGATAATAGGCGCTCACGCTGTAAGCGAAACGCGCCTAAAAATGACGAATGCTTACTATTTCATCTTGACAAAAATTATGAGAATTTTACAGATAACAACGCAGGAGTTATAAATAATGACTGAGAGTTCACCAACAACTCTGATATCACTATTTTATTGTACGAAGGCAACACGAGCAATACTTGAATTGTGATAGCTATGTATATATTTTAAAAGAGTGTGGGATGTGACTTGTCGCGAAGAATTCATATTTAGTTTATCTTTAGCTTTTCTTGTTTTTTTTATAATTTATGTATAGCGATCCTCATTACATCAGAGTGTAATTTTTCTTTCAATCGGAGTGGCCGATGAGACATATTTCATGTAGCGCAGCCACTTAAATCTAAAAGCTCGGTTTCTCGCATTTGTAGTCAAGATAATTAACGCCATCCTCATGCGAACACTGCTGCACTTTTCACAAAAAGGACCAACCATATTTCTCCGTGGCTGCAGCTGTTTCTCAGACACGGTAATTTATCGCGCCAGCGGTTTAACGCAAATCGATGTAATCCTACGCCGTTGTTATTGTTGTAATTGCCCGTCATATATGACGGTAAGACGTGAATTAAGTATTAAATTAAAATAAAATAAAAATTAACGACATGATTACTCATTTTCGCTCTTCAAATATGAAAACAAGTAAGAATTTTTAAAAAACTTCAAAAATAAAATCTTTTTGCTTTACAAAATAGGCGGCCTTAAAAGGATAAAAAAGAAAAATTTCAGACTATTTGTTCGTTATAAAAGATGTTGGTGTCATATTCTTTACATTACTATAACTTGACATATCATTTACGTAATAATCTCAATCCATAAGCTGGAGTAAATTGAGTCTACTGCAAAGTTAATAGGAAACATTTCTACATTCTCATATACGAAGTATATTGAGAAAGTATTGTAATCTCGAAATAATTCGATCTCGAGATTCTGATGGAAATATACGTTTTAGGTGTATCTGAGTCCGAAAAAGTGGTTTCCGCTATTTCGTCTGTCCGTCCATCTTTCCGTCTTTTCGCGGCTCTAGAGCCTTAGCGGTAAAGCGAAAATGAATCAAATCTCGTACTTAGGCATTTTATCATATAGAATAGAACCTATGAAGAATTAATTGAAATTCAAGAATAATTATATATACTATATATACGGCAGTTTCAAATTGAAAAATTGAATAGTAAAGTGATTCCTGAAAGTTTGATCCTTTTCTCCCACTGTATACAGTGAAAATATTATTTATTATTTTTATTTACTATTAGTTGCTTTGCAACCAAGCGTTGCACCGTCCGCACACGCACACACACATACACAGATTTACCAAGTGAATTATATATGTTGATGATAACTGTTTCGCCGAGGGAAACAACTCGCGAACTCTCCGCGCTTGGTAAAGTTGTGGCACGCCGTTCGCCTCGGATGACCTTCGGCGTTTCCCCGAAGAGGTACACCTCTTGCGGGGCATTTCCCGCCAGGCTGCATCTTCCACAGTCCTGCCTTTAACCATCTCAGGCATCCTGCGCTGCATTCCACTACTTCTTCCCTTGAAAACCGAGATTGGGTTTCCCGGGAGAGAATACGACCCAAAACTTCCAGGAACCGCAAGTATCCGTTCATTTCTCGGAGATTGGATAAGAGAACCATTCTGAGGTCGCCATTCCGCGGTTCACGCCTTATTGGATAAATTTCCCTTTAAAAGCTCTTTAACCACTCTTCACGCACCAACTGTTCTTCTTCGCATGGCCGAACACGTTCTACAAAGAGTCTTTGGCGGATTATCTTGCGGAGTTGTCGGAGGTGCGTAACATTTTACAAAGGAATATTAAACGTCGATTTTTATTTCCCGGATCAAAGGAAATTACGTTTCACGTTATCGGAGTTGATCGATAGGCAGCTATTCACGCGTAAAACAGTCGTCTTGACGTTCGATAATTGAAGCACGGACGGAGATTTGTTGTAGATACGATCGTGAAGGTAAAATAATTGAGATCGATTGCAGGACGAATCGTCATCGAGGCTCGTTCTTACCGAAGACAATGCCATATGACAATAGGAAGTTAAAACCTGCGAGATTAACTTTTTGGTAGGTTTTTGTGCATCGCATCCTCTGTCACCTAACAATTTGGAGAATTGCAGGGTAACATTTAAATCTAGGAGTTAATACCAGTCTAAAAACAGCAATTTTATTACATGGCGCATCTTAAGTGTCGGTTCTCGAATTTAACTATCGGTCTAATCCGACTAATTCAAGTAGTATTTCTATGTCAGACGGGAAGATTTCTATCAGTATTGAGCTAGCGATGTCTGGAAGAACCATAAAACCTTTAATATTGTTGCAAAAATTAATTTAGTTTCATGGATAGCGTATTGTCCACTGTGTTCTGGTTGTATTCATGTATTGCGCTACACAGAAAAGCAATTTCTTTTTAACTCTTATACAATCGTCTTTATAATTAACATAATATTTAAGCCCATTCATTGTTTCATATAAAATCCTTTTTATTATGCTTATTAAATCAGGAGTGAGCGGTAAGGATGTTCTCAGCAATAAAAGAAGCGGACATAGAACTTATTTTAACGTAAATAATACTAATTATAGATTGATTTATTTTTATCGTTTTTCGTCATCACAGGACTAGTAGTTTGAGAAAACGACTATTTTTCTGTTGTATTTTGAAAATGAAATTTGTAGTTTATTATTCTCTTTTCCTTGCTAAACAGCTAATTTGTGTGCATGGTGACGTCTACTATAACATTTGAAATTACTACCAGCAACAACTCTTTATTTCTTTGGTTGATTCATACTGCTTCAACAAAATCAATTATTTGACAGAATCAAGATTTTTAAGAACATGTCTGCGGCGCGCATTACTTAATTATAGTTATACAGAAAAGGTTTTATCATCTAACATGTCACCCTTTTTTCTGCAATAAAACTCAGATTACTGCTTAATTTAAATAGTTTCCAGTCACATTTCCCGTAAATCCGCAAAATTCAAGTTATAACAACTACGAAATTTTCGTAAATTTATGCTTCTAAACTGTTTTAAGTAAAGTCTAAAGAATTTTATATTTAATTATTGTAGAGAATTCTACCTTGCTTTATGTGAAACAGGCTACAAGTAAAACAGTTCTTAGATTACTCGGAACTACATCGAGCAATGAGGGTCACCCTTTCTAGAGCCTTCATCTGATTTTAAGCAAACGTGCATGAGCACGGGTTTAGCTCGATAATACTTTCTGGAACACGAAGGTGAGGATAAGTTTATTTTTTTTTTAATGTTCATAAAGGCAGTTTGGAATCCGATACGATTTCCTCGCATAAGCAATTTTCATTCGGACGTTCCGCTACCATGCACTTACAGGTATACAAGCAGGGTTGGGCCCAAGAGGGATTTAAAGTTTCGCGCGAAAGATTACGTTCTAATACGGAGTTAGGAGCGAAAAAGGCTTAGCATAACGTGGGATGAGTGCCTCGGGTGTCTCCTTGCAATATACAACAACACCGCTCCATGATGCGAGGATAAACGGGAATGCATACTCATTAACCTACTTTTACTGGGTGAGTTACGCACGTAAGGTTAGACCGAGAATTTCGCAGAATCTTTTGCAGCGTGAAATCTATTTCCATTATTCATAAAATCTATGACAATTTAAAATGCATACAATATCGATGTTTTATTTTTAACTTTATTTGCTTCGATATTTAATCATTCTGACGTTCCTTAAGTTTATTCTCAATTAGGAGATTTTTCCCACAAGCTTTATAGTTTGGAAAGTCTACATATTGTAATTGTAAATTAATTCTGCGCGTTCCGAAAATATTTCCACGGAGTACACGTGTAAGCGGTAATTAGTTGTGAAAGAGATTTGTTTCACTAATTCTTTTTACAAATTCTAACATTCTGTCCAAAAAGGATCCGCGATTTCATTTCATCTAATATGTTTTTTGCCGTTAGCCGAGAAATATCACTGAACCTAGGCCTTAGAAAAAAATTAAAAAGAAAACAATTTTCTTACGCGAAGAGTCTTTTGAGCCCGTCAAATGAAATTACTGGCTAAATATCCGTCCTAGAATGCTGGAATTTTAATAACAAACGTCGCTGTCACTCTTTGTTTAAGTTTCTTGCGGCGTAAGGAAGGAGAGGGAGAAAAAAAACATTTTCAAAACGCGGAAGCCATCTCGTATTCATTTTTTCTTCTCTTCTTCTGCGGAAGCGGTTTTCAACTTACTGCAGCGCGAATTTTCTCTCTCTCTCTCAAGGTAATACGAAGAATCGCGAAAATAAAGCAGATGGAAGAAGGTACCCTTTACGGGAAATGCTTTAATGCTCCATTCTCCTTAAAAACGCGCAGTTTCGTTGTCGTTTTTTATGTTGCGAGGAGAAAAAGAAATGCACGGTGCAACTCTCGAAGTATCGCTCAAACATTTAAGGAAACTTGACGTAACCGCTCTACTCTGTCTTTTTTTTCCGAGAGTGGGAAAATTACTAGGAATGGGACTTAACCTTCGTGGAAGAAACCAAAGGCGTTTAAATTTTAATTCCCTTTTTAGCGCGATTTATTTCATAAAGGTGATTATGTTTTCGCCATGTCTGTCTGGCCGTATGCGCAATCAATTAAATTAAAACAGCAAGTAAACGATAAGAGATAAAAGACTTAAATTTGCAGAATTTATGTAATTTATGTTGCCATTAATTTCGCTGCCAAAGAAATGTTTTGGAGATATTTGGGGATGTCGGAGGGAGGGGGGTGACTTTGAAATTTTCAAATTAAGATTATGACCAAATGGTTATAGATAGAAAGTAAAAATTTACCACTATTTGTGTGACCTTTAATGCCATCTATAAAATTGCATAAGAAATATTTTTGAATAAACTGGGAGCGTCACGGGGAGCTCTTTTGAGTGACTGAACGAGAAAAAATGTATCTTTTTAATTAACTATCGAATAAATTACATTGTCCTGTATTTATATAATTAAGATTATAATGAATTTCAAGTTTGAAATTCAAAATAAACTTCGATAAATTAAATGCACTCTTTCACATCGGGTCAACAAACGAATGTTCCGTTTTTTGGTTCTTTATCCCGGTCCGTTCCGCCGTCTAAAGATGAATGAGTGGGTGGACAGATGGCAGGTTGGATGGCGTTTTCTGTGCGAAACCAGAAGCACGCCACTCCCAACTGCTCCCATATTTTCTCGCCGAACTATCCCTTCCTATTCTCTCCTTATAACTCTCCTCCCCTGTCCTTCTTTCTTTTTTTTCTATCCTACCCTCCCCAATCCTTTCTCCACCGTAGAATCTCATCCATAAGCATTACTTCTCCAAAGCCTTTCTTTTTCTTCCATCCTCGCTTCTTCCCCAACTCCAATCCCTTATCCACTCACTTAAATGTGTTTCAACCCTTGTCCACCTTTCCTACCCTATCGCATGCATGGCATATTCCCTTTCTTTCTGCTTCCATTCCTCACCTAAGAGCCTCGAAATCTGAACATCTATGCTTTCTTTTTCGAAAGAAGTTTAACCGTAAAAGGTTCTGTAAATAAATTCATGGATGTGGCATTTTTGTTGATGGGTGGCACAAAAGAGCATTTTGTCTGCTGAAGTTGTATTATATTTCTAAGTTAACCCTTCAAGTCGCCAGAAGCATATGGCAGAGATTGCGCAGTTCTTACGTCAGATAAAATATCTGTAGGTTTGTTGTTATTTTAATCGTAAAAAAAAATAATAGTGTCTGTCGGCCGGTAGATTCACATTAATGCACTGCAAACCGGCAGAAGCACTTGGCAGGGGTGTCACTGCACCAACATGGACTCCAACTAAAGCCTCTGTTAACCCGTCTTATTACTTGATTTGTAGTATTTCTCGGTTTTAGCTCCAATTTGGACGTCTTTTCTGGTACGATCTTTTCTAACCCTACGTTCCCTTGCTCCGACGAATATAGCATATGTACATCTCAATCGAATTCGGATCTATTGAACTTTTCATGTTGTTTCTGTTTGTATTCTATTCTTCTACTCTTCATTTTGTGCCATTTCATGTCTCTCACACTCCCATCGTACCCATACAAATCTAACCGCTCTACGCAGCTTCCTAGTTAGGCTCTCCTCGAATGCTTCCTTGACTGCGCTGTAGTATTCCAGGACAGGTCGGATCAGCGAAAAGTATGCGGCTTTCTTCACATTCGAGGAGCATCCCGGTAGGAGAAAAGCCCTTGAACCATGTTTTCCGATGCTGTATCTGGACAATTAGCTACTGTTTTAAGCATTTTCTTTTGCACTGTAGTCTATTCCCACGCTCGCTTAAAACAGCGGCGAAATCTATAACACGAAAATCTTCAACTAATACGAACTACTGCATTCTTCTGAGAGTTTTGGCTTATACTCCATTCTTCTGCTCTTAATTACCTGCCAGCACAACTCACTCAAATGCTCTTTTACGCTATTAGTAATGTTTACCTATAAACACCCTTAATAAATCGATCTTCGCTGGTTCCTATAGAGGTCTTACATTAAATCCTTTTATTATACATAAAGCTACTGGTGAGACTAGATTTTATATAAGGTCGATAAGTAAGATGATTTTCTTCAGGAAAAGCTGATATTTACCTCTTATTATTTTACATTCCCTCCGCCTTCATCTTTCTCTTCCTCACATTTTTCCATTCTATTTCCTTCTTCCCTCTAGCCGTAATGTATTTCGTCTATTTTCTCTCTCTCTGTCCTTTACCTCACTTTTCCCTCATTTTTTATATAAAATATCCTATGTTATCGGAGCCTTTTGTTTTCCATGTACTCTTGTATTAGAGTGAAATACTTTTTAGGCGGCAGAGAGCTTGCACAGGGTCCTAAAAAGCCAGCAAATGGCAAAATCAATCAGAACTATCACTTAACCTTCTTCCACTCGAATTCCTCTCATACCCTCCTGTTAACTTGTACAGCTCGTGCGCTTTAACTTGTAGTGCGCAGTAGGCACACTTACAGTAGGACGAGTCCATTCACGGCGCTGGACCGTCTATAGGGGAAGTGGTGTTTAGGTGTGGACAGTAGGTGCGCGTCGGAGGGGAAGAAGGAATGAGAATTCGTCTAATGCGCAGGTGCTCTGACGTCAGCACCCCCTTAAAGCTTCTCTTTCCACTTCTTTACATTCCCCTCTCACGCTTCTCCGGCTGCCACGTTATGCCGCGCGAGCTGTACTCTGGAATTAGCGTCGTACGAGGTCAGGCGAAAAAGGTCCTAACTTCCACAATAAAGGGCTAAAACAATCAATCCCGCAGTTTAGCATTGTTAACTTACATTCCCATTTCACCCCCTTTTTCCTTATTTTAACATTTTCCTTAGCAAATGTAACTCACTGTATTTACAAGACGATATTCTCCCATCGAACCCTTTCTGTATATTCTCTTTTGCACCATTTTTATTAGTTCTTAACCTCCTTCCTCTTGCGATTTATTCTCAATCCTACCTTTCTACCCACCTCCATTCAGTTTTCTTTCTCGCTTCTCCCCTCGGAACAAACCTTTCACTTTCCCTCTACTTTCTTTTAACCCTCCTCATTTCACCCTCATCTCTCTCAATTTCCTTCGCCACCAACTCCCTCCAATTTCCTCTCTCCGCTTCATACTCCATTTCTTTCCTCGCTATCACCACTTTGTTCGTGTCCCTCCATTTATTCCGTCCGTCCCGTCGTCTTCTCCATCCATACTTTTAACTTTTCCCCTTTCCCACTGCTCTCTCCACTTCCCAACCTCCATCCACCCTAAATGCTCCCAACCCTTTTTCCATCTTTCTTCTTCCAAAAACATTTTCCCTATATCCTTTTCCCTTCCGAAAACATTTTGCCCACTTGATTCACATATATACGTATATCCTCACAAGTCTTCCATTTCTCCCTCGGCTCCCGCCTACACAACACTACTGGGCTTCTCCTTCCTTCCCCTCTGTTCTCGTCCCTCTTTCACCTCCCCTCCCCCCTCTCTCTCCATTCTCCTTTTATCCGTTCCCCTCGGTAATATTTCCTACTTTTCATTATCTCTACTCGCCAGGCCACCGAGCATTTTCATACGAGAGATCGGATGCAAATTCCTGTTACCGCGCGCTCAAACGATTCACCTTTCGGACTCTTATCTTTCGCTCGTTGGAATGTTTGCGTTCCGAACCACGCCGCATTTTCGCGGGAAATTGCTTTTGTTTTCGGCGGTTGGATATTTCCTGTTCCGCGTGCGACGTGATCTTATTATTCGTTTGTTTACTGGCCATGGAGAGTTTTAATGTCTGGTGCAATGTATCCGAAAGTAATTTTTTTCCATGATTTTTTTTCTGTATAAATAATTCTGTTTTACCGTCTTTTTCATATATTTTTGAGTGATTGTAAATAAATTACGCTTGGTAAGTTATTTTCAAGTGCTTGTTAGTATTGTATGATTTTAAAATGCATAATTTATCCTGATATAGCTGCGATTTTACGAAAAACTACCAAGAGAAAAAAACGAATTTGAAAAATATCCATATACAAAAGAAGTTACAGCATGAGCAGTTTGCTTGAAGCTGTTTTTTTGGTAAATCCCCCCCCCCCCCTCTCATTAAACTCGGGCAACAAATAATATCGCTTAGTCAAATTTTGGATCTTTTTGACATAAACTGCAAGCTGAAATTCAAATTCAAATTTTTAAAAATTGTATCAATGCAAATATTTAATTTATTTGGTAAAACATTCTCTTAAAAAATTAGAAGATATCTGTAGCGAATATTAAGCACTCTGATTAATTATCCATTTGCCTACGTATCTTATTTAAATGAGATACCTCGTAAACCGCAATATGTTTAGTCTATTTGAAAATTTACCATAAGAAAAATATTTGTTACAAATTCAAATAAGCCTGAAACGATATAAATAATCACCTAAAACGAAATATGCATTAAAAAATTCAAAAACCACGCCCGAGTACTAAATGGACCCTTTTTCCGTAATGGAAGGGTTAATTGGGTAATTCCCTAGCCGGCTCGCCTAAAATATTCCGGAAGACGCCCTCAAGGCGCGTCTACTCTCCAATAGAGGCGAGGGCGAGGCACGGGGGCGCATCAATTTGAACACAACCCTAAAGGAACCGAAAGCATTTTGCGTTTGCTCCCTTTGTGCCTTTTAAAAACCTCAATTCCGACCGTGTACTGCGTTCATGACCCATTTCGGCATCGCTCTTCTGTTCGCCAGTACCCGAACGTTTCGCGGAAGGTCGCGTACCATTAATTTATACCCTTTCCACACACACACAAACACATATCTTCCCATTCCCCTTTTACTCTGTTGTTCGACATCCTGCCATGCGGCCAGAACTGTGGTCTTAATTACCGGCGGAGCACTTCACCTGAGTGAATTTGTAAACAGGGCCCGGAAGGACCGGTGGGAGGGATGGAGAGAGGGTAGGGGAAGGGGGGAGGGAAGGAGGGAAGTGGCCGGTGGCTCTCTTGAAACGGAGGAAGAAGAGGTGAGGTTGGTTTTCTTTCCGAGTCCTTGAAAATTTTAAAAGGGAAAATAAAATAAGGTTGTTGGAGAGTTTGTGAATGGATTTCGAGAGAAAGGCAATTAGGAAGGGATGAAAGCAAGGGAGGACTGTAGCGAGAGAGAGAGAGAGGGGATGTTTCTCATTGTCTATTTCTTTCCTTATCGATCGGACACGAGATTGTTGGAAAAGGGAAATTAGAGTGGGGAAGAGGGAGTTTTAGGAAAACGAGAGAGGGGGTGGAGAAAAGAGAACAGATGGAGAATTATGAGCCAAGAGCGAGAGAGAGAGAGTCGAAATAGGATTATGGCATGAAAATTGGTTACACCGTAATTTTTTAAAATTTATTTAAATTTACTACATGATGTTCAAAATGTGTCTGTGCACTATGCTCGCGTGTATAGCATGTAATTTCTATATACCAGTGGTATTCAGAGTGCGGTACCAATACCCAAAGTGTGTAGTACCAGCAAAATCTTGGTTTTTAACTTAGTTACCTCATATCCCACGTTCACTCATCTACTTTGACTTTCACTTTCATTAAATTGTTTAAACAAAATCATTATACAACTGTGCAGAGTAGGTGTACATTTTTACACTTCGATGCGATGATTTTGATGGCATTTTTTCAGGGAAATTTCTCTTTTACAAAATATTGTGATGGGACCAGACAGTTGATGGCACTGTCTAAATAGTTTATTCAAAAGAGAGTTTGATTATCCCTGCTATAGACAATTTAATAATCTAGTCCTTAGTCTCTTTCTGAACACCTTGTAGTCTGGAATCTGAAGTTCTACCGAAGGAATTTTTGAGAAACGTTAAAAACATGTTATACTCGTATGGTAACATTTGAGATTAATGAAAATTTCATCGAGCCCGTAGACTTGTTTAGGCACAGAAAAATAATTGTCAAACATCGAGAGAGTGTTACAAACTGCTTAGTTAAAATGTCTAACCGCAACTATAAATACCTTTTCCGCTTCTTTACTTTCTCCTTTTTTCCTCCATTGTTTTATTCCCTAACACCTCTATTTTCCCGCTTTCCCTCACTCTTCTTCCAATCTCACGAATATTTAGAAAAAGTGGCAAAGTTTTTATAACACTTCAAATGTGGACATGGGGAGTACTACTGAGGCAAAATCTTTTAAATATTTAGTTATCGATTGATTTAATTATCCACTTATCTTTATCATTAAATAATTATTCTCGAGTTTCCCTATGTCTGGCAATGTATATGTGCACTACCGGCGACATAATACGCAGGGGAATATTCTATCGCTGTCCTTTATTGGTGAGAATTATGAGCAATTTGCTAAATGATTGAAATATAATGTATCATATTTTAATTATTAGACATATCATTTTTCTAACTATCAGTTGATGATAAGTGAATCACTTTTGATAGTCGTCGAATAGTTAATAAATTACGCATTATTTACTTTTACGGCAGCCATGAAACTGGTTTATAAGCTATCAATTACGAAATTGAAGCTGATGAATGAAGGATACTTGATTCTTACGCAGCGGCGGCATTACGGAAATTGAGTAAATAATCAATACATTATCAATTCCTCTTCATGGTGGCTGAGTAAAACATCTGTTTGGTGATCAAGGATATTTTTTTTAGTTTTTAACGAATCGTAAATAGAATTTCGTTGCCAATCAGTTCTATTTCTCTCAACGTTTTTAAATACACATATCGGAATGTTTTATCTCATTAACCTTTTAAAAAAATGAAAAATTATTTAAAGAAGTACTCTTGAATTTCCTCACTTCGGATATCGCTCTTATTTTCTTGTTTACGTACTAGCTAATTAGTTGACTTATTATTATTTCATTTGAATTGGAAACAAACAAAATCGAATTCTTAAAATTTCAAATTTGACGAAAGTTTATTTTGCCAGAGAGCGTCGTATCTTAATGCCAACCATACTAAATTAAATTAGAGAGCTGCTCTTAGCTATAGGAAGAACTTTTCCTAGGGAGGTGGATAGTCTAACTCACGCAAAATTTTAAGAAATACTATACCTAATTGAAAAATATCTTTCCTCCAAGAGCCATAAAAAGGTAATCGTTATTCAGGTTTGCTTTCAGCCGTAACTCTTACCGGATAAATAGTAATTTAAATTAAAAATTATCTTTCTTGAGCGACTTGAAATTATGACTAGGTTATTAAAATTGTAATATAAACGTACACGTGTCATTGTTATGTTTAAACTGAAATATAATACACTTAATGTAAGTGTAGATCTGAGGTGACGTTTGACAGTTTTATAATATTAATTTATTTCTTAAAGCATGAAAACTGCGAGAAGACGAATTAAATTCATCTAGTAAATTTAAATAAGATGCAATGCATAACAAGTTAAAAAGAGTACTACAAAAGGGCTTAATTAGAATGTTACGCATATTTTCGGAATCTTCGACCTTCTCTCCCTCTTTGTCATTTAAGACATACCTCAATTAAGCAGTTGTAATCTGATCGTTATCCCTTTTCGAAAGTAAATTGAACGTATTTACACTTCGGTTTTTTTGCTGTGCCAAAACGAATTTTTACCATAGTTACCGATCCATATAGATAGTTCAAAAGTATATTTTAATCCTGCTAAAAGGCAAACGGATAGACGCACGAACCCCGAAATCAATAGGCTTCATTTCTGTTACCACACGCAGTTATCCTGAAAGTCTTTTGTTAGCTTTCCAGCTCTTCTCGTTGCTTCAAATTTTGCGCACGGTCGTACGAAGTGAAAACATAAACTATTTTTAAAATACGCTAAAAATGGATTGCACTCATTCTTCTATATCAATTAAGAGAAGGCAAGAAATAAGTAGAGAAAAGAGAAGCGCAAGAAGGAAACGAGAAAGATAGAGAATAATGCCGAAACTACATTAATTTAAGGAAAGACTGAGAGATTTCAATGAAAACGCGTTTAAAAGTTAGCGAGATTTAACGGTTGAGATGGAGAGATGAAAAAAAATATCGAATCGCGAGTAAAGAATGAGTTTGTTGAATAACTCTAGATGTAGAATGGAAAGTAGAAGTTAAATTAGGGTTTGTGGTTAGGAGAGTGAAAAGGGGCGATGAAGAGGGAAAATGATTGCTCCGGAAAAAAGTATAAGGAAAAGGTAAAAGAAGACAGCAAGCAAAAATTCAGAGAAAAGAATGATTGAGTTCGTCTTTTAGCTGAAATCGAATTGATAAACTATATCGGTGTCGTCATTACAGTTAGTCTGTTCTTAGGCAGGTCCGTGATTATTCATGGTCAAACCTGGTCCTCCACATACTCCTATTTTCCGCAGTCTCATGCATTTCTTCACAACTTTCTTTCCCTTTCAAGTCCTCTATCAGCTGAATTCTTTCCCTACCGCTTCCGCTTTTTCTGCCAGCATACCTTCGGAAACGTCTTTAATCAAGCTATTTCTCCTCGGGTAATGTCAGATCCAGTTCGCCTTCCTCTTTCTTTTAGTATTTATATTCACTCACTTTTCTCTTAGTATTTCCTTGTTTTTCATCGTAACTGTCCATTTTATCTTCTGCATTAGTGCCATAATAATTTCTAAAGAATTAGATGCGCATTTCGACAACAAATCGGTGGCCGTCTGTGGCTATTTCCCGTCGTTAGATCCTAAGCAAAATTATAAAAATTTCATAGCGATTAAAGTTACATTTTGTATCTTGTAGATTGGTTAATATGAAAAGATAAAGAGAAAGCCATAATACACCGTGATGAGGAGAATGAAATAGCAAAGAAATTTGAAATTGATTGGAACGTTAGTAACCGTGGTGGGCGTCTTACTCATAAGCAACCTGCCAATCTGCAACACATCATACAGTGAATTAAATCAGTTTAAATATATGAGCAGCTTTTGAGTTGTACGACAGATTGGATTATTTGATAAGACGTGATGGAATGAAGCCGCATGATAAAAATATTTCCGTCTTCGCGCAGATCTGATTCATCCGTACCGATCACTCAAAATTCCGTTTTTACGTGACCAATAGGGAACAAGTTCTTTCCAGAAAAAACGGAATTAAAACATAGGTGCATTTCTACATAAGAAATGTCTTTACTGATCGAATCGAAGTCTCTCGGATGGTTTATAATCTTCGAATATCAGTTCTTGAAGATTTGTTTGCTTCAATGACAAACGTTACCCTTTTTATTTGTAATTTATTAAGGTATTTTTGTCATCCACTGCGAATAATTGTAACGTGATTTACGGAACTGAATTTGAGTCTTACAGATTATTATACAGTAGAATATTATGCCGGTAAATCTGGTGCTATCGAGCTTCGTTAAAAAAGAAACACTAAAATCAATATATTTTTCATGTGGTAGCTAGACTGAAAGCTACGAGCAAAAATAAATAAAGCTCGTACGGATTGAAGCGGAAGTATCCCAGCATTTTTTTACGTTTGTACGAAGATAAAAATTACACGAGAGATGAGAGAAGACGATGGGAACCTCGGTGCAATCGTTGAGTAAGGACAGGAAGAAAGAACAATTTGCTTGAGGGTTGTATAAAACAAATTGAGAGAGAGAGAGAGAATGAGGGAGGAATGAGTTTTAAAGGGGAGTTTGGGGAGAAGAAATCCACTCTTAACAGAAAGAGGAGGGGCGAGCACCATTACGTCTACTGGGCGAAGAGGGCCACTTTGTTCGGGGGCGACGCTCTTCCGTTCGGACAATCAAAAAGAGGCACGTCACGCGAAACGGAGGAAGGAAACGAAATGAGTTCGAGGGAACGGGAAAAGGAGGAATGGATGGTTGGATGAGCCCGAGATCCGACGGGAATTTGATTGGAGGAAGGAGACGGAGGGAGTAGGGGAGAGAAGAGGGACAGAGTTTCTAGAACTTCTTACTCCCCTGTGAAGTTTAATTCGTGGGAGAAAAATATTTCGGAGGGAGAATTGTTTTCAAATTTGCTGAACGACAAAACTCTTCCTTTTCTTTATTGTTTTGGGGGCGAAACGTAAAGAGTGTCGAACGGAAAGTTTGCGCGTCGGTTCGTTATCAATTATCGCGTCTAATTTAACGAACAAAATGCTGTCGTTTTTTATTCAGCGCCGCAAAATCGCCATGCGTGATGTTTGTAAATGAATCGGATTAAGTGGAGTAGATAACTTCGGAAAAATTAGTAGTTAGACGAAAAATCCATTAAGATATTGTTTCGTTCAAACTGTAATCACGTTATGCAGTATTTAAAAGGTAAATAAATTGTGTGTTTGGTTAATGTGCTGGATATGATTCTTAGTAGAAATCACTGCATGACAATCACCACCTAGTATGTCTAATCTACATAATATTTTTTTAAATACCCTGCATTTATTAAAGTGTCACTCCTTGTAATATTGTTGAGAGCAGATATAATCCTTAACCGTTTTATATACGTTAAACTTGCATATAAATCGAAGAATATGATACGATATGAACGTCCCACTGTAATTTACATCTCCTTATTAGTGGCCGCGAGATTCATAGGGCAATTGAATTTGTCCTGTTTGTAGCATCAATCACACTTACAGGATTATGATATGAATAAAGACCCGTCTAGCATTTGAGCCATTAAAACCGCAAAAGCGACCCACCGGGATGAATTCTCGGGCGAGAAACCTCCGGCTTTATTATCTATTCCAACGGCAGGCCATAAATATCAATGGACAATTTCTAAACCGCGGCGATATCTACGCATTATTTTACCTCCAAACTCCCGGTCGTAAAAATAGACCGATGAGATCAACGATTGCTTAACCTATTTACAGTGCGATAAAAAAGTCGCAAAAAATTCGCGAAAACCGAAGACCAAAAAGTCATTCCGGCGAATAGAGAGAAAAATAACTCGGCGAAATGACTGACTGCCTAAATTTCGGAAGTAATTTTTCGGCCGTAGAGGGCATTGGTCCTGTGGGGAGAAACCACGTAGCTTCTGTATTTTATTTGTTTTAGTTCGCATAACCAGCACATGGTGTCGTCCCAGATATCACGTCGAAGAGAATTTCGCGCGGAAAAACTACGGTTCAGGATGAAACGGCATTCCGTCTTTCTTCCTTCGTCCAGTTGTGGAGGATGCTCCACTACGCAATATGGGTGCGCTGCAGTAAAGGCCAGCTTGAGTCCGCCCGTGTAATTTGTCCGCATGTTAAAAATGACAAAATCAACCACGGTTTCAGAAATACTGATACAAATACAATTTATGACGCTTAATCGCTCGTGGACTAGAAAGAAATATATTTGTAATTCGCTAAGCGAGAATTATAACCAGTGAATGTCTATCACAGATTCTGAGATTGAAAATAAGGGCAAAATCTATCTAACTAAGATAAGTTGTATTTAAGGAGTTAAGTGGAAGGAAGATATGCGGAACCACATGGAGGTGAATGAAAGGATTTGAGGTATACGGTATACCGGAAAATAGACGATATCTCACAAAATCCAGCGCCACTGATTCATTATATGACCTTCATTTTATATTCATATATCGTATTTAGTTCTACAGCATGGTGTTAAGGTCCCATAAATGGAGAGAATTTGCATATTTAATCATTTATATATTATTGAAACTTATGATTTTGCAGTTCAATGTTTTCTTAAGAAGTTTAATGCAGATCCCAATGTCAACCACGCCTTTAACATCTCCTGAACAATGTGTTATCGAGGGCAATATAAGATCAAAATACGAAAGTAAAACCTGCGAGAGAGAATATCTAGGTAGGTTTTTATGCTTTGCACCCCCTGCCACCCACCAGTTGGTCAATTGCAGGGTCCAATATATATAGGTAGATGTAATGGCTACGAGGAAGGCAAATCTTGGTACATATTTATATACTATGTATCATGTGCATACTATCATGCTAATAAAAGCGATTTCTGTCAACTATGGCGAAGTCATGGAAGCGTTTTTCAATCATTAAATACTATTGGAGAGCGATGTTCTCGATAGTTATTATTAATTCAGTTGTGCGAAATGAAATTATCGTCAGGCTAAGATGCAAAAACGTAAAAAATTACGCGAGTTAATCATTTTATTATGATATAAATTTTAAATTTCCAATATTTTTTGTCTTTCAATAGCCGACATTCTCATGAATCCAATGCATTCTTCCTTCACTGGAATGTGAGGTAACAACGCCTTATAAACCTCTTGTAACTTGTTATTACTCATTGAAAATTATCCCGGATTTACTGGTGGATAATCACAATCCATAAATCGAATCATCATTCATTAATGTCAAAATTTTCGAAATCATATGTAATAACATGTTATACCTGCACAGTGCCTGAGTTTAAACAGCTTCGTAATGGAATCACATTACCCACATTGACATGGAGCATTCGTAACAATAAAACCACTGTCTATAACAGCCCGAAAGATCGTCCTGACGCAGGATGAAATAAAAAAAACGAGAATGGATTAGGAGGTCTTCACCCCAAGTTCCAGATTTAATTTCCGGAAGCTATCGTTCAACAAAAATGGAAATTAGTAGAGGCGCGTTTAATTTTTTTTTTTTAAATTGTGCCGAAACGTACATGCGCTATCTCGATGCGGATATGGAATCAGGACTTATTTTCAACGTTTCAGCTCCAGCCATTTCCGGTTTTAATGGCTTCTATTAGCTCGGCGCCGAGGGAAAGAGGAGAGGGGGAGGGGGAAAATCACCGCATTGCTACCCTCTTTTGTTTTTTTTTTAATTATCGTGCCTCTCCCGTTGTTTTGTCTGCGATTGCTACGGCTCTGAGTTCTACCGAGTTTTTCGAGCTGCGCCAACGACAAAAATGATGTCGCTCTACTACCCAAAAGATCACGGTTAACGTGGCGTCGCGCTGCCCTTAACCGAGGATTTTTTCAAAGCGAATTAAACTCTATGGTTTGTGGAATGGTATGAAATGAGAATTTCCAAATTTTGTGGAAATGATTTATTTTACTTGGATGGACGATGGCGTCGTCATAGACGATGAAGTTACACTTTCACTCGTTCTAGATTGCTTAGCATTTATATGGGAAGAATTCTTTTATCTGAGAACATTTACTTTTACTGCAGGCTGTATGTTTTATAGCTGTGCTAGCTGTATTTTAGACTTCAATTATTCCAGCAATCGCAAGGGGTTACTAACTAAACAAATAGAATAATAAATTAGATTTAAACATTCTTGAAACATGCTGTTTTTGTAGTAAAAGAGGTGCCGGTAGTCCCAACCTCCTCCACCTCTTCCGTGGAGATACCGGTCCGTATGTTTTCTCCTTCAAAGGTAAATTAAATAAAGACCACCCATCCATCCAATTTACGATGGAGATCGAGGAGAATGGCTTTTTACCATTCCTAGACGTTCTGGTGAGGAGAGGACTAAAGGGCGAATTACATCACAAGGTTTACCGGAAGAAACACATACGGACCGGTATCTCCATACGGCCTCTCATCACCATCCGCAACAAAAGTCCGCGCTCTTTAAGACCCTCATCCACCGGGCAAAGTTTGTCTCAGATCCTGTTTCGTTAAAGGCAGAAGAATCCCACATATCTAAAGCTTTCGTTGACAACGGATACACCAAATCCTTCATAAGAAGAAATCTGGTTTCCAAGAAGAAACTAACACCTGAAGAACGACCCAAACCCGTAATCGTACCCCAAAATTCCCTACGTTACAGGAACATCGGAGAAGATTGTGCGGATCCTAGGCAAGGAGAACATCACCGTGACTTTCAGCACCGTTACTAATATTAAAGAAAAGCTACCATCGGCTAAAGACCGGCTCCACCCTCTAAACACCGAAGGGATGTGTGAGGTTCTTTGCACCAGTGGTAAAGTGTAAGTTGGACAAACAGAGCGCTCGATTGAGTGTGGGTTGAATGAACATCGCAGAGCTTTGAAAAACAAGTAGTGTAAGGAAAAAGCGATTGCGGAACATTGTAAATTAGGAAAGGAACATCAGATCAGAATGGTAGACGCCAAGGTTCTCGTAGTACGTATTACTTGCCCCTTTTAATCTGAAAATCCTTAGAAATAGAAAAATTTTAACAGAGACGACGGCTGTTTCAACGGTCAAGAGAGAAGACGGCGGGCATTATTAGAATCGGTGAAAGGGATTCTGACTCCACGAGAGAAGGCGGAGGAAGGGGGGACTCTAGAAACCATCGGGTGAGGAGGGGACGGCACTCTGGGCTATATATACGTGGCCAATTCCCATACAATTCACTTCGGGGTGCCGTGGCGTAGTTGCGAGAACGTTGGGCTGCTACGCTGAGCATACCCGGTACGAATCCTGCGAAAGTAGAGTTATTTTCAGTGGTTTAGCGGCCCCCTATTTGCGTGTTTAGAGGAGAGCACGCGAATCAGCGCTCCGTCCTTCGGAAGGGACGTAAAGCCGTGGGATCCCTTCGTGTTTCTCGTTAAGAGTAGGCTAATGCCGGCACTGGGTTTATCTTCTCCCTTGCTTTGTGATAATAACAACAACCGAGCCTTTCCCGTTACCGCCACTACCTGATTACTTACCCTGAATTACCATTAATACCCAGACAGGCTTATAGCGCTAGGGTGGCAGCCTGATTCAGGGCCACCAGCTGCGGTACCTGATCCCCCAAGACGCACTCATGCAATTCACTTCGCCCTGAAGAAACTAAATGCAATAGTCGCGAAACGTCGGTCACATCATGTTCCGGACGCAGCTGAAACGGAAAGCTGATAATATAATCAAACATCAACGCTGCGAAAACCTTCGATCAAAATTAACAAATTTGATAATTAAAATCAAAATGTTTAACATTTATAGAACCTGTTTATTACTTTAGGTTTTAAAGAATTAAAAATAATGAAAATGTACCGAAATTAGACTGGTATGAATATCGCTCTGAAAAAAAGTGCCGGTATATCGTACCGGCGCGTACCTTCACAAAAAATGACTGCGTACACACATTTTAACGAGTGTGTAGGAAACACTAACAAGTTAATGTATCGTAGCACTGCCGTTCGGTGATTTACATCCCCCTGGCATGAGCTACGTTGGTTAACATCAACTGATACTTGCAATATATAATGCAATGTTTGTCGTTCCTGACCTTTGTGTCGCCATCCAGTGTAAGGCGTCGTTGTTTGCATCTCGGATGGTTATCCGATAGGTCTATGATATCAAAATCGCTGGTTTCTAGGCAACGGTACTTGGGCAATTTGTAGCCGGAGGCTTAAATTCTGAATCAAATCCGTAGATTACAGTCGATGCGAGTGTTATTTCGGAGCTAGTTCGCGATGCAATACAGGTTGACGTTTTCCTCGTCCTTTACACCCGCTACGACGCGGAAAAGTCGTCATCGTGTACATGCGCACGAGGCTGATTTTACTTGCTCCATATACGTAGTATAGAGAAGGTATTGTTTTCATGAAAAAAAAATGAATTCGAGATTTCAACGGAAATACACGTTTCGAGGTCCCCTGAACACGTTTTGATAGTTTTCTCGATGATGTGTCTGTGTATGTGTGTCCGTATGTGTGACAGAAATATTGCGTGCGTTCTAACTCAAAAACTATTCATCAGATCAGCATGAAATTTTATGTATGTTCTTAAGATTTAAAAAGATTTTGATAACAATCGGTCAACCGGAAGTAGTGGTTTACTCTTGTCAAATTTTAGATTTACTTAAATATTTCGCTTTAAACTGAATTTTTGTTAACATACTCGTAGATATATAAGAGTTGTAGATATTATTTTTATACAACTTTTGTTTGAACTAAATTTTCATACGAGGAAATTTCAAGATATATTCAATTTTCTTCGAAATCGACTGTTAGTGGGCAGCTCGCGCGCGTGGTCGTGACAACAATTGAATCGCTAGCGCTGAAGCGTGTAAGTTGAACTGTTCCTATCGCCGTATTTATTTGATTTTAGTTGACACTTTACGTATGGAGAGTCATGTGTCGGACACATCGATTTATTGATATATTAAGATTGTTCAGCAGGGTTCCACCATTCTGCCGTAGAGTTAGGCAGTGCATGACCCACTTTAACCAAAAAACTAATCGACAAAGCAAACAACTCCAGAAATCTTTACTTAGTGTGTTTTGACTTCGTAGAGTTTTCATCAGGTGGGTTAAGAGGTTACGGTAAACATTGACGTACCAACGGGCTATTATTGTAGGTGCTCCCTGCGTCGACATGTCGAAACCGAGTGTTTCAAAATATATTATTCTCTCTTAAGGATCCCTTGCAAATAAAGGATTTCCTAATGAGTTTTAATAGTACAGTTTTCTCGTAGATAATAATTTTAGTGAAAACCGGACCATTTTCTAAATACAGTGGGTTTCATTTGTTGGAATCACGGGGTAATTGGGTCATCCGCTTTATGGAATTGACAAGGGAAAATCTAAACCGTTTTGTATTTAACGTTTTCAATATCGCATATTTCTCTTTATAGAATCACGCGGCAATGAACAGTTAATTTTTAGGCTGTACGTAAATTGTAGGCTGTACTTAAATTGTAGGCTGTACCCAATGTTGCTAAGTGATTCAGAAGTTTCCTTCACATCGAGAACAACAAGAAAAGAAAACCGAAAAGGAGAAAGTTGATGAAGGGTTGGGTAGATGGAATCCAATTTATGACGACATGTTGTAGCTCCTGTATTTATAAAAGTTGACAATCCAATTTGCAATTCAAGTTTTGATGAAGATTTATTTGTACACTTTACCATCACCTACTGTTAAAGAAGAAGAAGAAGAAACCTAGAATTGATGGGAGAAGTCGAAGAAATTCAGTCGTTTGCACAGGATGAAAGATGACTCGAGGTTTAATCTTAAGGAGATGATGACTCAAACGATTTTGGGCAACTATTATAAAACTAACATGGAAATTAAATTCGCGTCTAAAACTGTTTTTGTTTTAAACTTTCTTCTATTGCATATCGATAATTAACAAGGCCATAAAATTATAATCATTAGATAGATACGAGTTTTATTTGATCGTTTTCTTATTGAATATGTATACTCCGAAGAATCGAATCAGATAATGGTTTTCTGACTTGATTCTAATAAGGGGGAGCTCACTGTATTTTATAAAAAATACGGCTAATTTAAATCCGATTATCAATCCACTCCGGAATCCTACAAAACGCTCAACATTTATTCATGCGTTTAAAAATGAACTAGAAGCTAGAAAAACGCCAGAGTTTTTTTTAAACACTTGCAATTACATTAGTTTGAAAAACTTTAAAAAATAATGAAAGCTCCTAACTGTAATGGAAGACACAACTATGGTGATAACACGCTGTTGTTCGATTGTTAGAGAGAGAGCAATATAGAACATCGTATTCTTTTTCCTACCGTCGCAATTCGAATGACAAGACAGAATTTTTAGCAACCAATTGGTATGTTGAAACTCCTGCTACCCACCCACCTGATGGATTACAGTAATATATATATACGTGTATTTAATCTCAACATTTGTCACGTTTGAGAGCGTTGACGCTGGCAAAGTAACGTGGAAGATCTACGTAACGCACAACACGATTCGACACGGTGCTCAATTTCAGCTACACGCTGTACGCTCCACGTTCATTTTATTTCACTCGAGCTCCACATCAAACAAATTTTAATCAAAATCACGTCCTTTCATAAATGAAAACTCTACACTTTTGTTGATTATTTTTTTTTGCGACGGCGAGGATATTTTTTTCATCGCCTACATTTTCTCGTCGACGTTACAGGTTCTCGTAATTAACCACTTTAAGCTGCGTAATTTTTAGCCGGCTTATTTTATCCCGTCTCCGTTTACATAGCATTCTACGCCTCGAGATTAGAAGAGGCGGCGTCAAGAGAACCTTGTATAATAGAAGCCGAGTAGGAAGCCGTCTTAAAAGATTTCGTCCGGAGAGCAGGCAACCCGAAAACCTCCTGCCACCCACTCCCCTTCTCTCCTCCTCCCCTCCCCCCTTTCTCGCTCCCTCCTCATGCCTACTTCAGACGTTTCAGAGAGAGAGAGAGAGAGACTTAGACCTTCCGAAATGAGCTAATTATCCTCGAGCACGGACACTGCTCAAGCCGAGCGTCTATCAGCCATCAAAAAGTTCTCCATTCCCTACCAGCAGGACGAAATTCCCTCGTCAATTCCTTCCTAAAACCGTCCTGCCGAAACATTTACAGAGATAGGGGGAGAATGTGGAAGGAGACCCTCTCGCAGCGTCCTTACGGGACGGACCAATGGGGACAGCAGAGGAAGCTCCCAGTCGAAGAACGCCAGGCGAGTCTATGAGGAAAAATTTTCAGTGCCTTTTTCTTTCTGTTTATCCCTCCCTCTCCACATCCTCCCGCCCCTCTCGGATGAATTCGTGCTTCCGCCGTAGGATTTGATGGGATTTCTGATTTGATAGCCTGGCGGGGCGGTCAATGTATTTGTCCGGAAAGAAGGGCAAACAGGCGGTCTCATTTCGTCGGGTTCTCTTGCAGGGTTCGTCTCCATTGTTAGCGCCGAGGATGGTAAACACGGGGGTAAAGGTAATGGCCGGGCGTTGGAAATCTTTCTCTGGGGAACCGCACCTCTCCTTTTTACTTTCTCGTGTACGAAGTGTATATATTGAGAAAATATTGTAATCGCGAAAAAATTCTATCTCGAGTTTTTGATGGTTTTAGGTGTGCCTGAGTCCGAAAAAGTGGTTTTCGCAATCCCGTCTTTGGGTCTGTCTGTTCGCGGATATAGAGGCGAAAATAATTGATATCTCGGACTTAGGCATTTTATCATAGAGAGTAGAAGCTACGAAGAAATTGTTGAAATTACACCTTAATTGAGGGCAGTTTATTCAAGGCAACTTTAACTAGAATTTGATTTTATCAAAAACGGCTATAACGATTTTTATCAAATTTCGTATAGTCACTCGAGTTTACGACTGCAATAATACTACATAGTTCATATTTCTCAATAAATGAATATAAGGCTAGTTTATTCTTGGGCAACTTTAACAAGAATTGAATTTCCTAAAAAACGGCTAATACGATTTTCATCAAATTTCGTATAATTATTTAAGTTGATGTTTATAATGATTTTATGTACATAGTTCATATTTTTCTAAAGATAACATAACGACACATTAGTATATGTGAAAGTTTGTACAATGTATATTGTCCCGATTCTTTTAATGTGAAAGTCGCAAGGACGCGAGAGTGTGGAAACCGTTTTGGAAGGGACTCGTGTGGTTTACTTAATCCGCCTTGAAATCTGCGCCATAAATTATGAGATAATGGCGGCATTTGTTTTTGTCGAGTACCTATAAAGGCTCCGAATTATGTAAAATGTACCGAGATAGAAATAATGCATTCGCACAATGAGAATTTCGCTTATGTTTACCATAGTGACATAATAAACTCAAAAACAGGAATAAGTGCAGGTCGTTTCTGCAACTTAAATTGATAAACTGACTATGCACAGATTTTGTTAATATTTAAATTTGTGCTTACTTAGGACCACTTTCTCCAGGTGACCGCTCAAAATTTCCGAATCGTTTGTTAGGGAATTTTATTGTTTTAAAAGCGCTCGACTCCTTAAGCTCTAAATTGAACTCGTTTCGGTATCTATTTGCTTTCACAATTGGTTGGCCTAAGCCTAATTAAGCCCTCTGTGGTTGCTAAACTCTTCCTAGCCCTCTTGTCACGTTGGTTTCTATGGAAACCCTTCCTCCAAACGTAATTCTCCTGAAACAAAAGACACTGCGCTCTCGGTTCACCCCATCAGACAAAATGATTCCATTATTCTAGTGATGCTAATTTCATTGGAAATCAACTTTTGATTAAGTTATTACAATGCTATAATTATATAATAACTAGTGTAATTGCCCGTCAAATATGACGGGTATTCGTGAATTAAGTATTACGTTAAAATAAAATAAAAATTAATTACACCAACTTTTATGTGCACTAAAACGTAAAAAATTAATATAAATTCCACATACCAAAATGCTCCAGTAAGTAATAACCCTTAGAACTGTTATAGGTCAACATAAATATTCCTAAATTATTCCTAAGGAACTACTTTAAAATGTTTCAATATAAGCAGATAATCCGTTTAACATGGAACCTATTAAAGATGCAGTTCAAAATATCAAGAAAAACTTTTTGAAAGTAGCTAAATATACTATTTTTGCTGGATCAGATATATGTTAATTACTTGGATTTAATAACTTTCTCATTATTATACATTGTATAAATGTACTTTCTACAGTATTCATAAATGAGAGAGAGGAGAGACTTACTTTTTCTGTTTACTTTGATCTGTTTTATCCAACTATATACCTCATTATTAATAAGTTAATTTGCTGTAGATCAATGAACAATACTATTGGAGATCCTTAATGTCAAAAAATACACTAACCGCTACATAAACAAACATAAGTGTTTATTACATAATTCTCGTCGTTTTCGTCGAAAGAAAGGTAAGTGAAATTACGTTACTATAAAATTAATTTAATGTGTGAAGTGCAGTGATCATCGAAACTGAGATGTGGAATCGTGTAATCAGATCAACGACCGCTTTACATGAAGATCTACATGAATTTTACAATACTACAGAGAGTTATTTCGAGAACCATTTAAATATGCCGCAATTATAAAAAAAAAGCAAATTTCGGAATTTCTGGAGTCGAACTCAGGAAAATAATGGATAAGATCTCAATGTTTCTCGCAGTGTCTCTATGCCGTCTACAATTTCTGAAAATTTAAGCTCTCCAAATATTGTAGTTTAGCCTGGAAATTTGTAGCGTCCTAAGTAAGGCCCGTCCATATATAATAGATACCGGGTCATTTGGAGTCGAACCCAGGATACTTGCGGTAACAGTGACAACGGTTCGCCATAGATCTCGTGGATATCTAACAAACATGCAAGTTTCAATTCTCTATCTTATAGGAAAGAGCCCGATATTAATTTTCAAATACACCGCAAGGCATTTACTATGGAAAAAAACATTAATGTCGGAATTTCTGGAGTCGAACCCAGGACAATAATGTATTACATCTCAATTTTTCTGGCGGCTTCTCCATGCCGTCTACAATTTCGGAAAATTTCAGCTCACCAAATACTGTAGTTTAGGCTTGACATTTGTATCTTCCTAAGTTAGCCCCGTCAGTATATAATAAATTCCGGGTCGTCTGGAGTCAAACTCAGGACATTTACGGTAAAAGCGATAGCGGTTTCCTATAGATCTCATGGATACCTAACAAGCACCAAAGTTTCAATTCTGTATCATATCGGAAAGATCCCGATGTTAATTTTCAAATATGCCGCAATGCATTTCTTATGAGAGAAAACGCAATTTTCGGAATTTCTGGAGTCGAATTCATGGATCTAATGTATGAGATCTCAATTTTTCTGGCGGCTTGTCTAAGCCGTCTACAATTCCTGATAATTTGAGCTTTCTAGCTATTGTAGTTTAGGTTGGACATTTGTAGAATCCTAAGTAAGGCCAGTCAATATATAATAAATACCGGGGTTCTCTGGAGTCGGACCAAGGATACTTGCGGGAAAAGTGACAACGGTTCGCCATAGACCTCGTGGATATCTAGAAAACTTCCAACTTTCAACACTCTAACTTATAGGAAAGTGCCCTAAATTAATTTTTAAATATGCCGCGTTGCATTTCTTATGGGAAAAAACGGAAATATCGGAATTTTCTGAGTCGAATCCATAACACTAATATATATGAGATCTCAATTTTTCTCGCGGTGTCTTTATGCCATCTACAATTCTGAAATTTTAAGCTCTCCAACTATTGTAGTTTATGCTGGACTTTTATACCCTCCTAAGTAAGGCCCGTCCATATATAATAGATACGGGGTCGTCTGAAGTTGAACCCAGGATACTTGCGGTATAAGTGATAGCGGTTCCCTATAGAACTCGTAGATATCTAACAACCATCCAAGATTCAATTCTCTATCTTATCGGAAAGAGCCCGATATTAATTTTCAAATATGCCGCAATGCATTTCTTATAAGAAAAAAAGCAAATTTCGGAATTTCTGGAGTCGATCCCATGACACTAATTTATGAGATCTCAATTTTTATGGCGGTTTCTCTATGCCATCTACAATTTCTGAAAATTTAAACTCTCCAACTATTGTAGTTTGGGCTTAACATTTGCAGACTCGTAAGTAGGGCCTGTCAGTATATAACTGATATCGGGTCGGCTGGAGTCTAACCCAGGAAACTTGCGGTAAAAGTGATAATAGTTCCCTATAGAACTCCTGGATATCTCACAACCATCAAAGTTAAAATTCTCTCTCTTATCGGAAAGTGCCCGAAATTAATTTTCAAGTATACCGCAATGCATTTCTTATGGGATAAACGTAAATTTCGGAATTTCTGGAGTCGATCCTATGACTAATGTATGAGATCTCAATTTCTCTGGCGGTTTTTCTATGTCGTATACTATTTCTGAATATTTCAACTCTCCAACTGTTGTAGTTTGGGCTGGACATTTGTAGACTCCTAAGTAAGGCCCGTCAATATATAATTGATAGCGGGTCGTCTGGAGTCGAACCCATTACACTATCGGTAAAAGTGATAACGGTTGCCTATAGATCTCGTGGATATCTAGCAAACATCCTAGTTTCAATTCCCTATCTTATTGGAAAGTGCCCGAAATTAATTTTTGACCGATATCAACTAAATTTAATATTAAGAAGTATAAATCTGATCTGTACGTCATTTGCAATTTTGTTTCCAAGCTAATAATTATAACGACAACTTGTCGTGTATCGTCACGTATTTCTGATAGCATGATTATTTTTTAATATTTATGTTATTTTCTTCGTAGGTAGGTATGATATTTACATTAACATATACATGTGCCACTCGAATATTAACAACTACCAAAAATATATTGTTATAGAATGCGTTCAGTATTAGCTAACTGACAAAACATATTTTTAAGTGTGCTAGTTAATTTCGCTGTCGGCCGTCTTGCGTTCCTTACAGAACGTTTTTAAATTATAAGATATAACAGTGAAAAAATATGCGCATAAATCTCAAACAAGATTTTTATTATACACGCGAAAATGACAAAACAATTAGGTGAGAGAAAATCGGTTTGACTCGATTAAATCTGTACATGTACCTTGTGTCTTCATTCAAAACTCAATAAGTATACGACCGATTATATTTTGCGATAAATAATTCAACAGTAAATTATTTTACGAATCTTCATGAAAACTTTAGATATATTTTTTTTAATTTGGTGCACGTGATACAGGTTTTCTTATAAACTAAAACTAATCATTAAGCAATGAACCATACCGCTTACAACGTTCGATAGCTTACTCGAAAAATTATGGCCCAATCGTGTTATTTATTTTTCATGTGCTGCTGCCAAACAGAATTAGAAAAAAGAATTATCAAAATCAAATTAATATCCACGTCATATATGACGTGCGATATGACGCATATATTCTTTATGAGTGCTCGTAAATGTACCAAAGAAATCGCCTTGATGAATTTTGCGCGCATTATAGTTGTTTTAATTAATGAATACACATCTATGACTACAAATGTATTTTGTATAGACCTTTCATCCACTCAGAATAATTTTCACCAACAGCGGATCCAATTTCTTTGCCAGAAGTGTCAGTATGGGATTAAGGCGTAGAAAAACTACAGAAAATACCGTAAATAACGAGTAAATGTAAATTATGTAGCATTTATTCGAACAAGATAAAATTATCTCGCTATCTCTTTTCTCCACGGTGTATTAATAGGGAACACAAATGAAATAAACAATCTTGGAAATTTATTTAGGATGTAGGGACTGCTCGCGGCAGAATATTAAATTTCCCGTATAAAACAAAAATCTTAGGTAAATATTTATTCCATTTCGCGAAAGTTATTTTGATAATATGTTTTGTGACTTGATTCATAAATGTAATACAAATTAGCTCGGAACTGGAATGTGTATTATTTGTAGATAGCTTAAAAGATAGTATGACCTAGAATTGAAAACCTTCAATGAGAAATTTGAAAGTCAAGAAATGGTACATATCTAAATTTTGAAAATCCGCAGAAGACAAATCGAGAGGAAAATCGCGCCGGTATAACAAAGTAATGTTTTAATAGGTATATGAACAAGCGAGGTGACGTATGCGCTATCGCTCTGAAGGAAAAAGAGTCCAATGTTTGTGCAAGATACAACATTATATCTCTTTGTATTATGAAATCGTAATGGTCACCATGGTGCATAACGCTATGATTTTGTGAATAACTGGATTAGATATAAATTTAGAAGCCTAAAATTTCTCAGGATTTCAGTGTTGATGAATCTTTACGTTATTATTAAAAACATTTCGAAAATAGTAACGGGTTCGACTCCAGAGGATGAATGTCGTTTTCCATAAGATAACACGTAAAAATTACCTTTTTGGTTTGAAGGCTTTCATTCATTACTCTTTAAAATATCTTAAGATTAAGTTATCAACACGAAATTTGCGCTTAAACACGCCAAAATGAATTAGGATTGTTATTCTTACCGTCGAATACTCAATCTCATTCGAATTCGCTTATATTTTGAATTTATACTCGAGTTTTGGTAAATTTTTTAGCACTTCAATAATAAGAGTCCATGGATACCGGTATTGTTGTCCTCGGTGATTTCCGTCCAGATGCACTTAAATAAAGGCTTAAAGATCGAAAATAAGATTAAAACTTGCTCTAAATGAACGAAGATATGAATTTAATGCAAATAAATCGAACGCGGTGTTCACGTTATTTATATTTTTATCTATATTACTAAAATCCTATTTCTGGTTGTCTCTCTCTCTCTCTCTCTTTAACGCTCTATACCTCAGCCATTTTTAATCTCCGAGAATTTCAGCCCTCTTAAGTTTATTTATTATGGAGTTATTCAACTAATTTTCTTAATCCGTTGTTAAAAACCAAACTAACATCCCTTAAAAAATACATTCATTAAACTCATATTGAAGACATATTCCCGTTAAACTAATCTAAATCCAATAGGTACATGGTAGGAATGAAGACACAGCGAGCAAAAGTGGGTGGGGGGGGGGGGGTGTGCTGGCGAGCGTCAGCAAGCAGGGGGCTTCCCCCCTCGCGTATCTCATAGTTTCATTCTGCTGAATACAAGTTATTCTAGAACTGCGGATATGACTTTTTGTTTCTGTCTAAAGTGTCTATTTTCTATCCGTAATGTATAATTTATGTATATAGCTTGCGTCGAATGGATTTTAACAATGTTTTAAACTCATTCTGCTAGACAGTAGTTGTGCATTTGTGCTGTCAAAATTGTGTTTCCAGAAAGAACCATAACACGAGTTTCTCACTAAGAATCAGAAATAAATTTTCAATTTTATTTCCATTAAGGTGGTAGTACCGATAGAGAGGCACGTTTAATAAACAGCAGGGATGGCAAATGATTTCTGTGTCAAGAAAGCAGTATGAATCATTCGATTTTTTTCGCTTGCCATTAGTTTACTACTTCTTTAAGAAACTTCATATTTTATATAGAAAATACAAGCTTACGCGCGCCAAGTAATATCGCAAACGTACCACTTCTGGCACGCGCGCCAAGTATTTTCAATCCCCGATATACAGGATTACCTAATGATATTTTTAGAATCGATCCATACCAGGGGAGGACCCAGAAACTGCCTCTGCCAACTGCCCTATATTTTGAAAATCCCTACCCCTATCAAAATCCTTCATTCCCTTGCTATACAGACCTAATCTGCGGCGTATAATTGAGGAATTCTGTGCCGAGTGAATTTAAGAAAGCACCCAGTGGAACACCCAAGAAGGGGGCTATTCCTCTCTCTCCCCCCCTCGTGGATCCGCCAATGACCCATACACCGAAATTTATACGGTTACATAACAGGATTATGGATACGAAATTTAAGATTTTATTTCCGGTAACTTGGGAGTCCTGCCTGTGCGATGTAACCTACATTTATGCCAGTTCTGCTTAGAATTTCAACAAAATATAAGCATTTAAAAAGTATAAATCGTTGCTATAAAGATATGAGGCAGAAAAACATCTAACATGATTATCTGATAAAAGAAATAGGCGTCCTTTTAATGATATGAATTCGAAATAAATGCTTCTTTAGATTTTATATACTACATTAAGAACGTAAGACAACGTTAAGAAGAAAATTAAATCTTGCGAATTTTGGTTTCGATGGCAGTTAAACGTAAAACTTGTGCCTCTTTTAGTTTTTAAATTCTAATACGATTTTATTTGGGTCATCGTCCATCGCCTATTTTCTCGGGAGCCAAAATCTAAGTAAAGTAACAATTATCTTTTTGAATCAAGTTCACGGTTTTTGCTTGTTTATATGCATGGCCTCCCTTCACTTAGGTGGTTGCACGCGACGATATGTACATCCAATTACATTCGAGTGCGTTACCTCAGGCGCGGGAGTGAGGGATTATTTCTTATCGGAAAACACCGGCTTCGCGCTCTACATCTGAGCTAATCACATCAGGATTAAATTCCTAGCGTTTTATAATACCGTAGTGAAGAAAACGTCAATTGCTATCTCACAGCTGAACGGTTCAGTAAAAATGCATCATTTTCGTATTCAATACTACAATGCGAGAGAAAAAGATTTCCGTCAATATAAGAAGGCGGAAATCAGAAAAAAATAATATTTTTTAAAAGTACCAAGTAATTTCACATGATTGTTTCCGCTGTCAAGAATGTTACTGTTGGTAAATCCTGACCATCGCGTAATTGTTCAGAGGTGACATTGTAAAATCCAGAGTCAGCGAAAACTTAGACAAGACAATTTAATATACGGCAAAATAATTTGTAAGGAACTAAAATAATTAATTAGTTAGTGCATCCTTAAACGAATAACGACCATCTCTTTAAAAGATAATCATTCAAAAAGGTTCGAAAAGCTGTAATTAATCTCCACTGAGTCATGTTCGCTATACATTAGTGAGTTGAGTGACAGTAGCCAGGAAAGTCCCATTCTTCCAAAAACGTCTGGGTTGAATTTTTAAGCAGCTGTATTTTTTCCTCTCCTTCTTAATCTCTTACGATTGATGCGAAATAAACGATCGTATAGATAGCAGCATAAAAGAACTAGCCCTAGAGAAGGAAAGGGCTCTCGAAACTTCATCCGTTGGTACGGAAACGTTAACTTATTGAGAAATAGGATTTTTTAAATACGAACAATATTCAAGTCTGTTTTGCTACGAGATAGTTAAATAAAATGTGGGTAACTCTTAAGTTATTTTTTTCCGGAGATACCCTCAAGTGACGTACTACCTGGAAAGAATTAATGCGACGCAATTCGCTGACGGATTCGCCGGTAAAATAATAAAAAGCTTCCGATTTGAGGTGTCAATGAGATAAGAGTACTTCATTATGGTACTTTTAAGAAGTCGTCCTTGCTCATTGAGGAAACGATATTTTACTTCACGGTTTAATAAACGGAATTTCGTTTTTTTTTTCTTTTCAACTACAGGACGCTGCGTGGCGTAGCCTTCCCGTGGAAAACTCGAATCCTTTGCCTCGTTTTCCAGAGCTTCGCTCAAATTCACTCTCTAGGTATTTCTTTTGTAAAGCTAAGAAAAGGTTCCTTTCTCCCCTCCGCCCCTCGATCCAGTCTCTCTTATAAAACTTCGTACATTCACCCGAATCACTCCATTATTTTTTAGCGAGTTCTCCTCAAGAGATGGCGCATTTTTGTGGGTGTTTTGAGGGGGGGGGGGGGAGGGTAATGGAGGGAGAAAAGAAAAGCACCTCTCCCGACATCTTAATTAAGTTAAATTCCTTTTGTGTCCCGATGACTCTTTCCCTATCTCCCTTTTCTCTTCCTCTTCCATTCCTATAACAAGTAAAAAAAAACAAACTTTGAAAAAATGATTTTTTCTCCTTCGCGTTTTTCAGAGCCGAAAACCCTTTTTTTACGCACACACTCACATGCAGACAGACGCACATGACAAATCCTTATCATTCGTCCTCCCCCCCCTAATTATGCCTTTGCCTCATTTCCTTTGCATATTTCCTCGTCGCTTTCATCCCATTCCCGCCCTTGTTCTGCAGTGCCTGCCAAATTCTACTCCGTTATCTCATTCCCTCCCTTTACTCTTTACAATTCCTCGCGGTTCGTTGTTTTTTTTTTCGCTAACGTCCTCCATCTTGTCGAGATCGTCGTCGCTCGTCTGTTTTTCCCCCTTGAGCCTCTCCCCTTCTCTTTTTTTTTATTTCTGAAACTCTAATGGTCCCTAAGATGTAATTCGTTTCTTTTTTTTTTCCGCTAAGGATAAAATAGATGGTGGAATATTTTTTTGGATATTCGCTTTTTTAATGCTCTCTCTCTTGTCGAGAGGGAGAGAATTTCTTTCCCTCAATTTTCAGAGATATCTCAATAAAATTTACATCTGCTCAGCGTTACCTCGAAATTAGAAGATGGTTTATTTTTCTTCCGCGGATTCTTCGTTGTTTTAAAGTATGATGCATTGAATACCGAGGTGATTCCTTCGGTGAATCGCGAGAGGAAGCTGTAACTAAAAACCAGAGTGGTGTAATTATACCTATACGTTTAAAACGTTACATCAACTGCTGTAATTTTGGAGACACTTGAATACTTTACGAAATGTATTTATATCGTTTTTGGAGCAGTTCAAGTCCTTCTGTAATAATGTTTTAAGTTCTAATTTTAAGAATTAAAAGTAAATATGTATTTATTAGGAGAATTATCGAGCAGTTAGAGAAATCATCCTAGAATTTATTCAATTTTAAAAAATCCATTTTTTTAGTTGATCCATGTTTAGTTTTAATTCAGTGGGGTAATTGTCAATACATTCGTATTTTTCATCTACTATAATATATTTTGAAGCGTGTGTTTGTGTGTTTGTTCATGGAACTCCTCCTTAACAATAAAAGCTAGAATAACCAAATTTGGTACTATTCTTCCTTACATCCTAACTAAGTGAATGGTCAAGGTTTGGTCAACTGGGATTAATCAGTGCTGCATATATTGGGGATTAATATTTTTCCATAAGATAACACGTATGAATCCATTTCTTGACTTGCAAGGTATACTTTCTTCAAGCATAAAAATACGTGAATATGGACCGATTTTTTTCGTTTTTGCTTTATTCGACCCATAAAAAACTATACTATCTTATTCCTGCAAAGTTTACATGTTACACGGTCGAAGTTTTCGGAAATACGCTATTTGTTTCCAAATTTTGTGGATTTTTCGTACTCTTCCCGGGCGTTGCAACGCGTTGCCAAGGCGGCCGTCATTGTTACCTCCGATTCAATTAGCTTCAGTGAAGCTTATAAATAGACGAAGGTTTAGCGTTATTCGATTCGCACTTTTGTTTAAGCAACGAAACGATCGATGATTATGGATAGCAACGTAAATAGATACCTACTGATTATTATTCAGGAAGCGTTTCTAACCATTGATGAAAGTATTTGAACCTTCTTTCGTCTATTGGATATTGGAATCTTACATTTTTTGTAAGTAAAATCATTATATTCTACATTATAATGCTTATTAACGTAAATAAGCTCACGTATCTAGTGTACATTTACCAGTCAGTGTTCAATCATGGACAACTGTAAGTAGCTTTTTCACGGGTTTCTTGCTTACAAGGCATAAATATTTCATCGAGGCATAATTACACAAGAAATGAAGCTGGATTTGGTGAAAGTAATATGATAGGAAATAAAATTATCGTTAACACGATTAATTGTTTTTTAAAATATGATTAATTGTTAAGAAAAGCTAATTGTAATTAAAAATATCTACTATATATTTTAAAGAGTTTGTATGTTGCGCTGTAGTAGCTTCACTAAATCCTTTGAAATTCAATGGGAAATTCTTCTAGTAAAATATAAATTCAATCGACAAATTTAAATCAAGCATATCAATTACGTCGATATTTGTATTATATATGAGTATGTATTCAGTTGGTGTTCATTCAATTTAAATCTAAATTGTGCGCTCGAGTTTTATCCATCTTAATTACAGGATTGTAACAATGAAAACCCTTCGCCTAATTAGCAAATATTTAAAAAATAAAACGCTTAACACGAATATTCTTCTTCGGCAACACGGAGAAACCGAATTTACAGGTTAGGTTTGCCTACATAAGACAAGATAAAACATTGGTGGATCAGTTGCTGTTTGAAAGAACACAAAATTTCAAGTAAATATCCATGGACGAAACATTGTTTAATAGATAGCGTAATATTGTAATACAGGGGTCGGCAACCTTTTCTATATGGCGGGGCACATTCGTTGTGATTGCTTCGGAGGGCCGCATTGGAAATCACGAGAGCTTCGGCGGTCCAGGTGGGCGTTTAAATCAGAGGTTAGCTAGAGATTTTGTGGTCCCAATTCTAATTAGTTTACTAGCGTTATAACTCCACCAGAAAAGGTTTTGAGAGCATAATATAAATTAAAATATATAGAATTGACTATGTTAAATTATACCAGAGCTGCACACCACTTCAAAATTTGGAAGTGGTTCGGTTCGCGGTTCGGTTCTAAATTTTTGGAATTCGGTTCATGGTTCGGTTCAGACGGGAATTTTGACAAGTGGTTCGGTTCGGTTTGCGGTTCGGTTCGGTTCAACTAAATTAATCATTTGAAATACTATCCAGAAATAATTTATCCAGTATAAACTTTACACATTCAGTATCAATCTGTAAGTAAATCAATCAGCAGTCATTATTATTTTAAATGAAAGAATTTATTTAAAGAAAGGAAAAAGTTATATTTTAAATATATTACAATCCCATCATCATATTCATTCATTTATATAAAAAAATAGTATTTTTGATCTTAACATGATTTTTATGTTGATAAAAATAGTATCAGATAGGAAAGAGTTAGGCACTCTTTCCTTTGAAGCAAACCCGCTGGTTTTTCCAATGGAAATTCCTGGTCTTTTCGTTGGTCCGTATTTTGTGGATTGAGATCGAACCGAAACCGAACCACGTTTGCAAAACATTATGGTTCGGTTTTAGGTTCATTGAAAAATTAATCAATGGTTTTATTTGTATTTTATTTTTTCCTCCAAAATTTTTGCTGCTGGTTTGCAGGACAATAATAATATATATTGTCTACAGTCTTTATGAAAATTATGCGCCTTATGTAATTTTCTCTGCAGCTCTTCCCACATTTTTTTACGAGTGGTATTTTGCCTAATTTTGTCCCTCCCTAAGTTCGCTTCGATCTATGAAAATAAAATATTTTCAAGAAAATAAACACTCCTTCTTTTCCCCACTTGCCTCCCCCTCGAGAGAAAGAATGCATTATTTTCATCACCCTCTTTACATCAAAGGAACAACAACACAACCAGGCCCATTATCATCCACTTTCCCTTTTTTGCCTTCCCCTCCCCCCCCTCCTTACCGCACTCAAAAATAATCCACTTAAAGGTTTTTTTCCTTAACTTCCTCTCTCGCATTGTTTTTTGTTCCATTTTTTATAACTCGCGACGAAACTGGAGGATCCAGAAATACGAGAGGAAAATAAAAAAATTACCTGTTCTGTATCACTTTCATATTCTCAAAAGGGTGGTTGTAAGGTATCCCAATCTAAATCTCTCTTTTCCTCTGTGACGTCGAAGTGTTTCCTATGTTTTTATTTCGCTTTCTAAGAGATTTGTACGTTCCGTCGCATGGGGACCCCTTAACGGTAGAAGAAAAATGTCTGCCTCTTATCTCAGAAGGTAGTAATGTACGCATATATTTTTTTTCGCCTTAACTTAATTGTGAAAATCCTCCTCGTTCTCTGGTGGCGCCAAACCGTTGAAGAGTGGATTAACTCTTTAAAAAATATTTGATTCGCTGTGTGTTAGCGAGAATTAATTTTCTTTAATTCTTCTTCCAAAAACGACGGGATAAGTGTTAGCCTAGGCAAAATATTGCATCCGACGTTTATAGCCGAGATGCGGTTTTTTTTCGCCTAGTGGATATATTTTCTCCAGTCATTAAGGGAAGTTCTGTTGCAGGAACAAAGTTTTTTGCGCCTTAAATATATATCTCTACAGATGGCTAATTTTACAGGAAAAAAAGAGTGAAAAATCAACGTCCTATTTCGTCGTTGAGAGCTAGCTACATTTTGATATTAAAAAACGCCTTATAGCCTTTATTTGTCCAGAGAAGGTAATAATATTATAGTTAATTTTCTGTATTTTTTTAAATTTAACCGAGGAAATTGTTGTCAACAATTACATCTTGCCTAAATTTAATTTTTATAGTTATAAAAATTAAAATTATTCCAGAGCTAATTACGTTATACTTGATGAGAAATTTGATATTAATGCGAATGAGCGAGTTAATTAATTAAAATTTTCCGCGGTTCATGTTTTATTCTCTCTGCTCTTGAAATGAATCCCTTTGCAGCGATATGATTTTTCCCAATTTCCCTGATATTTGCAAATGTTTTAAGCCGGCGTGATATTTATAACGCCTGACGTAAATTCCTTGAATGTTTCCAAGTTCTGCAGTTATTTTTCCCCATGCCAGCCACAAAAACCTTTTAAACTGCTGCATCTCAACTGTTGCAGAACTATGACCCTTAGGGCATTTGGTTTTAGCTTTTCACACATTCAAGCTCCCCGCATCTTCTTCGTTTCGCGACTTAATCTTCATTAAACGCCTCACCTTGCCTCCAGGAAACATTCCCCCAGACATCGTGCATTTTCGCAGCCACCGCTTCCCGTTCCCATGGGAGAAACATGGGCCTCTATTAGGAACGTAATTCAAACTCCATATCACCATTTGGGTCATTCTTCTTCCCGTTTGACCTAGGTCTTAACTCTTCATTTGCGACCTTTTTATTTCGTTAATATCCGACATTCTTTATTAATCCGCTTTAATGCTTCACCCGAGGGTTCTGCTTTACATTGCATACAAAGCTAAAGGTCGTTTTTTACGTGGTTGGAAAAAAGGGGGCAGTACATACAATTAAGAGATTAAACCTTCAAATTAATGACTCGGTGCAAGAACCTATGCGTAAAATTTTTTAACGTGCTGTCAAAGTCATTAATTACTATTATTTTATTTTTCACTTATTTCGTTTAACGATCACCTGATTATTTTTTGTTTTATTCTAAGAATTATTTTCAACATTTGTACAGCATAAATTTTTGAAATTTGAAATAGTTTTACAAACGTCATTAATAACAATATTCAATACCTGTGATCAGGGCCGGCGAGAGCCAACGCGGGCCCTGGGGCAAATAGCATTTCCGGGCCCCTTTTCTCTGTTTTAATTTCAAAAAAGGAACGTGGCCCCTCGGCAGACCCCCACCCCTCTTCTCTACGGTATTGGTTCGCAGTATTATAAACAGAATTTGTCAAACTCCATCCAATTAAAATTTTTTGTCAAATTACATGTAAAATATATGTTGGTACTATATGTATCACATCTTAATTAGACTTGGTATAATTTGATTAATTTCGATAAACAGCGAATTTGTAAAAATCAAATATTCGACGAAATTTAATTGCCGTCGATAAGTGTAGGTTTTTCATTACTAAATTTTTGCGAACTTACATGTCATGGTTTTTAAATTTGGTTTTCCAAATTAACAACTAAAATGTATTTTAGTACCAAAAAAGCAAAGCTTAAAAAAGTCAGTACTTGTCGTAACAGACGACCACATTTGAATCGGAATTTCCTACACTATGCATTGTGAGATCCCCAGTGACATTTTTAAGTATCTGCGTATCAAAAGTGCGAATTACGTGAGAGTAGATCTTACAGTTAGTATGAATGAATACCGATCGCCAGATGCTCCTATAGTACTTTAACTAATTAATTCTCATAAAATTTACATTTCTATGGGCCATACCGATAATCCATCCTCCGAAGGTGAGTTTCCCATCATCAGCATCGTTCTGTGTTTGCGTTCAAGGCATTTTTCTAGATTCCTCCTGATTTTTTACTAACATCGCAACTTTTTCCTTCATTATATTTACGTATAAATTTGGTTGTATATTATAATAGCATAACATTAAGTTTGTTATTGTACGTTTCAACGAATAAAATTTAGTTTCTCATCTATAAAAAATTGGGAGTAAACAGTATTGTTCTTTAGAACTGACCGTACGACGACACTGCTAGTTCTTGTGGGTCCGGACCCAGGGCCCAAAGACGGAATTTCCCGAACGAGTGAAAAATTAGAGTATTGAGGAGGAGTTTCAGGGTGCTAAGGGGTGATAAAAAAAAGCAGTGGGTTGACTTGGGAAAATCCATATCTGAGAAATGGGAAATGGAGAAAACGCCGCCCGTTTGAATTGGTTGCACCCGCGTATTCCGAAAGGAAACCCTTATGACAGATCCTAATACCAGGCCCCTCAGAGGCCCGGGCCCCGGGGCTTTTGCCCCGGTTTCCTCACCCACTCGGTGCCCCTGCCTGTGACAGTGTAAAACTTAGTTAACTTTTCCAAAAAAAATTCCAACTAATTGTAAATACAAAAACGGCATTTTGGAAACCTCTGCGGACCACCAGCAAAACCTTTGCGGAAAATAGGTCTGGAAACGCTGCCATAGAGTATTGCACAAACTAATTTTATGCTGGGATAATGGAATTTCGTTGCATGTGCCAAGACATGAAATTTAGAATTTGTTATTTTTCCCTTTAAACTCTAATTTATGAATTTAAGTTAATTTCTAAAGTTTATATTTGAGCATAAAATATCAGTAATTTATATTAAGAATGCTTCTATGTTCTACGTTATATCCGGTTAAGGGTCGAATTCTATATACTTGTAAAGGTTATTCGAACAGCAGTAAAATATCTGCGTATCAAATCATTCTAATGCACCGTGGTGTCACAGAGGTGATGAGATTATCATAAAAATATGTTATCCATTCAACGCTATTATTTATCATAATTTACTTGACGTAACGAATACATTTAATAACCTCCACTTGGCGTACAAATTAACGTTCAACTAAATTAATTCGCGCATATTATATTCGAAATAATTATATGGAGGAAATTTGAAAAAAGAGATGACAACGCTAAACTCTCGCTGTAAAATAAATTAATCGGATCTTATGTCAGCTAGGAATTAGTATCTATATTCCATTATATGATAACTATTTGTAAGCCTATCCCGCAATTACTTTCGAAACATTCTTCATCAAATGTCTTCTTATTTTAACGCCCTTAATTGAGAATTTCAGGTAATGTCGGACGGCATTAAACGCGGTTTCGGAAACCTCATAGTATTCAGATAGTATTTAAGAGAATGCCTTTTTTATTTCAAGGAAACTGCGATTTTTTGTCGTTTCCGCCATCCTCGAGAGCGAGAAATATTAACGCACGCAGCGAAAGATTTATAAGTGCTCAATTTCCCTTTGCTCTCGCACCTTCCAGCATCTCTGGAAGTCCCTTCACAGATTTCATCCTCTCTCCACCCTTCAACACCCCTCCCCTCCATTCATTCTTACATCCCACTCCCATCCACTCTCTTCACTTAAAATTCCGCGCCAGCCAACTTGCTCTCAAAATATTCTCAGCCCTCTACGACCCTCTCTTTCTCTCTCTCTCTCTCTCTCTCCCTCCCTCTCTCTCCCTCTCTCTCCCTCTCTCTTTCCCTCTCTCTCTCTCTCTCGCTCTATCTTTCTATCTTTCTCTCTCCGCACCCATCTTTCCATCGCCACCTTTCCAACTTCGAAAGCATTACCTACTGTAGTCTGTTTACTATCTAAAGTCTCTTGACCTTGAAGATGTTAGCAGCAGCCAATCGGAGACGGTTCGTTTGGGAAGGTAGTGGGCGGAACTCATTGTCAGTGTTACTCTTGATTTCGAAGCGTTCACATCGGTCTGCGTTGCCATTTCTACCGCCTTTTCCTTGCTGTTGCTGTTCGTGATTGGGTACCTGTCCTCCCGCACGAAAGTTGTGAGGGGTGATGGAAAGGAAAATGTTCGTGTTTGGCTACTTGCTCTATGAAGGTCAAGAGACTAAAGAAAGTGAACAGACTATAACCATTCTCCACTCCACTTTCTTCTCTCCTCCATCTCTCTTTCTTTCTCTCCCACTCAACCCTCGCCAT
This sequence comes from Uropetala carovei, assembly GCA_036926305.1. NCBI lineage: Eukaryota > Metazoa > Arthropoda > Insecta > Odonata > Petaluridae > Uropetala > Uropetala carovei. The sequence continues at coordinate 422,366 of JAXCHB010000212.1, forward strand.
CACTCTCTTCCCCTGTCGCCTCGCTCTCCTCTTCCTCATCTGCCCTCAACCTTTCTCTCTCTCTCCTTCCCTCGCATTCCTTCACTCCATCTCAATCTGCGCCTCACTTCACACTCACAACTTCCGGTTCCGCCTTAACTGCCATCATTATCAGTGTCTACCTTCTCAATCCTGCTGCCACTTCCTTTACATTTTCTCTCACTCTCTCCATCTTTCTGCGCGGCCTAAGCCTTTTGGTGGTCAGAGAATAATTCCATTTGAAGTTAGAGAAAAATTCGATCATTTAAACCTATTTTTCTAAACTTTTATTCTCTAGCGACACGTATGGCGTGCGTGAACTAAAAAATTATTATTGTAATAATATTAGTTTAAGCCTAAACTTTTTTATTGATTATAAAAATGACATGAGATAAATTAGAAAACTCACCTTTAATAAGCTACTATTACATACAAGCCGTTATTAAAATGTTCGGCCACGCGCCTCTCGGCCCTTCGCGACCCACCGGTTGAGTACCGCTGGTATAAAATATAATATAATATTTATTTTTACGGGAAAATAGCCCTTTTTCAATTACAAAGTTACAAGAATGAAAAATGTAAATACAAATAAACATACTATAAAATAAAAATACAAATATACCAATATTTTAAATTAACTAAACAAAATTTCACAGCCCAAACACTATAATTAATAAACACTACATTGCACAAATATTTTTAAAAACGGTCGCATTCTTTTATTTTTTGGATTTAGATGCAACATTTTTCATTGGAATTTCTTTCTTGATACGGCAGGAATGCCCTTTCTCATCCTGACTCGTGAATTGCAATGGGTTACAAAATTGTGACATGCACGGTTGATGTTGATTGACTTTGAATTCCCTTTCGAAGAGCATGAACAAATGAGCCATAAGGTCTGAGGCATCGTGTCACGGAAAGAAATATTTTGATAGTTAACCTCAAAGATTCATTTTTTAATGAACCGAAACCGTGTAAATCAAGGAATAGGTGTGTGTGTGTGTGTCTATATAAATATATATATATATATATATAGACACACACATATACATATATACATATACACGCGCGCGCGCACACGCGCACACACACACACATATATACACACACACATACATATACATACATATACATACATACATACATATACACACACACACACATATATATATATATATATCCAGTGTCATCGAATGGATCCCAAGAAACATCAAGAGACCAAAAAGAAGACCGAAAGACAGGTGGGACAGAGAGCTTGTTAAGTTCTTGGGGCAAACTTGGAGGAGGGAGGCAGTTGACAGGGAAAACTGGAAGAGTCTGGGGGAGGCCTTCGTCCGTCAGTGGACTGAAAAAGGCTGATGATGATGATGATGATATATATATATATGCCCGCCTGCATATGATTTACATCGGCACGTTCGATTTGCGTAGAAATCAACATTTTACCATGCAATTCGCTAAACTGGGGAGTAGTGTCACACGGGGCGCAATATAGTCCCCAAAAATTTTCCTACCCACGTTCCTTACTAATCTCAGATCTTAGCTCCTCTCTCTTCCGCTCACTCCTCTCATGCCTTTACTCCATTACTTGCTCCTCCCGTTTGCTTCTTCCTTTCTCTCCCTTCTCATTCAAGATGACTCCAAAACCTCCCTCCAAGTAATATTCTTACGCACCCGAAGCAGAATCCCTCCAAGTTAATTTCCTCTCCTCCATTTTCTCCGTTCCTGCAGAAATAAGAGCACGCACTCGCGAGTTGACTCAATTACGTAATTGGCTTAAAATATATATTACTGCGCCTCAGGTGAGGGAAACAGCTCTAGCGCTGGGAGTGGAGAGGGTGACGTTGTAGAAGAGACAGACAGACAAACGACTTTAGGAAGAGAGAGAGCAAAGGAAGAGGTAACGAGAGGGAAAGGATGAATAGAGGAAAGAATGTGTGGTAAATTTGAGAGAACGAGGGAGATATGGGAAAGAAGAAGAGAAAAATGCTTCGTCGATGGTGTGATCTATATTATCCACTGAAATAAAAACCGAACAAGAGATATTTAGTTTCAAATGTTAAAATAATATATTGCCTGAAAACGAATGCAACTATTGAAGGAATTAATTTTATTTTGTCGAAGACTAAAGAAACTAATTACGTACTTATAAACGATTATTCAAGTCGTTATGAAATTGTATGAGAAAAACAAATCCAAAATTCAAAAAATGACGGAAAATCCAAGCAAAATGAAACGAAAAGGTGTAACAAAAAACTACCAGAGTTTCAGTCAGTCAGTAGGTAAAAAACGAGTAAAATCGATGAATAAGATATTAACGGCGGGTATTATTACCCCATACACCCCTTACGCCACCCATAGAGAATCAAAATTTCAACCGCAGGTGTATAGTTAACCGGAAACGGAAGCGTGACGAACAGACTGACGGACAAAATGATAAAATTAGCTTATTATTAAAGGATAAAACAAGTATTTTACCTACCACCGATCCTATATATATATATATATATATATATATATATATATATATATATATATATATATATAAAAGATTGCAACTAGTAGTTGAGAGGGATAGGAGGTGGTGTTGTGGACGGCCATGGCGATAGAGGAAGGCTTTTTCTTGGAGCCTTCGGGCATCCGCCCTTCTTCGGCATAAGATATATATATGTGTGTGTGTGCGTGCGTGCGTGCGTGTACGGAGAAAGGCTAACGCAAGAAGCGCTCAGGATATTTAAAAATTGGGAGAAGGATAATAAGAACAGCAAAATACGAGGACAATCCAGTACTTCTAGCAACAAATCAAAAGGAATTTCGGACTGATAATAATATGTTAAAAAATACGGAATAAAAATCACAGAAAAATCCAAGGTCATGGGAATATCGGCTAAAGAAGGAAAATTGAGCTTAAGTATTGGAGGAAAACCATTAGAACAAGATTCAGACTATGAATACCTTGGAAGCATCATACCGAGAGAAGTAAGGCGTACGGATGTAATAAATACTAGAATAACGAAAGCTAGAAGTGCTAGAAGGAAAACTGAATGGAAAAAGAGAGATGTAGGAAAAGGTTTCAGCTGGTAGTAGATTTAAAAGGAAAATAGAGCAAGCAAGACATGAAGAGGACTGCGGAAAATAGGAGTGTGTGGAAAACGAGGTTTAACCGTGAACAAACACGGACCTGTCTACGAACAGACTACCTATGATGATGAAAACGGGTATGTGACAGAGAGATAAAGTGTAGAGGAACAGCCGAAAAAAGGGGGAAGACAAATATGAGATAGGGTCGAGATAAAAAGGAACTAAACGTAGAAAGGAAGAGAAAGCGAAAGAAGAGGATGCTGAAAAGAAGCGAAATGGGAGAGAGATTAGTATAAGAAGCAGAGGTAAATGATATTTGGAGAGAGCGAGAAGAGGGGGGGAGAGAGAGAGATGAGGAGAGGTGAACGGTGGAGTGGGAGTTCCTCGCAGAGCGCTTACGCCATTACGTGACTTTAAGCGAATGAGACGTTTGCGTATTACGCCGAATGGAAAGCTTTATTCCGCTCCGAGGATCTCCTAATTTTCGGTCTCCTTTTTTAAATTTAATTTCTCCCGAAGACGTTTCTTCCGAAGGTCAATTATTTGATATTACCCTCTTGAGGATGTGCGTCCGAATACCGATTCGTCGTAGCAGACTTAAGATGGTCTGGAGCCGTGAGGCGGCATGAGTCGACTTTTCACGGATCTTTAAATTAGGTCGGATTAAGGATCTCTTTAATTTGGAGGAGAGTCCTGCGGCAAAAAATATAATAAAAAGTCCTCCGCGAGTCTCTTTCCTTTGTAGGTCATATGGAAATTTGAAACCGGAGCTTCGTGTTTGCGTAGAGAGAGAGAGAGAGAGAGAGAGAAGAAAAACGGGATTTATGCTTTAGAAAGGTCGCGACACGGAAAAATCTAGGCAATTCGGGGATATTTTCTTCCCTTATCTCCGTTACCTCTAATGCTAGTAATAGGGTATATAGGGCTCCCTTAAACATCATAAAAAGCCGTATAAAAACTTTCCGCGCTGAAAGGAAATCGCTATTTTTTTTAAATTTACGGTGACGCTAGGCGGAAAAGGTTTGCGGGCGTAATATGAAATGAAATTATATCATTGCATATCCGGAAGGAACGAAAAAATACTTTTTGATTCCCTTTATAAGTAAAAACTTTGGGTCCCTCACCCACATATAAAATTCGTTATGAAATTATTTTATTTGAAATTGATTTCTTTCGTCATTTCATTTCTAAAAATCTCTCTATCAACTCATCAGTTTTCATTTTGCTCGCCTATGAGATTTATATTGAAAGACGATGAATATTTTAGTTTATTTCTGGGCATAAAATTGCGTAGTTAGCTTTTTATTAAATTTAATTTTTGAAAGCATATTTCATTTGACGACATTTTTTGACAATCATTATTAGTCAGAGCTGCAGGTAAATTGTTATAGATTGATGGCAGTCAGTACTTAATCATCATTAAATCTACTGGTTCCTTTGTGTCCACACAATTTTCAATCTCATCATTCAAAAGTCCTTGAGGAATATATTTCTAACAAATGTTTGTTTAAAATTTGGTTCGACTTTGTGGAATTTACTCATAATTACAAGGTATGAAAACCGTTGTAGCTTCCGCTATTAGGGAAGATACATAGGTTTTTATTTCTTTTAATTATTGGTATAATGCTTTCAGCATATTTTACTCGTTGTTCAGCTGAAGTTATTTTATATTATTTATAATAATATACCTAATTTATAAATATAATATAATTTATGTTAACTATTATATGGAAATTAATTATGAATTATTGCCCTGGGAACCCTTATATCACAAAAATTTAAACACTACAGAAGATTTTTTGCCGCGTAAAGAAGTTGAAAAATTAGTGAGCATGCCTATCTAGAAGTGATAATATAAAATGACATAAAATTTAGCTTAAAACAATGCTCAAAATCTATACGAACTTAAAAATAGATTAGCATAAAATTTATATCTTCCTTGCTGTATTTATACATAGCACGAGAGCCGAAGCCGAAATAAATTAAAATATTTCAAAAACAAAATTATAAAATAAAATTTATAATATTACATCTATGATACATTTATTGTTTACTAGGATATAGCTAGTCAAAGGCAGCTGAAAGATTAATTTCGTTTATAAACATTTTGCGGTCATCTATCTCCTTACAAACTCCTATCTATCCGAGTAAAGTTCGTAATGAATGATATTGGCTCCTGAATAAACATATGTTATCATGGCTATCATTATGTCAGCGGGTTTAACCTACTTCTAATAAATTTCCGAATTATCCGAAGATTAAATTTCCCGTGCCGCAAAGGACGGAATGCATGGCTTAATTAACCGTGTATTATGCAACCAAATCACCGTTACGTATCCATGTCATAAGCTAATCCCAAGTAACATATGCATATTTCGACTTTTCAACTTCGACGTACCCATATAGGTTTTTAGTAAATACTTCACGTGAATGATAGGCTTCGGGATATTGGGAAATTACAATAATTTAGTAGGATCGTAGCTGGAAAAAGTCTCGATACCCTTTTTAAAATAAAACGCAAATCGTATATCTTTTGTTCCAGTAAAAAAAACGGTCCACGGAGAGAAAAAATAAAGAGAGATTTCGAGAGCGAATTTTCGTCATTTATCCGAGTGAATTTCGAAAGAGGTGTAAAAAAAAGAGCAACGTATCCATAAATGACTGGAATTATTTATTTTTTGTTTTTACGGAATCCTGCTCGGAACAATGGCGGCAGAAAAAAATCGAGCATATCGAGTCGACTCGATTTCCGCAAATATGAAGCCATTTTTCGTCGAGTTGAACTTGGAAGTCCGATTCCCATCGACGCATTTGTTTGTGACACTCGTGCGACGCATGCGCTTGGGGGAAAAAAATATGCGAAACAAAAAAATAACGTTCGTCAGTTGTTTGTATGTGAGGCTAAGAAATTAGGTCAGAGGAAAATCGCAAAATCAACCGCCTAGATGGCGAACGACGTTTCTCCGACGTTATAGTTGTTTTATAGACAGTTCAGTAAATAATGTATGCCACTGAATATTTACGGGTGTTAGTTCATGCATGGATTGGATAGCGTAGTTATCTTCAGAACAACACTTTTAATCTATTTAAAAAAAATGGTAGCTCGGTTAAATTTAATTCTTTTTTGGACATTGCTATCCGTTTTCTGAAGCGACTTGAGAGGGTGTGGAATTATGAATACGCTAGAAATGGTGCTTCTCTCATTTTTTATACAAAAACGTTCATTAAAATACGTTTTAGTCGTGTAGTAATATCGTAGCGTTTGCGCATGGAAGAAATGAGACAATAATTGCATACGAATTATATAAGGCGCTAATTTATTTTTTTCAAAAAACTACCCTGAAGAAATATAATTTTGTCCAAATAGCAACGAAATGAGTTCTGAAAATTCATTTTCATTTTATTATCCATTATATCAACGTTTCATCAATAGAGCCCTTCCCTGCAAAAATCATATTTTTCTTCTCGGGTTATTAGCAAAGTTCTGATGTAGACGCGGTTTACTACCCATCGGTTGAATTTAGATAGACTAAATTTTAATCATAACTGGCTCCTGTATAAAGTGACCTGCAGTGAAAATTTAGTTTCTCGAGGTCGCAAGATTCCAAAGAAATACAAACCGAATTCACGTGCGATTTTTTAAGGAAAAAAAACCGCTCGTAATTACGGGAAACATTAGAATTCATCTTTCGTACCGTTGCGTAATTGCTCTTGTGGGCGCGGTTTAATATTTGCCTCCGCAAACTAGAACACATATAATTTGCCCGTATTGAGGGGATACAGCGTAAGCGCTAACACGTGCGCGACCTTCAGGGAAGCCGATTTTTCATTTTCAGACCGTTCCTAAGGGAAATGCTGTACGCAAGTAATTAGGTTAAAAATATTTTTTTAATTTTCTATACAGAAAATTTGTTGAAATGTTCAAGAAGAGGACTACCCATGAGAGCGGAAGTTTCTCCCTTCGATGAAATATGAACGGACGTGACGAAAGAACCTATGAATGGTTTAGATTGCTGAGAGTAAAAGAATGTATTTCGATGTTGCTCGCATAATTTACATAAACAAAGTATATTAGTTTTACCGTTTCACATAAAGCATTTTTATTAACCAGGTATAAAAGTGTTGTTTTAAAAGATCAGCAGAAACAGCTGATTTCCTATGCATCTGTATTGAATTAGTCATTAAGATAACGTTTCCTTTTTTTTTTTTGATAAAAGGGCCATAGAATTTAGTGTAGAGAAGATGAAAAATCCTGGGCCATCCACTTACCGGGAGATATTCTACCACTGAACCATCGAGGTGGACTATAGTCCTCCTGTTTACGGAAACGATATTTGATATTATTTATTACTTGTTGGAAAGGACGCATTCCGGTATTTATTCGAATCTAGGAAATATTTCTTTAAAATACTTTTTGAAAAATTAATCTACTACGTAGTTGCATTAAAAAGGGACCTCAAGGTAAGCGTTTATGATTAACGCCCTATTCCTGCATTGGAACGAATGCAAGATTTTTCACGAACAATGAGTGATAGCCCACCCTTTTTTTATTCAATCCGCCTCTTCGTAAGAATAATCTGATTTCCAATTCCGTTCGACTACTTCCAGAAATCGGTATCTCGAAAATATTACTTCTGCCGGCGAACAGCTGCTTCCTTGATCGGCATGCAGACAAAGCTTTTGAAAAGGGAAGTAGCATGAAAAGTTTACCGTGGAATCTTACGTAACGCATAAGAATCATGTCCTCTCTTCTGGAAAGAAGAAACTGGGTCGAACACATCGCCGGGTTTTCCTCGGTTGTTCACGCAACATGTTCCTCTGGCATCCCCTTGTATATCCCTCGTAAGATGCAAGAGTTGACCTGCTTTCGTTCGATTTCCTTTGCCTGAGACAATAGTTTAGTGTAATGCAGAAAATCATATTGGCTGAATAAAAGGAAAACATCATCTAGTTACATTTGGAAAAAGCCGAGCGCGATCACTCAAAGTTTAAATTGAAAAAAAATACGTGGAAGGCAGTGAAAAATTACATTTTTTTCATTTACCTACGTCATTTAGAAAAAAAAAGCTGTTTTACATTTACCCTTTGTAAGGATTCATGGTTTATTTAACGTAGAGTACAAGTAAATACAACGAAATACAGAGCAAGTATCTAGTATGGGTTTGAAATATAAAATATTTCCCTCGGATTCTGGTAGGCAATATTAAATGTTTCATGCGTGAACATTTTTACTCATTTCATCGATTTAATTATATGTATTTAAGCAACAGCTGTAATTATTTGTAGAGTTTTAAAGGAAGAAGTTCTTCTCACATTCCCCGTCGATAATGAACCGATGGAATGTTGTGATTGTTTCCAAGGTTATATTATACTTAACTGCAAAGTATCCAAGAATCTTATTTCTGCATTACGGAGCGAAATGTATACCACAAAACAAACGTTATTATACAAAACAAAACTATAGGTATGTCGTTCACTATTATATGATTATACTATGAGTATTTACTTATCTCTCTATATTATAAAATTGTAATGGTCATCATGATGCGTAACGCTCTAATTTTGTGAATAACTCGATTAGAAATACATTTAGAAGCCTGAAATTTCTCAGGATTTCTTTACGTTATGACAACAAAATTTTTAAAATGGTCACCTGTTCGACTCCAGAGGATGAATGTCGTTTCCCATAAGATAACACGTAAAAATCACCTTTTTGGTTTGAAGGCTTTCATTCTTTTACTCTTCAACATATTTGAAAATTAAGTTTTCGAGACGAAATTTGCGCTAAAACACTTCAAAATGAATGAGGATTCTTATTCTTACCGTTAAATACTCAATCTCATTCGAATTCGCTCATATATTGAATTTATACTAAAGTTTTGGTAATTTTTTAACATTTCAATAATAAGATTCCACGGTTACCGGTATTGTTGTCCTCGGTAATTTCCGTGCAGATGCACTTAAAATGAAGGCCTAAAGATCAAAAAATAAGATTAAAACTTGCTCTAAATCACCGAAGATATGAATTTAATGCAAATAAGCCGAACGCGGTATTCATGTTATTTATATTTTTATCTATATTACTAAAATCCTATTTCTGTTTCTCTCTCTCTCTCTCTCTCTCTCTCTCTCTTTAACGCTCTATACCTCAGCCATTTTTAATCTCCGGGAATTTCAGCCCTCTTAAGTTTATTTATTGTCGAGTTATTCAACTAAATTTCTTAATTTGTTATTAAAAACCAAACATACATCCCTTATAAAAGACATTCATTAAACTCATATTGAAAACATATTCCCGTTAATCTAATCTAAATCCAATAGGTATACGGTAGGAACGAAGACACAGCGAGCAGGGGACTTGCCCCCTAGTCATTACATAAAATTATATCATAAACAAGACATATTTAGTGAGAGAAACTGGAGAATAGCCCGCTTTTAGGAAGCGCAACCGAGTATAGACTCGATTTAGTCTTTTGGCTATGCATATGCACTCGAATAAAAAAGGTTATGGTAATGTTTATTTTTTCAATTTACTGGTATCCCAGGATGGCATAACAAATCCGGTTTTATATATGGGTAAAGCTAAAACCTATGGTCACCTTAATTACAAAATATGTAATTTTAGCCACATAATGTGCCCAATCAATGCATGATCTTGAAGGTCTAAATATTAATACAATATCCTCCAATGTAACGTTTACTTTTGTAGTTACTGAGCTCCGTAGACAGGAAACTTCATTAATGGTATCTCAACCGAATCGGAATTGTCTATCATTTTTCTCGATATGTTGTGATCAGGGCCGATTTTTGATCCTAGGGTACTTACGCGACCGCCAAGGGATGACTTGGCCCTAGGGTCGTCCATGAGACTCCCCTCGGGCGTTCCATTTAATCGGAGCTGCGTCTTCCTCAGGGTTTTTAGCACTCAGCTGGAAGAATGGATGAAAATGTTTCCTTTACGTCTTTCCTGGAAATTTCCCTTCCCTCGTATTGAATTCTTCCCATATACAACTAGCACATTTAACATCACCGGTGCTTATGGTCGTAATGCATGGCAGAAACAAAGAGCATTTTATGGCATCGTACCATACGTAGTACTTCTTACTTTCAAAGGTAAGCATAAATTTTTTTTAAATGCGTACTTAGATATCTCCAATGCTATGGAATTTCAGATGTGGATATCTGCTACAATAAAAAGTGATGATTCCTCCAAAGTAGACTAAATATTAACCGAAATGCGAATCAGGCATTTCGTAATCTAATTACGAATGTTTTAGACTACTGTGATTAATATCCTTTTCAAGTTTTATGCTTGGAATTTTTTTTGAAAAGCCCATGTCTGTCGCTCAATATTGAGTTTAACCAAAGTTATATGGATATTCAACAGTTAAGCGTACAATTAGTTTTATTTCCTTGTGCAATCAATTTCAAGACAAATGATGATTGTATTTTCAGCGGGTGACATGAGATACTAATTTGCTTTACTAATGAAATTTATTTTTCGTCTTTCTCTGAGCACGGTGTGTATGATGTATTTTAATTCAGTTACGAATGAAAATTCATCACTTTTTGATTATTAAAAGTATAAAAAATTTCAAGATATTTCTCTTATTCTATTTTCGCCTACCATTTTGTGTGTTAATTAGTGGGACTTATTCATAGAGAAATTTAAAAAATAACTTAGAAAGGCATTAAATTTACAACCAGTTCAACTGAATTACACCATTGAGAGGTGAATTTAGTTAAAATTTTATTATAGTCTGTTATTTTTAAATCAACAAATAAATGTGCTAGCTTGGCAATTTGTGCGATGTAACATTTAATTGATTTAATCTATAAGGTTTACGAAAAGCGATTCCAAAAACATGTGACATGCTATACGTGATGTTTGATTAAAAGGAATTGAAAATTCCTTTAACATTTGTATAATTTTATATTTTTGTGCATTTTCTTCGAATTAGCGTGCCCTAAAAACATATTTTCTGACGCCATCCCGTGGTATGTAATTGCTTTAGGTTTGTGGTTTTTGCTGTAGAATGCAGAAAATGTAGGGCTAAAGGAACCCCATACGTACACTTGCCTAAGGTAGTGGCCAAATCATTTCTAGCCCACTTCGTTAAACCCGAAGCGCTTGTCCTGGTTGCGAATATGGATCAAATAAAAAATTACGGCTTATTCGGCTAACTTTCTTTCAAATTAATTTTCAGCGCACAATGCAACATACAACCGAGCTGCCAAGTGTCGTCGTAAATAATAAACACGAGATGAATTCGCAATATAATCTTTCCTTTCTTTCCACATTACAGATCTCCTGCACCGCGTGATCCTCTTGAGCGGATCTGCTCTCAGTCCCTGGGCGCTTCAGAGAGATCCGCTTTCCGTGAAGAGAAAAGTCGCCGAGCAGACGGGTTGTCATGGCGACCTGCTAGAAGACGACATAGCGCCTTGCCTAAGGGATAAGACCCTGGAGGAGCTCCTCGCCGTATCCCCTGATCCCCCACGGTTCCTTCCTGGCTTCGCTCCATTTGTTGACGGGGCCGCCGTCCTATTGTCGACGGAGACGGCCGGTGACGTATTATCCGCGACGGCAGCCGCTGCGGCAGCGCCACCACACAGCTCCTCCAGCAATCCCTCGGGATCTTCGGAATCCGAAGGTGAGGAAATATTGGAGGGAGTTTCTTTCATGTCTGGCTCGGATCGATATATCGGAAAAGATTTTCGAATTAAGACTCGGAGGTTATTTTTTTCCTTTACGTAGCTCCATAAAAAATAATCTTTTGAATTAAGACATGAGGGATGTTTTGTAATTGGTTGAACGAGCGCAGCTTGCTGCATAATGCGTTTCAAATTGGCAACGATGCGGCCAAGTCGCAATAGTGAACCAGAGACCTAATGAAAGGAAATTTTACATTTGTAAGTTTAATTGTAATCGTAATTATAGGTAAATTATTCCAATTCGAAATATTTTTCAAAATCGGAAACCATTACTAGTATTTAAAAAGAAATTTAATGGATTCCTTAACAAATTTGTTCATAAAATTCTATTCTTTTCTTTGGAATCAATCGTAATATTTCCTCTTATTGCTTCGATAGTACAGAAACGGAAAATCTATAATTTCTATTAACTTTTTTCGATTAATGCCTATTATCTGCAATTATCTTTGTTTGTTGACAACAACGTTTTAATTCGTGTTGTTACATTATCTTTTTAATAATAGATGTATTTTACATTATAAATGGCAAAAAATGAAAAGCTTTCAAATTCATCAAAAAAGTATACAGCTCATTAAAAATCCTTGACTGGTACAATTGTGTAAGTTATGTTTGGTAGAGCAGAACTCTCGCAAATATGGCCCGAGGGCCACATCCACAGTGTAGCAGTGATTTCACCTAACCCCTACTACCTCATCAATTTATTCAGGGAATTTTTGTATTTGCCTGAAAGATGCGTCATCCCACGATCAAAACGTTATTTTCAGATTACGCATGACAAATTACACGGTCAGAAAAATATCCTGAAAACTAGTACTTTAAAAGATCGTATCTGGTCAACACAGTAGCGCATAAAGCCTTATGTAGCTCTGTTAGTTACAGGTTAGGAAATTGCACAGCGTATCACAAGTGGGCGCGTTTCATGCATTGGAGCATGTGAAAGAAATTATGATATAAACGTTTTTGAACTTGTTACTTCGTTTCTTTTACGTACACGTTTATTCCTTCTTGAAAGTTATTCATTTCTTTTCAAATACTCTTTGAGTGTACGTAAGGAAAACAACTTTTTAAAGTTCTCTTCTTCGTCATAAATAACCCATTTTATTCATATTTAAAATTACCGCATACGCAAGTAAGGAAATTAAACTTTTTTTGTGAGATTGTTCATGGTAACAACTATGAAGAAGTAACCATTTAAAAAATTTTCAACTCTAATGAAGACGTACTTGTTTGATTTTCTTGATAACGGCTACTCCTACGACAAAAATTTCTATGAAAATAAATACTCTACTATACTAGTTCTATGAGTTTTATTTGAAAACTATGTTGATTTGTACAATACTTTACGAGATATTACGGAAAGTTCATTTTTTGTAAACTTTGATTGGCTTACGTGATCCATTTATGTGGCTTTCTTATTGCCTTTGACTGTAAGCCCTTAATATCAAATTTTATGAAAATCCGTTCGGTAGAATCCGAGAACGAACATGCGGACAGACGGACAAACCGAAGCTAATAGGCGCTCATGCTGGAAGCGAAACGCTCCTAAAAAGTGACTCCGTAGGTCAGCGTTTCCCAACCTGGGTGCCGCGGAACACTGGGGTGCCGTGAATTGTTCTGAAGGGTGCCTCAAAAAATATTCTGTTTTCCCATTTTTAGCCTCATTTTGCATTGTCGGCTTTCAAAAATGCATGAAGTAACCTTCATTTCGTCGCAAAGGCACTTCGAAATGAAAGGAGATATGGAGATTGGGGTTAGGGGTTCAACTTCACCACGATGATTGCTGATGGTAGATAGGGAGGGGTGCCGCCAAATTCTGAAAAGTCACCTTAAGGGTGCTGCGACTCTAAAAATGTTTGGAAAACCTGCCGAAGGTAGATAATCTGTTTACCTTTAATCTGCCCAGTAATAATGTGTCTTATCCCTCTCTCGATTTCCTTTCCGGGGACAAACAGGGGGCGGCGAGAGCGAGGGTGGAGACGAGATAAATCAGCGTGCGAGACCCCAGCCTCGCCCTGCGTCCCGCAAGGACCTCCTCTTCACCTTGACATCAACCGAGAGCTATCCTGACCTGTCAGCCCAACAGCTCGAATTCGGACTGGACGAAAGGACGAGGGATCGACTTCTACGAACCTTCGTCAGGAATGCCTTTCTTTTCCACCGTTCTGAGATATTTTCCACCCTCAGGAACGAATACACCGATTGGGAGAGGAGGGGGTCTTCATCGACCGGAGGTTGGTATCACACTGGACATTTGTATTTCCGTGCGACTGCATTGAAACAAATACACTAATCTTTTCCATTGGATACTTATTAGTTTTATTTTTGATTGGCTTTACCAGGGATGGCAAATACGTGGCACGCGTGCCAGAAGTGGCGGGCTTGCGATTTTATTTGGCAAGCGTAAACTTGTATTTTCTGTGTAATGTATGAAGTTTCTTAGTGAAGGAGTAAACTAGTGGGATGCGAAAAAATATTCGGTTGATTTACATTACTTTCTTGGGACGCGAGAAATAAATCATTTGCCATCTTTGGCCTATACCATTGATTTCCAAATCGTGCCGCTGCGTGCAGTGAGTCGTGTCGCGAGATGTAGTACCTCAAGTACGTACAAGAAATTTTTGATGTAAAGTGTAATTTTCCTGTAAGGACAAAGTAAAACTGCGAACAATATATAAAGAGCGATGGCTGCAAATTATATTGAAGCTAAACAATCACCTAAAGTAATACTTGTCTCGGGTATCTCCAATAGCCGCAACAAACTTGGTTTGTCAAGTGCGCATTTCGGTTACAAAGCAGCCGTCTTCAGTGGTGGTTCTCTTTCGGTTAATTACCGCTGAAGACGGCTGAATTTTGCGGCTCGGTAATTCTCTGTTGAAAAAAAGACAAATAAATGCAACCCAATTAATAATAGATTTTTTGTTATGATATAAAATTTGGATTGTTACGCTTTAACCCGACAGCCAGCTCTTTAATTAGTTAATGATCGCAAACTCATCATACATTGTAGCATTACATACTCTGTTGGTCTCTCCTCATAAATTAATTTAACACATATATAACAAATCTTAATATGCATACTTTCACGTTAACAAAATCTTTTAAAATTTCTGGTGCGGGTGTCGCGTTAATTTTGGTTTGTGACTTAAGAGTGTCGCCATCAGAAAATGTTTGGAAAACACTGGCCTATACCATGTTTAGGCACGCAATCCTTGCCCTCGCGTAACTGACGCACCCAGCCCAGTAACTATGTTTTAGGGATTTAGAACAGGCACCATCGATTCGGCACGAGCGGTTCGGCGACTTAATAGTTGCAATATTAATATTATCATGACGCCATTCCCTCCAAAATGTATTGGAATTGTGACGTGCGGAAAACGGTTAGGGCCGAAATGACCGGTGCCGAATAATCCCGTCGACAAACCGGTCGTGCCGAATCGGTCGTGCAGAACTGTCCGTTTCCGATATTTTAGCACCCGGGGCAAACTACGAAATATGCTCCCTCTCCCTCTTCAAGAAAATGTTTTTTCTAGTTTATTTAGTTACTGTTTGGATTTTTTGCGCCCCTTGCTTAGTTACGCCCGGGGCAGATGTCCCGCTTGCCCCGCCCTAGTTACGGCGCTGGTCGCACCCTATTTTTATGGTTGAAAATTTGGTACGCATGGTTTTCTCGCGTTATGTTCGCAGCGCATAAAACTCCGCTGTAAACGACACCGTTTAGTAAGGTAGCGAAGAGGAATGAAATTGGTAAGTGGGATACAATCGTAATTCGTTAACTTCGATTAACTGCAAATGAAATATAATATGGTTCTGATGACAAAAATATATGCTTATTTTCTCGTGAGTGAAGCCGGAAGCAAGCATACGATCGCGGTTGTGCTACAGCTTTATTTCCTTCTGCAAATACATTTTATGTTTTTGTTTTGATCGATCCAAGAAGTAATTGTTTTTTATTCTTTTTAGAATGTTTAAATCTGTAATTATCGAGTTACTGTCCAACTTTAAAATTAGTGTGTGTTTAGAATGTGACATCGACTTCATTTTGCTGTTGTCTTTCGGAAACGATGAAAATTGCGTGTGCGGTACGAAAATAGTATTACGGCAAGTAAAATCTGATTGAAAATAATCCGGCATTTCCCATTTTTGCGTAAGAAATGCCAAGGTTATCAGCGTTAATGGGGTCTATCGATGGTAAAGGATGATACGAATGAAAACACGTACATAAAACTCGTAGATACGACCGTGAGTTTTAGTATCACGTCCCTGGCGAGGAGTAATTATTCCGTAAACCTGTGTATTTATATTTTCCTTTTCTTTTAAAAAGCTCTTAAAACATTTCTTCTTTTTTATTTTTGTACACGAATTTTTGTTCGCATTTTACTTAACTATCTCTCCTTCCCACTTTCTTGTGAATATTCAAATATTTTAATTTACGGTTAAGCAGAAATTCTTCCCAGATATAAAAACTTCGTCGTAGTCCACTAAATAAGTTATTGTGTATATATATACACACACACACACACACCTATCCCTCGATTTACACGGTAGATAGATTCCACAAAACCACCGTGTAAATCAAAACCGTGTAAATCGAGACTTACTTTTGTATAGAAAATGGGGGGGATAGGTTCCAAAAAAATCCTTATTATCAACAAAACGAATAATTAATGTTTTATTTGTACATATGTACATATTTATTTATCACAAATTTCAATTCAGTCATTTATGTAACAGATATATTGGATATGTTTTATTTGCACTAATCCAGATAAATATTAAGTCATTGATTAAACTTGATTAATATGTAATTATAGTAATCATAAAAAATGCAAGATCCTCAAAATTAAAAGTTTACAAACAAGGAAAGTTTCACTCAAATTCATAAAAAATGCTTTTTTATTCAGTATTTTCTTCGCATGTTAATATAGCAACAATTTTCTCCTTCTTCCTCGGTTGAAATTTTATTCGTCACTACTGCCACTAACTTTCTCGGCACTAGAATTTTTTTCGAATTCATTTTCCATATGAAACATTATGGGCCTCATTTCAATAAACTCCGTTATCAAGGTTTGTTTTTTATTTCTTTCCAATTCCTTGTAAATTTCCGGGTACGGAGCTAAGCTGTTTTTTAATTCCCTTTGAAATTTTAAGCTGCGATTCATGCTTGGATCATTATCGAGGGAATAATTTTCCAATTTTCTAACCATTTCTAGGCCTTTACTTATTGTGTTGATAGTGAGTGTTGGAACTGGGTCATCGCAATCGCTTTCTGGATAACTGGAAGTGGAATTGATAACCATGTCTACCAATTCATCTTCGTTCAAACCTCTTTCCACCAACAATTTTTCAATTTCCCCAAAAGCCAAATCATCTAAAACTTCACCTCCCACTAGATATGCCAGATCAGTAATCTGAGAATATTCATTCTCTGCTGGTGGGATACTAACACCACTCAAAACTACTTCGGGCCATATAGCTTTCCAACAGGCATTTAAAATTGATATTTTTATTTCACGAACTTCCAACGCCGTTATTTTCACACAATCTAAAATTGTAAAGTTTTTCCAAACTTGGCTGACACTAATCGTGTTGTCAGCATCCAGTTCATCCAAAATTTTTTTAAATGTACTTTTTTTGATATTTTACTTGCTTTCAACATCAGTACCGTGTAAAACCGAGTCTCTTATCGTGTAAAGCAAATCTGGTTACATTTTCTTGACCGTTTTAAACCGAAACAGTGTAAATCAAGGGATAGGTGTGTGTGTGTGTATGTGTGTGCGCGTGTGTGTGTGTATCGGATACAACATTTTTTAAAACTGCATAAACAAATAAAAATTTTCTGCAGAGATAAGAGGTAAGAGATAGACTGTCTTGACGTTAGAGGCTCTTACAAAGTGACCCTGCAAAAAAAAAGACTCGTGTTATAGTGTTTAAGGGTTGCAAGTTTGGACCACGTAAGCCTGGCTTCCGAGGGCAGAAACAATCGTTAACCCCGACGATAATGTTTGTGTTTCGGAGTGTATCGCTAGTTCCGAAAACTCATTTACGTTTTCAAAAAAAATTGTAAATCTCCGTCCCAATAATGCCACATCTCTGTTGAAGATGATTCCGTGTGCTAAAAATCCATGCAGACAGATGGTATGCATCATTTTCGAAACGCCGCTCTTATCTCCCTGAGTGGGCATGTGTGAATGCGGGTCGCCATTGTAGTTTTACGAGTTCAACGACACAGTCGAATATTGGGTTTTCTGAATATTGCACGTTTCGCAAACTCGTTCTGCAAATTATAAGTGGACATTGTCGTCATGTTCAAAACGGATCCCTTTATTCAGTAACTTTGTATTTACAAAAATGATTTCGATTCATGGATAAATCGATTCATTTTAGTACCTACGAAGAAGTTACCCACATACGATACTTCTTTGATTTTTTTACGTTTTAACTAGATTGGTTTTATTTCCGCTAACTTTTGAAGAAAACTTTAACCTAATTCCGTGAAAAAGATGCATCACAATCAATATCCAATTAGGTATCAATTTATTTTATCATATTTCAATTTTAATTAAATTAATCGTAGAACCTTTCTCGAAAGATATACGTAAAAGTAGAATTGTGCCTAACATTCGCTTTTTTCTCCCTTTTCCTATTGAGATTTTTGGAGGATAATGAAGTTTTAAATTCGTAGGTCATGCGTAACTAATTATCCCTTATGAAACAATTACTCCGAAGAGCCATAGTGAAAAAGTTTCTCCACATGCTTAATTGAAAATTTCTCTCTACCTTAGAAGATTTTGAGCTTTCATAAATTTTTACGCCGGCACTCTTTATAAAACGCAAACTGGTAAGTTTTAAACTGAAATATTAACTCGGAAAAGCAAATTCCTTAAACCTGATACCTCCATGCACTCTTCGACTTATAATACCTCACAGATTGGCATTGACTTCTTAATCAAATTTTATTTAACGCTCGGCTTGAAATTTTTTACGCACGCATTAAGAGAGATGCTATGGAAAAGAGCTACGAAATGTGATGCACCGTGCTGCGTTAAAACATTTTCACGTTAGGTTAATGCGCCTTAAATAAACATTTCTAAAAAATCTGTTATGAATGAACCTTTATATGCAGAGGCATGGATGTTATGTGGACTTCAATATCCTCACGGGGAGTCTTCAGTCCGCAACTTTGCAATTCTCAGATCGCGCTGCACATAATTCGTGATATCGTGCGTTGTAAATATTCAAGCGTTTCATCGGTCATTAATTTTAACAACAAATAATCATAATCTAGAAAATGCGATCGAAGACTGTCGTCTGTACACAGTGGGTGAAATCTTATCGCATACTTTAGCAAAAACGATGTTTCTTTTGAGGTTTTCTCAGGACGTCCTGATTCGCCTTTTCCTGAATTTTTTAATAGTAATTTTCAGTTACATTGAAATAATTATTCCATCACCCGATCGCTAAGTAAAACATATTTCCACATCCACGTAAATAGTGAGGCCTTTTATTCGTAGATCAAGGTAAACCGCTCTTATTTTTGTTGAATATATTTCTATATTCAATTACCCATCCCGTTTTAGTAAACGAAGATGGCACCATATATATATTCACCTTTTGATGCCCGCCACACCAATCGTATTGAGGAGCGTTTTGACCTCCATCGCTTTCAATGCGCGAGACGCTAACGTAAGGCAACACGTGTCGTCTATACACTCTTTGAGAAACTTTATCTTCACTCTGCTTACCAAGAGTCATCTATTCAGATGGCGAAGGCACGAATAATAATAAAAATACTTCAAAGAGGAAGAGATTCACTTGACCTACTATGTCATCTTGCGGATAAATTAGGCGTTTCGCCGTCGTTTAAAATCTACATCAACGAGCAGGATTATGAGAGTCACTAAGTTTAAAGACGAGCGGCGTCCTCAAAGCGATGAGCTTTTAGGTTCATGCCAACCGAGCGGTAAAGCTACCTCTTAACAAGCGTGTTTTCCCATCTTCACAGACGGTTAACCGAGCTCGTTTAGACTTAAATTTGCAAATTTCTTAAGATGGCTGAATTCGTTAAAAGATAATTTGTTTCGTGCCAATTCCTTACTCTTGTCTCGTATATTTTTCATTGGATGTTTTCAGCTTCTCAAGGAGGCACTAAATTGTTGAATTGAAATTCTTCGCCTTGATGCAACTCGTGTATAATTTTTTGCGTTCCAATTTTAGTTAAGGGATTTTGAAAGCGCAACTTAAATTTATTTTTCGATCCCATGTGTTGGAATTTGTTCTACGAAACAAGGTTAGTGTTTAATATCAATGAACTGCTTGGATAAAAAATGTGGTCGATCTTCAACTATAATAAATACCATGTTCAGTCCCCTCCAAAGTTCATACAGTGAAATTCGATGCACTTTCTTAAGATAAGCAAAGTGTTATTTCTGGTCGAACGCAAGGTGCGGAAACACCCAAGTTCTCACTAAGCGTATTGGCCACAAAACACACGGATAATTATGAGTTTTCTATAATCAAGAAGGAAATATTTGGAAGCAATACCTTCTCATACAGACCTCTCTCAGATTGACAGAGTTCTTGTGGTCTAACTTGATATTTGACAGTAAGAAGGGGAGGAGCGGCGTTACACAATGACGTAAAAAAAGGTACACGCAGGTGCAAAACTTTTCACTATGAATGACCAAAATTTAACCAATTAGCTGAAATTAAGTGTAAAAGAAGCATTAAAAAATGTAGATACAGTTGAACTAGTTGGTCGAATTTTTCATTATTGCATGAAACGTAAACCAGAAACAAAATTACAATTTCCCGTTGTTTCCGCGCACGGTTTTATTGTGTAAAGTGTGCAGACCTTCAGTAAAACTCGCCACTTATGCGCTGCATGGTTAATATTAATTTCACGCGTGCCCTAGCCGCTAAACGATATACAGTAGTAATTTTCCACCGATAATGGAGAATTTAATTAATGTTTTTTGCTCTCAGACTGATTCCAGAGACTTATGCGCAACTATTTATGTGGTAATCAATACGAGAAAATTTGACCGATTGAGTGATTTATTTCAAGCAATGCGAGGATATGAATTACCAATTGACATTTTTGTAAATTTTATAAAATTCATTCCTCTAGTTTTAATTAAATGCTTGCGTTAACTTTAATCTTCTTCAATCCATCTCGAATTATGAAATCCTGATTAAAAATTTTAGGCACACCATCATTAGTTTCTATCGATTGCGTTTGGCGGCGACGATCTAAGCGCCATTAAACCGAAGCTAGAAATAAAAGAGGGAATCTGAGGATGTGACAAAAAAACGACTTCTCCCTTACCTTTGTCGTGGTGTAAATTCTCCAATGATGGCAGAAGACTTTTTCACGCGACGAAAGAAATTCCTGTTGATACACTGAAACGCACCCAAGCATGGCACTTTATCAGAGAATGATCCTATCAAATCACCGTGGTAGACAATATTAAGCTTTGAAAAAATTCCCACCAAATCAGAATGCGTGGAGAGTTCTCACCTTGAAGTTTGGGAGGGAAAAT
Source organism: Uropetala carovei (assembly GCA_036926305.1). Classification (NCBI taxonomy): domain Eukaryota; kingdom Metazoa; phylum Arthropoda; class Insecta; order Odonata; family Petaluridae; genus Uropetala; species Uropetala carovei. The sequence goes on from JAXCHB010000212.1 coordinate 443,719, forward strand.
TGCAACTAAAGTCCTTGTAGGAGGAGGGGGAGAAATGCTCCTTCCTCAATCCTTTTCTTTTACATCGTCAAATGAAGTCCACTAATTTATACTGAATGCGTATACCTTTTGATAACTTATGGGGCATAATGTATTAAATACATTAAAAACTAATTAGCTCTTTCAAATTTTAATGCACGTCATTCATCGCCGATCATTTTCTATCGAATTATATGTTGTATTTTACAAAGTAAAACGACTCTTTATACAGGACATCAGTATATGATAAATGGCAAGCGTTAATCTTAAATTAATACAGTATTTGTGTGTCCAGTGGATGTAAATGCCATGTCCAATCACACGTAAACAGATGGAATACGTGGACTTCATAATGAAAGCAATTAAGCCCAATAAAATCCGCTGAATAGGCCGTCAATTTGTGAAACTCCATAACAGGTAAAATTGTATGTCAAATTAAATTAATCACGCATTAATTGTTGAAAACTTGGTACTATTTTCAAAGAAACAAAATTTTTAAAATAACGAGGACAACTTTTGCACCTTATTTAACATTTAGTTCTACCGTTAAAGGAGTCTATTTTATTTTACTTCCTTCGGTGATTAATGCGCTCTAAGTCCATACGAAAAGAATTCATAGAAGAAAACAAATAGCCATTTAAGCATGCCTCGACTGAGTCATGAGCGTAGAAGAGGAAGTGAAGCAAGGAGGAACTCGGATTTTCTTCTAGAAAATTGCCAGAGTTGAAGGTGCGTCATTAGTGGCGCATCGTGTCGAACACGTGCCGGTTAAAGTTTTCAGGTCAAAGGAAGAAAAGGTTCGGCTACTTATTAGTCTAATAATGAGTATCCGTCAAGTGGACGTACTCAGGGGAAATATTTTTGACGAAATAATAATGCCTAGCATTTATAAGTCGGGATCTGTCATTCATTTGCCGTAGTCCCTTTTGCAAGGGGGGTTTACGTTCTTGGACAAAACCACGTTGGACAAATTAAATACCTTATGTAAACAATCGCGTGTTCGTATAAGCTACGAGGTTTCTCATGTGACGTACAAACGTAGAGTACGATGCGCGTCCAATTCAGGACCGAATGTAGAGAGATTTTATGCGTGTTGAGTAAATATATTATTTCACCGAGTATTATAAAAACCGGGTAAGGGAATCCCGCGTTGAGCAAGGTTCTGAACAGCAAGGTCCTAAACAACAAACAAACTACGTTGTGGCGATTCCGGGTTTTAAGAACCCGTACTATATAGGAGGGCCAGTTTAATGTGCGTGTTATATATTTTAAATGTTTATTAAATTCATGTTAAATTAGCTTGAAAAATAATAGGCGAGTGATTTAAAATCATCTACAAAAAATATACCAGATTTTGATATTATAAATGAAAGTCACTATACAGCACGAATTAATACATTTTTTTTTATTTTGGACCGTTTCAACAAATTTACAATTAACACGACTAAGTAAAGGAAATAAAGGGGGGTTAAATTTCAGCTTTCCTGAAGCGGCGAAATATCGGAACGCGATCATGGATAGATACATTTTCATTTTAAATGTTTGAAACAAACACAATGGTGTTTATTTATTTATAGCCACTCATCAGACGTTGATAGTTTGGCAGAAATATAACCTGCAATATTCTACGTATGTGTGTGTGTGTATTTTACACGATAAAATGGAAGCGTTCTTCGTTCTATTCTGTGAATTTTCTCTTTAGACTCAGCCCCTATCCCTGCATCTTCCGCCTCATCCGCCACATCCTTCGCAACGGCTACTGCGTCCACGGAAGCGAGGATGGCCGCCAGAGATTCCGCTTTGGAGGTGCTAAGCGACGGACAAACCGCGGCACCGTTGCTCCGAGTCGGTCATCTACATGCGGTGGCCGGGGCGAGCGGAACCGTTGCGGAGGGCGGAGCCGGCGGAGTGATAGGGAAGGCCGCGAGGACCTACTTCGGCCACTTCGAACATCAATCGAACCAACGAGACTACCCACAGGTATATGTATAGGCAAATCATAACAAATATAATTCTTGCTTCATCGACGGATGTATACGCCCACTGTTTATTTTATTACGGGTATACATACAAGATTGTTTTTCATCTGAAAGCCGCAACCGTCAAGTTCTTTAGCTAAGTACCTTAACAATTTATGTCTGAAGATATTGCCGTGGGCTACGTACATGTCCATTTAAAAAACGGTCTTCATTAAATAAGTACGGTATTTCCTCGATGTTCATTTATTCTCGCAGAAATTACAGCGGTAAATTTCATTGCTCTTGGTAGGTAAATTTCACTCGATGGCAACCGTCTAGCGCAGGTGTCTCCAAGCAGTCGATCGCGATTGACCGGACGATCTTTGGCCCTTTTAAAGTCAATCGCTGAATCTTCCCTCAGCGCAATTACTTTTTATTGAATCAAGTGAGAAATGTTGAGCCGATATAGATTTTGAATTTACTGGGAACTTCTTTTATCTAGCTGTGCAGGTGATTTTATAATCGTTCAAAAATTAAGAGCAATTGAAATGCATAAATGAAATAATACAGATAACTCTCGATATAAGTTCTCGCAGCGAGACACAAGCGTATCGATGTTTATCGACCCTGAGTATGCTTAAATGTAGCTCGATACGTTGTGTTCCAATCGCGAATTATTGCAAAAGGCAAAAGTTTGCGGATAACTGCGAGTTTATGTCTAACTTGTTTAACTAATTCAAGTTATACATTTGCTGATTCCTTCCTTCTGTGTATTTATTTGATAGCCTTTTTCTTCAACTTCTAATATCTTAAAACTTAGTAATACATTGAATAATCTTGGTGGATAAAATTTTAATCAATTTTATTTTAACTTAAATATTCTCTTGTACAGAACAAAAACTCGAATAAAACTTAATTAGAACTTTTATTTAACGCGAATAAAAAGTTGTTTGCGATTAAATTGGATTGACGTGTTAAGCAGGACATTTCATGTTATGATGGTGCTTTCGATGTCTCTTAAAGTTTGGGAGAAATTTGCGAGGATCCTCACCTCCACCCTCAACATTATTTCTTGTTTCAAGGTTCACTCCGCGGGGTCGATCCTCGGTAAATTAACAAATGAATAGTATATCTTGGGTGCTGAAAGGTTTGAGACACCTGGTATAGCGCATCTTCAGTTCAAAAAACGACCATAAAGCTAATTAATTTTTATTATTCTACGGAGAAGTTTTTGATTAAGATACTTCGCGCGTTATCATTAATGGTTGTTCACGAAAAGGCGCTCCATTAAATGTTAATTTTACGGCACCTATTATTTTAACGAATTTTATTTTACAAAATATCAAGCAAAGGTTATAAATATGGAAGGAAATTGTATGAGATTAAATTTGAAATTACCGTTGAAGTTATTTTGAACAACAAAGCCAGTAAACTCTTTTAGCGCAATATTTCGAGAGTTAATATTTGATATGGACTTTAAATACGGCCATGATGATATCCGTAGCTGTTACAGGGCAATATTGTGGAAATTTGAGATAATGAAAATGTTTCTGAATTTTTTTTTTGCACAGCGTACGGGCAGCGTTCGCGGTGAAGATATCCCGTTCGTCCTCGGCCTCCCATTAGTCGGCGGTCAACCATTTTTCCCGCACAACTACACTCGCAGAGACAGGATGCTATCACGGCTCATCATCCATTACATAGGAAATTTCGCCAGGACGGGGTGAGTGGAAGGCTGGCGTTTTTAATTTCGCGAAACGCTGTTCGCTTCATTTCACTTTTTTTCCATACCCCCTTGATAATTTGAAAATTTCATCCGTTATATACCGGCGAATCATGCCGCTTATATTCTTTTATCTTAGTAACATTCATTACATCGTTAGTTTTTATACGGCATGAATATGTGTGTCAAAAATAAAAAGGCGAGGAAATAAGCCGCATAGGCAACTATGTCAAAGCCATATAATTAATAAAAATGGATAATTAATGGTAATAATAAAAACGGGAAGAATATTTTTCCTATCCCCGGGAATAAAGACAAAAGAGGTTCTGCTGCTTCCCTCTGAAAGGCTAAAAGAAAGCTAACGATTGAGAGGCGCATTTTCGAATTGTATTGTTGTTACAGCAGTGTTTTAGCAACTATTATAGTGCCATTTGATAAATTACGCTGTTACCCCAGAATGTTTTGGAGATCACTATATTTTTTGCGTTGCACAATTAAATTTCACTCATGTCAATCGCTTATGACCGCAGCGCACCCATTGAAAAGGATGTTTTTCCTTTTCTTGTTTAATTAAGAAAACTATTAATTGATCTTTCATGGCAAGATATTTTTGCATTAAACGATAATTCGACGTTTCATAATAAAAAGAAATCCCACTCGATCAGCTTGCATTTGCATTAACATTACCATCTTACGAGTGGAGTTTGCCAGGTGGTGTCACTGTAACAAACCTAAACCTCTAGCTAAAGAAAAATTCTTCCAACTATCGGGAATCATAGGACTTGACCGAGTCACTTTCATTCACCTAATCTTCAGTCGGCGTAAAAAAATGAACCATTTATTTTTTTTGCTCAGGATCCACCAAATCGCGACCGCCTTAAAAAAATATCCTCCGCTCTTTTTTTAGACTCTCCGACTTGAAAGATGTTCAAGGGATACGCACGTTTTTTTCCTTTCTTTCTTTCTCTCTCTCTCTCCTTCCGCCGTCCACACCAGGGATCCGAACATTGTCCCGACTTCCGGCGAAGACGGCGGTGAGGAGGAAGAGGAGAGCGGCGAAGAGATGGACGAAGATGAGTGGGAGGATTACGGAGGAGGAGACGGCCAAGAGGGAGAGATAGACGACGGCAACTTCATCGCACCCCATTGGGACACTTACGACGCCATCAATCAATGCTACCTTCAGATCGGTAAGGGAGACGTGACCCCACTTTAAGAAGCTCCGGAGGTCGGTCTCGAGAATCCGGGGGGAAGGGGGTTCCCCGTACTCCTGGTTCGCGGAGGTTATTTCCTCACTCGTATTATTTGAAAAACCGTTATCTGGAACCGAATTCAATTCGTCGAATGGGACAAACGCGGGAGATTGTGCTGAGTTTCCTAATGTCGGCACAATGAATGTGTAAAAAAGAAATCGACGGATTTAGGTTATATAAAGAGAAATGTAATCTAACGTTAACGGTGATTCTGACGATTGTTAAAAAAAACTCGAAATTTTTCGGTTTTAATAAATGATGATAGTTGGAAATTTCCGCTCGTCAACCGCATACGCTGTGTAACTCAACGTTCATGTACAGATCAAAGTTAATTTAATGCCAGGTTTAAAGAGATTTCCGGTTTGTTTTTACATAAAAATCCCATTCGTTCGGATTTTATTAATTCTGTATAAGTGGATTGTTCGAAAAATGGAAGTTAGTAATTAACTTGAAGAGTTTTATGTTAAATTTGCGTTAATAGTTCATATTCTGTAGGAGAAAATTACATTGTTGATCGATTGAAAGATAGTGGAAGTTTCTTGGTGAAATTACAAGCGCTTACCCGATTTTGTCAGCGAAATATTTTGGTGCCATTTTCGGAACTAAATTAAGAGTTCGTGCATCATCTAACCCGCCCCCGCCGAGCGTTTTTTCAGTACTTTCATGTCTTAAAATCAACATTTCCTCTAAAAATGTATTCCGTAAAGGCACAGGAATTTCACTGCAGAGAAAGTGTATAGATTAGCGCGAAAAACTTCGAGTGTACGTTTCGTACCATGAAACATCCATAAAACATCCAAAACACCTGTCATTGGTTTTGAAAGGTGCAGACAAAATGGCGGATAGGGACGTCCGCCGCCGTATGCGATCACTTGGTGCACAGCGAGTAAAGAACGCATAAAAACTATTGGTTGCGTAAAGTAACGATGTTTTCAAGGATGTAATGATATTTTTTATTCTCGAAGCTTCAATGACATTCGTCATTAATCACATAGCAATCATTGGAATCTGGGATGTTATTAGTTGAAGTGATTTTATGAACGCTAACCTCTGCCACAAAAAATATTTGCTAAATGTTTTTGAGTGCCTAACATAAGAACGTTTATCATCGGAGATATGATGGACTTGCAATGGTTCAATCTTCGGTCTATTAACAGACGTAAAAAACTTAACTAATGATTTTATTTTTAGATAAATATTGACGTTTAAACCTTTTATTCAAAAGCTAGGTCAGTCATTGAGAATTAATGAAAAATAATCATCAAAAGGAAGAACGAATATGGATTTTAATTTTCATCGTTAAAAGCTACTTTTACTAATTTTACTGGCGCAATTTCTAGTATATTTCTAAGAGACCTTTGGAAATATTCTCTTTAATATACTTTAAGATTGAAGCTTTCCAAAGTTAACAGAAGATTATTCAAGTATAATACGTTAAACCATACCATGAGATGAGCTCCTGGAACACAAGTTCATTCATACGATTATAATATTTGATTAACCGTAATAGCGCTGATCAGGTTTTTCGATATTCGGTTTGAATTTTCAGTTTCCCCATTTACTCCTCAAGTCCCATAGCCTGTACGAATTATTTACAAGGACGTGTGCGTTAAATAATATGGAATACTGTAAATGATTGTCACACTCTCCTTGATAAATAAAATATCCTACCTACTTATTCGAAGGGATCCGCCCGGAGCAGAAGGGTCACTATCGCGGCCACAAGATGTCTCTGTGGCTGAACCTCATCCCTCAGCTGCACCGTCCCGGAGGAGATGACGTCAGCATGAGGCACCATCACTTTCCCGAGGAAGGAGCAGCATATTATGACGGTATGCGATGCATTGCGTTTTCAAAACTAACAAGTATTTGGATAGATATTGGTGGTGGTGATATAAATATAGAACTTGTTACCTTTGGTTCGCAAGTTTTTCATAAGGATATCTGTACTTCGAAATTCTAGGAAATCGTAAACAATTTGTTGGCGCTTAATTAGATTGCCTTAAGAATCAACGGGATTGTTAAGAATTTAACAATTCAGCAAAAAAGATAAAGATGCAAATCTGTCCATTATTTTTAACATTTGATGTGATAATCCATAATATTAAGTTGAAGCTTTCTGTGCTTTGTTAATGTCTACACTATAACCCCGGTAAGGCGCCATGATCTAAACAAGAATAAGTATATAAATAAATTGATATAAACTTTTTATTAGAGCGAAATAGTTATACCTTCGTGTTTCAGTTCCTTCATCGCATTGTCACTATCGGAACAAATTGTAGAGAGATCGATTTCCACAACTTCGATTATCACGAAATCTATTTGGTTAATTTAAGCAACCTTTCGCTTTCATAATTTTCCTTCCTAAGTAGTATGTCCAAATAACAGGAAAGGAACAAAATGTTGCCTTTTATTCATCCTTCCTCACGCTTCCAACGACCTGCTTCGCATTTTATAAGTTTACTACGAATAGCAAAGAATGAGCATGGCTTAAAATGAAACGAATTCGTTTTTATCACCCTCATAGGATGTTCCCATTACTTAAATTTATATGCAGGGATCGTGAGGCCGCAAACCATGCAGCGTCCGGTGCTGGTATCACAAGTGATTCCTCACTCGGCACCTGCACCGCCCCCTCCTCAAGCACCACCACCTCACTACCCGGGTTCGGAGGCAGCAGTGGGCGCCGACGCCGCTCCTGTCCTCGAACCAGGGACCACGGAGTGTCCCCAGAACACCACCGAAGAGGTGGTAGTTCGCACCGGAGGCGCCATGTCTGACGGCGGTGCCACTCTTCTCCGGAAGCTGGCGAGCAGCCACTACCAAAGTTACACCGCCGCCCTCGCCGTCACCATAGGAGTCGGCTGCCTCCTTTTGGTCCTCAACGTCCTCATATTCGCCGGCATTTACAGACAGAGGAGCGGTATGAGGAGGGGAGGCAGCGGGAGAGGGGGAGGGCCCGGAGGCCAAGGGGGCAGCGGTCAAGGAGAGGGACCTTCGGAAGAGGAAAAGAAAGCGGGTTGCTGCAGGGAAGAGGCGGCGGAGACCGCTTCCATAGAAGCGGGGAGCCTCTTGAAGAAGAAGAAAAAAAAGATCCAGGCGGAGGCGGGAGAGATTCTCTCCGGTAAGGAGGCGGAATACAGGCAGGCCCTAGGCGGGGGTGGTGCCATCGTCGACGTGACAGCGCACTTCCACCCGGAGGACCTCTACCTCAAGGAGTACCAGCTCGCCGGAGTCGGAGGTGATAGCGGGCATTTCCGGGTCGGTTACGGGCCAGTCGGTTCGGTGGTGGGAGAGAAGGAGGCGGAATCCGCCTCTTCAGCCCCCGCCCCCACGCATTTCAGGGGTGAGGTTTACGTGAAAGGGGGTTACCACAGGCCGCCTCCTAGGTACGTCACGGTCCCTCCGGTTTGCATTGCCGGATCCGTGGGTTCCGTCTGCGTGGCGGCGGAGGAGGAAGAGGAAGACGAGGAGGGTGCTTGCGTGGTGAAGGTCGGGAGGGAAGGGGACGATTCAAGTCCCATCGAGTCCATACCAGCCCCTCCCCCGCCTCCGAAGAGCCTGCCTCCCACTCCACTACCTCCTTCCCCTCCGCCGTCTCCACACCACTCGCGTCCAACCTCACCTTACTACCACCAGAGGTCTGCAAGTACGGGTGGGATACTCAGGCAGCAGGGGAGCAGCAGTTCCGGTGGTGGTTCGGGATCGGGTGCTGGTTCCTCAACGCCGGGGACTTCGAAGAAGAGGGTGCAGATACAGGAGATATCCGTCTGACGGTTGGACTACGGAGGTGAGGGCTCTCTAAAGGGCGATAGGGAGTTGAGACACACTTGTGTTCATAGAAGTGGCGCTTCTTAACAATGTGAGGACGTCTAATCTCTTTGCCAGCACTCCCTTCTAGTTACATTGTATTTTTTGTATATCATACTATGTCGAATCCTGCCGAAGAAAAACTCTTGTGATTTGTGCCAAGAATTGAAACTTATTAAGCGCAAAATATCGGCGAAAAGAAGGATGAATTCGACATGATGACTAATACAGTGGAGATGTAGAATTTTGTGAATAATTATTGACGCAATGTGGTGTTGCGGAATTTTGAGCGAGTAAAGCAACGGCGTGCTCAGAAATGAAAGACTAAAAGCAAGATATGTTTCGGTGCTTCATGTCAGTAGATATATCCGTGACCTGCACAGCCCAAGTTGAAATGAAGTGTATTTCTCTACGTCTTCTCTGCTGGACCCAGTGAAAGTGTTTGTTGTTAAGAACGTTGACAAGCTATCGTCGTGAGAGGATGTGAGAAGAATCCGCATCACATTGTCCCGTGATCGGTCAGTTTAAGACGTTGGCACGGGTGACCGATGGCAATCGTGGATTACGTTACGTGGTGCTCGTTAACTGAAAAATGTTTTTTTTTAATCAAACAAGTGGAAATTCTTTGTGCATCCTTAGGTGTGTGAGTTGGCTGTGACCAACATTTTTATTAACAAAAAATGAGGATTTTTTCTATGGTAAGATATTCCGTGTTCAAATACTTCCGTGTTCTTCTGAGTGGCTTTCTGGCTTCTATTTAAATTCGAGGATAAAATGTTCGCCATATAGGAATTTTTGAAGAAGCAATATCATCTCAAAAAATGGATGGAATTTTTTCTGGTTTTGCTTTTGTGGGTCCAAAAGAGACCGTTACATTTCTTTAATTTTTCTTCGCATATGCATCGGATTGTCTCATTTTTCTTTTTGTTTTTAATCGCTCGTTCATTTTTCGAGACCACACAAAAGATAGCGCAAGCTTTTTTGCGTGACATTTATATTCATAATTTTTTTGACGGGGAGAGCGTTTTCCAAAAGGTTTAAGTTTCTTTTAATATTCGTATAAAGGACTTGCATTGCGTTTCAGTCAATGCAGCGTTTTATCCGTGATTAATGAGAGTGGTTGCGTACGTGTGCGTTCTGTGTGATTCATGTGCTCACGTATTCATCCGTGAGGACGTGTGCGTGCGTTGAAAGCTCGTAGCGCGAATGCGAAACGTTTTGTTTTACCTTTTCCGTGTTATTGTGACGAGCGTGTGACTTGCGTGTGTCCGTGCGTGCGTGATGTACAAAAGGGATTTTCCTTTTCGTGCGGAAGATTGAGAGTTATCGGCGAATGTTAAAAGTGGGCGCGCGATTCGAAGAAAAAGTTTGTTTTTTTATTTTTTAAAGTAATTATTGTCTTTGAGGAGTCATGGCGTGCTGATGTTATTTATTGCCTGGTGTGGATACAAAATGGGATGAAATATCACTTTAATTCCGAGATCGGTTGTTGGAAAAGATTTTGGTAGCAAGGGGAGTAATTCTGACTATAAAGAATGAGGCTTGACACCAGTCCGTTTAAAAAAACCGTTTAGCTTCCGCGTATTCGTTCTAATTCAAACTATATCCTTTTGTTTAAAGGTCACTCCGCCACTTTTGTTCGGCTTAGCGGGGACCAAGCATCACCACATTATTACCAAAGGCATATTTTTGAAATGTCAATATTTCAACTTCTTTTCAAACGTGATTACCGAAAATCCTTCATTCACAGCTTTTAAAACCAATTTTTTTATTTTTTCTATTCAAACAAAGTTTTAAACGCATCGAAAATATATTTTGTCGGTCGAGTAATGAATCTTAGCTGTGTATGTTCTTCAAGTTCGAGTATAAATTCACGAAAATAATCTTCGACATTTCATAAGGAAAACAAAAGAATTCCTTGTAGAGAATCAGCATACTTTTCAATTAAAACACTTTATTTATAAAAACATTGAATTACCATGGATTATTCTACACAATCGAATCATATAAAGAATTAAATTACATAAAAAGTGATAGATCTATTCGCTGTTCGTTGAAAGAGTCGTAATTATAACTACATTAGGAATGGTGTTGCTTGATCAAAAAACCATATGCCAACAGCAGTCGTTCGATCGTTACCTTCCGTACGATTAAAGATACTCCTTTAATTTAAACCATCGAAAAAATATGTTCTTCATTCTGAACCGTTATGTGATCCTTTGAACTGATTCTTAAGGGTTATTCAAGAAATTCAGGAATATAAATTACTTTCTGAACAAATTAGTCTCTTCTGAGGAAAGGGAAATATCAAATCTTATCGTAATTATGGTAAACAATCGCAAAGCTTCGAAATTGATAATAGTTTGCTTGGGAACGTCTTGCCGGTATGCTTGTGTGTGCATGCGAGTGTGTGGTTTTCTGCGTGGTGTGATCGCGTTATTTTTTAAAAAATTCGTAAAACTACACTGAAAAACGCAAGTTTTTCAGCAGGTAAAGAGTCATTCTAAATTTTCGAGTTTAAATTCCATGATCTAATTAAAAATGGAAGAAATTTAACAGTGGTTGAGTGTTATACATTTTAAACAAAAGTATTAAGTATTCGGGGATTTTTAAGGGAAATGCGCTATAAGGAGTATTATTGGAGATGAAGGGGTTTGGGGAGGGGGGGGATATGTGGAATTTGTGTTTTTTTTAGAAATGTTACTTTAGGTGAGGGGAAGTCGGATTGTTAAAAGGGGAAGAGGGATTTATTAGGAATGAGTGGAAAACGTAAAAAGTCTATACTTTTTTGGAAGAATCCTTATGTGGTTAATCTTTTACAAATAACTGTGTCATTAAAGGAATTTCAATATATGCAGACGCTTCTCAAAAGAAGAGCTCTGGAAAAAAATGAATATGATAGTGTAGATAATCATGTGCATAACAGAAAAAAAAATTTTTCAAAGGTGCGGTTATAGTAATTTGAAACAATTCGGTGGTGCTTTTCCCCTTAATATTAAATAATGTAGTAAAAACGTGAGAGAGAAAAAACTTTTGGATTTAACAAAAAAATCTCAAAAAAACTGAGAGAGAGAGAGAGAAAGATATACAGAAAAGTTTCCCAGAGTGAAAGTGATCGTTTTGTATCCGAAGATTATAAAAAATATGCATGCTGAAAACAATCATTTAATACCCTTCAAAATTGTTCGTTCTCCTCGGAGTTCTTCAGGTGTGTCAAGAGTAGACTTCATCAAGGAAAGAAGATATGCATTGCTTGTTCTTCAGAGGGTGTGTTGAAGGAAACTTCGTTCAACTTTCAATCGGAGCTCAACTTAATGTAAATAATATCGAAAACTTCTGTAAAAGCAGTGTAATTATCGTTTTATCTCATTATAGAAATACTTACCCTATTTGTATGCATGGAAAGAAAAAAATTCTGTTCACGTTATTTTTTACTTGTTAATGTCTGACGCCGCGATGAAAAGAAATAAGTATTTCCTGTGGTCGGCGGTACGGTAATTTGGATAATGGAATTTTCTTTCTGTTTTTTTTTCTTCCAGCCAACATTCTCGAAAAACATCATTTGTTAGGTGTTTACACCGCCCAAGTATGTTGTTTCTTAATGCATAAATGCGTTTGCCAGACTTGATTGGTTGATGTGCGAGATGAGACTTCTGTGTTATGGCTGTCGCCAAAAAATAAACGCTCAGAATGTTGTCTTTTTCCTTGCCGTTCCGACTAAGATGAGATAAACGTTCCAATTTCTCACTGCCCATCGCATCTCGTGTGTTAGCACCAAATGTAAATCTCTGAAATAGCTTCAGTCGACCAATCTGCGGAAGCAAGGCAATCAGGAAGTCTTTAAATTTATGTCGTTGCAAGGCAATTGATGACCCGTGTGATTGCAAGCTGACATTAACATTTTAGTACCCTTGGATGTCCAGTAGAATTTATTTTATTCTTTTTAACATTACGAGCCGGGCTCAATAGTGTCTCGCTCATTACTCACTAAAACATTTCATTTGCTTCAGATCGATGTTGTTTATTTTGTGGGTCACCCAGATTCTTCAGAGGAGAAAAAAATCCAAAGATATTATTTTCTATTCTTTGGTCTTTGAAATCGATGTGTTTTTTCCCAATTTCCGAATCCGGTGTTTCCTTATACTTATGCTACCCAAGTCTTTTCAAGCCAAACGATTTAAAAAAAAAAATAGATACCGTTTTAAAATAGTTTCCCAATTCTGCTGGGAAAAAATAATCCAAAAGGATTAATCGACTTGAGCCGTGCACGACTCTTGTCTCCCTCTCCTGTTGTATTTGTTGAGTGTTGTCCCCTTCGAAAGGCGATAATTTGATTGTTGGAGAATCCCTGGAATTTATTTTATTTTATTTTTTCAAATAACGATTCGCCAGGATGATTGTTAGTTTATTCAACCTGCGAAAAGTTTCCCCGTTTCATTGAAGACCATCGCTTCCATTTCTCCTGATCTGTCGTCGTCCTCAGAAAATATGGTTCGTCATAGATGTTGACTTCGGTTCCTGCCAGCACGTCTTGCCAGAATATACAACATTTTGTCGATTTGTTTTGTACATATTTTTTCGATGATCATGGTAAATCCTCCGACTGCCATTGTAAATTTATACGCAGAAGATGGCCATTAAAAATACAATGTTGGAGGGGAGGAAAATAAACGATAAAAATGTCTACCACGTCTTTTCTTTCACTTTGAAATTGACCTGTGCGAGTTGAGGACGTCCACGTGACGTCATGCGTCTCCATATACCTCATACATGCATTTATATCGTAGCGCAATGAATTCACACAAACGACCTATGAATATGTGTGATACTCATAAATGATGAATGCATTATTCGCAGACAATATAACGTCATTAACCATATTTCTCAGAGCGCGATTACGATACCATCTTTGTCGAGTTATTGCATGCAGTAAAACTAATGCCGTTTCTAAAACAGTCTTTGTTTTATAAAAAGGCAATAACGTTATTGCGAAACATTTTAAAAATCACATGGAAGAATATTTGCTTTTGGGATATTTATCTTTATTTCTAAGCTGATTCTTTTTTCAAAAGAGTAATTGCTTAATACATAACATCTTCCTTCGTGCTGGGTCAATCGAGGGAAATATTTACAATGAAAAAAACCAGGAATATTTTCGCATTTATGTAGTAAGCCTATATATATATATATCCTTATTTCCCTGCTGACTCACCCAAGATGGATTCGACGCGAATAATGCTAGAAGAAAAATCAGCAGCATTGTAGTACAAGGTGGCAAATACATGCTTCGTCGGGCTCCAGGCGAAGGAATAGGGCCGGGAGATTTCTTTTTTGTGCTCCTCCCGCATTTCCTTACATTTTCCATATTTCAAGAACTCACATCCCTTGCTCTTCTTCCCAACCCGCATTCAGCCTTCCACAACGGAGAGAGCACAACGTTCCAAACCACCAACCGCTCTGATTTTCCATCTCTTGCGACCAACCGATCTCCCGTCAACCCGACCCCCTCTGCTCCTCCGCGCAGTACTTAATTCATACTCAACCCCCCTCCCCCCCCATACTCCTACTGGATGGCGAAAAAGGGAAACCAAGAGTCCCTCCTTTTCATATCCCTCGGGACCAGAAACCACCGTCCCGTACGCACCCACGCGCACACGCCCCTCGAGATCAAGAGCTCCCAAACTCTTTCAATGGATCCATCCTCACCTCCCATATTTCCAATTCCCCGCCTCCTCTATCATCGCCATATTTGCATTTCCATCTCTCTTATATATCCATTCCATATAACTCCCACTACTCTACTCGCGTCGAGTCCTTTTCTGGCTTGCTTCGTACCCTTCTCTTCTCTTCCTTCCTCTGCCTTTTCTCTCCCCGTACATCTCCCAATCTCAAAAATCCATTTTTCTCCGTATTCCTTCTTCTGAATAGTATAAAAGGTTTTAGTTCCGTTTCATTCGCCAAAAAGATAGCTTCATGATGTGGGAACCTAGAACGTACGTAAGTACACTTACCTAGGCTACTTTTTGTGAGTCTTCCCTCTTACTAAAACTATGTTAGTCGAGCCGAATTATGGTTTATATACCTTCATTGAACATGTTGTGTTATATTCGAGTGGCAGAACTGCATGTGTTTAGAAATTAATTGCAAACTAACTAATAAACTTTTAAGAATGAAGATTCCAGAAACAAAAATTTAAACGTTTATCTACAGAAGATAGTCCACCCATCATCATAATCACATGAAATAGTATTTTAAAAGTTACATCTCTCCTTTTAAAATTGATTTTCCCGCAATATTACAGCCAACCATTTCAAATTAATTCGAATTCAAATTGAGGATCCTAGGAAGGTATCCTTTGTTTCTCTTTTGTCATGACGCTAAATTAATAAAATACGGCATATGAATGCTTAGCCTGCGTTTTAGTTCTAAGCTGCAAGCATGCATATATAATCCTATATAGATCATTGAATCTTAAGTTCATATACATGTGAGTACAAATATTTCAGTCCTTTAAAAATCATAATGTGTAAGTAATTTTTGGTTATGAACTTAAGGTGACGCTAACCATATAACTGGCTATGCGAACGTGGTCAGAAATATCGTTGAAGATATTCTCTCTCCATTTGCTAGAACTTATAAGAACTTTGTCATTCTCCTTGAGCAGCAATAATTGCCGTTAGGGTACCTCTGTGCCATTGCGACTCGGGTCTAGTCCACGTTCGCCTCCGAAGCTTTCTCTTCTTTGAAGAAAATGATATTCGCTGGATTACCGCAAACTTTGAAAACATAAAACTCGCATTCGCCTCAACAGACGAGTCATTAAGAAAGTCGGACACACTTAAAACATTCAGACTTAAGGACGTCGTCATAAATTCTATGTAATTCAGAATTAATGGATTCGTGAAACCGCTACCTCAGAGAAGGAAATATTTTTCTTTGTATATTTATAAATATTCCACTATAAAACGATGGAAATTTTGTGACAATTATAGCTTGATTCCAATTAAGAGTCGCATTTTCTAAGAAAAGTTAGTTTGCATTAGGATTAACAAAGATAAAACAAAGATTATTATATTGCTACAGAAACGGGAGGCATCTTCCGACTTTATCGATCCTTTTGACAACGATTCGATAATTTTACTTGAGCGACTCATTCACTTCGGCAGGTGTGTTTACAGGATCAGCTGTGTGCGTGAAAGTTATGATTCGTTCTCTTAAGATCGTGGAATTCATAGGAGGTCGAATTGTTCAAAGAGTAATTGCAGCTTTTGTTCCTGCAATAGAATATATTCAAACTTAATGATCAGCGGGAATATGCAGTTGCAGATAATCTTGGCTCGGCTTCAGTTACGTGTAAGTAAAGCCTCGGTCCTTTTTTTGAGTTATCTGCGAATAATGCTTATTTTCGTTATCTCAGCACTTCTTATATGTTTTATTTTTTAATGATAAAATGCTTGCAACAACTGTCTTCATTATGAAAATTTCCTTTAGTTTTAATTACTTAAGTTGCTATTTTATTACCGTGTTTGTGTTTTGGTATACTTGTGTCCTTGAGTGGAACTAGTGTCATATTTTGCATCATATCTAATCAGGTTCGTCAAGTTTTCAACTTTTATGAGTACTTGCTAGACTCAGATCTAAAAAAAACTGTCATTTCTGAATTTCTTATGTGGTGGTCTGTTTGCGGCATATATTGTTAGGTGTGTGTAGATTATCTGAAATTTTATTTTTCGTACATTTTGGTAGGAAAAAAACAAGATTCGCTAATATTACAGTGCTTGTCTTAAATATTTATTTTAACGCCGTGAATGAAATATACGAGCAGAAAGGTAAATAACAGCCAACAGAGAAGAATAAAAAAATACGGCGATGGGTGGGTGTCTAACAGGTTCACTTTTATCGTCGCCCAAACACTATGCCACTGAGCTATTTATTTCCGGTGTTCGGCGGAAAACGTTTTCCGTCAATCTATTCTCCGAGGGCCGACGCATCGAAACCCTTTTTGTGTGCGAGATGTTTGTAGGATTTATTTTCGATTTTATCGCAGGTAAAGGCTTGGCTTTTTGGTTCGATCGATTTTTTTTATTTTCACACGAAGACTTTAGGAACTGTTGACGAGGAAATATATGGATTTATAATACGCATGGGGGGATGGAACTATAAGGCGTAGCCAACGCGATCTCTACCACACCATGAAAAGAATAACGACTCACGGCATCATACAGGTGGCGATGAATAGTCCTAAGCCATCAGTGGCAAACTCTCCGTAGGGAAGATATCATCCCGCGTCAGTGAACGCTATATTCTCCTTTGAAAGCGAAGCATTAACTTTCAAAGCGAATTTATTTTTAGCGTTGAATGCCGTGATTATCTTATTCTGTTACGTCAGTGTCAAAATTATACATTGAAGTTCGCTATTAAATAATTCAACCCTAGCGAAAATTAAAATATTTATTTATAGTATGATTTCCTCTGCTAAATTTCTCATTATTCTTCACTATTTAAGTTCTTAGGGTAAATTTAATTATGTTTATTCATTTTGAAATTTACATTTAAGCGGATTAATTTCAGCAGATAGGATATTACAAAGACCGCTATTATTTGCATAGTAAATATTTAATTTCGGCCTATTCCTGATAATAAAGGCGATAAATATTTTCAGGAAAACTGATCGCCTTTTATAGAGGTTCCTTTTTTTCTCAAGTTTTGTTCACATCACAAAGTATAAGAATCTGGGCAGAAGCAAGTTTCCCTCCCATGAATAACTCACCTTCAAGATTATCAGTTTCAGAAACCTGAGACCGAACCGGGTATCCTTTAGATCTTCAGGCTATGATTTAGGAATGTGAATAAGAAGGAGATTGTTTTTTTTTAATCGTCGTTTCCCAACTCGCCCTCTTATTCCCAAAACGGAAAGATTTTGAGAATCATCTGACCAAAATTTTGCGGCGATAGACAAATAAACGTATCCACGCCTTTCCTTATTTTTTTTTAGTTTTCTTTCCGTTCAAGAACTCCGTTCAGTAATTCTGCTGCCTTACGCCTGCTCTGGTCTGATTCATTTCCGCTTTCCTTTCCCTCCCACCCCCTTCCTCCCCCTCCTTCCAATTTTTTTACCGAGTCTTTCTCCCTTTTCCTAGCCAATGGGTTTATCCCTCTGGGATATTATAAGTTTTTTTCCCTTGCTCCTACGATTCCCTCTCGCTTTCCAGGAGAAAATCCTTCCCATCTCCGAATGCTTACTCCCCTTTCCTACGCCACTCCCTTTCCCTCCCCCTTCACAGCATCCCTTTCTTCTCCCTACTGTCTACTCTTTCTCTCTCTCCTCTCAACACTCCTATCTTCTCCCTCCCATCTCGACTCCTCGAACCATCGTTCTTCGAGCGACAAGCGACTTCTGCCACACCCGATAAGGGAGAGAGAGATAGAAAAAATATGGGAAAGAGGTATTGGTGAAAAGCGTATAGAGGTAGGAAAAGGCGTCGTGAAAGAGAAATGCGCGCGAATAAGGGAAAAGTGGTGGAAGAAATGAAGAGAGGAGAAAGGAAACAGGAAGAGAAACAAGAAAGAAACCCTTTCCGAAGCAAGATGTGTAAGTACGTTTTCTTTCAAATTTCCGGGGTTTTCTGGTTTGCTTTCCCTTTTATGTAGGGGCCAACCCCGCATCGTTGGAATGTACTTCGTTCCATTCGTGAATGTTTAACTCCTCTAGCTTCTGTAGTTTGGCTACAATACTGCTTATAAATGTTGAATTTTCAAACTTTGAAGCCACATAGCGAAAACTACAACAACTATCGGGAAAATCCAAACAGTATAATGGATCGATACGAGCTATATAATTCAAAAATAATTCTCCGCAAATTCATGAGTTGATAAAATTATTTTCCAAATATCTCTTTAAAGAGTTGATTGTTCCACAGAAAGGCGAACAGAGTGATCACATTTGAATATGTCTTTTCTTCTAATTAAGGGCGTAAATAAAAGGGAATAATCCAAACTATTTAAAAGACATTGTCACTTTGTCCCTTTGTGTGTAGTGCTTTTTGAAGCTTAATATCTTGCAAACGACTGAACAGAATTCGATGAAATTTTCAGGATAGCATTGTGATAGAATTAAAAAACGTATGAATGTATCGGTAATATATAAAAGTCTTATTCTGTCCCTTTGCCCTTTTGCCAATCCCTCTGTCACGCTCTGAAAAATAGAAATATACCTGGCAAGAGAGGGCTAAGGTCAGATTTTGAAGCACAATAGATATTCGCGGCGAGGGTTTCGAACCTTCGCTCGGATCGAAGGCAACCCTCTCAGCAGGAGGTATGACTTCAGGTCAGTGAAGTCTGCCTCAATTTTATTTCAGAATAATCGATCATCCCCGTCATTTTTGACGGGCGCCTACTAGTTTATACATAAATATGGAAAGGAAGACGAAGGATAGGACGAGAGATAAAGGATAGGCGGATATAAGTGGAGAATAAAGAAAGGAGAGAGAATGTAGGGAACAGGAAAGGGCATGAGATAGGAAATGGGAGGTCTATAATGGAGGAAGAGAGTGGAGGTAAACAGAGGAGAGAATTAGAGGTGGGGAAATTAGAGTGGGAGATTAGGAAAGTAATGGATAAAATAAAGTAGATGGAATTTTAGGAAGAAATGTTGGAGGGTGAAACAAATGGGTGAAGAATCGCCGAACGAATTACATAAGACGCTTTTTCCACCGATTACTACCTTTCTGTCGTAATGAGGATTCGCAGATGCGATATATTGCTGGTTGCCTGAATTTATGCCAGCATGAACCTTTCAGTGATATTTTTCAATTACTCCCAGCTGATAATCTAGATTCAGATTTTGTTTGTCCTCTATACAAATCCGCACATGAAGATATCTTCACGAAACTTCGCATAGATATATCAATTTACCCTACCGGTAACATATGCTATACGGCTATAAAACATCTGGGGGGCCTTCCTTCAATAATTATTTTCCCATGAGTTTGAGCGTAATTTTTCATTTTTCAACGTGCAAGATTTTCTTCCTTCGTTCACCTAAATAGGTAAATATTTTTCTTCGTTTTTTGATTTATTTCAGCGTTAAAAATGTGTACTATCTTATTATTGCGATGTTTACATGTTACACGGTAGAAGTATTCAGAAATCCGCGCTTACTTTCGAAATTTTGTGGTTTCTTTCCTGGCGTTGGCATTATTGTTACCCCTGATTCAATTAGCGATTCAAGGAAGCCTTCAAATAGACGAAAGAGTAGCGTTATTCGCTTCGCACTTTTGTTTAAGCAACGAAATCATCGTTGTGGAAAAGTCGGTGTTCAATCATGGACAACTATACATTGCCTTTTCAAGGGTTCTTTGCCCGCAAGACGTTAAAAGAAGGAAGTTTGGAATAGCGCGAGGGAGCATCGAACTGCTGGGAGTGGTGGCGGTGGGGTGTACCCGAAGAAGATCGAATGAATGCTCGGTGACAGAAAAAAATTGAGAGGATGAGGGAAGAATAATAGAGAAAGACAGAACGCGGAGGGAAATAGAGAATGCGGAGGGAAAGGTGATAGTCACGACAGCAGGTGGAGGAAGCTTTCTGGTAGGCGCAGGAAACTCGAAATTGGAAGATTGACATGGATTCATGTTTCGTCTCCTTTGTAGCATCGACAATGTGACGGGCGTTTTTGCAGTGCGCGATACTCGCTGATCTAATAGCTTTCCACGCCAAAGACGTTGTCTCCCCTTTGAACTGATACAAATTAAATAAGCTTATCGACAAAAGGAGGGGAAATCGTGTTTTCCTCAGTTCGAATAAAGATCGAGAGTGAACAGAGTTCCGTGAAACAAATCGAACACGTCGGTGTCTATTGAAATATTTTTATGGCATTAAATGCGTCATTAAAAACAGTTTCTTTTACCGGTTTGGTACATGCCACGATGCGCCAGTTCGGGATTAAATGATGGAGAAAAGTAATTAAGAGAATTTTAATTGATTTAAGGTTTGTGGTAGATTGAGACCGCGTATGTTGTTAATTTTTAATTTACGTAAATGCTCTGTTAAAGCTATACTTTCAAACTCAATCCGGAAGGCATTTTGTTGAAATTTTGAAACGACTCAAAAGAGTGAACTATCATTTAAAAAATGATCATGTAATTCCATATTAGAAAACATTAATATTTTTCTCGTATTTCTTCGTAATAGTGTCCTCCACGATTTCTTTCATCTACGTAAACTAGTAATTAAAAAGGGGTTTGGAGACTACGGCGAAATGGACATTTAAAATAGAAACTCCTTTCTTTTTGAAACACACGTGAACTAGAATTAAAGTAATGAGATGTTCGCACTTATTCATCCTGTAAACCGTAAGCGGGCCGCGGGTGTTTGAGACCCCTCTTTAAAGTGATTTTGAGATCTATTTCGTGAGACAATACACTCGAAAGAAGTGTAATATGATGATGTTTAAAGCCCGCAGGCGAATCCATTTATTTGGTCCTAACTCTACTTCAATATAGGCAAAATAAGATTCCTCGAATAAATTTATCCTGGTTATTTTCATTAAACTTAGATATGCCAGTTAGGATCCAATGAAACGCTGTATTTTCTATCCTTGAATCTTGAAAACTATAATGCTTGGAAATAATTACGTTAAACATACGAATGTATTACTCATTTGTGTGTATTAGTTTCTTTCGTACAATTTCTTTCACTTTAATTCCGACTTAGTCTTCAGACAAATTTTAACAGAACATTTTTAACAACTACGCTATATTTCTCAAACCCTTATTTTTAATATTATTAAGTTTTCAATGTTGTGATTTATACTAAATGCATGTGTACAATAATTTAAACCATTGGCGCCCGAACTTTTAGCTCGAAGGCCACATAACCCATTTCTGCAGTCATCGCGAGCCACATAGCCCAATTCCGCCCCTTTTACGGGCTAAACTCAGTCGAATATAAAGTTGAAGAATGATTTCAGAAAAATTATATGGTTTTGTTTTGGATCAATACGACTTGGTTTGTTTTTTAATGTATTTGCCTATTACGAGAATACAGAGTTGAATACAAAATTTGTCTTTATAATATTTTAATTTCATTTATTTTAATTTGTGTACTTTAATCGTTAAACTCATGGGGAGGACGGATGGGGCTCGCGGAACGTACCTTTGACACCACTGGTTCAAGCCTAACAAAAACAGTTTGCGGGTCGCAAACGAGCTTAATATTTTATATAAAAGCGTAGTTTCATTGAAAGAAAAGGTTTTAGAACATTTTTTACCATCTATTTAGTCTTAAGAAAATAATACAGAGAGAATACACTTACCGTAGACTTCCTGCAGTACGAAAGTGAGAAATAGGGTGGAAATGATAAACATATCGCACACGTACTAAGATCCGTTTTTTCTGCGAGATTTACATGTCTACGTGATGAATATCGTCCAGAGATTAACTTTTATAGGAACATACACTTTTACGCGAGTGGGAAACTGTTCAGTAAAAATGACAAATTGATCCTTATTGTTTTTTCCTGCACGATGTCGAAAGATATGGCCGAAACAGTCTCACCCAGAACTGTGTTTTCTCAACTAGCCCCTTTCCTCGAAAGAAAAAAAACGAATAGCGGCAGAACTGCGCACACGAAGAAAAACAAATTTTCGCTGTCGAGCGAATTTAAAAAAGAAAATAGTCGTCGTAAGTCTTTTTCTCTACGGGAGTAAATGGAACTCTTATTTTTCTATGAATACGAGAGATGAAGTTATAAGGGGGGAAAACGGATGGGGCTTTAGCTGTCGTGAAAGGAAACGGATAGGTCTAGGACGTCGAATATGAGGTAATAAAAATAATGCAAATGGTACAAAATTCGTGACGAGTGTAGTAAAATAGTGGCTGGTATCTACTTCATGGAAAATATATCACAAGCCAGGGGCGTGCCACCTTTTCTTACTCAAGAGATCAAACCTGATTTAAAAACTGAAAATAAAGTTTTAACTATTTCTGGCTTTAAAACTTCACTAAGCTCTGTGTTATGGCAGCAGTGGTATTTAAAATGTACAAAGTTACCTGTATTAAATGTCACAGACCTCATCTTCGCTAAAGTTTCGTTGGCCGTTTGTTACGCGTCCCTGTGTTTAAATTGTTTGTTTATATTCTTCATTTGTTTAATCGTATCTTTTTTACGCAGCTATTAAATGTTAAATGTGAAGCCCAAGAAGTGATATTCACAAGAGAGTTACTATTGAGTTCGTCTTATGGCTGAAATCAAACTCCTGAATAGGCGTATAAGTAAAACAAATTGAAAATTTTAGCAACCGCCTCCAATAGAATATCCATAGACTTCTTATTGCTATTAGGTATGTATAAAACAAGTACACATTTTTTCGATTTTAAAAAATATTTAATTGATCATTCCGGAATAAATGGCGTAATTTCAACCATATGCTAGGAAAGTGCCATCGCCTTCAACCTATCGACTCAAGTCAGGATAATTTTTTGTTGAGTACACGAGAGATGGTCAATCTGAAAGTAACCTATCGTACGCATAAATGAGTATCGCTATGCATACGTATTCATCTTAAAGATACCGTCTTTATAGACCTCTTGTTTCGGCATAAGTTCTAATTGAAGATGGGTGTGCGGTGTTCAAGTTCAAACGCTTCGATAAAAAAAACATCCAAAAGAAGGCGTTTACGTTGGTGAGAGCGATATGCGAGGTGTTAGAAACGCGGATATTTCGTAAGGTGGGCGACAAGAGATGGAGGAGCAAAATTACGTCTTTAGGCAGCTGGAATAAAGAAAGACGCAAAAAGTACCAAAAAATGGAACCGCATAATTTCCCGGGATAGATGTTATCTGGCGTGTCTCGAGAGGCAAGAGGAGGAGAAAAACCACGAGAATGAACACGACGTCGTAAAGAAGAGGCATTTGATATCACGCCACTCTATTTTTGGTAGCGTAAAAAAGTAAAAAAAAAAGATAAAATTGAGAATAAGCAGGAGACACTTCATTTTTGTGCATTCCTATTTCATTGAATGTCTTACGAATCCGAGTGTTTGACGTTCATTTAGTTATATTAAGAGCTAGGTAACTTAATTGGCTGCATATACGGCTTAGAAAGTTTCGGAAATCCGAATCCGGAGTTGTTTTAAGAAGTATCCTTTCTCAGGCGCTATTAACAGCATATTTTAAAAGAAGGGATTTTTCCAAATTTATTATTATGGAACCCCTCTCTCAAACGCTTTTTCGGGCATCAGCCCTCAAATATTACTTATAACACGATCCCTTATGTGCATGAAGATAATTTAAATAACCTTCACGCTAATTTCTCGCTGGAACACCCATTTTATCAACTCGATTCATCAATTGGGAATTCCAGCTATAAAGCCACCTCGATAATCCTGTTTGTTTAAGAAGTACTTTCCGTTATCCTTTTTATGTCCAATCTCTCAATAACCGATAGAAGAGCACAAAGGGACACACGATCGTGCACGAATATAATCCTATAATACTTTATCCAAGGGACCGCCAAACTTTTCATTTTATGGCCTACATGGAGCTTTATATACCACTGTGAAGATCACACACGCACTTTCAAATGAGTGATCGGTCCGTGTGTATATTTTAAAGAGGCAGTTTTGAGGATTTTGTGACTGTATAATTTGTCATTACCCTGCATTGTCAATATGTAATTAATGATATATAGTAGTTCTCCAGTTGCAGCGGTGCTTGCAGTTTTAAGGTCGGATAGAGAACATAGAGAACATCGTTTGCCGCAAAAATCTTCGCGAGAAAACAAAATTACGAGGTGTAGTTTCGGAGATAAAAATTCGAGAACGTCTTGTTTATTTATTTTGGTGAAACCTCTAATAAAAATAATATTGCATCTGGACACAAACTCAGGTATATTGGGTAAAAGGAATCCTCCTATGCCCTTCACCTCGAAAAGACGAACAAAACTGTACAATAACTAGACCTATTTAGCAAACTACATACTATGACATCCCGACGAACGCTACAAAACTAAATGTAAGTAGCAGATAATGCTAATCCTGCTGGCATGCATACGAATATGCTTGTCTTAGCAGTTGATGTACGGCAGGTTGGATGAAATAACTACGTGGACCGGACGCGGCTCGCGAGCCTTAGTTTGGGGATCTCTGCTTTAGTCAAAGAGATTGTAATATTTGCATGAGGCGTCCATAAATTACGTGATGCAACAAATTGAATTCATTAGCCTCTCTTCTCGCCATAAAAATATAAATCCCCTTAAAATTATATTTCAACGCCCCATAATATTATATTTTAGTACATTACACACAAATAATATTTATTTTTGATATTTTAATTGCTTGCGTGGATAAAAATATTTCATTTAAAATATATGAAAGGTTTACGTTGGAAAAAATCATATTTTAACTTTTGCTCGCATAGCATAAGCCTAACTATAGGAAATTAAATTTTGGTAACAGATATGTTTTACAATTTAATTCACTAAACAAAGGTGTAACTTAATAAACGAACCCTCAACCCCCTTTAGTCACATAATGTTAACTCTCCCTCCTAGAGCACGGCGTAATTTATGGTCACCGCTAAATAGTTTTGAAGTTTTGTAACCAGCACGCTAAACTTGAGGAGTGGTCAGTTTATCGCACCCGGTTGCCATCTTGGGATACCGAACAAAAATTCCCGTCACGGGGACAAATGAGCGGCGAAGGGCGAAAAAATAAATAAAAAGGCGTTTTACTTTCGAAGGAATATTCTCAATATCCCTCGCCGAGGACGATCTTCTCCTCCATCCTGTCACCCTACTCCACCCACAAGTGGTCGAAAAAAACTTTCAAAAACTGTGCGCGACGTTCTCCAAATGACGTCCAAACGAGAATCTGAGACGAAGGAACTTTCGAAAAATTCGAGAGAGAGAGAGAGGGTGAAGGAAGGCGGAGGAGAGGAAATATATTATTAAAATCCTAAATAAAAAAGAAGTTCATTGTGGAAAAGTGTTTGAATGGGAGCAGAGATCGACGGAGGCTTAAAAACTTCCGGGATCTTCCTGGGATGGGATGAGAGAGAGGAAGAAGAAGAAAAAAGCGACTATCGCAGGGCGCATTTTTAGGGGTTTCGCTTCCTTTTTTATTTTTAAATTCCGTTCCCCTTCTCCTGCGGTGGGAGCGCGCGGTGATTAGTGAGAGGGATGAAAAAAAAAACGTGCGATGAAAAGAGACAAATGAAGGGGGGGATAAGAAAAAACAAATGAAGGGATGCGTAAATGAGAGAGCTGAAAGGATTGAGGAATAAAGGAGAGGGAAAGGGTTTAAAAGGAGAGAAGAGAAACTGAAACATAAAGAGAGAGAGAGAGATACGAGAGAGATAATGTAGGGAGAGAAAAGCAACGGGGAATAAATAGTCCGTTCCGCAGAAAGTAGAGAGAAAATATGATGGAGAGATATGTAAAAGGGGATTAGAAGGGAGGAAAAGAGACAGTGGCGATAAGGAGGAGTGTGACAGGGAATCTTATGAAAATAGATAAAGAAAACGATAATAAATTAGAAAATTCGAAAGAGAAGGGGAGAAAAGTGGAATGAGAATGAATAGCGGGCCACATTGGAAGATGCCAATGTTTAGGCGGGCCAGATTAGGGTTTAAATCGGAAATTTCTTAGATTCTTAGGCATCATTCATAAGTGAAAAACAAGCACAATTTTCAAAACTAAAGGTTTTATTGTCATAATTTTACCAAAAGTAATATAAAATTGTGTTAAATTTTACAGATTGCTTTTTCACCAATGCTACTCGGGCCACGTTAAATGCTCTCGAGGGCCACATATGGCCCGCGGGCCACGGTTTGCCCACCCCTGGTTTAGATTGAGGTGAAAACGGAAGAAGAGACGAAAAAAGGAAAAAAAGAGTCGAAGGAGAAAGGGAAATAGAGTGGGAGCGAAGGAGAAGAATTAGGATTTAATGTAAAAAATAAATAGGAGAATTTTTTTTATCAGAAGCCGGAAAGAAGAGGAAAATTATTGCAAGATTAATGGATGGATGAACGCCTTTATTAAAGCTGGATTGAGACTAGTAAGTCTCTTCATCCATACAACCATTTATCTCACAAGAAATCGTTAAATAATTCGGCATTCGAAATATGGTAAATTTGGAAGTGGAAAGATAAGGTTGTCAGTGGATGCAAAGAACAAACTAAACATAACTTAGAAAAAATACCACTGCAGGAAAACACCCACGCAAGGAAGTGACGTGCAAAAACCAGCGAACCCTAATGATGATATTCCAGAATAAGCGTTTAAGTATAAAAAATTGAAATATTCGAGAGCATCCCTAATAGCCATATCATTGTCATTATTATCTTGTTATGGCTATTAGAGATGTCTAAGATATATATTTACTTTTTTGAAAATGTTCGTACTTAAGTGCTTACCCTGGGGTTTATTTTCAGCCAAACGACGAGCTCGACAATTCTCCAGTGAACTAATGACAGCATGATTTTTAAAAATGAGCGTAGTAAGAAAAAAGGGGATACATTTAGCTGAATATAAAATGCGGATATTTATATATGAAAATCCTACCGTATGCATTATTCTAAGCATTATAGTAAATAAATGAAAGGTAAAAAAAACAACAGCCACATTCTCGTTCCAGCATTAAACTAATGAAAACATCTCCAGTTAACGTATATGGTGGTCTGAGAATAGAAGAGATAAAAGGATCTTGGAATGAGAAAACAGAATGAGGGAGATAGAGAGAGAAAGAGAGAGGTGAGACAAATGAATGGTAGAAACGGGGAACTAGGAAAGGAGGGAAGAAAGCTGAGGGAAAGAATATTGGATCGGAAGGGAATTAAAATGCTATTACGGCTGAACGGAGGTCCACGGGGCATGCCGGGAAATGAGGATAATGGCGAGGGAGTCGCTGCGAGAGGAGAATAGGAGATGGAAAGAGCTGAGGGAGAGGAAAGAGAAAGGGAATATGCTTCGACGTCGGTTTCCGAGTGTCAACTCGCGAATACTTGAGGACTCGCAGACGGATGGTAAGAGAAGTAGGAAAAAAACATTATGCGGTTTCTGGGTGGGGAAAGAGAAACGTTCCTTCCAGCCAGTCGGACAGTTGAATTATAAAACAAAGGGGAGAGACTTACTCTCGTGTAGACTTTAGTTGTGGCGGGGAGGGAGCTTTAGCGGCCGAGAAAAAAAGAATAGTATGCTCTAGGAAGAGGTAATTTTTTCTCCAGTGGTTGGTCGGAGAATATCTTTATAATATTTTTTTGTCCTCAGCAAAGACGAAAGAAAGGGGATCTAAATAAATACTTTTTTCTCGGCGGTGCGAAGAGAGGAGGAAATAGAAAATTGTATGGGAGAAAAGGAGTTTTCTCTGTTCATAATTGTTCTCTCCCTTCTTCTCTGGTCGTGGTTTCCCAAGGTTCGGAGATGAAACAGAAGCGCCGTCGTCCGTGCGAGAGCGAATTCCGTTTTTTTCCTTAAAATAAAAAAGGCTTATTTAAATAAGGGTGCTTATTTAAGTTAACGTTTCACTTCGCGCTGTCTGGAAATTTTTTTTTTAGCGTGGAGGAAAATAGTTATATTTTTAGTGAATGTCCAAGCGCTCGGAAAATCCGCAGGAACGAAATGAATTTTTATTTTATATTGTTATTTTATAAATCCTCAACGCATTTTATGTCCTTTCCTGCGTCGGCTGCGATTAAAAAATTTATTCTCCTGCGGAAAAAATAAGTCGTAGTAAGGAAAAGTGTTTTCTGTTCCCGTACCGAGAAATTAAATTTGGGTAAGAATTAGTATTAAAATTTTCAAGGCAGGCTTTTTTACTTTATTCATACGCAGTGCAGCAGAAAATGTTGTTTCCGTGAAAAAAAATTAATTCGTGATTGCAACGGAAATTACGTTTTCTGCATTTCCCCAATGATGTGTGTGTGTAATAGAGATCGTGCGCTCTAACGGAAAAAAATTATTATCGGATCGGCACAATACTTAAAATTTTAATTAGTAATTCGAGGTCTGATATTTGTTTGATATATTTTGACTAAAAACTGGTGAAACGGAAGTGGAGATTGACCCTTGTCGTCATTTTTCCGTTTTCAAGATTTAGATGGGAAAACACGTTTTAGGTGTCCCCGTGTTCAAAAAAGTGGTTTTCGCTATGGCGTTTCTTTATGGAACGGAATAATATCATTATTTAAAAACGTCTCAAAAGATTTTGATTGAATTTCATTCAGTTTTTTGTCATAAACATAGTTACATAAGCCATATTTCTAAAAAATATCTTTATAATGTCAGGAGAAATATATCGCGTTTCACACTCAAATCCATCCACACAGTAATGGATATTTAAGTATGGCACAGCTATTTATCAAGCTCGGGTTATGAGATTGCCAATATATTAATATTATTTAGGTGCGAAAAGCATTTTCTAGCAGCAGAGTTCCTTCCCTTCAGGAAAATGTAATGAGACCAGATGCATACGTACACGAGTACGTACAAGTATATTTCACCGATTTATTTTAGCCAAATCTAATTTGACTGTGACCCCGATGGCCATGATGATATATGGAATCATTTGACTACTTTTCTTAACCAACATTTTGGCGTGATAAGAAACGGCGAAAGTTTGTTTCTCCATATCTCAGTTTGATTAATGACACAAATTTAAAATCATCGTTGATGGAAGAAAATTCGTGTAAATTACAATAAAGTCATATGAACTAGTCTCAGGCGTACTCTTTCAATGTCCCATAGTAAATGCAATATGTAGAAAGTCTTTCATACGTTATAATTATTCAAAGTAAAAAAAAACAAATTTATTGAAATTAATTGATGTTGCGGTGCAAAAATGCTCTAATCATTAAGGTATCCAGGTTTATAACTTTTTACTCTCGTTATTCTACAGGAACAAGAGAGAAGACTTTAAACTGACTCAAAGTTTTCCAGTCGTTAATTTAATTATTTTTGTTTTCGTGATCATAATTGTTCATCTTTATTATAAGAGCAGATTTGTTATTTCCGAGATATTTTCTACGTATCTTCCATCTTCAGAATTCCTTAACCATATTATTTTCGTAAGTCTGACTGTCTCCATCACAGATAACTTTTTTATCGTATCATTTATTGGAGACTTTAATCATTTAAGCCCGTTCCCCTAAAAGTTTCCCGCTATACAACTTATGCCCCTCAAGGTATAGAAGAACCAGCGGACACAAACTTCCAAATTCCGGCGGCCATTTGAAAGTTAAAAAAAACCGGCAGACCATGGAAGGAAATCGTATTTAAATAAAGATTAAAAACAGATCCGTGCACGAGGAGAATTTTTACATGGCGAGGACAGTGGGTTGAAGGCGAAAATAAATCTCAGGGAAGGAAATTAGAGGATGAGGGGAAAAGAACGCAAAATAGAGAAACGAGGTGGGGATAGATAAATAACGAAAGAAAGCGGATGAGGGAGAAATGAGGTGCGGGTCGGGAAGGAAGTATCGGGAAAAAAGTTTTGTAATTTAACTAGAGAAAGTCCTGGCAGATCCTTGGAAAAGGGAACGGGTCCCCTTCTGGATCAAGGTAGAATTACAGACACATGGGAATGAGAGGTAGGAACTGGTTTATAGAAGTAAATTCGATATATATATATATATATATATATATATATATATATATATATATCATTATCATAGGTTGTCTTTTGACAGGTTCGTGATTATTCATGGTTAAACTTGGTTCTTCATACACTCCTAATTTCCGCAGTTTTTTCATGTCTTGATAGCTCTCATATATATATATATATATATATATATATATATATATATATATATATATATATATATATATATATATATATATATATATATATATATATATATATATATATATATATATATATATATATATATATATATATATATATATATATATATATATATATATATATATATATGAGAGCACTTACCAGAAGTAGAGCCACTGGGGTGTCAGTGAGACTCATTTGTAGACGTTGATGATGGAGCTTTCGTGATGATCCCTTCGTCAGCACAAGAGAGAGACAATTGATATATCAGTACGTTTAACCCGGGAGGACGAGTGTCTGGGTAAAAAAATACCAGGCAGAATAGATAAGTGGTTTTGACTCACCAGAAATATTTGAGCATAACTCCCAATTCTCTCCCAGTTAGTTCTACAGTGTTTTGTTACTCTTACGACCAGTTGCAGAGAGCGGGCATTTTTCACACGCGCGTTCATGCGGAAAAAAATTAAAGAATATGTACAGATTTCCCAAAGAAGAAAGACAGAAATACAGGAACTTCTTGTCTGAAATGTAACAAACTGATATGCAAACAACATGTTTCTCCAGTTTGTATCAGCAGCTTCAAAAAGTGTCAGAATACTAGTTTATGTTGAGCTATAAGTGAATGATATTTTTATAATTAAATGGTTGAAAAATTAATTTAATTTTAATTTATTTGATGCAGTGTTCAGCCTATGTTTAGGATATACCCAACGCGCGCCCTTATGTTATAAAGTACGTCGCGCGTCCTCCAGGGTTAAGAGAAATGGTGAAGTGAGAGTTGAGGGTAAGATAATGAAGAGCTTAAGGAAATTGGAAAGGAAGAAAGTAGGATAAATGGATAGATTAGGAATCTTCAGCTTTTGTTTTCGCTGACGTAGAGCAGGCCTGCCAAATTCAGAGAAGGATTAGGGCCGCATTGAAGCTATGAATATTATAGCATTAGGATTGCATTTGTCTAACGAGGACTCGACTTGGCAAAATAGACTTTACCAAGAAGATTGTTCACCTGTTTTGCAAATAAAAACGATTATTTAAAAACCGCGGCCGGCCGCCGCCGGCCGGGTTAGACTGGTAGGTAGTCTAATCCAAAGATCGCGGGTTCGAATCCCGCTTCGGGCATGGATGTAGTGATTCGTCTTGGGGTTTTTACTCTACCTGCAGACAAGCCTAAAATTGGCTTTGCCGAGAAGGCATCGTTAAATTTTATGTCAATATCTAAGAAAAAATCTTGTCCTTTTCCCAAAAATAAAATATTTATATTAAATTTCGAACAATTTAATTGAGAGAAATATTATCACTCGAGCCGCACTACGACAGAGAACGGGCTGCCAGTTTGACATGCCAGTCTTAGAGCATTTATTTAGCAGTCGGCTAGTTAGTACATTTTAAAATGATAACCATATGAATAAAACTTTTATTGAGATAGATAAACTCGTGTTTCTAACGTTAAAATTCGTAGTATTGTAGCACTGTTCTGTTTCATAACGCCATTATTCAATTGTAGCATCGAAAACATTTATTCCGAAGTCGCGCATGAGAGGCGGTGCAAGAATAAAAATATAATATTCTTTAACACTTTAGCGCGCCCCTTAAACAAATATACTCCTTTCGGGTAAGTAAACGTCCCCGACTGTAAATATAGATGAAGGAATGAGGAAGAATGAGGTAAATGGGGAGTTTGCTGGGCGATGATAGAACAGGGTTGGGTTTGGCTAGAGAGGTAGAAGGAGGGATTTGTGGAAAAAGAGGTAGTAGGTACGGTTGGTTCCACTTTCGGGGATTCTCCATCCTCCCCGTCTCTTTCTCCCGAGGGAGAAGAGGGGGCTGTGGTCTGCGTGAGAGTGACGGTCGGCGAGAGGCGGGGGGTGAGGTTTTTGGAGCTCGCAAGCATATTTGGCTCCCTTATACACCAGCCAACCTTACCGCAGGGAGGAGAGTGGGAGGTGGACTGTAAGGATGTAATGGGGAGGTGGATTGTGGGGAGGATGATGGGAGTACTTTCCTTGATGGGCGAAAAAGGAATGGAAGGAATCGTGAATGGATATAAATAAATACACACACACACACATACATGCATACATACACGCACGCACACACACACACATACATACATACATACACACACATAATAAGCGTGAGTTAACCTTCAACCACGCCATCTCGGGGACATTTTAAAGTATCCATTCATCTCTTCTTCGACCTCTCTTCGATTGTCTTTTCCTTTATGTTATCACCTCATCTGCCTTTCTTGCCTTCTGCGTAATCCTTCTGATCAATTTCCCCTTGCATAGGTTACATCATTCTCTCTCTATCTCTCTCCATTTCCATTTTTCATTATTTTCACCATCTTAATACTTGGACTTTCTTTCTTTAATCCATCATTGCCTTTCTCATGCATATTACATCCATAGCTTTCTCATCATTTATTTTCTCACAGCTTACACTTTATTTAATTTCTTGCTGGTGTTTTTAATGACTATTTCCACCGATATTTGGAAGTATGACGCTGAAATATTATAAATTAATTCGATTTCACGAGAACACGTGGTGCACCTTTTTAGAATATTGCATCTGGGTTTTTCCCCTTGTGGGAGATTATTTTTAACACCATTTAATGAAAAATTTATTCTCAACCTTTCATAAGCGTAAGTAATTTAGGTATTTTATTTTGTTTAACCATTATTTATTTAAATAACGAGTTTTGTCTGCTAGTATTTCAATCACCATCTATGATATATAATATCCAGGGACATATAACTCTCAATAAGTATTGCTGTGTTTTTAATGAATCCGCGATAGGAGCCCCACCTGGCATTTTTTCGCCGAAGTTTACCGCTATAAATTTTGTTAAACAATCAAACGGGTCACATTTTTAACTAACTTACATAGTATATAAACTATTGAACGCAAAATATTAACACCAGAAGTATAAACAATTGAACGGTTAATGTTAAACAACAGTTGTATAAGAATTTGAACGTTTTGCATTATTACTAAAGTTAGTGTAAATACTCGTTCCATATGTCTACTATAGTATAGTGAAATGCAATCAATTATAAAATTTAGATTGAGGTGGGGGAAGGGATATTAAGGGGGAGGGAGGGAGAAATCCTAATGAATCACAAGCAATATATGTGTCAGTCGACAGGAAATAACATATATTTGAATATTATGCTGTAAATTAGCAAATTCATATTGCGAATGGGGGGAGGGAGAGTAATTAACATTACGATGGAGGAGGAGGGTGGGAGAAATCCTCATGATTTACTGGCAATATATGTGTCAATCGACTGGAAATAAAATATAATTGAAGAGTGTGCTATAGAGAGAGAGGGGGGAGGTGAGTGAGGGATAGAGAGGGAGTGAGGGAGGGAGTGGGGGAGGGAGTGGGGGAGGCAACCATTTTAAGTTAACTAATGATAGTCCGTCATATTGACGGGATTTTATACTAGTTACATAAATAATATCCTTATTGTGTTTGTCCGTCCGCCGAAACTGTCTATGGAGTTAGTTTGGATAACCCCTCATAACTAAATGATTTTCAATCTTTTTCGATCGAACTTTCAGGTATCAGTTGGATTTTCAACTTTTCAAATTAATAATGCTCGCCGTGCTTATAGTTGTCCTGGGCCCAAGAGTGCATGTTTTCTCCATTTGAATAACATGGGACAGAGCTGAAACTAATCGAGCAAGCCTTTTTAGCGCTTTTTAAAATAAAGGAGGAGTTTATGTAATCGGTTCATCCGTCTGTCTGACCGTGCACAAAATAACTCAAATATTACGTAAGCTGCAAACATAATAAATTCAGGATATATAGTTCTACATTCGGAGTAGATATGGAAAAAATTGGGGTCCGTCCGTCTCTCTTTTGCCTTTTAGCAGTATATTAGAAAACCCCTTATGAACTCTCTATAAGGGTCCGTTATGGCATTCATATTGTTGGCCGTATTCATAATAACGAATTTAATTTTAAAATATGTTATTAAGCAAAAGTAAGTAAAATTACACAGTTCTAAGCTTTTATTCTATGAAATATTTTGTCGTTCCAGGTGAGGTTTTTGTCGCTTTTTAATGTTTAGGGGTGGGTCTTATGTCGGTGGGGCTTTTGTCGGTATCCCGTTTTTAATTCCGTCAGGCTGTGGGAGATAGCTAATATGTGAGGAGCAAATGAAAGGGACGGAGGAAGGAAATGGGAGAGAAGGAAGGAGAATAGAAATTGTTTAAATTCCAAAATTGTATTCATGCATACCTGTCAGTTTTCACGGGCAGTTGATTTATTTTCTTCATAAATTCGTATAAAGTTAATTTTTGGTATACTGTTTGATATTAAATCAACGATATTTCATCCATTACATTTGCATTGTTTTATGCTTGTAATCTTCTGTTTATTAAATATGTCTTTGAAATATGTCAGAACTTAAGTGAAAGTTTAAAATCATCAACGTATAATGTTGGATTATAATGACAATTGTTTTTAATATTCGAAAAATGTTGAATTTGAGCCATGTGTTTATTTATTTGCGTTGCCATTTTGAATTATTCATTCGTAAGCGTAATTCTTGACGGACAAGTAAAAATTTAGTATGTACTGACTTAAAACGTATCAGAATTAAAGTAAAAAATTAGTTTCTATAGTGTAAAATATGCTGTTTTTACTTCCTCTAAAATTTATGGACATTTTATGACAGTTTGACAGCGAATTATCAAAATGTAGATTATTAGAACGTTTTGTCTAACGTTGTCGTTTTGCCTTTCCTCTTATTGATGTATTAGACATTTTAAGAGTATTATCTTCACTGTAGTTTCCAATATAATTCATTATTATTTATTTGAAATAACCATCTTTATGCCATCAAATTTGTATGCAGCAAAAATTCAAACATTCATTTTCTCCATAATCTTTTTAGTTCGTAGGAATTCAATTTCTGGTAGCGGACCGTTCGCATATCATGAAATGGGTAGCGTATTCCATTTACTTAAAGATAATAACGTCGCATTTGAAAGTGTTTAATAGATTTAGGTAGTTTCTTTTAATCTCAAAGCTCTTCCGTCTTCTGCTCGTTTATCACTGTATGATGAGTAAATAGAAATTGGTATAACCAAATCTTACTCGAATGCACCAGAGTTGATAAAACTACATAAAAACAGAAAAAAATAATATTTTGTTCAAAGCTTATGAATTTAATAGCCTATTTTGCGACCATAGATTATTTAGACTTCAAAGTCGTATAATAAACAGTTTGTTTTTTTGAAGTTTGATTAAAGTATTCTTGATCTATAATTTGAAATGATAGTTCTTATTTCTTTTCAGCAAAAAAAAAACTTTACTCGGATGAAACCTCCGAACACAGTAGCCCATTAGTACCCAGTAAGTGTAGGAGGATTTTCCCCGGCAAACATTTTACGGATCCGGCGTTTCGTTAAAACCCTCCTAGCTCATCCTATTAACCAGTCCCCGTTTTTACTTTCCAGTTCCAGGAATAGTTCTCCCTTTCTTTGATTAATCCCCAGTGTCCCAGCGTGTCCCCTAAGAGCGAAACATTTTTATTTTCCAGACACTCTTTTCGGATGCGTGAGTTTTGCAGGCGACGTAGGAATCCAGGGGTAAGAGCCATTACCGTAGCGGGTGGGTGGATAGAGAGAGAGAGAGTGAGAGAAAATGGGGGAAGGGAAGTTAGGTTTTTTGGGAGGGGGAGGGGTTTGAGGAGGGGAGGAAGCTTAGATTCCCTTAGGGAGGGGTGTGGTGGGAGGTGGATACGAAGGGAAAGGGTTCCTCGGCTAGGTTTTTCGGATGTGGCAAGAGAGAGAGAGAGAAAGAGTGAGAGAGAGAGGAAGGGAGGGTGGGTTTTGTGGAGGTGGTCCCTCTGCGGATGGGATGGAGAGGTAGGGAAAAGGAGAGGAGGGGTGGTGAGGGAGGTGGCATGAGATGGCGTTCTCCACTCACGATGCCCAGAGGGAGTGGCAATCTTCTGCCCCCTGACTTCGGGAGAGACACTCCCGTTCCCCCTAAGCAGGGTGAGGTGTGTGCGGGAGCGGCGGTTGGAGGGCCTGTACTTTTTGTAACGGCCAGAACCTACTTCTCTCCCCCCTCCCCCGTCCCCCCTCCACCTTCTTTCTCTCTACACCACTTTCTCTCTTTCTCCATCCCTTTAAATCTCCTACTCTCCCCCATCTCTCCCGCCTTTCTCCGACACTTAAACCGTGTCCATTTTCCCCACTCACTTTCCTTAACGTATGATCCCATCCTATCCTTTAGGAGACCTTAATATACTTTCTCTACGTTCATTAGTACTTCCATTTATCTTTCTGTCGACGTCGCCTTTGCAATGCCCTCGCTCCGCCAAACTCCTCCTTTCTCATTTCCTCTCCTCCTCAGCGTCTTATCTTCACATTTTACTCTGTCTTCATTACATTTTCTTACCGCCGGACGACCATTCCCTGGACGACGGGTCGTCCAGGCGTTTCCTATAACTCGGTGCCTTAAAAATACTTCTCACGACGCGTTTTGACGATTTTACAAGTAGTTTATTAAACCCTCATCGAATATCCTTTTTGGATTAGGTGAAAATATTTCTATTACTTACTTCTCTTAGTTATTTTCGTAATTATACATGTATTTTAAAGATACTGATAATGTATTTTTACGTTATAATATATTCATTAGCAGTAGCTTACATAATTCATTGGATAGATGATTGCTGTCGTTTACTGATATGCCTTTAGCAAAATGATAATTCACAAGGAGTATTTTATTCTCTTGTAAAAGTAAGCCATTATAAAGCTTTTTTATTAAAATCAAACGGGAATCTGTAATAGTTTTGTATTAATTTGAGTAGCTAGTTAGTCGTAGTAGTTTATGAAGAGTTTTTATATTTTTCTTTCACTATACGTATATGTACTAGTAGTAGGTGCTTGCATTCTGCAAGCATTTCATCTCATCTTAATATACAGAGTAAGACCAGACAAATAATTTTTAAACGCAAAATTTGCACCTCTGCACCGATTTACGGGATTTTCACTTTCGATAATATAGGGGTAAAAATAACCCCTAAAATTTATAATTATAAGAATTTTATACTTGTTCATCATTTGTTACGAATAGCTCACATTTATGCCACATTTTATTTATGCAGCACCTCAACAAGGGCATATATATATATATATATATATATATATATATATATATATATATATATATATATATATATATATATATATATATATATATATATAATTACGGAAGAGGAAAGGTAAATGAGGATATTTAGGGCAACTAGGTGTTGAAGGAAACTC
Organism: Uropetala carovei; assembly: GCA_036926305.1. Classification (NCBI taxonomy): domain Eukaryota; kingdom Metazoa; phylum Arthropoda; class Insecta; order Odonata; family Petaluridae; genus Uropetala; species Uropetala carovei. Next base: position 481,550 of record JAXCHB010000212.1, read on the forward strand.
AGTGAGCACTTACCGGAAGGAGAGCCGCTGGGATGTTGAAGAGACACATTTGTAGAAGTCATTGGAGCTTTCTGGATGATCCCTTCGTCAGCACAAGAGTGTCCCTCCAACACCCCAGCGGCTCTCCTTCCGGTAAGTGCTCACTGTGTTTCCTTCAACACTTAGTTTCCCTATATATATATATAGGGAAACTGTTGAAGGAATTATATATATATATATATATATATATATAAATACTAAGGAAGAGGAAAGGTAAGTAAGGATATTTTGGGCAACTAGGTGTTGAAGGAAACCCAGTGAACACTTACCGGAAGTAGAGCCGCTGGGGTGTTGGAGAGACACATTTGTAGAGGTTAGAGCTTTCGGGATGATCCCTTCGTCAGCACAAGAGAGACACAACTGATATATATATATATATATATATATATATATATATATATATATATATATATAAATACTAAGGAAGAGGAAAGGTATGTAAGGATATTTTCACGGTGAGGGCCATCCGCGCCCTCTCGGACGACGCTTCCGCCCCCCAACTCCGTCAATGGGAACTGGCCCATATCCAAATCTTAAACTCTTTCTCTCCTCCCGGCCTCAATATCCGTTAATATTTCCTTCTTTCCACCCTCTCTTTCCCCTCTCCCCCCTCCCCCTTCTACATCCTCCAATCCCCGACCTTTCCACGCTCCCTTCCCTTCCACCCCCACACCTTCACCCCAGTGTCACTGCCATATCAGTTGTGTCTCTCTTGTGCTGACGAAGGGATCATCCCGAAAGCTCTAACCTCTACAAATGTGTCTCTCCAACACCCCAGCGGCTCTACTTCCGGTAAGTGTTCACTGGGTTTCCTTCAACACCTAGTTGCCCAAAATATATATATATATATATATATATATGTATATATATATATATATATATATATATATATATATATATGTATATGTATATATATATATATATATATATATATATATATATATATATATATATATATATATATATATATATAATCGTTTAACATTGATTCATTTTTGAAAGCCACATAAATATACTTCAATGTAATGTTCAATGTTAATTGCCGCTGGAACACCATTCCCTAACTTTCTCAAAAATTTTAGCACCCTAGCTCAACCGAAAGTACATACATAAACATTTGTCTATTTGTTCAAATTTTATTAATTTTTTCACAGTCAAATAAATAAACATTTAAATTTATATAATCCCTTTTTAATTATTTAGCGAATTCTACCGTTAGAATAAAATTCAGCATTATAGCACATTCGGAAATACCTAAACAATGAGATATTCCTTTAAATTTTAGGATTTTTTAACTACCAAAAAAATAAAGTTTTGTAATTTTCAATTTTTTTGGACAGTTTTGCCAGAAGGACTACCTATTTTCCAAATTTCAAGATTCTAGCTCGTGTGGAAGAGTCTCATAATTTATATCCTCATCCTTCTCCTACATCCTGTGTCAGAAGCATCTATATATTATAGATTAATTCGAAAATGTAGTAGAATATTAATTTCTAGTCTAAATGAGGAAGAAATCGGTTTATGAAAACTATCACTTCCGATTCCTCGTCAGTTTACGTCTGACTTCTTGACATTCAGATAAAAATGTGTACATTAAATCGAAGAAATACACTGGTACAATCAAATCTGTGTTTCTCATGCTGAGTGAGATCAGACTGACCATTACGTACTTGTTTCCTTCATCTACATAATACCCTGTAACTCACCTTACTGGTGATGTGATGGTGACGTTTATCTTACTCATTTCCGTACAAATTTTTTTTGCATGCATACAATTTTTTTATCTATTAACGATTATAATTAGTTAATTGATCCACAGAAGTAAGGTACTTGCGAACATTTATGCGTGAGATGTTAATCACAACTATAATTTTCCGTTCTTAATTAGTTGAAATTACTCGTTTTTTCGGAACTAATTTTAAATTTGTTCATGTTTTAGTGACTGGAAAAATAAATTTCTTTGGTCTTAACATCAACACGTTCAAATCGATTGACTAATTCTAGAATGTAAACGAAAATTATCCTAGCTAATTCACATGTCAATCAGATAGAAATATTAAACTTCCTGACAAGAAGGCAATATCATGGACCCGTTCAAACCTCCAAGGACGCGCTTCGAGTATCTGGCGAAATATTTATCGAAATCGATATCTGGAATTATTCTCATTAGATCCTTATATTTTACACAGAGAATGAGATTGACTTTTATTACAATAGGGATTATTATAATTTGATTTTTTAAATGTTGACTTAGAACTATATACATAGTTTTTCAAGCCATTTGCTTCGAGCTAATTCACTCAGCAAAAAACACGTTTGGAAATAAAATAAACTGCTTGATCGTTGAGGTAAAAAGAAAAATGTGTATAAAGTCTAAAAAAAAACGAATTACTATACCTCTTCACCCATGAAAGCATTAGAATCGCAAATGGAGCCAAAATTAGAGTTACCATGGTAGCTAAAATTTCACACACACACACACATCGCAAAAAAAACTGCCTTATTCGATTTCAAGGCAATTTTTTGGGTTTATTTGCGAATTGCAGGGCAACGCGTAGCAGCGTATGCAGATTCCGCTAGCCCTACCTATCTGCCTAGTTGACTACATTGTACAAGGAATCTTTCTACCCCACGGCAATGAGGGATTACAGTAAGAGAATGATGAATGAGGTTTTCTAGGGACGTATTTGGAGCCTTGCACCCTCAGCCATCCACCGTTCTCGTGAATTGTAGTGTGTGACGTCAATGTAGATATGACAAGCTTCGTACCGATTGGAGTAAATAATAATGCAACAGGGTCAATCCAGAAATTTCCCTTCGGTTGTTGTCTTCATCTTAACATTGGAACTCATTTCCCCATCGCTTTCACACTCTCTTTTCCCCATCTCAAACGCACCCTCCTGGAAGTTGGACTGAATACCTCAAGATAGGTCGGAGATGTCCAAAACTTTTCCCATTCGGCCGCAAAAGAGAGGCGTGGGAATCAGGGCGGGGGACGTCACATCACACCTGTAGACCTGTCCGTTGCAAACCATCCGCTTTGAAGTTTGCGCACTTACAAGTTGAGAAGGGGAAATGGATGTGCGAGGAATACGAGATAGAACCGGATGGGGCGGAAGGATGGGCGAGGAAAGCTGTGTTTGTCACTGGGGTGAGAAAGGACGAAGAGTGAAAGAAGAGGATGAGAGAGAGAGAGAGAGAGTGGAAGGGGATGAAGAGTTCTATCAATGGGAAAAGAGGAAGAAAGTAAAGGAACGTGGATCTAGGGAGTCAAGAGAGGGAGAGAGACAGACAGACAGACAGACAAATGACTTTATTATGGCGAAATTGAGACTATATAGTCCCTCCTTAGATTTAACCCTGAGTCAACAATTACAAAAGAGAAAAAAATGGTAATAATAATTTCACAGAAAAGAACCAGAAAATAAAATAAATAGAAAAACATACGAGCAAAACACCAAATTACAAGTTCGGAAAATTTCTATAAAAAGACAGAGTAATTCGGTAAAAACCTAGGGAAGACCTGACTTGGACATCCTAGTAAAAGAGAGAGAGGGGGGAGATAGAGAGATAGGTGAAGATAGAGAGAGAGAGGGGGGGGGGGGGGGAGAGAAGATGAAGGAATCCATGTGGGAGAAGAAATGAAAGATATGAAGAGATAGGAAGTGAATGAACTGCGCTACTGAAAGGAGAAGAAAGGAGAGGGTGTTGGAAGGAGGGGCTGTAGAAGGGTGGAAGGAAGAAAGACAGGAATTGAAAGCAGGAGAGACAGACAGACAAACGACTTTATTTAAGGCAAAATTGAGGCCACATAGCCCCTTCTTACATTTCTCGGAGAGAGAGAGAGAGAGATAGGAGGGAGAGGGGTACGGTTGGAGAAAAGAGGGTTAGGAGGAAAGGGAATATCGGAAGAGAAAGGAGAGAAATAAGATGGGTAGAAGAAGATGGGAGAAATAACGAAGAGTAAGAGACATTAAGCCGCTGTTCATTCATTCATAAACAGGCGACACAAAGTTCTATTATAGCTGATTGTTTCAGCAGAAATGAAACAAGAGAAAAAGGACAAAACAAATAAAAAATGCAACAATAACAAGTATAAATAAAAACACCATGTCAGTAACAATTACACTGCAATTATAATAAAAACTCAAAACCGTGTCAATGTGCGTCGTAGCTGAAGAGAATCAGTTAGGAATAACGAAACGAAGGAATGATATCTCATCTTAAGCTGGCGAAAATCGAAATAATATTAAGGATAATACATACTTAAAAGAAGATAAGAGGTATATATTTTGTGAGCGGAGAGTGTATTAGCAATGGCGGATTTAAGGGATGGTCGCACTTGGTGCGCGCCTGGAGCCTTTCGAAAAATGTTTTTATGTATAATCTCAGAAATATTAAATATCTCATTTTAAAAACGAAGAAAAATTCATCTTAATGCGATCGTTAAGATGGGATAAAATAAATTGGCAGTCGTCAGGTCCCCCAATAGTTTAGCGCCAGGGACCCCGGAATGGCTAAATCCGCCAATGTGTAATAAAGAACAGCGAGATCCTTAAGAAAAGTTACAAAAGTTATGAAAAATATGAAGACACGGTCGAGAAGACACTAAGTTTACACAGTCATGTGTTGAGTCCATGAGCGTCAATATTGTACAGTCATCCGCGAAAGAGAATAGACGTAAGTCAGCGGTAAAAATCATATAAAGATCTTTCACATAAAAAAACGTGAACTCATAAGGACGTTACGGTACACCAGAAAGGACGATAGACGAAGAGGAGGAAGAACCAGATAAAACACGAACCTCTTAGATCAACGTTTTTTAAACGGGGGTCTGTGGACCCCCGAAGGGATCCCACAAGTTGTCCAGGAGTAATGCCCGAGAATTACTATAAACAATTAAAAATTAATAAAATGTGACACCTAATCTCCCTACAAGTGCACGCAGACTTCCGTGTATACTATATTACTTTTAGAGCAAACGATGTTACAGAACGACATTGACCTTACTAAAAACGTTAGAAAAATAAATAAAAAATTGAAAGTGGGTCCTCAGATTACTGAAGTGCAATAAAAGCTGTGTTAGGGAGCAAACTGTTACATAGAGGAAAAGTGAATAACTTTGGAGGCCGTAGCGATTTTGCTGTTTATGAAGTACCATTCTGTGCCGTAGGGAATCACAAGCTTTTGAAAATTCTCTTAAACAAATGTCAAGTTAAAAATTATTGCGCCTCATAGCTTGGTGCTGCGGCGAAGAAAGATTTTTTCTAGGCATATACGACGGAAAACGTATTGCGTCAAATAATGATAAGTAGGGAGGGTTAAAAAAATTTTTTTTTAATGAAGAAGTTGGAAAATGACACATTTTACATACAACAGCCATATCTACCTTTAACATCATACGATACATTTCTCATTTGTTTTTAAAAATTCAACGTCGCGGAATTGACTTACTCATCGATTTAATCCGTATCCATGAACCGTTAGCTCCAATTATTAAATAATGCAGTAGATTCGTAGCAATTTCCTTTCCGGATGATTAATTTAACATTTCCTTTTTAAATCGCTTGGCGGAGATGAAACGGAGGGTGGGGAAGAAATGAATCCGCGGAAGAAAGATGAAAGATTAGTCGCTGGATGCGAATAAGAAGAGAAAGAGAGAGAGAGAGAGAATGAAAGAGGAAATGAAAAGGGGAGAAGAGGCGGCAGCAGTTAATGGAAATGGTGCGATGGAAGTGAAAGGGAAATTGGAGTTTGAATTTTCTCTAGGGCTGGAAGGGAAATGAATCTATTATCCATCTCTTTTACCTGTTATGCTGAATAAATGTTAAATATTCATTCTCGTTCGAAGTTGAAGAACGGTTAAAGGGAAACGTGAGTTTTTTTTCGTGCTGCTCTATATTTTCCGATGCATTCTTTTGATAACATGTAGGTTTGCTTGTTATCATTTCGTCTACGGAGTTGGATATGACGCCAATTTTTTATGTTAGCGCAGAATGTTTTTTGCACGTGGTTATATTTCCTTTTTGAGTGTCTATATTAATTGAATATTTACTTAGAATGACTTCAATACGAACACATTAAGGATGATAATTGGGTAAGTTTCGATACCTTTGGATTATAAATTTATTATTATGTCGCAGGGCGAATTCGTATTTCTTTTTAATTTAAAACAATTTGGAATGCCAATGAATAAGGCTATTGGTTTTAATTTTAAATTTTGCATTAAAACACACAATCTAGGGCATTTCACTAATTGTAAGAAATCTCGCGCTGTTTTTCAAATATTAAGCGTAACAAATTCCTCCCAAACAACGCAATTTCTTGCCGTATGTACGATCTCTAAACCATTATGAGAACGTTTAAAGATATTAATATCATTTTTACTCGAGAAAAAAAATTCTATTCCCCTAAGACGACGAACCTTTTAAAAACGTTCTCTCCTTAATCTTTTCCGGGAAAAGCTTTTAAGCGAGACTTTCTCCTTTCGGCAAGATTTTCCCTTTCAAATTGAATTTTCCACTTTACTCCCTTACTGTATGGAAAATTCCGAATAACGGCATTTTGTTTTTCTCTTGTGGCGATCAGTTTACGTTTCTTTTCATCTCATTTTTGGTCTTCTTTATGCGTTCGGTTATAATATTTCAATCCCTCCGTTCTTTCCTCCCGTTTTCCCTCTGTTTAGTACGCCGATTCCCGCTCTTCCTTTTTGTATATTCTTTCTATTCACTTCCGCCCGGTTTGTTTGCAATCCGATTGCTCTGCCGCACGTCCTCATCAGTCTCGATATCCTCGCCTAATCCCATTTTTCCCCTCGGCCACCTAGCGGATGGCGCTTGAATTACGTGATTGGATCCCGTGATGCAATGTTGTAAAAATCAACGAAGTATGTATAACGAAGGGAAGAAGCTTGGTATGAATTGAACAAGTTTCCCTCTGATTTAAGATTTTTTTTAAGTTCGGTTTTTGTTTCCAGCCCTAAGAGGGGGAGAGGGGACTAAAACACGATATTGTATCGATGGATTTTTTATGCTAACGTTTACAGCTTCTAGCAAAACTGTTAAAATTAGAGAACCGTTTTTTTTAAACATGTCTGTGGTATATGTTTTCGTGTTCATAATATTTTGAAAAGTACCGCTGGGAACTCTCGTCCAACCCGACGAAGCACCTGCTATTTCCAATGGAATAATCTGTATTTCCCTGTGTTCAGATGAATGATTTTCTGTATTATATTATTCGAAAAAAATACAATTCGTGCGATCATTTTATTGTTCAACGAACTGTTGCACAATTACCTGTTACCGTTTATTAGGATTGGATATCGCGTTTTGGATAAGCTTTAAAAACTTATAATATCGTTTATGATTGAAAATCTTACCACGGATCTTTTACCAGATATAAATTTTATTTAAATGTGATAAATATTTTTCTTTACATGATAAAATATTTTACATCTTCCTTATAATTTATTAATCACGAAAATTACATAAATAATTATAATAAATAAGGATATAGTTTTAATCTTCCTTTGTTTTGTTCATTTCGAATTTTAGGAAATAAGTTTCTGTAAGCCAAGAATAGTTTCTTCGCCTAAGTTTCAGGATTTTCGGCGCTCTTAATTAATGAATACACACACACACATACATAAATCCCTTTTTATTACTGCAATCTGTGTTATCTATCTTTCGCGGGACACTTACCTCGTAGATAGCCTCTCGTTTTCACTTCGCCAGCCTTCTATTCCCTATTCTGAATTCCTCCAACCCCTTTCACACTCATTTTTTTCTTTAAAAAAACGTTCTTTATTTTCCGCTTTCAAGCTTTCCCTGGCGGCTCTGCAATCGTTCAGCCTGTTCCCCTTTTTATTTGTCTCGCAATTTGCCCCAGGCAGCTTTTATGCCTCTATCCCTCTCTTTCTCCTTCCCCCAACTCTTCGCAGCCCCTTTCTCTCCCTATTTTCTTCTCTCTCTCTCTCTCTTAATCCCCTCTTTCTATTCTACAAACCCTTAGAATTACGATTTCAGCCGCTTTTATGCGTGCCAATCTAGCGTCCTCAATATGCAACTTCCTATTGTATTCAATGCCAAGGATTTTGGAACTCGTCCTTAAGTATTTTAAAGCACGATATATCATCGTATGCCGCTTCGTCTTACGGATATAACGTATCATTAATCTAGGAAACTATAGGAGCAAACCTAGAATAATTATACGACAGTTTTAATTGCGATGGTTATTCAACTATCGATATTGGTTGTGTAAATAGAAGTGTTACGATATTTTTAAAATACGACTCCAAAGTGCGTAATTATTTATACATTTTGCTGTCACTATTATGTATTTTTCCACATCTATTAAAAGGAGTAGGATTATTTCTTTCTGGTTTTCTTGTCTACTCACTTTTGAAGCCACTCCTTAGACGCAGTAGATAATTTCCGAGTAGGTACGAGTTTGAAATTTGGCAGGAATGCACGAATCACATATTATTAAAAGGCAATGACGACCTGTTATTTTTTCATTGTTAAAGTTCTATTAATTCAGCTGCTTTCCTAGCCAATTATTCAGTAATTTAATGAAGTATTTTTAAAGAAAAGGAAGAATAAAATGGATGTCGAGGAAAGCTAACAGAACCGATCGAGAGGACGATTAAGAAGTAATGAGAAAATTTTCATTATTAATGTATTTAATTAATTCCCGAATGACAATAACGTTAGTAAAACGGCTAGGGAAATTAGTAAAGCTACAGGTTGCTCTCTAAGGGTAATATATAAGTTATCTTACGATATCACTAACATTTTTACGCATTTAAATGTAGAGGAATATTTCATAACTAGTATAAGTGCCCGTCAAAAATCACGGGGATGATCGATTATTCTGAAATAAAACTGAGGCAGTCTTCTTTGACCTGAAATCGTACCTCCTGCTGAGAGGGTTGCCTTCGATCCGAGCGAATGTTCGAAACCCTCGCCGCGAGTATCTATTGTGCTTCAAAAGCTGACCTTAGTCCCCTATTGCCAGGTATATTTCTGTGTTTCAGAGCGTGGAAGAGGGAGTGACAAAGGGACAGAATAAGGCTTTTATATATTACCGATACATTAAAACTTTTTTTTATTATATCATAATCCTATCCCTGGTGCCAGGGACCTGCCCAAGGGCAGAGAACCTGATGATGATGAATGCTATCCTGAAAATTTCATCAAATTCGGTTCAGTCTTTTGCGAGATATTTAGCTTCAAAAAGCATTACACACAACGTTTGCTAAAGCTTTTATTTGTATGATCTTAGAGTTACCTGAAGGGACTAGGTATCGAAACAATAATAATAGCAATTACCTATGCGTTAAAATCACTGCCACAAGACTAAGTCATTTTTATAAAATCAAAGCAATTAAAGTATTAACAGTTTAAATCAACAGTTAAACCAAATGTAAATGCGTATTTTTCTCCGGGAAGCAGCAGCGGCCGTCCGGACCGCGCTCTCTCTCTCTTTCAAATATAGTAATTCAATATTTCGAAAACCATCGAACACTATTGCTTCCCGATTGCAACATCTGCAAATATTAAACTTTATTCAACACACATATTGAAAGTTAGCAGCCGACTTAAAATTTTGTTTTATTTCTGTAAAGATCTCAATATGGTTATCTGCGAACCAGCATATGAGCATAAAACCTAATAACATTTTCAGTGTAGGTTCCATCCTTTTAACGTGAAACGAATCAAGACCGAGCGATTTAGAAACCCAAAAAAGCTCCGGTAAAATTCGGTGATTGCGACACACTTCAAGCGACACCGATTTCGATTTCGCTTCCTTGGATTCTTTCGAAGCCGCCATTGTTTCGCACGCCATCAATGATTCGCGGCGCGAAGCACTCTGGGCGAATCAAATCCTGACTTTTAAACAGGTTGTCGATTGAGCGAGAGAGAGGCGAATATGTACAGAGAGACGTAAGGAGGCACATTAATGAAACTAGGCTCGACTTTGTGGAATTTACTCACAATTAAAATATGGATAAATTCGTATCTTCCACTAAAAGTTCTTTTATTAAAAGAAGACCGATTTCGCTACTATCGCAACATTATCAGGTGACAGCTTGTAACCAAAGGTTCAATAAATAGGGAGGAATGAAGTGGTGTATAGCAGGGGTTGAAATGCACCAAGGTTCCCTAGCTTACTCTCCTTACCTCTTCCTACATATTATGTTCCCTTATCCTCCTAGGAAAAACGATCCTCTGTATCGCTCCGTCCTACAATCAATATCGCGGATCTTATCTTCGCTGTCCTGCTTTCCGATATATGTCGGACTTCGGCTAAGATTGACTATCTCATCCGCTAATCCCTTAGAAATATATTTTTTTAGTAAATGAAATCTATAATGCAGTATAGGTTCCTCTAACGAGGTTCATTAATGATTTTCTATTAATGAGGCTATGCTTTGTTTACAATCGTAATTTCTCTTTACGAATCTAACTGCTATTCGCTGTTACTTTTCTATCCCTTCAGTGCGGCGTTTTTCAACCTTTTTTGAGTTGCGGAACGCTTTGGAATGGAAAAAAATTGGCGGTACACCTATATACATATGCATTTATATATATTTACATATAACCTTTATTTTATGCACTTAATAGAAGCACTTTCTGATTCTGCTATAGATGGAGTTATGATGTGAATGCAAAATAGAAATACATTTTATTTTTAAATCCATTAAAACATCTAAATTCATAGAAAAAATATGCTCGGCGTAATATTTTGCGGAACACTTACGCAATGCTATCGGAAGACCAGAGTTTCGCGGAACACCGGTTGAAAAACACTGCTTTAGTGAGTCCATTTTCGTAAGTATCCCAAACAGCTGATGCATACTCAACCCGCCGTCGTACCTAGGATAACACAATTCCTTCACTATTTCCTAGCTATTTCGAACTATTCTCCCTATAAAGTCTATCTTCTTGTTAGCGGCACATATCACTCTGCGAATGTGTTTGTCCCACGAAAGATCCCGATGGATCGTAACTCCTAAATAATTAAACGAATCTGAAATAGGAATCCTCACTCCTTCGATCTAATGATTAACATTCAGCGAGCTATTATTGGTTCTCCAAAAATTGATGACGCGGCCTTTCTTTTGGTTGATTTCCAGCTGCCATTCCTTACACCACGCTGAATTAGATTGTAAATCGTTTTGGAGATACCGATGGTCTTCCGTATCGCTTATCTCCCTATAAATGACGGTGTCGTCTGCGAATTTAGTTCTAACTACTGAGCTGATATCGTTTATACAAATTAAAAGTAACAATGAGCCAAGAACACTGCCCTGTGGGACGCCAGACCACCTCCACTAAGCTCAAGGACTTCCCATCTATAACAACCTTTTGTTTCCTATGATTTAAAAATTCATGGATCCAGCTAATAATTTTAGAATTAATGCCTTAGATTTCTAATTTCGTTATTAACTTTCTGTTTTAGTGGCAGTTAGGAGAAGTGAGTATGGGTTAGGGGTGTGAGAACGGAAGGGTAAATAAGGGGCAAAAGTTACAAAGTATATAAAAATATCTTCAAGTAAACTTTGCAAAAACGAATGGTTTTGAAAAACAAACTCCTTTAGAAGTATGGACTTCTTCCATATAATTATTTGTAATTGTTCGAGGTCATCTAATTAACGTCGTTTCTGTTGAACGTTGAGGAAACTAGGGTTGAAAGCACTAAAATGATTCCAGTCCACAATTGGCAAACTGAGAATTCGAATTCTTCAACAGGCAGTAGCGCTTCTGTTCTTGAATCCTCTTCTCAAAGCTCCTTCCTGTTTGGCCATCTGTAGACAGCTCCGCAATCAGCGCAAGAATGTTTATAAGCTCTGCCTTTTAAATAAATCCTAATAGGGTATTTTCTTTAATTAGGCGCCACAAGGTTTCGCCGCTATTTTTGCATTGGGGAAGGGAAATGGGGGGGGGGGGATTTTAATTCAAACTCTGCCTCTCGTTCGGCACGCGATCTCTAAATTACCGCCGTCTCCTTGACCTTGGGACTCTTGAATGCCCCTCTCTGAGCAGTTGACCCTTGTCGGGAGCATCCTGCCATAGAATTTTCATCATTTATTCGAACACGCATCCGAGAGCAAGTGAAAGGCTTTCCTGTCGCGACTCACCTCTCCCACCCTTCCCCCATCAACCACGAAAGAGAGCAGTCGTTCTAACGATGCTCTGGAGTTTTGAGTGGAATTGTTAACTTCATTTGTTTTTCCTTTCGGGGAAAACTCCGCGGAGGGCTGTATATATATTTTTTTTTTACCGACAGCATAAAAAAAATTGGTTCTGCGGATAGAGCAATGAGGCTGTGCCGCCCCTGAAAATCGAATGGAGGTCACGTGCGTGAAAAATAAAAAAATGTTAACTACTCTTTTTGTTTTTTTCTGTTTAATATTGTCTTTATTCGATTTATTTCGTTTTTTTCCCTTCGATTTATCTCAGGTTTTTGTGTTTATGGAAATGGAATATCATCTTTATTTGCAATTTTGATGTCAATATTCATTAATTACTTGCGAGACTCTTACCCAAAAAATGCACTGGAAAGTAGCGAACAGAGATGCATCTTACGTTCAAGATGTGTTCCTTGTATCCACAGCTAATACCGTGGTCAGAAAATACGGAATATAGTGACAAGGAGGGTAATTAAAGTTTATACCGTGTGAGTAATTATTTGATGGGTTTATTATTAATCGATTTATAACTCGTTCGCCAAGATATTTGTGACAATATTAAGGTTACCGGTTCTTTAAAAAAAAACTTAAAGATAGGACAAAAGAATGAAAAATTTGATTGTAAAAAAATGTAAATATATGGCTTACTTCATATTCATTTAAAAAAAGTAATGATTGCAAATGAGGCTTAAGGCATTCGACAATGTTCAGTAAGAAAATAATCAATGTTAACAAAAAAGCGAATGCCCTTATTTATTTTTAGAAAAAGTTGGTTTCAGAATCCAACTGATCTTTAAAATATAGAAGAAATAAAGAAATAGCTACCATTTGACTGGCGGGACTCCCTGACCCACGCAGCGGCGGGTATCACTAGCTAATTTCTTCGCGTAGAGACACCAAAACTACTAAAATTACATGCCATTTTAAAAATGACTGAAACAGGAAAACGTTCAAAGAAGATTTTAGAAGAACAAAAAGTTTAAGGGGGTTTACATTTGAAAAATATGGATTGTCCTTCCCAAATGGGACATTGGTCACTTTAGTAAACATTCAAAAAAGGTCGCATTTTGCTTAATGCACATATACAATATATATATAAAATTTTTTTTTCCGTTTTGAGATAAAACCGATTATTTTTTTTTGATATTCATGAAATCGAGATAAGTCGTAGTAGGTTACTTTATCCCAGGGCCCTCAAACTCACATCGGCATGACTGCTCTCTGCCGATCCGCGGGCCGCATTCTTTACTTTCCCAGTCTTCGCACTTTTTCGTATTCTTTGTATTATATTCACTCTCCCTTTCCACAAGAGAGGACTCGCTCTATTACGCGTCTTACGCGCAGTCATTACAAAAATGCTGGATTTGGCGTCGAGGGTTGTCCTGATACGCAAGAAACTCACTGGCAGTGGGATGAACATTCTTCAGTAACTCAACCGTGCAGGCTGATATAAATTGGAATGATTTAATACGCTTCTTATTATTAGATTATTTCGAAATATTTGCGTGAAATATTTTATAAGAAATAGATTTGAGTTCGGGTCGCGTAGTATAAAGTAAATTGATTCGCGGACCGCACAAATGCATCGCGCGGGCCGCGAGTTTGAGACACTTGCTTTATCCGATGTTATTCTGTATCAATTTTAATATTTTGTCCGTCATGGATAAAGTAGCAGTCTAACAAGAGTCAAATCTACTTTTTCTTTTTGCAGATTATACGTGTTTTACGATAAGGTTTTGAAAATTTAATTCAGTGATATAAAAATATTTAAGTATTGACTAAAGAAAGAATTATGGATCAGCCCACATAACCGGAATCCAAGTGATATAATTAGGGTATTTCCAATTTCCAGGAATGCGTCATTTGTCGTAGCCGTTTTATTGCTATCGAATCAGCGTGAATGTATAACACGATTAACATAAAGCGCGCATTAAATAATTACGTAATGCTTAACTCTATTACAACTATCGGATTTTCTGGAAATTGAAACGAACCACGGTTCGGGTTCCAGGCATTACTGTATCGGTTACAGGTTTGTTTTAAATCAAATTGCATCCGGGTGTTCCGATACCTGCGAAATAGTTTTATTTAACCCCTCAAGCGCGCAGGACATTTAAATATAATACGTCACGCAGGTCGGAAGAGATTTAGGGAAATTCGCAGTTTTTGCGCGAAATCATATAAAAATTCGTAACTTATTAGATATTTATGGAATTTGACTGAAATTTTTTGAGGTTTTACGTAAAACTATGTGTATTTACCTATGTTTTTCACACCGTCTTAGTTATTATTATTCGCGTGAAATACCTCTATGAATTTTTTCACTCAATCACGGAAGCCATTTACTCAGTTTTTCTTTATTCAAAGTTTACGGAGTACTTCACATCTACTGTTTTATCTTGGATTTCAACTTCTTCCCCGTAAGTTTTTCAGAAAAAAAACCTTCAAATAAGGATTCTTACCCCTCAGCGCCGTCCTGTGTACTGGGTACGCCGCGGAGATTGCTAGCTTTCTTTATTTTTTTGACACAGTAAATTTTCTTAAATATGGGTAACCTTCATAATTTTAAAAGAGGAACCTTTGGCCTACCTATTCAAAACTATTGCCGTGGTCTTGTTTACATTAGCTGAGACAAGGGGCGAATGAAACACAGTATCCTTCCCCGTGTATACAAGAAATGACCATAAGTAGCCAGTACTTGCATCACAGAGCTCGAAGGCCTTGATTCCGAACTTGGAGGACTTCTGAGGGAGATACTGCTTGAAAGATAGACGGCCCTTCCACAATGTTAGAGACTCGTCTATTGAAATTTCCCGTTTCGGTAAAAAAAATTCCTTGAATTTTTCGTTCAGATGTTCAGTAATCGGAAATATTTTTTGTAGCTTTGGAGGACCACGGTAATTATTCTTTTCTTCTTTATTATTGAAATGCAAAAATTTGCAAATAAGCTCAAATCGATCCCTAGTGATGACATCGCCGAAGCCTGGTGTGGATAGAACTCTTTTGGTCGAAAAATAGGAAAGAAGCGTGGGCTTCTGCACAATTCCCATCAACATAAAAATTCCCAAAACAGTGTACATTTCCTCCACGGTAACTGGTTTCCACGATAAAACTCTTGATTTCATCGAAATGTACGCTCACTTGCTTTGATGTATTGGTCAGCATATCGGTTGGTTTCATTTACTATGGCATTAACAAATTCCTCATCGAAAAACAATTGAAAAGTACCTACAATGTCAGTCAAACCCTTAGCTGCCTTTTGAGGTCCGTAACCACCAATGAAGTTCTCCTTTCGTCCTACGTAACTCTCCGTGCCCTCCCAGAAGTAGTTTTCTACATTATCCTCCTCATGATCACTATCATTATGTGTCAGTGAATCAATTTGAGTACGTTCATCCAAATGATTCTATCACTGTCCGAACTCACGCTTTCTTCCGAATCACTTCCAAGTAGGACTTCCGTCTCCTTGTCAGCACTCGGTATTGCTTGACTATTTTCACTGGTTGAGCACATGATTACTCCTAGTATTTTGAAAATAAGTAAGCAAGTAAACGTAAAATATACCACAGTAAAGAAAGGCGAACGAAACCTGCCTCCGCACAGTGCAAGGTTTCACTCAGACTGATTTTTTCAGAGCGACGAGAGAACATTTTCGGCGCGATACAAGCGCCAGCATATTTCCCACGCTTTCCATATCGCAAATATCTTGGAAATACAAAAGATAAATACAAAATATGATCCTCTAGTCTGTCTCACTCTAGCTATATTCCCTCATGAAACACTAAGCCAAGCACATGGCCCAGACCTCCTCTCTCTCCCTCTCAAAGTGATGACACAATATAAAAACATGTCTCAAGAGCGGGATAGATGTCTGATAGCAGACAAATGGGGCCTATATCCTCTTCTTACACCTCACAGTTGCTTTCGTGCAAAGATTTCGTTGAATAGGGGCTTTTTTAGAAGCCAAAATTCCCCAATTCTCCTATCTACGTGAAAATTTAATCACAAAACTTAACGTATAATAAAAGTAAAAAGAAGGAGAGTAAAAATTACAGAATTAAGCACAATAGGAAGGCCAAAGGTTCCTCTTTCAAAATATATAAAGGTTATCCACATCTAAGAAAATTTACTGTGTCAAAAAAATAAAGAAAGCTAGCGACCTCCGCGACGTTCCCAGTACGCATGACGACCGCATGTGGAGTTTCCGTCCGACGTTCCCAGTACGCATGACGACGCTGACGGGTTAAAACTATAGTTACAGTACCCGGCGTTGCCCGGGTCAATTTGTCTAAGTATTGGATAATTTTAAATCAAAATTATGGGGGAACGGGGAGACATAGGCTCCCCAAATTTTGTAAACACATTGTAGAAGGGATAATGTACGACTTAAGTAAAAACAATTGAAAAAATATGAAAATTTAAAAAAAATTCAAGAGAGTAGTGGTTAGAGAGGGGATGTGGGGGAGGGGGGAGGGGAGTTGCCTAAAATCTTTTCAGGGATGATATAAAATCACGTGCCAAATTTGAAAGTTGTGGAACTTTTGCTTCTTAAGTTATAAACGGACATACATACAAACACACTAAATTATATATTGGTATTTTGAATGCGTAGGTGGAAATTTATAGAGATTTTTTAAAAACATCTCTCCATCACTCTCCTCATTTTGTCAGTTTTCGTTCATTTTTTCTAACTGCATCCGCATATCCCGGTGGCATTGTTAATATCTATTATTTTAACTTTAATTTATTTTTGACGGATATAAGTGTGATATTTGTCGAAATAATACGCATCGCAGAGCAATTTTAATCGAATGGAATTACGCGTGCTTCTTGGATTAAGCGAAGAGATTTTTTAATAGGATTTCCGGAAAAAATTAAATATAATAATGCTTTTTCTCATATTCCTAATTATTTCGCGAGTTATGAATCAAAGGCTGTTAATTTAAAATGACGGATGGAGATATAAACCTGAATAATGTGGTTTTCAGTGAAAAACTTCCTTGAAATATTTTCGAACTCCTTCAAAAGGGTGTGTTTATTAGTCATATTATTTAACCCTTGTGAGACTGCTCTGCCTTTTTGCGCACGAGAGAACGTAACGATAAAAAAAGTCATTTTTTTAAATCAGCCAGCCGAAAAAAAACAATTTACTTTGATAAATGTTCATTTCATCATTGTACATCAGTGCAATATTAAAATGAACTCTTGGGAAAACGGGAACATTCTCAAAGGTCTGCGTCGAGCAAAATGAAATGTATCGAATACCGTGGGATTCAGGTGAATATTTTAAGACTGTATAATTTGCCTCAGTTCTTCACCTCGTATCGTAAAAATATTCATTATACAATTGAATCTTTCAAATAAGCGTCTGAAACATGAATAATACCGCCACTTTGTATTCAGTTTTGCATAGTTTCCTCTTGGTCGAACATTACGAGACGAAAAAACCTCCTCTCTCTTTCTTCTCTCCCTCCCTTTCTCTCTCTATGACTCCCCCCTTCTCTCACACACTCCCTCTCTTCTTCTCCCTCCCTCTTTTTCTCTACGATTCGTTCCTTCCATTCCACCAAAAGCTTCCTTATTTTTTTATTCTTCCTCTCTCTAAAGAAAATATATATATATAGGGCAACTAGGTGTTGAAGGAAACCCAGTGAACACTTACCGGAAGTAGAGACGTTGGGGTGTTGGAGAGACATATTTGTAGAGATTAAAGCTTTCGGGATGATCCCTTCGACAGCACAATATATATATATGTATATATATACACACACATACATACTTACATAGATACAGACATACGTAGATACATACATACATACATATATATATATACACATACATACACATACATACACATACATACACATACATATATATATATATATATATATATATATATATATATATATATATATATATACACCTATATATATATATAGGGTTATTCATAAATACCTGAACACTTTAGAAAATTTATTACAGGAAAATCAACAATACAATTGCGACATACCGCACAGTTTGTTGTAGGATCTAAAAAAGTTTTTATCTTTATCTACAGAATCTCAATGTGAGCCCCGTGGGTTGTCCTGCACAAGTCAATTCTGTAATCCAGTTCCTCCCATACCATCACTAGATTGTCCACAGAAATTTCTGCGATTGCATTCCTTATTCTTATCTTTAACTCTTCCAAATTACGGGGCAAAGGTGGCACATACACCGTGTCTTTAACAAACCCCCACAAAAAATAATCCAGCGGCTTTATGCCTGGAGACCCAGCGGGCCATTTCAAGAACGTTTTGTCCTTGTCTGTGCCACGACCTATCGAGCCTGGCCTGGCAGTGTCTCGTTCTGATGACTACGCACGCCCCGATGAAAATGAGGTGGGGCTCTCATCTTGCTGGAGAATGAAGTCATCTTCATGCTGCTCAAGTTGAGAAAACAACCAGTTAATTAACATGTCTAGGTACGACATCCCTGTGACGGTTGCCTCGCAGAAAAAGAACTGCCGGAAGCCATTTTGTGTACTAGCAACATCAGCGCCGCCCGGTGGGTGAAACTCAAACTTCACTGCGCGTAAAACAAACTTTGACCTGTACTGAAACAGTGTGCCGCATGTCGCAATTGTGTTATTGATTTTCCTGTAATAAATTTTCTAAAGTGTTCAGGTATTTATGAATAACCCGCGTACACACACACACACACACATATACATATATATATATATATATCGTACATAATAAAAAAAGAGAATTCTACCAACATCCGATTCTTCTATATTTTTTTAAATAATAAACAGAGTCCATCGGAAACTTCTTTCACCATAAAAAAGGATCTCCTTTTCTCCCTCTTCCTCTCCTTTTCAGTCTCTGTCTCTTCCTTTTCGTTCTACCAACTTGTATCCACTCTCTTCCATCCTTGCGTGTGTGACTTCCTCCTTACCTCTCGCTCGCTTTATTTATTCCATCCTCTCTTTCTCGTTCTTCGTATTTCTCTTCGTTCCTCTTTATGTGCCTCTTTCTTCATATTATTCCGCCTCTCCCGAGATGCAATCTGCCGAAACATCTGTTCCATCACTATCTTCAACGCTTTCCATCTCAATAACTTCCGAATTTCCCCTCTTGGACAGATTCCTGTACTTACTCTTGGTTTCCTTCCTATTCTGAACAAACCCACGCACGCACAAACGCACGTGTATGCATGAATATGTATATATTTTTGTATATACCTATATAAATGTGTGTGTGCGTGCGTGTTTGTGTGTGTGTGCGTGCGTGCGTGTGTGTACATATATATGGGCCGTGCCCAGACATTTTGCCGCCTAAGACGAGATATAATATGGCGCCCCCTGGCCTCGCTGACCTTATGAATTTATTTTCATTGGTTTTCATTTTTGTCAAATGTTGGCGCCCCCCTTCGAGAGGCGCCTGAGGCGGTTGCCTCGCCGCCTAACCCTGTGTATATATATATATGCATGTACATGAAGAAGAGGGCTAATTGAAGCGGGTATTACCTGAGAGGGCATAGCAAAGACGTATTAAAAGGAAAACTCGAAGTATAAACAGTTATACGAAGGAAAATGTTTCAGATTCTAAAAGACTTGAAGGATGAAGGAAGTTGCCTGGAAATAATGGAGATTGCGGTCAACAGTAATGTGTGGAGAATCAGATTAAAACATTAATAAAAACGACTTATCTACAGAGGGACTACATATTACAATGAGGAAGGTATATACACACACGCGCGCACGTGTAAAAATGTCCGTATGTGTACATCGTCAAGATATACTGTACATATTCAATTTGTATCATATTGCTGTATTATACTTAAGCATTCTATTTACCTACATCATTGCCGTTGCTCACTCTCTGCTTCGTTCATACGAAACTTAAGTAGCATTGCAGCGGTTGACATTCTTCGTTCATTTGTAGCGTTTTTTTTTCGAACATAGTATGTCGCTTAATTATTCGGTTTGTCTGTCCGTCCGCCCGCCCTTCTCTAACGACAACACCGCTGGAATCCAGTAACCTGCAAATAGCTAAATTTTCTGAATATGGCTGTCTTTATAACAACTAAAATGATGTTTTATCTTGGATCAGCTGGTGGGAAGTAACCGATGTCTCTTTCCGATCGGTTTGTTACATCTCTACACCTAATAAGAAAAGAATGCAAATGATGCATACGTTTTAATTTTTAAATAAGTTAATGTTATGATAGGAGCTCGTAACATAAACATTAATATAAATGAAAGAATTAGATTTACTTATATTAAAAAAACATAATTCAAATCCTTGTTGAATGAGGATTTCCTTTTTATAAAATTGGAAAAATATATCGGGTTGTTTTCAATGGGAAATATCATTTGCCGTAACAACGAGTCCACTGCTTTTTAATGGGAAAACTGTTACTACATTGCATTCGTACAATGCTTTTAAACGGATTTCATTGGCTATATTATGAGGCTTTCGAGCTCAACCAAAGTTGTAATCTTATGATGGCATCGTAATCCTTTAACAAAATGTATCCTATTTTTATTAATTTTATCATATCTAATGGTGTATTTTCTCACGAGTTTTCGAAAAAAATTCAATTATTTTCAAATGCCGGAGGAATTGAAATTTTAAAATTGCCCTGCAATTACTACCTCACTTGTTTTCCATCTTTTTACCTAATTCTGCACCATTTAAACGCTACTTCATTTTTATCCCCATCTTAAGATCTTTGCCATTTTCTTACATCTCAACCGTGCGCGTTCGCCCCATTCCCAATTTTTTCTACCTCGTTAGCTAATTTTTTCCGAAAGCTTCGCAATGTTACCTTTTTAATCCATTCGCGACTGTCTTTCTCTTTTGCAAATGTGGTCCTCAATTTTTCTCTCTCCCTTAATTCCCCACGTGTCGTATAAACATACCCGTTTAGACATAACAATCCATTTTTGTAATCTCGTTCAGGGAGATTAGCGCACAACATGTGGACCCCATGTTGAATTACATATAAATACATAAAATCTGATGTGACCAACACATGACTTTCTCCATGTTTGGGGTATAGTTATGTAAATTACTATTATGAATAGCATTATAAGGCAAAATTATTATTTCGTCTCTTAAAAGAATACAGTCGACCTTATTGCTATAAATTACGTATATTTTGAATATGTTTGCAGAATTCACCGCTCCATGGTGGTGGCGCTGTATACTGAAAATTACGAAAAAGTTAAATATCTCCGAAATGGATGGCTCTACGAAAATTTGTTTCAAACAAAACTTGGAAGAAATATTATTCTCTACAACTTTGGTCCTCACGAAGATGACCATCTACGACGATTTTAAGGAGATATTTGACGGAAACCGAAAAACCGATTATTTATAAATAATTCCTAAACAATAACTGCTATGGAAAATTGTTTCAAATGAAAGTTGTAGGAAATTACATTCTCTATAACCTTTGTATAGAATTGTATATACATTAATGATGTTTTAACGGAGAAATATCGCAAAAATCGGGTTTCGAATAAACCTCGACTTTCGGTTAACCGTTATTGTCCAAATCTAATCAGTTCTTTGTGCCCCTACCAAAGTGTAATATATGAAATTCGGTAACGATATGGCAAGTACCTTTTGAGTTAGAGCACCCACAATCACATACACACACAGACATCTATCCGAAAATAGTCTAAACGTGTTCTAGGGACCACAAAACGTTTATTTCCGTTGAAATCTCGAAGTCGATATTTTTCGTGATCAGAATATTTTCCCATACTACGTATGAAGAAAGTAAAAATTCGAAGCTAAAAAGGAAAGGTTAGATTAAATCTCAATGGAAATTTCAATTTCGGGTCTTTTGAGCATCACAAAAACATAAATTCTTATTTTCTGTGTTGCTTTTTGCCAACGGATATCCTTTTTAAACTAATTTAAAATGGTTTTTAAAAAAAACAAGAACATTAGCCTCTGCGATGAGTCTAACGATCTTTTCAACTTTTCTTCGTTTATTCTGTAATTTCCTATTTTAAAAACACCTTTTCCTTTCCGTCGGCTTTCTTTCTCCTTCGTCTATTTATAGCTCTTTGGTTCGGTCATTGGGTCACTTCACCCTTTTTACCTTGAGTATTCCCTGTTCGACTTTTGTGCTCCTTATCTACCACTTTCCATCCTTTGATTTCCTCTTCGCCTGCCACAAATCCCCTTAAACCAACGCGCGCTCATCCCTTTCCCCTTTTGACATCTTTTTTACCGTATCTTATTCCCCGTCTTCTCTCTTTCTAATCTCCCTTGTCACCCTCTTCGCCTTCCTTCCTCTCCTTTGGCGAAAATAACGTAGCCGTAAAATCGCGATATAAAAGAAGAAAAAAATTAGAGAAAAAAGAAAAAAATAAGTCATGGTCGCCGCCGGAGGGGCCACTTCTTCCGATCGATCTGAAGAATTTTTTGGGAAGACTCCAAAGAGGACGGGAAGGAGGAGGTGGAAGAGGAGGGGAAAGAGGGAGGAGGGAAGAGGCAGGAGAGGTTGAACGGGAGGAGAAGGTGGGAGAGAAAAACTTCTGGAGATGAAAGACAGCGAAAAATTAAGTAAAATTACTGTGCTATGTGTATTTTTACTTTCTCCATACGAAGTAATGGGAAGGTATTGTGATCATGAAAAAAATCGACTTCGAGATTTCAACGGAAATACACGTTTTGAGGTCCCTAGGACAAGTTTAGATTATTTTCGGAATGATGTCTGTGTGCGCGTGCGTGCGTGCGTGCGTGTGCGTGTGTGGGTGTGCGTATGTGATTGTGGGCACTCTAACTCAAAAGGTACTTGTCATATCGTTACCAAACTTCATATATAAAACTTTAGTAGGAGCACAAAGAACTGATTAGTTTTTGGACAATAACGGTTAAACGAAAGTCGAGGTTATTCGAAACCCGATTCCGTTTTTGCGATATTTCTTCGTTAAAACGTCATTATTGTATTTATATTTCTACAAAAATGTTATAGAGAATGTAATTTTCTACAACTTTCATTTGAAACAATTTTCTAAACCAGTTATTTAGGATTTATTTATAAATAACCGGTTTTTCGGTTTCCGTCAAATATCTCCTTAAAAACATCGTTATCGGTAATCTTCATGAGAACCAAAGTTGTAAAGAATAACATTTCTTCCATGTTATGTTTGAAACAAATTTTCGTAGAACGATCCATTTCGGAGATATTTTGCTTTTTCTTAATACCAGTATACGGCGCCAGTGGTGAATTCTGTAAACATTCAAAAAATACGTAATTTACGGCATTAAGGACGACTGTATTCTTTTACGATACGAAATAATAATTTTGCCTTATAATGCTATTCATAATAATTTAAATATCTATACCCCAAATATGGAGAAAGTCATGTGTTGGCCACATCAGATTTTTCTCCTTCAGTTCTTACCGCCTTTGCAGCAAAATCATTGTGTGTGTGTGTATATATATATATATATATATATATATATATATGTGTGTGTGTGTGTGTGTGTGTGTGTGTGCGCGCGCGCGCGTGTGTGTGCGTGCGAGCCTGTGTGTGTGAGCGTGCGTTTGTCCGTGTGTGTGTATGAGTACACACATACTTGTGGAAGAGGAAAGTTAAATAAGGATATTTAGGGCAACTAGGTGTTGAAGGAAAACCAGTGAGCACTTATCGGGGGGAGTAATCGCTGGGGTGTCGGAGTGACACATTTGTTGTAGTTGGAACTTTCGGGATGATCCCTTCGTCATATATATATATAGACATACAGAGCCGTAGTGAGGGCGGGGCAACCGGAGCACGTGCCCAGGGCGCAGCTTCGCAAGGGGGCGCCAATATAGAAGCCTTATTATACACTTGATAAAATGTGGTTACAGTTTTGTTTTTTCGATCTCTTCGAAACTCATAACGGCCAGCCTGTGGTTCACTGTACCAAGTCAAAGGTGAACGTGTGCAAACTTAAATGGTGGTTTTTAGGCTGCCTCTGCTATTTACGCTATGAATGCAATTTCTTTTATTTACCCTCGTCCCCAAAAATATGTGCTCCCTTTCGCATTGCATTAGCCGAGCAGAATTTTTGCCCAGTTTGTCGATAAAAAAGTAATTATTGAGGAGGCCTTTAAAGAGAGCCGAAATCATGTCAGAAATAATCCAAAAGTTGGAAAAGGATGGACTAGATTTACAAAATATGAAAGCTCAGTTGTATGAAAATACTCCTTATATGACCCGTAAATTAAACTGTTGCAAACATAACCCTCTTGAATGTTTCATACCACGTACAGAGCATTGGCTTAATTCAGCTTGTTATCATTCCACTGAAAAACTAACCATCAAATTAGGGAATTTTTTGCACAGGTATAGAAACTGTTCCTTTATTTCCCTGGTTCCACATAGAGATGGGTTGTACTAATAGAGGTCCTAAAGATGACGTTGGAAAAACATGGCACATCACGATGGTCATCAAGAGAAAATTCTATGAATTCATTGGGGGTACAATTGAAGGAAGTTTATACGGTGATAATAAAATTGAAGAATGAACATAAATGCCAAGATGCTGAAAGTTGGGTAAAACATATATTTATATTTTTCTTGTTATTTTGGGACAATTGTCTCCCGATGATCAACCACCTCACTAATTCTCGTCAGGGTGCCGATGTAACTGTGGATACAGCCGTTGACATGATCTTCAATTTGGTACCAGACGTTAAAAGTTCAGCGTGAAAACTGGAAGAGTCTATATGGAATAGGCAAAGAAATTTTGCGATGAAAAAGGAATACCTGATGTGCTATCGAAAATAAGAAAAATAAAAAGGAAATTTCATGACAGGATGGAAACTGAAGCACCCTCAATAACTGAAACAAGAGAAAATTTTTAGCTGTGCTTTATATACTATGACCGAAGAGAAAATGATAAATTCCTGTGAAAATGCTGCTAGTAGGAATAAAAACAATGTGCATGAACGCGAAGAAGTTTGCAGTTTGAAGCACCACCAGCCTTCGAAAAAAGTGTAAAGATTACGCAGAAGGAAATATTGGTATTTATTCCTAATGTGGAAAATTTTCTGATAATTGTCTTTATATTTGTTACATCAATTTCAACTGGAGAGCGTTCTTTTAATAAACTGAAATTGATCAAAAGACTTTTGTCTAGCCATCTTATCTATTGAATAAGCTGCCAAAAATATAGATTTCAATGCATAATCAATGTTTGCCGCAAGTAAAGCTTGAAAAATAGCTCTTAAAAAGAAACATAGTTTTTTTTAGTTAAATACCTCTTTAAAAATATGCACTTATCATTTTATTAGATCATTTTGGGGCGCCAAAAAATCCTCTGCACAGGGCGACAAAAGTGGTCACTACGGCCCTGTATATATATATATATATAAAATCATAAGTAGTCTGTCCGTAGACAGGTCCTTGATTATTCATGGTTAAACCTGGTTCTCCATCTACTCCTATTTTCCGCACTCTTCTTCATGTCTTGATAGCTCTCTTTCCCCTTCATGTCGTCTATAAGCTGAAACCTTTTCCTACCACTTTCTCTTTTTCCATCCAATTTTACTTCTAGCACTTCTTTAATCGTGCTCTCTCTTCTCAGGTAATGTCCAATCCAGTTCGCCTTACTCTTTTTGATAGTCCGTATAATCGTTCGCTTCTCTAATATTCTTCGTAGTACTTCCTCGTTTCTCACACAATCTGTCCATGTTCTCTTCAGGGGGCCGATTTTGTAACTCCTTCGATTCGATCAAAATCGTAAACTCCCAAATTCGACGTGAAAGCTGGTAAGCGATCGAAATGAAATTATGAGGGAATATGCGATTTTGTAACTAATTTCGATTTCGATCGAAGGAAGTGAGCTCGGTCGAAAACAGTGTTGCAAAATTTATGCTTCGGCCGGGTTGGCGCATGCGCAGTTGACTCTGAGAGTCAGTTTGTTTACCTATTTCAATTAGATAAAAACCTAATTAAAATGAGTAATTCAACGTAAGTCATAATACAGTATACTTATAATACATTAAATAAAACAAATACAGCATACTTAAGCAAATATTAGATGACTTTTGTTCGTATTGTCTTTATCGAATCTATGCATTGCTACTTCAAATGTTGAAGTTTTTATTTATTATTATTTCAACAAATGGATATTAGTTTACTGCATTGGTTGAATAATTTTTCATTAGTATCATTGACTACGGCAGAAACATTAGGTTATAACGTAAAAATTGGAAGGATATAGCTGAATATTGGCTGGTATATATAATGTAAAATGTGGAACGCAGGACGAGGGATATTAATTCGTTTTTCGTAAATGAATTTATTTGAGGTTAACATTGTTTGTTTTGTTATGATTACTAGACTGTCTAAGATTTTGATAACAATTGTCAGCATAGCTTTGCAAGTTCTATACTTCTTAAGAAATGTCATTCAGAAAGCATTTATTTTGGTTTGTATCATTTATTGATATTGAAATACAACGTTAATGAATGTTATTAAATATTTTGAGAGTATTGTTAAATAGTTACAAGTTTCCAAAAACCTGAATTTCTTGGACCGTAGTGATGTTAGTTCCTTTTGACATATGTTTCAAGTACTGGTACTACAGGAGGTACACATAAAAATCTTTCTTTATACTGAAGGTAATGTAGTCTTCATTATTGTGATTTTCTATATTATGTTAAATAATATAGTGGACTCTATTCTATAATTTCTATTTGATACCTACGCAGTTTAGGTTTTTACTGAACAGTTACATGTAAGTATAATTAATGATCATTGATATTTAACTTATTTATTCATTAATTCATGGGCGATGCCCATTAATATTCATTAGAAATACATGGTCAAAACTGATAAGACAGAATCCACATTTAGGTATGGAGATATTATATGCAAAATGATGATACATACATTAAGTAAGTAAATAGTGAGGATCTCAACAGAAAGTGAGAAACATTAGGCGTACAAGAAAATATATTAAATGAGAACATGTGCAATTAATATTTATCATAATTCAACAAAAGTATATGAAATATGCAAATAGGTGTTGAAGTAAATTGTTTATTGATTCAGCACAGTCAATTAAGAAATATAGTTGTCCAAAAAAGGAAAAATCATATTCCTGTCATTAAAATAAAAGGAGTTGAAATAGGTAAAGGATGCAATAAGTTACAAATAGCCAAAGGAGAAGATTTCATAACATTGGTATAGGAAATAATATAAGAGAATATTAAATATGCTCTTTAAACATGTAATGAAACTGGAGAAGTTTTATGATTAACCGTATTAAATATAAAATATACAAAACGAGTTGCTAATTTTCAGTCAGTATGGGTATTGCCAATTAAATCTTCAATTATTCATTGAATAATAGGTTTATATTATGAATTTCGAGCAGATTTCCCCAAGCAGAAGGAACTCGAAATGGATTTCGACGGGAATCGAGAGAGATTTCGATCGAAAGTTAAATCCTGAGTTACAGAATCGCAAACTTCATTTCGATCGAAAACTGTCCAAAGATGGCTGACATTTCGATCGAAAAGTGAATAGTTACAAAATCGGCCACCAACATTCTTCTCCATGTCCACATTTCGAAGCTTTCCCTTCATTTAATATCATTTTTCCTTGGCGACCATGTTTCTGTGATTACTAATGTTTTCTAAATGTATTCCAAAGTTAATTATTTTTTAAATGGAAAGTATAGCGAGATAAAGAACGTCAATATTCGACAGCCAACCTTCTTAAGTACCGTTTACTCTAAGAAAAGACTTCAAAAAAAGAAAAGTAATTTCAGTCCTTAATCTACGGACATGCTTACGATTAAACATTTTTCTTCGGAATGGTTGCTCATCGCTCAAGAGAATATTCGCTTCCATTATATTATGATAGTCGCACGGGTAGCTTCAGTCTAATTCCTTTCATAGAGCATTTGTAAAATAAATATCAAGTGTAGGGGAATTGAATTTTTCGAACGAGTTAGATCTTCTGGGATATAGAAGCCGATTCATTGAACCATCATGGAAATTCAAGCCGTTTTTTGTTTGGAAAATATTGAAGTGCTAAGAAAAATACCGGCCGTTCATAAAAATCATTGTCGATATCCATTTTCCATAGACTTACATTTCATAAATTGAAATACGTTCCAGGACCTTGGAAAAAATCTACACTAAGCCTTATTTAGGCTATAAATTAACAGTTTAAAAACCAGTGAGTGTCATATATTGTGTAGTAATAAACATTTTTAAGACCTACAATGCGGGCGAGTCGTATCGTCCAACTGAATATCGGCAGAAAATATCTGATAAGAAATGGAAAGAATTATAAAATACGACGATTTCCGCTCTTTCCGTCGGTAATTTTACTTTTCACCGAGCAACCGTAGTCAGTTAGTGGGAACTGAAATTATGTAGCCGAATTACCGATTCGTACCTCCGCAAAACCCTTGCTTCAATCGAATGCAGTCTGCCTATGAGGCAAATCGGATTGAAACACTTTAAATGCTTTTAATACAAAGCCCTTCGGTTATCAGAATTGTAACCAGGTCGAAAGTGTTCACCCTTGAAATAAGTCCCTTTCTCTCCATCGTTCTATGTGAATATTTACCTCATCCACTGCTTCCGCCTTGCGCTTACCCTATCTACCTCTCTCCTTCTCCCTTCACCTTCTCCCTATTCCTGCCATTCTCATTCCGTCCACGTCTCTCCCCTTATCTCCCTCTCGCTCAGAGCGGTGCAAATTACAAGCATCGACATACAACTCCCTTTTGGGTTTCGACCGTTTCCCGTGTACAGCAGCCGACGACCTCCTTGCGTCGATCAATTCACGCGCGTAACAAGTAACAATCCGCTTCTCGCAATCATTAAATCCGACGCTGTCTAGGACATCTAGAACGTCATGTTAGATCAGAATCGGTGTTATTTCAGAGTGTACGAGAAAATATGTCGAAACAAACGAGAAATACTACAGATCTTTTTTTCCCCAGACGCGATAAGACAGTCCAACAGAGGAATTAGTTCGAGTTCATTGGTGCTGTGACACCTCCTGCCAAACGTTTCTGGCGGCTTGCAGGTTATTAGTGTAAATGTAGATGCAGTTATACACACACACACACATATATATATATATATATATATATATATATATATATATATACATATACACACAGGGCCGTGCCGATGGGTGAGGCGGCGAGGCAACCGTCTCAGGCGCCTCTCGAAGGGGGGCGCCAAAAATTGACAAAAATGAAAACCTATCAAAATAAATTCATAAGGCCAGGGGGCGCCATATTATATCTCGCCTCAGGCGGCAAAATGTCTGGGCACGGCCCTGTATATATATATATATATATAGCTTCGAAATGTGGACATGGAGAAGAATGCTGAAGATAAAATGGACAGATAGGATGAAAAATGAGGATGTACTACGAAGAGTAGGAGAGAAGCGAACGATTATATAGTCTATCAGAAAGGGGAAGGCGAACTGGATTGGGCATTACCTGAGTAGGGAGAGCATGACTAAAGAAGTGCTAGAAGGAAAACTGGATGGAAAATAATTGCGTTTTTGTCCTAATTTTCGTTTTGCGTCATTCCTTTAAGCTCGTTTATTTTTTGAGATATCTATCTGTTTTCTCTCTGTGTTCATTGTGTCCTGGAATTAATAAGCCCTTTGATGACATTTATTCTAAACTTCTATTCAAAGAGCGTAATAAAAATAGTCTAAATAATGAATTAAATAACTTATAACTGGCATGGTTCTTCGAAATAAGAATTTTAGTCTTTAGTTGTGCAAAATTAATTGGATGAACTTAATGTAAAAAAATTAATCTACTCTGATGGGTAAAAATATACAAAACATTGGCACTAAGATGTAAAGTTACAAATAATATTAATATATTTACCTCCATTACAATTTTTGGAAAATTACGGATAAAGAAATTGCGCAGTTAATGCTCGAACATATGAAATGTTGACAATGAGTTTTCAAATAGAATACTGACGCCTCATTTTTGAGACTACTTTAGCGTTTTCAGCGGAAGGGATGTATTAGAAAAAAGGTTCTATCGGTAATACCTTGAATTTCACCTAGATTTCCAAGAATAGGATATTAGATTCACCATGACCTTTTTTTGAAGAATCTTCATAGAACGAATCACTGCTGTAAATAAATCTTTCCGCTGTTTGAACAATTAAGGCGGAGGGAACGTTTGTTATGCGGTAGGGAGACGCTCAACGGACGTTGTTTTGCCTGAAAATGTCCGCAAAGTTTTCCAGAATACAAGATAAATAATATCCGAATAAATAAATAAAGGAAGAACTCTAAACACGGTGAAGGCAATGAACAGAATAGGAAAAATTAAAAAAAAAAAAAAGCATACCCTCCCATAAGAAATCAGGCATATACCAAATTAAATGTGAAAAGTGTGACAACATTTATATTGGGCAAACAAAAAGGAATTTAGAAACACGTTTCAAAGAACACTTAGCCCATTACAGAAACAACAGGATAGACAAGTCCAGTGTAGCAGCTCATATCAACACCTGCCATCATCCCATCACAACAAAAAATTTAAAACTTCTGAAAACGGTCACCAATGAAAACAAACTAGACGCCTATGAAAGCCTCTACATACACAACAACCAAAACAAGATAATGAATAACGACGCTGGCCCTATCCCCCACTCCCCTCTATTTCAGTTAATGACCAATACACCTTTCTCTTTCCCCTCCCCTACTCCTCCAACGGTCAACAACAGTATAAATACTCCGCCTAACCCTACACACATTGACATTGCTGAAGATGACAGCGTAGCTGTCGAAACGCGCGTCCTCTAAGTGGTCCTGCGAGTCTTGACACGTAAGTACCGCCTTTACGGTGAATTGGAGTTTTTTTTTTTTAATTTTTCCTATTCTGTTCAATATCCGAATAACTTAATCGGAAAACGAGGATGCGAAAGTTATTAAAATGGAGAACCTGGCTTGTTTACATGTACAAAATATAATTACTACTGATGTTCGAAATGGGTAATAAAGGGAAACCGATTGATGTTGAGATAAAATATCGCAGGTAAATATAGGAGCGTAAAAGAATTTCATGATTACGTTCAATTATCTATGAATAAATTTTAAGGGGCGTTACAGTATCGTTTTATCGTATATTTAATTCCGACATACATATTACCGTATCTTAAGAACCTTCTCTTCGATGTTTTTTAACTGAAGATCTCAAAAATGAGGCCGACAGTGCTGCAGCCCTGGACCGGCCCGAACCCGAGCCCGACACGAGGCCCGATTTTTTCGTGTTCTTTCACGCTAGACCTGAACTCAGCCCTTAATGCCCTGACTTTCAGGACAAGGGCATTTATGACGGCTAAGATAAGAAATACCAGTTTTAAAAAGCATTGTAGCTAAAAAATACACTTACATGATTTGCACTGAACAAAACCGACTTCATTGGACGTCACAGAATCACAAACTAACAATTATGCCAAACTGCATTTGACCCTCCAGTTTTCTCCTTTGTTACGTAAATTGCTACTTTTTAGCTTTGATTTAACGTCGTTTTCATTTTTAATCAAAATAATAATGGGGTATTCACAAACTGTCCATAGTATAACTTAGAAATAACTAACAAGAGAAAGAGAATTTATTGATTTGCATAAATATGTTTAGTTATTATGAAATTAAATATTTTTATTGAAAAATTTGTATTTTATTGTTAATCAACAAACATTAATATGTTATCAAATAAACGAGTTAAATTAATTTTTTAAGGTGGCAAATCGGCCGTAAAAGCCCTAGTTGTTACGGAAGGCATTGATTTAAAATGATTTTTCAAAAACTTGAGGCCTAGCATGAGACCCCGCATTACACGGCCCGTTGCGGCCCTGCCCTCGCAGACCTCTACATCAGAATCATCCACGATGTTGAGGGGAGGTATTTTAGACCACAAATCTCGAGGGGGTTGGCAGAGGAGATGGACTTTCATTGCGTTTAGTTGGATTCGGGTTCGTTCCGCAACGTCTCACTTCTTTGGTGCTTTGAAAGGACGAAATTTAAAATATACTAAAATAATTAACATTTATTCCTGACGCGTTTCTTGGATGGGTAGGAGAAATCTTTGACCGAAGAAAACGTTCAATAAAACTTACGTGTCTCAGAAAATTAAAATATTTTTTAAATTATAATCATCATTGGGGTAACTAATACTCCATCTGACTCAATAGCACACAACTGTTTTCATTAACCGGTAAATATGCGATTATTCCTATTAAATATTTACATTTTTTGTCTTGAGGATCATTCAGTGATAGAAGTGTGCACGCATTGTGTAGGTGTGATATAGGATTGGAAATAAGAGGAAACTAGATGAACTAAATTTCATTCAGCTTCCTCTTATTTCTAGTTTCTTATAAATATTAATGATAAAAATAACTATTATAATCGACAACAATAATATATCGTGGAAAATGACGAAATAAATTCGAAGTTTGCAATCATTCCCTCTTCCTTTGTAGTAGGAATTCTCTATTAGAGAAACTTTATTGCAATAGCATAATGATTGAAAGAAGGTCAAAGATAAACCTATAAAATAATGATTACCTACCGTTTGATATCAAAACACAGAGGGAGATTATTCAGTAAATACTTGGAATATTTAATTCGTGGAAGCTGGTTAAAAAAATATGTGCAAAGTTTCATTTCAGGGGCAGCTCCATTGCAAGAATCGAGGAAAATTAACAGCAATATCGAGAAACTCGATACACTCACGTAAAAAATATAGCGAGACTACAAAAGAAATCGATACAACATACATTGTACAAACTTTCTCATGTACTAATGCATCGTTTAGTTATCTTTAGAAAATGGAAATCGTATCAGTCGGTTTTTAGAAAATACAATTTTTGTTAAAGTTGCCCAAGAATAAACTAGCCTTATATTCATTCATTTAGAAAATTGAAATATTTAGTATTATTGCAGAAGTATACTCAAGTAACTGTACGAAATTTTATCAGAATCGTTATAACCGTTTTTGAGAAAATCAAATTATTGTTCAAGTTGCCTAGAATAAGCTAGCCTTATATTCATTTTTTGAGAAATATGAACTACACATTATTATAGAAGACGTAACTTAAGTAACTTTACGAAATTTGATCAAAATCGTTATAGCAGTTTTTGAGAAAATCGAATTGTTGTTAAAAATGAGTAGAACCATTTCTTCATATACTCTGCTCATTATGATAAAATGTCTAATTGTAGGTAGGAGATTTAATTCATTTACGCTCTACCGTTTAGGCTGTAGAGCCAGTAACAGACAGACAGACAGGCGGCATTGCAAAAACCACTTTTTCGGATTCAGCGACACCTAAAACGCAAAACGTAAAAATCTCGACATCGAATTTTTTCGCGATAACAATACTTTCTCAATATACTTCGTATATGAGAAAGTAAAAATCCTCAGACGTCGTTGTTTGTAATTCACAAAAGCATTTTTGGCGGAAGAGAATGTATTTGCCAAACAATGTTTCGCACGGAAGTACCTACAGGTGTTGAGAGGACGGAACTAATTTACAGGGTAAATACCCAAGGAATCCGTGCCAATATCGTTTGATGCGCATTCAGGTTCGAGAAGCGTGGGTTATTTGTTGTTATAGCTCGGCTATTCCTGGCGTAGAGTTCCTCCCCTTAGCTATCAAACCATTCAGCCAACCACTTTCCCTTCTCTCTCCATCCCTCTCTTTTTCCTTTTTCTATCTCTCCATTCGCTGGTAATACCTCCTTCCCTTTTCTGCGCAAATATCAGATCCAATTTTCCTTTGAAGAAGTCCTTTTGAAATCTCAACATCCATGCTCGTATCTCCCTCGCTCTATATAACCCTTTTAAGCTGCACAGGTGCTATGAATGGGGGGAACGGTGTTTGGGAGTGATTTGCTTTTAAGAAGGGTTAGTCACAGAGTCGAGGGGGAAGATCATAATGAAATGGAAGGCAGAGTAAGAGAGACAGAGAAAGAGAGATGGAGTTACAGAGGGAGGGAAAGAGAGAGGGGGGGATGGATAAAGAGAGGGGTAGGTGAAAGGAGGGATAGGAGGTCAAGAAGGGATTTGACAATGAAGGGCCTCGGGTCTTGTCCCTGCGCGGCCCTTTATACAGGGGGAATATGAAAGCCAAGGGTCTGATCGAATTAAACTGTATTCACTTACGTAATCCTCGAACAAAGATACTGATTCATCTATGGGGATGGTATTCTTCTTCCTAAGGCGGGTTTCAATATGGTGGTACGACGATTACAGTTCAGAGTACGCGTTAAGTAATTAAATTAAATACATCATGCTTTATCGAAAGTATTTACTGCATTTGACAGGTGAATTAATATCTAATGTTTTGTTGAAATTTGTTGATTTATATCATCGTAAATTAATTCGCAAAAGCTGTTTATGCATCGAAGCAGTTTTGCGTAAATATTTTACGTTAATCTGTTAAAGTCAATGGAAATTTATGAATCTGATAAAGTTTAGAATGACCTCTTTTGATCCTGGGATAATATCCTTTATGTTACGGACCATTATAAATAAGGGTTAACGAATTAAGTTTATTTCCTTTAAAAAGAATTGATAGCAATAATGAACTTATTACTTACTGAGTTAATAGTGTATAGTTGACGTTCTTCGTAAAATCATCCTTGGTTGCAACTATGTGTAAAACTTTTGCTTTTATGTCGCATTAAATGGTGAATTAGATTGTTACTGCACAGTGGACTCAATGGTCTCCTAACTTCTCTGGTGAACGAGTGAATTATAATCAAAATTTTATTTCTCTTGTTTCTTGGTTGGATTTTAAAGGAAAGTTTTTCAAACTATAAAAGGGATGTGCTTGAAAAAGTAATCGTTTCGCGGAGAAAATACTTGTCTGACTTCTTTGACTTCTTT
This sequence comes from Uropetala carovei, assembly GCA_036926305.1. Classification (NCBI taxonomy): domain Eukaryota; kingdom Metazoa; phylum Arthropoda; class Insecta; order Odonata; family Petaluridae; genus Uropetala; species Uropetala carovei. The sequence continues at coordinate 516,689 of JAXCHB010000212.1, forward strand.
TTTCTAAGTTTAAACATCGATATGATAATTTAATACTTAAAACACGTATCACTGTAAAAATAATGAAATTGGTTTGTTATCTTCATCAACTTAAACCCACCAAAATTAGTATTAGATGCAACAGCTACTAACATATACGCTTGTTGCATATGGTAACTGCAATTTTTTTGATCTGTTAGGAATCAGAAAAAATCTCTATAATGTTTGAGAATAATCGAAAGGGCGTCTTTCACTTTCCAGGACGATATTCTGCCACAGAAATATCGCAGCAGAATGATTATCCTGTTTCAGAATAAGTTTCGTAATTGGGGCTTGGATAGCTAAAGTTTCCATCATGTTCCTATTAGCAACAGTGAGGGAATATGTGGTTTTCTTTGGTTTATCTCATATTAGATATATATTTCGGAAAGGTAGATACTAGCTTGACTATCCCATTAACAACAAAGAAAATATCTCCGTTCTGAATCACGTGAATCGGTCTGCCACGATAGTTCAGTGTTAAAATATTGGTACAGCAAGTGGAAGGCCCTGATTCCAATCCCGGTTATGATATAATTTTCGTTACTGTCTTCCAATTTCTCCAATATTTCAGTATATGATTGTCTAATAGGTGATCTATGATCCATACTTTCCGTCATAAAATAATTTTTGATGAACTGAATAGACGTTGGCCGCATTCTGGTATTTTGAAATACGACAGAGTAGGTCTGTCCGCTTCACGTCTTTGTACGTGATTCGCGCCATATCGATTCAGCACCCAAGGAAATACATTAATAAATTCGTCAAACTCTCAATGAACATTATAGCAATGTATTTTCATAGAGTAAAATTCTCGAAAAATGCAATCCCAAGTAATAATGATTTAATATTTAGGATTTCAATATGAAGTAATATTATATCCCGTTATGTTGCATGTCTGTTTTTAATTCCGAAGAAAATACGCCTTTACGTCAAGAAGGTGACTTTCATTTGACATCAGTTACTAATAAAATTAAAAAATAATGTAAATTCGAAGTATTTCTTTCATAAGATTTTTTGCTCGGCTCCTTTCCGTCTTGGTATAAAAACAGGCCCAATAAATTTGCGGAAAATATCTTAATGGATAATTAGAAATTCATTTAAAACCTCTTATCATCACCACCGCCCGCAAAAAAGTCAAAAGGCTGGTTTTTCTCCATTCCCGCGATGCGCGCATTATTCAACGAGATGCCAAGAATCTCCAACAGGTGTCGCGGCAATCGATCCCAAAGCTGCTACCTACCGGTGAAAAAAGAAAGGAAGTTAAAGATGATGAGCAAAGACGTCAGAGTGCGACGCAAAAAACGACACCGTAAACTCGTCGTTTTCACAGGAAAGAACATATATAAGGAGTGCAATAGTCGTAAAAAAGCAGAGGGTATACTGTATACTAAAGTAAAACTTTGAGGGAGGGTTCTTACCCAGTTTTTTAAAGAGCATATTACGCGATTGTAATGTTACGATGTCAGGAGAAAACGTATGAGCTGTTCTTTTTTTAATCGGCCTATAAATTGCTTATAAGGCGTGAGTATACGCTATTTGCCCGAAAAAGCAGAGGGTATGCCCTATTCATTCGGAAAAAAGCAGAGGGTATATGGCGTATACCCTCCACTGCAGAACTGTATAGAAGCACGATTTTCTTGATACAAATCAATATATGGAGCATCGTTAAATAAATATATTAAGTTCAATAGGATATCTTTTCGCTAGCAGATGTAAGAGGCGTTATTCGGATTTGCGATTAAGTAAAAACAATGAAATATATTTGATTTTTTTATTCATTCAATTTATTCTGTAAAATTCTTAATTTATAACATAAAACAAAATATATGGAGGGCCGCTATTGTCACAGCTATTCAATTGATCGCCTTAATTAAGCCCACTCGCTTTTTAGCGACTTCACCAATTACGAAATCACATCCACGCCACCAGGGACGTAACGGGGGGAGTCTGGGAATTATGTTTTTGTTCATAATAAAAATTAATTTTAATTTGTACGACTAGTGAAATAATAATTAGTTTTAAAAAATCCTATTATTATTTTTATTGTAATATTAAAAGTTTGGCGTGCCCTTCCAAATATTTTTTACAACCATGCTGCCCCCCTCTCCCTCCACTGTCTGGGATCTAGTTTCGTCCCGAGAATAGACTGACTCTATTACACTCCTTAAATCTACTTTAATTTCTATTTGATTGCGTATACGAACTTTATCAAACCCGAATTGCTCATAAAATTGTATAGATTTTACTTATATAATATTATATTTCACCTTCCAACTAATTGAAAAGTGTCTAGACGCTGTGGGCGTAATGCAAAGTCAATTGCCTAGCAATGCGATAGGCAAGTTTTAACAATATGGCTCCATCAATGCAGTTTCACATGTATTTAAAGAACGTAAATTAGTAGCGGCTTTCCATCTGGTTAAGTGTTCACTGGCTTTCCATCAAAACCTAGTTGCCCTAAATATCATTTATATATGCACTGGTGGTGTGGTGGTTAGCTTGTCGGTTTCCCGTTACAAATTTCCTGGTTTCGGTTCATGCAAATGGAGGTTTTTTCACGAAAAAAAATTAATTAATTAATAAAAAAACTATCATCGGTGCCTGGCAGTAGGCAGCAGTACTGCCAGTATGGTATAGAGTCGAAAACAAATTATGTTGGCTGGGTCTATATACAAACAGCTGCAGGCGTGATCGGTACGATTTTAACGGCTACAGTACTGCGATGTGGGAAGCAAGAGGGAAACTACCACATTAAAATTCCCTAACAATGATTATATGGTTGGACAATATGAGTTCTCCCGAGGTAAAATAATCCACCAATCGGATCTCTGGGCGAGGACTGCCTTGAGGACAGCATTTGTCGAAGGTAACTTACGCATAGGTACTTGGAATGTAAAAACCATGAGAAAGGCAGGAAAGCTAGAGAACCTGAAAGAAGAAATAGGATTGATATCATAGGGCTGAGCGAAGCTAGATGGGAAGGAGAAGGAGAGTTCGACTCGGAAAATTCACTGTAGTTTACTCTGGAGGAAATAGTGGGACAAGGGGAGTAGCTCTGGTACTTAGGAAAGATATGATGTAGAGGGTTACAAAAATAACAGCAACGAACTATAGGTTGATGGCAATTAAGCTAAAAGCAGTCCCAGTGGACTTGTTGATAATCCAGATATATATGCCAACGAAGAAGAAGAAATCGTGGAGATGTATGAACAAATTAATGAGACGTACGAAGAAGATGGAAGATTAAAGTTAAACTGCATAATAATGGGAGATTGGAACAGCATAGTTGGTGAAGGACAAGAAGAAAATATTGTTGGTCAATACGGAGTTGGAAAAAGAAACCGAGGACGAGAAATACTGGTAAGTTTCTCCGTTGAAAACGACCTAGTAGTGACTAATACATGGTTCAGAAATCATTAACGAAGGCTGTACATATGGAAAAGCCCAGGAGAGAGAATGAGATCATAAATAGATTATATCCTAGTAAAACAAAGATTCAGGAACAGCATAAAAAATGCTAAGACATTATTAGGAGCAGACATTGATTCAGATCACAACCTTCTAATAGTCGATGTAACTACGAAGCTTAAACAAATACGGAAAACGACAAGAGAAAGACAGACTTGGGGTCTAGAAAAAATGAAAGAAAAGAATGATGCATTCAGCACGAATTGTACAGCCAATATTGCTGCCTATGTTTCGTCGATTGCCAGGCATTTGATAGAGTAAATTAGGTAGTGCTGATGAGGATTTTAAAGGATATAGGTTTTGACTGGAAAGACAGGACACTGACCAGGAATCTATATGTGAATGAAGTTGTAAAGGTCAGGTTGGACAATGCGGACACCAGCGGAGTAAATATCGGTATAGGAGTAAGACAGGACTGTTGTCTATCTCCGATCCTATTCAGTATATATGGAGAGAGGCTAATGCAGGAAGTGTTAGAAGGCACGGGAGATTTCAAAATCGGAGGAAGGATTAAGAACAGTGAAATACGCGGATGACCATGTACTTTTAGCAAGAAAGGAATAGGAACTCCAGAAAATGATAAATAGATAAATACGATATGGAAATAAAGACAAATATCCGATGCGAATATCAATAAAGAAGAAGAAAATTTGACCGCAAGTATTGGAGGAAAGCCATTAGAACAAATTTTACACTAAAATACCTTGAAAACATCATAACGACAGAATCAAAATGTACCAATGAAATCAGGACTAGAATTTCGAAAGCAAAAGCCGCTTTCAGAAGAAAGGAAAAATGATATTAAATACTTGGAAAGCTTCGAAATGTGGACGTGGAGAAGAATGCTAAAGATAAAATGGACAGATAGGGTGAAAACGAGGAAGTACTGCGAAGAATAGTAGAGAACCGAACGATTATACAGACTATCATAAAGAGGAAGGCGAACTGGATTGGACGTACCTGAGAAGAGAGTGTGTTATTAAAGAAGTGATTGAAGAAAAACTGGATGGAAAAAGAGAAAGAGATAGGAAAAGGTTACAGCTGAAAGACGACTTGAAGGGGAAAGAGAGCTATCAAGACATGAAGAATACTGCGGAAAATAGGAGTGTATGGAGAACCAGGTTTAACCATGAATAATCACGGACCTCTCTACGGACAGACTACCTATGATGATGATATAATAATTTTTATAGATAATTTATCAAGTGTCTTAATACAAAATTGCCATTATTGTATCAGTGAAAACCGAGATATGACGTTGCATATTTAAAAAGTAATGAAAACTCAGTCTTACGGAACTTTCCTATCTTTTAACAATGTTCCCCGAATTTTTAGTAAATTACTATACACATAATCTGATCCAGCGTGAAATTTACTACAATTGAGTGTCGAGATTTCACTTAAACCACAATGTGACCATAATCACGAAAAATTTGGCAACCAAGCGGGATGACAGAAGAACAGAGCTATAAGAAAACACAATCGGAAAAGAGAGAGATATCGATATCACAATAGACAGCATTCTGTCATATAAATGTAGAATAGGATACGCTATATTTTCTCGTGACTCGCTCAGTATGGCAAGAAAAAATTACGGATATACGGCTAGTTGTATTCCTAAATATTATTTATAGATTGCCACGATTGGTTCTCGGTAATTAACTTATTACAAATGTCTTATAACCGAAAGAATGGGGTATTTCTTTTGATACAGGTATCGACGCATCCAGTTATAAACCAGTTTGCGAACGAATCGTATCAACAACCTCTCAAGCCATCATACCTCTGGTTATAAAAGCGCTACTGGTTCTTGATGTCAGGTCATTTCGCAGCTCTTTCTCCTCGGAATATGAAAAACAAAGAAAAAACAACGCGCGTAAGATAAACAGGAAAGAAGCGGAAAACGCTTTCTCACGTGGGGGAAGTAAGGCGCTCCTATTTCGATACGTATATTCCTATACCGGGTGGAATTTATCGCTTCATCATCCCTGGGAAAAAAAAGAGCGAATCGATCGAAATGAGATAAAAAAAAGAAGAAAATCGGGATCCGGGACGGTAAATTTGCAACATTTACGGTCCTTTACGTCGTCGATTTCGCGTCCGACGAAGGGACTCGGTTATTCCCGTGTCTTTTTCAAAGGACTCCATAGGACGAATGGAACGATCCCATCCTCGTGGAGGCCTAGGAAATCGAAGCGAGGATACGAAACTGATACGAAAGTAATGAAGACGTGAAGCTAAGTAAACGACAGATTTGAAAGAGTCGCCGTCTCGTCCTTTCCAAGAATGGAATCCGCTTCGAGCAAAACGAAACAGCAACAAAAAAAAGTCTTAGAGTTGCATGGCGAAATTGGTCCGGTTTTTCAGATGATCTCGCATGCAGGAATTGGTTATTTTAGAGGGAGAGAGGGATAAAGTGTGGTTATTTATTTAGAGAGATAAGGTGAAAACTTTTTTTTTGCTGACCGTTCTCCAAGTGATTTCCCATCGTTTTGTTTGCATTTTGCTGAAAGCCGGACGGAACGGATGGACTTTGGTGAATTTACTTATATTATACGGCGCCTTTTCTAGTGATAAGATATGTATTACGCTTGCATTACTAATAACGTCACAGGTCTGAATATAGCATTCCGAGATATTGGATGGATCATTTACTTCAACGTTTTCGGAATGAAAAATTTCGAGCCAATCAGAGCAAAACGTTCCAATCAGTGCAAAACGTTTAATATTTCCTTCGCTTATACGCGTAATTAAATAAGTAACATAGAAAAAATATTTCACCACAATACTATATTAATATATTTAATTCTTTTTTATTGATTCAACCCCTGATAAATATGTACAATGTTATATCCATAGAGATAACTTCCGGATGGGGAGTGACGTAAACAATCATCAATACAGATTTTAAATATTTTAACGGACTATCGTAAGAGAGATGATGAGGGAATCAAATTCCGTTATAATGGCTTATTACTCATTTAATTTCTTATCGATATCTTAAACGGGCTTTTTTAAACTTTCCATCGGTAATTATCATCTATCCGACAACGCTCCCTCGGTTCGACCGAGGATTTTTCGTCACCATAAATTTCATAAATAATCGATTTGCAATTTTTTTTACTGACCGTCATTAATCACGCGCGCATTCGCCATTTTATTCTCTCAATCTGAAGAGCCCTAAAAAAAAAACATCCCCCGTTTGATAGATGCGTGAAAAGATACAAGGATTGGAGCGAAAAACGTTCAAAGTTTTACGCCATAAAAAAATGTTTTTTTTTTAAATGAAAGAAAACCTGATTTTTTTGCACATTTTCGTCCTACCCGCATTTTTCGTGATACTCAATAAGTTTTGATTAATCTTCCCTAATAGATTCCTTTTTGGAATGATGAAAAAACCAGAGAATATCTACCGTAATACATATATATATATATATATATATATATATATATATATATATATATATATATATATATATATATATCATCATAGGTAGTCTGTCCGTTGACAGGTCCGTGATTATTCTAGGTTTAACCTAGAATAATCACATACATATATATATATATCTGCACATACATACGCTATACGTAGGAAACTCATTGACCACTTATTTCGCAGTTTTCATCTCCGGCGTATTACGGCGTTATCTACACTCTCCGAAGCCCATCTTTATTGTCCTTTCGTTCCATCAGCATTGCTCCAGAAGAAGCGCAGGCAGGCCGTCAATGGTCAGCGGAAATGATTGATCACCGCGCGGGAGAGCAGCAGAGAAGGGGTGGGGGAGAGGATAGAACAGGGGGTGAGAGACAGGAAGGGCAACCATATTCCAAGGGGGGAGAGCGTATGCTGATCGGCGATCGGAAAAAAATAACGAATCCGTTATTGCCCGAGGAAAGAGACCTTTTTGTGCGTCGATTTTTCGCTGGGCTAATGGTTTTTTCCCCGCAAACAATGAAAGAATAGATAACCGAAATTAAAGGTGGGAAAAATCCGATTGGGTGATTTATCGTTTCTTGGATTTTTTTCTCCGGTCATTATCTTCGGCCTAGGGGAATACTCATCGATTTTCAATTTCGCCGAAAAGATCGGAAGTTTTGAATCTTTTTTTTTTTTTTTTGAGGAGAGCGCATCATAAGTTTCGTGGGAGAGAGATGCGAAGCGAGCGAGATAAAAATATAATCCTTTGTTCGCTCGGGTGGATGATCTGCCCGGAGCATTATCGGTCCAATCCAAGAGTTCCCTGCGAAGTTTTTGGGAAATCTTAATGGTGATTACGTTGCATTAAGCATATTTTTCAGCCATATTTCCTTCTTTCGGAACTTTTCCGTCTTATCGATCTGGTAGTTTTTTTTCCTCGTCGTGTCAAACTGAGGCTTTGTCATTTCTAAGCGGTAATTCATCACAGTTTCGTCAATCTTGCGTAAATTTAATGAAAAAATTATCTAAAAAGTGCTTAAATAAATTTATTGATTCTAATGTTCTGCAATAGGTATTTTTATGCCGATGTCGAGCAAGTTATGACTCTTATCGGCGGATTCGAATACTTTATGAAAGATATTGACGCAGTGGCATCAAAAATAAATTCCCTTAGGGAACAAAAGATGTAGTTTTAGCTCTATCATCCTTGACACGTGCATGCAGACAACAAGATGTGGAACCAAGTGACGGAAACGTAACGAGGGATTACGCACAGGATAAAGGATAAACATAATGACCAAAAATATGAGGCGAACGTTCATGAGTCAAGACGAAAATTAATCGCTCGTGAAATCTTCAATTTATTTTTCTCCGGTATATATTCGACAGTGTGAATTAATTGACGTAGGATCTAATTCCTGTAATCGAAAAAAAACTAAACCAAAGAACATAAGAAAAGGATATATTTGTATGGTATTTTTGACGCAAAATTCATTATATAAGACTATACCTACAAGTTTACATGATTTGATTCGAAGCAACGGTATATTTTACGTTGCACGTTATCAGCGGTTATTACAAGTAAATCTCATTTTATCAACGTTTAGTATCTGGATAAATATTTCGACAACCTTTTGTTATACGATAATCATAAAAATATTTTAAAATGGGATGTTTTTGGGATGATTTAAGTTTTTCATAATTGCCGTCAATACAATCGAGCCCTGCTGTATTTGCATATTTACTTTTTATATTTCTTTTAGTTTTATTTCATCGGAAGGAAGAAGGAGAAAAAATGATCATCAATCAGTCAGAAATTTATAAATACGTGACATTTAAAAACTTAAAATCGCTGGCTGTATATTCTTGGTTGATACTCATTAAAACGAAGTTGGTCAAACTAAAATGTTATATTTCTATATGCACGCGAAGGCATTCAAGATTTATACCTGGAATATTATATAAACGATTCACACCAATGACTGTTCCATTCTTTTCGAATCGTCAGGCAAACTAAAGCTAAACCCGAGAGAATATTCACCAGAGAAATGACGGAGTGATTTTGGTAATCACTTCCTATCGAGCGAAATTAAAGGAAAAATCATGACGCGTTGTAAAAGAAACGCTGGACAAAAAATCAGACGTGAGATCACTTATTTTAAATATACATGCAAATGCTAAACTGATTGAGACGTGAATGTCCTCCTTACGGACGCCTGAGACATGATTACTTTTGAGTTTATCATGGAACTAAGAGGCTAAAAAGGAAACACTCTGTATATTACACATTTGAAAACCATTCACACATCGTGGAGCAGAATTATGGTTAAGGGAAAAGCGAAGCTGAGAGGAGAGAGAGAGAGAGAGATAGAAGAAGGCAAAGGAGATGGAATTCCCTAAAGGCATCTGTAAGAAACGCCTTAAAGAGGAGAGGAGTGGATGAACAAATTAGAGGGGGAGGAAGAGATAGGAAGGGGGAGGGAGGGAGAGAGGAATAAGTTTTCAGGAGGTGGAAACGAAAAAGGTCTCGTCTATGAACATGTTAACAAAATGGAGGGAGGAGAAAACTCTCTCGAGAATGCTAATGGAAATGGAAATTCGAGAGGAATGACTTGGCGTTAGAAGAAAGCCATGGATGAGGAAATCAGATAAGGAGAGATGCCGGGAATCGCAGAGAGAGAGAGAGAGAAGTCGACCGAATGGTTTTTCGACTCAAGGAGGGTAAAAGGGATACTTTCCGTGACTGAACCGGGGGGAAGAAAAAATATGAAGACGGTTGTGAGCGTAAATTTTTTTTAAAAGGACGCTGTAGAAACCCTCGCGAAAATAAACGGAACAGGTTTTCCGAATTTTTAACGCTGTTTAAAAATGTATTCTTGCAAAATCACGATTGAATTTCTTAGGTTCGGTGGCGGAAAAAAACCGTTTAAGGAGAGAGGTTTTGACGTCGCACATAAACTAATACAACACCATCGTACCGTTTGTGCCAATGATAAATACATTTCACGTATTCGTAGTATATTTCCGTGTATGTGAGTGACTCTCAAATTCGTTTTGCTTTAAATAGGTGTTTTAAAGAAGAAGAAAAATAAAAGTTCGTTTCGCGAGTTGAATCATGAAATTTGAACTGTTTCAGTTCAACTTTCGCGCAACAACAAGGTTATGGTCTCTAGCTTCCAATGTAAGGGTCGAAGGTTCAAATCATGCCGAGGGCATGGTCGTTTGTGCTTGTAATAATTCTATTACAAAACATGTAATTGGGGAAACCTGTTTTTGTTAAATAAATTGTTATTATTACTATTATGACCATTTCATACAATTTTTGCGACACCGATCTGTTATGATTAACATTTTAGAAATATTTTTGTTTATATTTTCTCGTTTATATATGATTGGTTTTGTTAATCAACTTCAGCGAATTATAAGTGTTGTTCGGCGGCCATAAAATCAAATCAATTTAATCTTAATACCGTGGCGTACAAGAAAATTTTGCATATGAAAATTAAAGAAAGACGTAAAAAAAGTTTCTGTTTCGTCACCACCGCATTTAATTTACTTTAAATTGTTTAATTTTAAATAAATGAACGCCTCATCAAGTATTTTACTTATCAACATTAAATCTCTAACGGAAATAGAAACGATCAATAAATTTTGATCATCTGTTTCAGGAGCTGATTAATGTGATTAAACGTTAATCTGAATAAATACGATAATTTTTTTGGCGTTTGCCGATTTTCCTCTACGTGGCAATTTAAGCAACATAAACGCTTGATTGAAACACAGTCTTTACCAACGAAACTTATTCTCCGCATCGGGATGATGCGTTTAATGCAGTGGTGGCCTTTTTATTTGTTTATTTATTTTTAACTAGCTCATAAACAGCACCTCAAGGTATTTTAAATGAGTGCAATAACTATGACAGATTCAAATACACGCAACCATGCCCCAAAAGGATTGGAAGCCGCGATCCCATTGGAAGCTGGACATGGTAACCACCCCTCTACCGATAATAAATATTTTATTATCATTATATGAATAAAAAAATATATAGTTCTGCTTTGAATTATACGGATCACTTTTATATGATAGATTCGATGGCTCTCGGGGGCAGTATCCGGTCCGAGGGCAGAAGGTTGCCAATCCCTGGGTTGAATACATCTTTCGGCCGAAAGCGCTACGCTATACCCATCCCCGTTGCTTAGTCATTGCAACCTCATCTACGTGAAATATCGATTGGGCGATCGGGGGCATCGGAGGTAAAGGGGTGGGGCAAAAGGCTATGAATCAGTCCCCGGTGAAGTGTAATCCAACTGATTGATGTTCTTTACTCTTTTCACTCACGCGCTCCTCTGGAAGCACACTTCCTCTACACTTCCGTATGCAAATAAAAAAAGAAAAACTTACAAACTTCTTCATCCCGCATGGTCAAAAGCAATCGCTCTGGAAGGTCTACATTTCCGGGGCAGGTGTATTTTTTTCCTTTTCATCTCAAAGTAAACGCGATCTTATCCTTTTCTTTCAAAACAGTTGAGACAGTTCATTTCTCCCCATTTTATTATTGTTCGAGATAATTGTGAAGCGCGTATCGAATATGTGCAGCTTTTTCTTGTTGCCACACATTTGATATAACTAAGATTACGCTGCGATTAAATGTAAACCGGAAAGCTCGGAACCTCAAACTTTTCGGACTATTCGAATTCGGGATTTTCCGGACCGCGGGTGATTTGCGTATATTGATTGTGCTGTTACTGGACGCACTATCTAAGTAATATATTTTCCTTTAACGCTTGTATACGATTAAATAAAACGAGGAAATTCAATATAAAAATAGATGTCTATGCATGAGGTTTCTCATACGAACAGGTTGGTTAACCCGATCCTGATGGGATGACAGAGGAAGCGGACAGTTTTCAAGATATTTTCAATATTAAATAAATTAATTAAAAAAAGGTTTTTTAAAAAATAACTTTTATATTATGCACTAAAAAGGAAAAAAGAAATTTATTTATTTATCGATCGTGAGTTCGGCTGGTAAGGAGGAACAAAATTTACAACAATTTCAGTGGAATAAATTCCACCTTGCTCAACAGCCTTACCAGCCGAACTCACGATCGATAAATAAATAAAAATTTATTTTTTCCCTTTTAGTGCATAATATAAAAGTTATCTTTAAAAAACCTTTTTTTAATTAATTTACTTTTTCTTTTTAGTCTCAAGCAATGAAATTTCACATTCTTCCATGGTTTCTATAGGTAAGGATATTAAATTACAAATTTTATCTCGAGCTAATTGTTGATGTAACTAAAAATTCACCATTCAAGCCCACTAAACCAGCATGACGTAGCATAATTAAAAGTGTAAGTAAGTTAAAAATTCTATTACAACCCGAAACAAACGTATGAAGACAACCGAATAACTACATTTACGAGTGTCGGAATACTTAATTATAGGTAAGAAATCGTTGCTCTATCTCTTACTGGTTCTCAGTTATTAATTATATTATAAAAAGTGTCAAACTACGGAATAGTTTTCTTTGAAGAAATATACGATATAATAAACAAACATTTCCTCAATGTTTTCATAGTCTAATACGCTGTGTGTACCTCGCCATCTATCGCCCATCTGAGGAAGCTATGATTTTTTCGGATACCCGCCAGATGCCAGACAAAGAGGAAAAGTAAAAATTACAAGTAATTGTCACAAGTAATTGTCATTTTAATAGGATATATTTCAGTCGTCCCTATATTGGGCATTTAATTACAGTATTCAGTAAACATAAACACAATAATTCTATTATTTATACGTTTTAAATGACAGTTTTATAGACATCCTATCCACTTTGACAAAACCAATCGTATTTATTTACAAAATTATTACTTTTCCAAACATTGTAGAATCCCATTTATATCCCTGTTTCTATGTTCATTTTTTCCTTGACTTAAATACAAAAACATATCGCCGCTTAAAATTCAACCCGCGTATGTTTTCTGTCTCTCCCTACTTATTCTAGTCCTCTTATGTTTATCACTTCCTCGTTTTCTTTCTGAACAGTTTGAATATAAATATGATCGATCAACTGGAATTCTGAAAGAGCAATCCGGCGATTTCTTCCTTCCAAAGCCAGCAACATCCAGGCGTCCTGCAAAAAAAATACTACTGTGTTCTTCCTTCAGTTTTCTTATCGACTAACGTCTTTCAATTCAGCGGGATCCAATTGTTTAAGCAGGTACGTACAAATATTTTTTATAATGTCTTATTTCTATGGCTCGACAAAACTAATGTTACATGCGTTTTTAAAGATTTACAGTTTATCGCAACCGTAAAATAAAATATTCATATACGGATCCTATATTAGTCATAGTAATCTGTTTAATTCAATACCCCCTCAACATCAAGTGAAAAAAATCTTTAAAATGTTTTGACAGTGATAGCGCTCAGGTGGCATTTGAAAATAAATGCCAAATTAACGATCGAGTGAGGTCTATAACGCGGAATTTTTCCTCGCAGATGGGAATCCCATTTCATCGTCGCGATATTCGCTCTAATTCTTCCAGGCACGCGATGCATTTTTCGATTTTTTTGCGATTGCGGAAAATGCTTTGTTCCAGCCTTTATCAGAAAGCTAAAAAATAAAAGCCATCGTCGATTCCGAAATCAATTTCCACGTACCCAGAATCCGCTGCATTCTTTTTATCTTCTTTTAACACGCGCATCCCATTGGTCAAAACCTATAGACGTTAAAGAAAAAACATTTTAAAACAATTTCATTCTTGCGTGAACCGAAAAATTTTACTCGCCAAAAAATATCCGAGGGAAGCGAGGGATTTATGCCGTAAACGCGGTGAGCGAGCTTCGCATCTTTTTTTTTCGTCTGCGGTTGCGCGCAGCGCTTCGAGTCAATCCGTGACTTATTTGAATAGTAATTGGATTTTGTTTCCGAAAATAAAATCACGTAATCTCGCCTTTTCGATTTTTGTTGCTGGATTTGCCGCAATAGATTCTCCCTGTAGAAACTAATGGTATTTTTTTTGATTGGATTCTGAAAATATAGAAATTTGGGATTATTTTTTTTCCTGGAAAACTCGTTTAAGAACAGGATGATGGGCATGCGTGGAATTTCATTTTTCAAAATCTATATTCGACGCGGAGGTTTTCAATCATCTCATTTTTATTTAGGCGGAAGGATCTATGTATATGGTTCAAGCAATTGGTTTTGCAGTCAACCACCGTATAACATGTAAAACAGAGTAATAATGTTTCAGTTTTCACTAATTAGTCTTATCGTCAACAGGATAAAGTGTTTTTAAGCAATGATTTGTTTCCTTGAAGGCGTTTATTGATGAGATGTATTTGTGTTGTTTATGGTGTTTTCTCCAGTTTCACCTCTCGCCATGCTTACAGAGTAATGTCCGTCAGCCATTAAAAGTACCTTAATTTCGATTAGTGCGCCTATTATAGTATTGCGTTCCATACGAGAAATCATTGACAGAAGCTCAAGTGTCGCATCCGTTACATTTCAAAATAGCGCCGTGAGTCGTACCACCCACTAAAATACATCGACCGTCTAACACTATCTTCAAATATTTACACGGGAAATGGGTGAATGAATAAGTAATGTTGTCCCTTTATTTCGAGCCAAAAACAAACATCCCGTCAAATAAATTGGCGATTTGTTTGCCTCATCAATTTTGTCATCTGCATGCATGAACTGGTCGATTAATTATATGCCTATTTAGTATACAAAGTGTACGACTCGGTTGTTACTTCAATAGTAGTCTATTTTTAACGATAACTCATTTGTCGCTTGCTTTTTTGCCAGGGAAATCAGAATGAATATGGTTTGAGTATACTTTTTAAAGTGACGGAGGAAAGGTTTTGCACCGCGTGAATTTTCCAATTTCCGGAGGAAAGGCGACTGGCATACGTCATTCTATCTTAATTGTTGTGTTCGAGTTAAAATTTGTTCACTACTAAGTTTCCTATAAATGGATGTCCAAATCAATCCTGGTTAGACATGTTTCATTACCTAACACAATCTTAAACACAGGTGTATAGCATCATCAAACCAAAAGATGGTTATTATCCCTTTGGAACTGAAGCGGGCCTCAACCTTTTTTAATTGAATGAGAGTCATACGATGTGCTCGTTTGTTCAGCTTGACTCCTCCAATTTTTCACATTTTTATTTTGACCTTTACTGTGGTAATAATTCGAACACGCATAAACGAATAATAAACGAAAAAACCGCACGCACGCGCAAGCACGTCCGCAATCACGCATAATAGTAGACTTGTATATGAAAATCAAATTCGCCGTACCTAAAAAAATCTTCGATATTTAGAAGGATAAACAACGGTCAGTCTTAGTGCGACGTAATAATAAATTTCAATTCGAGAAATATTTAACATATCTGTTCCCATTTATACGCGCTTATTTTCAACGACATATGTATGTTTGTAAGCCGTCGAAAAATCCACGCAGTTATGAATCCATTCCTAACGCATCCCTTATTGGATTCCATGATCGTTCGATTGTCCGAACGCATC
Source organism: Uropetala carovei (assembly GCA_036926305.1). Taxonomy (NCBI): domain Eukaryota; kingdom Metazoa; phylum Arthropoda; class Insecta; order Odonata; family Petaluridae; genus Uropetala; species Uropetala carovei. Next base: position 532,141 of record JAXCHB010000212.1, read on the forward strand.
GCTAATCCTTAATCAGTTCCGTCCCCGATTTTCTAGGATAATGGACGCCCACCCTTAATTATGGATGGATGGTGGCTTAAAAGCTTCAATTCGAAAGAGAAAGGCATAGTTCTCTATGGAGAAACTGCGCGTGCCGGAAGGAAAGCGTTGGATACGAAGGTTCCGGAGACCGCCGACAGCTTTCGGCGCGTCATATTTGGAAGACAAAAGACGGTGTCACAGTCCACATTTCCACACCGCCATCACCACCCCCGATACGTACTGTCAACCTGGATGTCGCTCGTCCCCCGCATTCTTCTTCCGTTTCTCCGCAGAGGAGGTCTGTCTTCTGTGCAGAGAGAGATAGAGAGTGTGTGTGTCTCTCCTCTTTTTCTCTCTCTCCCATCAATCGCCCTTCCTCGAAGAGGTTTGTTTGGGAGTTCGGGCTCAAAGGTAAGGAGGTCGCCGATGTTTCCTTATCGTTGATACGGTGCCTTCTCGTCGTATTGGGGCAGGTCGTTTATCGCGGCGTGTGTGTGTGTGCGGGATCGCCATCTTGCTTTACGCCACGGTCGCCTACGAGCGTTTCGGTCACCCCGTTTCTTCCTTCCAGATTATGATATCTCGATAGCACGATTTTTTTGTCACCACATTCGGAACAGTCGCCAATCGGAATGTTCATTATATTACTCTATATACATACGTCTACTATATGCATAGCTATATAGATATAGGGTGTCCCAAAATTAATACGGCAATTTTTTCGCGAAAAAATTGACCAAAATTTAGGGTGCTTATTATACATAGTAAAAAAACGAAAACATTTTTCAGCTCGTCTATGATAATTAATTCCAGACACATTTTCACCGTTAAAGCATAGATGTTATTAAAGTTTCGCTTCGATGGAATTAAATTTTTGCTGCTAAACCAAAAATAAAAATAATCTTTTGCCTTCGGCTTTTATAAAGCTGTTTTTATAAGAAATAATCAAGAAGGTAAACGCCTAAGTTACTTAATATTTATTATACTTTCATAATATACTCAATACATAGTTGGAAATTTGGTGAACATGTGTTTTATATTATACTAAAATTATTTAATCATATTCCCTAAAACTTACATTGCATTTAATTGCTCTTATTACTACAATTTTAGATGCGTTTTATACATGTTGATTAGGCAGTTTTGACAATAGACTCGTATAAAACCAAGTGCGCATTACATTGAATGCGTATTATTAACGGAAAATTACGGTATATCAAAAACAAATTCGAGTAATTATTTCATTATTTGAGATGATAGCGTAATTCAAACTAAAATAAACTCTGAATAGTTGAAAGTTTAATTTATGCTACTACTTAATAACCTTCTACGTGCGTTCCATCATTACCTGTTACAAATAAAATTTACGTCCATTTTTCAACGCACTATTACGGTTGGGTAAGACAGTATCAACGATAACGACACACAAAGAGAAGTTCTGTAATGAGAATTTTGATGTTAGCTTGATTATTAATTAACAAAACCTTTAAAGTTTTAAGAGGTTATTTTCTTTTGGATTTCCATTGTTATCTCAAATAATTTAAAAACTTACTAAACCAAACGTAAATTTTAACTTAATAAAATGTTCAATTTTTTTCGTATATTAATTCTGGGATATCCTGTACGCACGCATGGCTATATATGTCCTCCACAGCTTAGTGAGAAACTCTTGTTTCACTTCTTTTTTTTCGACTTGATGTATTTCCCACTGAAAAAAAGCTACACAAACTCGTCTCAAAATTATAAAGCAGGAATTCGCTCCCACGCCATTTTCGGGAAAAAATACATAAAGCTTGATGATGATTTACGGCGCGATTGGATCAGTATTTGGCGAAAACCCTTCTCAGTTTGGCGACCATATCAAGTGGTCTCCTTCTGGTAGCTAACGGTAACTTCATTAAAAAAATCTGATGTGGCCAACACGACTTTCTCCATATTTGGGGAATAGATATTTAAATTATTATGAATAGCATTATGAGGCAAAATTATTATTTCGTATAGTAAATGAATAGAGTCGTCCTTATTGCCGTAAATTACGTATGTTTTGAATACGTGTACAGAATTCACCGCTACATGGTCCTGGCGCTGTATACTGGTATTAAGATAAAGCGAAATATCTCCGAAATAGATGGTTCTACGAAAATTTCTTTCAAACAAAATTTGGAAGAAATATTATTCTCTACAACTTTGGTCCTTACAAAGATTACCAATAACGATGTTTTTAAAGAGATATTTGACGGAAACCGAAAAACCGGTTATTTATAAATAACTCCTAAACAATAAGTCCCATAGAAAATTATTTCAAATGAAAACTGTAGGAAATTACATTCTCTATACCCTTTGTATAGAATTTTATATACAATAATGATGTTTTAACGGAGAAATATCGCAAAAACCGAATCGGGTTTCGAATAAACCTCGACTTCCGTTTAACCGTTATTGTCCAAAGACTAATAAGTTCTTTGTGCTCATGCTAAAGTATTACATATGAAGTTTGGTAACGATATGACAAGTACTTTTTGAGTTAGAGCGCCCTCAATCACATACATCCATCCACACACACATCATTCCGAAAATAGTCTAAACGTGTTCTAGGGACCTCAAAACGTGTATTTGCGTTGAAATCTCGAAGTCGATTTTTTTCGTGATCACAATACTTTCCCATTATTTCGTATGGAGAAAGTAAAAATGAATCACCTAGGAATCGGAGCTATGCGGACGGGTGAAACGAGATCGTTAGACCATTTTTTTGCGTTTATTTTTTCTTTCTCTCCGTCGAAAATGCCGTCAAATTCGGCCGATTATAGGCCTACTTCTCCTTCGCCATAACCTACGCCGATATGTCCTTGATTAGGTTCTTAAAAGAGTTCTTTGGCCGACTTTGTGCCGTAAATCGTTTCTTTTCGGCTACGTGTATCATAGATGATGGGTGAGACGTTGGGAGTTAATTGATCGGTTCGTTTCGCTAGGTGAAAGTGCTTTGCTTTTATGGGAGCAGCGTTTGATTTAAGGCACCATTTGTTTCAGAGCACACCTTCACCCTGTTTCAAAAGTGGAAGGATAGAGGAATGCGTCGATATTTTTAAAAAATGAATGGACGTGTCTTTTTTTTGTTCTGGATTAAATCGATAATGGTACGTATTCAAAACGTATCAAGGTGTTGGGAAATGTTTAATCCAAGGCAACGTTTCTTTGGTTGTTTCAGTGATTTTCTTTTCGGTTTTTGCGTAGGAGCGAGGATAAACAAAAGAGAGGACAAAAATAATTTGAGTGAACGTAATTTAACCAACTCATTTAGGTAAAAATTGATCGGTTGTTATTAATCATACTAGAGTAAGTTCCTTCAAAAATGAGAGGACATGAATTTAGATGTTCTCGAGTTAATTGGTAATGCACTCTTTCGTACATATATTAGGATTTAGGGTATAATAGAAGCTCAAACTTTGACAGCAACGTGGTTTCCAATGTGGAAAACGGTTAAAAGGCATTTCTTTCCAATAAATTTGAGCGACTCGAATTGATAGCAAAATTAGACGATAAAAATTCATTCTCACTTAAAACAATCTCGATCTGAAGAGCAATGTTCAATTTTTACGTTTTATCTCACGGAAAACAGGAATTATATCCTGGAGTCGAACCCGGGTCTTTTTATCGTCGTCAACTTTTAATTTGTTTTTCGAATTTTGATAATTATTCAAAAACAGCTTATCATTCTATAATCATCGACTCCAGTAAAACAATTAATATAAAATACGATTTTGGTCAATAAAATTTTACTCCATTCGTCACTCATTATGAGCAGTTCCAAACAATTTAACGCCAAGCGGAATTTCCGAAAAGAGCGAGCGGGAGTTTTTAAACCGATTATCAGTTCAATTAAAATCCGTTCTGCATATTTATATTAGCAATATTCGAAAATTTACGACGCGCGATAAAAGAGAAGGGTAAATATTTTACGTTGTTAATTGCGAACAATTAATTTCCTCTACTAGACAGGTGCAATTAATTTTATATGTTACCGAATTAATAAAACCGATGGAATTCATTCTCGATAGTGATAAATCCAAAGAGAACGAAGCGATTTAGGCTAAAATTTCGCCAGAAAAGTCAATATTTCGCTGTTAAATTTTAGAAACTAACATTCGAATGCTGGCGTTCCGCGTCGCGTGTGATTTATGCAAATTTACTGTAATTTACGCGACATATCTATTTATCAATTGGAAAACTTCTCTGCTCTCTCGTGTGATTTGAAAGTAAACGGTATTTCACTCTTTATGAATTAAAAATTTCCCTGAAGATGTATTCCGGTGATGATGCTTGAACTTGTGGAAAGTGCTATTGACAAGTAAATCGGTAATGTAACTATATGTTTTAAATGTCGAACTATATTAACTTTACCACACGATTTCCTGAAAATGCTGTTCAAACTGTGAAATCTACTTTTTCGCTTGTATAACGAATAAAAAATTCTAATATATATTTGATTAACAAGATGGTCATTCTATCATTAGCCTCGTATTATTATTAATCTCATTGCATCTCACTTTTCATTTACACGTACTTGGAGCATCGTAGTCTGTATGGACAGCGTGTAAATAGGTTTTTTTAGAAAAAAGACAAGCAAATGCGTCCATGCACTCGGCGGGATAAAAAACGAAACTCCAAGATGTGGAGGAAGACAGATTCCTCACACCATGATCCGGGTATTTTTGAGCCTTAGGCAGGGTTTGAAAATTACGACCCCTCCTAATGAAGGCTACACTAACTGTTTTACCTCTCAAAAAATAATATATTTGCAATGTTGAAATAAAATTCATTTCATGCTATAAAACTTTGGACTTAAAATTGTCATCTGTAGCGCACCTAAACGTCCTGCGCCATAGGCGGGCGCTTCGCTTTCCTAGTCTTTATCCAAGCTCTGTTCACAACTATACTAATTCCGACAAGCATGATAAAAACAGTAGAGTTCATTAGAGAGTCGCCAAGCTGCAATTATGACTGAAAACATATGCATGAATAAGCGCCTAAGTATAAAAATTGAAAAAATACGTACTACTTATTTTTCAATTTTTGACACTAAATAGTTTATTATTGAAACGGTAGTTTGGGTCATATACTAAACATTTTCCTTCAAGTAGGCACTAAAATTGACATTTTTATTGATTATTTTAGTAAAAAATATAACATTTGTTATTAGTAGATTGATATCATACTAATCAGAAGGCCATGGTCAAAAATTTAACAAAATAAAATTTTAAACGCCAGAATTTATTTCCCTTGAGAGTTTACGTTATGTATTTCACTCTCTTTGTTTGCGATGAGCTCGGCCGTATACTATCGAACGTGCGTGTTTGTCTCTCGCATGCACCACGACCTAAATCAGTTTGACGGATATAACGCAGCGTGAGCTGGGGGACATTTGTTTCGCGGAATATAAGAAGAAAAGTGGAAAAAGAGTGAAGAGGTGGGTTGTCTGGTCGTTCCAGTCCGCTACCGCGCCACAAAAGGCGTGAAGAATCGCCTGCGTCGGAGACATCTATGCATGCGATACATTTATATATTTCTGGAAGACATTTTTTCCCACGTTTTTAATGAATTTTATCGGTGTGGATAATCTGAGTGACAACAAAATATGTTTTTCATCCAGTTGCTAAAACTCGCATAACCTACGAACTATGTTGCATTCCAGGGTAACGTTTTTACACTTATAAATACACTTTATTTAAGAATAGGTGTATATAGAAGAGATTACAATAAAATTTCAACATGACCACAGAATAATAATAATATAAATTGCACTTTTATTGAAAAGGAAAAATCATTGCACTCTCCTAATGAAAAATAAATGAAATATTAAAATGAAATATATTATGGTCCCGCTAAGGCAAAAGGCTTGCAGCAGGTGCCAAAAGGGTATATCATCACTACACTGTCATATTTTACATCAATATTTTTAAAAATTAAAAAAGTTTGCACACGAAAGATATTTTTTAGGTAATAGCGTTTAAATGCCTGTAAAGTTACATAACAAATTTAGAATACATGCATAGACATTTTACAACTTTCAAACATCAACTATGTTTTCATTACCCATTATTTTATTTTATTTTTTACCTCAGCCATCCCACTTACTACTCTTAACTCATACGAATTATCTCGGTAATTTCAAGTCTAGGTGTGAAATTTTACTATTCAGAGCAGTGGTTCTCAAACATTAGGGTGCCGCAGCTAATTTTTAGAGGTGCCGAGAAAAATTTTGTTTAGTTAAAAATATTAAGGATTTAGATGCTTTGGTAGGTGAATAGGCCAATAATGTTCCCAAATAAATTTATTATGATGTGGCACCAACAAAAGGAGACGTCCAAAAGTTGTAACGCTCGTATGTAAAAATCTTGTTTCAAGGCTGGGGTGCCGCGAAATTCTGTTTATCTCTGAAGAGGTGACGCGCATACAAAAAATTCGGGAACCACTGAGTTAGAGATAGTAAAGCAGACAAATTGAAGAAATGTACACAATTCTTTCATCAAAGTCATTCTTAACAAAAATACTGAGTTGAGTTTTTTAGTAGTTTGACTTCCGCAGTAAATATAGGCCAAGTAAATAAAATGACTTTTCTAACAGACATTTTCGTACAAACGACTTCTTTTTCTCTTAATGCTGATATTGTACACCAGCTTAAAGCATGTCAACACTCTTCTCGTTGAATGGTTTTAAGATTGAAATTAGATGGTTGGCTAGTGCCCCCCTGCTGTGAGGGGACAGCTACGTGAGTTTGGTTTTGGGCCTGGAACTGTAGGTTCAAACTCCCAATCGGAGCTAATGACAGTCGGGATGTCAGTTTTCAATGTGGTTTCAGCTATGTTAAAAGAGCCAAAACTTCACTTCGTCTATAAAAATAGCAAGTCCAGGAGTTTTAATAGACAGGTGATTAATTATTTCTATTGGTGAGTAAATCGTTTAATTTTTAGGCAGGAGTTTTACCGAAGCTGAAGAAAGCAGATCGACGCATTATATGATGAATACGATGCATCTCTGGTGTTGTTAGACGGAAATTTCGGATCATTTTACCTCAATATCCCGCTATCTCCACGATAGTTTGGCCTCGTGATTACCCTTTGCTGCACTTCCTCTTATACTGTTCCCTTTATCTGTGAGGCACGTAGATGAAAGATGACATGTAAGATCATATTTTGGCAAAAGAAGTTTTTATTGTTTAGAAGTCGATGATCTATTCCTATATTTCCGTATCATTATTTAAAACCGGGATATATTTAAGAGTAAAATAATACATGGAGCATTGCTCATATTTCTGGAATCTTATAAAATGAATATTGATAATATATTGACTATTACACGTTGATGATTTTAAACTTTGATTAAAGTTACTTGGGGAAATTTGGAAAGGGAAAAAAACCTGCCATGACCCGGGTGCTTATGTTCAACCACTGAACTACCGTAGGTAGAGGAGCCGGATTCCCGGTCATGGCAGATTTTTCTCCTATTTCCATGTTTCTAAAATTCCAGCTTCTGCCTATAACATTAGGTCCATAATATTCATATATTTATAAAGTTACTTACATAATATTCTAGACAGTTTATCTTGTGTAAATCAACAAAAAAAACGGTGGAAAATAAAATGCACAACTTATTAGTTTCTACGCTAAAAACGGTCCTCAATCTTCAAAAAATCTATTGAACACTTTGAAAATACTTTACAAAATTACGATGCAAATAAAACAAATATGTCTTTCCTCACAACTCACGCTAATAAATATAATGTTTACCCGTGTCCAAACAACGCAAAAATGCACTCATTACGACTCGACATTAACATGCGCAACTTAACGTATAGTAATCCACACCATTAATTAATTATATACGTGAACAGCTAATGCTGTCCTGTATCCAAATCCAATTTCCGTTGACGACTTGAAATTTTCTCGCCGCTATAGAACCACTCAAAGAGGTTGTTGTTATTGTTATAGGATATACAGACTCCGGGGGAGAAATAAATTAAAAGTTAGAAAGGGAGAAAAAGAGCAGATAATAAATTAATTCGAAGAAGAAAAATAAAACGCTTAACAATCCCAAATCCTCTCTCGGTGTGGAGCCGCGCCACCCTTAGCAATATGACGTCACGCGAACACGTATTCATTCCTCGGCTCACTCCCATATCCTAAGCCATTGTCTCCAATAATCCTCTTTCGCTTTGAAGTTGCCCAACACACTCAACAGTTTGCGCTCTGCGCGCGGAGAGATTGCATTCCAAGCGGCACTTAATCACTCTTAAGAGACGTCACCTTGGAAAACACGCGTAAACGGCGCTTTCTTTGACGGAACACACGGTTGTTTTCGTTGCTGAGGATTGCGTCGCTCTTTGAAACTTTGAAGAGGTTGTGTGCGCACACGTTCAAGGAGTTTGACATGCGTATATGATTAAAACGCGTGCGAGTAATGCTAGCAAGGAAAATGAATTAGACCCCTTTCTCAAAGGATGTTAGAATTTAGAATTCCGTTTCCATTGTGGTGTTGGGCCTGACGGGTACATAATTCAAATGCAGTCCTATCTTAATTCATTTTAAAATTATTCTAATTAGCAAATGCTATAGAGCAGTGTTATTCAACCATTTTCACTGCTGTACCCTTAGGAGATTTTGGAATGGCTACTTATCCCTGTTATATTTTAAAGTTAACACCCAAAATGTTTATCACCGTCAGTTATTTATATGGGTACGTTGGTAGCATCCATTTTTAGTTCAATGGTAAATTATAAAACTTTTAACCATTATTCGCAAATCCCAGGTTGAATGCTTCAGCCATAGTGTACTATCTGATGATTAAGAAGCTGAAATATCAATTTTTATTTCAGAAAATAATCTATTTTATTACAAAATTCATTAATTTAGCTTTTTATTTCCGTAGTTAAGGCACCGATGCTTAATCCCTCGATAGCATATGGCTTTAATAAGCTTTTTGTGGCCATTAGATATACTGCCTAAGATAATTACTTATTTATTCAAGTGCTTATTCTCGAATTTTATCTTTGTTATTAATATAATCGCTTTGGACAATCGATTGTCCTCATGCTGCGCATTGTGTTTACTATCTCTTTTCTGTTCTGCACATATTATTAATGTAAAGTGTCTGAATACAAAATAATCGCAACCAATATTTTTAATATAAAGAAAGATCAGGCATGTCAAACCATGGCCTCTCTCTTTGAGAACATGCAATAAGGAGAATATAATCGCATTTTATTTTCTCATATATTATTAGCGTATTGTATTTAATTAGCTACAGGAAACCAAAATTCTCCCTTTCTTTTTTTATCTCAGCTTACATGTCAATAACATCCTGTCGTTAGTATCCGAGTCACCTCAAAGTTATTAATTTGGTGAGATTATTTGCAGTTAATTTGCACCGAAGGACGTGTATCTCTTATATGATTGATGTTGAATCATATATTCCTCAATCAGTTTCAAGTAATGATACGTTTATATATAAGGATAGTATGTGTCCGGTTGAAATGTTTGCTGCGGTAATATAGGTGATGGTGATGATGAAAGACACGAGGTGAAATTACAATCAAATTATTCATCTGTCCCGAATTTTTTTTTCAAATAACTATCACTAATTTCGCCAATTAATTCAAGTCATCACACCGGCATTTTAGCTTTCTTCTCCTTGGAAGATATTTGCATATTTTTTCGTCGAAAAATAACCGCCGAATTAATAGAAAATTTAACTTCAGACGGTGGATGCCATTGTTTTCTTAAATAAATCAAAAATTTTGTGAGTTACTCTGAGATATTTGGACCCTAATCTAGAGCAAAGGCGAAGATTTGTGTGAAATAGATGGGGATTAAGACAGTTCACCAGTCGTGGACACCTGTCTTGGAAACGTCAATAAATACGCTTGCAGGATTTTAGGGGACTAAAAAATAGTAGTTTTTCTTCAGTACTAATTTCCCTGGCATTACATCGTGCCATACAATCCATTCATAGACATTCTTTAGGAGTTTGTTTTGTAATTTGGCTGTGCCACTTTTAATTTTACGTTTCGTCTCCCTTAAGAAAACACTGCAAATGGTTCGTGTCATTAGGAAAGATTACAAAGAAGGATAATGAATTACAGGAGAAAAAAAAGAGCGAAAGAGATGGGAGAGAAGGAATGAAAGAGGGAGAAAACGAGAGAGAGAGAGACAGATTGACTGAGCAAAGGAGAAAACCGGATATGGTATTCTTTAATCGCCCTTAGGGAGTAATTTATAACTAGGTCTGATCTCACTACCCTACTTCTCGGCTTTGTCTCATATTCTGCCATTTCCACTCCTTTCAAATATTTTGTTCTGATTTCTCTCTATAAGTCTAGAAATCGCCGAGATTTTTTCTCTAAAACGGTAAGCGTCGTGATCGGATTTCAACGCATAAATATATGTAGCCTATATTTTTTTGCATATTGGATAAAAAAGTGGGCAAAAATTTTCACTAGTGTCGAACGGTAAATAGAGAAAAACTTTTTATTGCACATTTTCTCCTCTTTTTTATTCGATTCGATTCAGAGAAATTTGATTTTTTGCGATGGATGTATTTGCGGATTGTATCGGTACTAAATCCCTTGATTGCGGATGCTCAAGTTTTCGATGATGGAGCTGCCTGTTTTTCCGGTAACGTTTGACTCAGGTTACGTCACTGAAGCATGAGAAACTAATCCGTCGACATCAAATTTAAAATATCATTCCGAAATTTTTAGCAACGAAAATGAAGTAATATTTCGATCACAACTGCTCAAACCAAAAATTAAAATTAACTAACTAAATGCCTTGGAATTAATAACGTTTAGGACCGTTTAATGCTTCCAACTATAAAAAGTGGAATATCCTTTTAAAATTTGGCTTTTCAACTAACTGAGATATAGATAGGTAATGTTTTACTCATCATTTATACTTTTATGAGTAAATTAGAATTTTGCGTGGCATGATATTAAATCGAATGAATAATTTTTGTTGTAATTTTGAATATATTATGGTGAACTTACAATTAGATTGATCATTTTCACAAAGAGTTCTTAGGGCATTTTACTTTGATTATTTGCACGTAGTTAAAATATTTTCCAAAACTAAAATAAATTTATATCTTCCATATAAAGAACCAAACCGAAGTTCTGACGTAAAATTGTGATATATAAATTTATATCTTCCATATAAAGAACCAAACCGAAGTTTTGGCGTAAAATTGTGATATCGCGCAACATATTTAAAAACCGTTAAGCCATCGTCATGGTGCAAAAAACCACAACAGAAACACTCCAAATCTATTTTAAATTAAGGGTGATGGAGAGAAGACAATCCAAAAATTTCCGTTGGCCAACTTCTAAAATTATTATAATAATCTTATAATCGTTTCTGTGTTTACTGTACTCAGCATTTTGAAATTTGTACGTGTCATGGCCATGGTGAAAGAGGCTAAGTTGCGATCAATTTATTGAACTATTGCTGAAGTATTTTTGCAAGCGGTCATCGCTAGCAATGGCAACTAATTCAAAGTACCTTTTTAAAATAACGTGTTTTGCAAATATGTAAGTCATTTAAACATTAATTGACCCATAATTAAACAGGTGATTTAAGTAACTTCTTTTGCGAAAATAAACCTGAATAACATTTCTATCACCAATCTTTTGAAATCGAAACTTTAAAATTAATATTACTTTTAGGCAAAATTATTTTAAGTTGATGTATTTTGTAAATGAGTGTGTTCACGCCAAGTACTTCTAACATATCTACATGATACATCTACATGATACCCTGCAAATCACCAGGCTGGTGGGTGGCAGAGAGTAGGATCTCCATTGCTTTTTCCTAAGTTAAATTGTTAATAACATAGGAATACGTTAACAAATACTTCATGTCACTAAAAATCGGCGATGACATATTTGTTTGTTGTTGTACATTCGTTTAATCGCGGTAAAAAATAGTTCCTTGGAATCGGTTCTCAGCTAGATGTTTGCCTGTTATTTACCAAGTAAATATGTATGCTAACTCATTTATTACAATCTATTTCTCGGGTTGTAAGAAGGTTTCCGTATGCGTCTCAGTTAATGCAATTTTCTTTTTCTCGATAAACGCTTAGCTATGCGTTTACAAGAAATTGAAACGCTACAATTCATCTCTCTGCTAATTCTGATCACAGATTGTGGTATTTTGTCGCAATGAGGGAGAAACTCGTCAACCAAAACCAAGCATAGCATAATGAATTTAATCACATCTCGTAGCTAAACATTTATGATCGTAGATCAATAAATATTTTTTCACAAAATACCGTATGTCGGTGCGGTTAATTTGCACTATTTCGAATAGTGGGACTAATGCAATAAATAAGAGCAAAGCAATGAGAAGGAAGCTTCAATCCTACATCAAATGCAATACGCAGTACGTGGTTATTGTAATTTCATTGCGACACCAAGTTATTACCGTGGAGGCTTTCACACCCGTCGTAATTAAAGGACTAATATAATTTTATTACTCGTTTTTAAAAAGTATATCACGTAAGGTTTTTTACGTTTCCTCAATCTTTCACACGAGATTTTCTTTTCTATAATTGGCATTCATAAATTCCAAGGTGTTCCTTCGAGGCAAACATCGTGATGTAAAGGAACTGATTTTATGCACACACACACACGAACTGGTGGCCAAATAATATATATATATCTTTAATTATCCTTCGATTGTCCAACACTTCTTCTCGCCTGCTCCTTATTTTAACACTCTCCACTCGATTTATCTCAATTTTATTCATCTATTTGTCTTGAACGGAAGTGAGGAGGCAAATTGGCCGCAATTGTACACACGTTCAGTTCTCGTCCTCATTTTTCAAGAAAAAAAGAGGACCAGAATGGAGGGTGGGGCGAGGGAGAAATGATTGATGCAATAAATCGTCCGGAGTGGTAGAAATGGCCGACGCTTTCTATAATTCGATTATTACATCCCCCTCCTCCTACTTCACCATTTCGACTTTGTCGGCGAGAATAAGCGCCAAAAACGGAAGGTGGGATAATGGTTAGATACGTCAGAACTCCGTTCCCTCGATTCGTTTTTTTTTCGGTTTGTTGTTGCGTTGAAGTCTCACGAGAAGGATAAAGGCGCTTTTTTTAAAGGGAAAAATAAATTACTTCGAAAGCGTTTGTGTGTTAGTAATTATTTTTCGTCTAACTTCATGACATGGGGAGGAATATTTACGATCGTTCGTTTTAGAAATGAAGGAATGACGACTGTTTGTCGTTCTGCCAAGATATTGATTACATGCGAACCAGCATGGATGCATAATACCTTTATTCTCATGTTTGATTAAATTTACCGCCAATTTTTTTAATAAAAACAACCTGCCATAGGGTATTTCTACGCAGGAATGAAAGGGACAATTAATATTTTTATTATGTGACAATTATTTATGAGGAGAACTTAAAGGGGAGGGCGGCAACGTAATGATAGGAAACCTTAGTATTTTTTACCTAATTTCCTAATTTAAAAGTCATGCAAATAATCTTTATTGACGTCAGGACCAATACGTTTCACTTATTGAATATTCCCTCCATTTGTTTGGGTAAATGTGAACGGAAAAACAAATGGGGACAACGGACCTCCGGGTTGCTCTCTCCCATATCTTTGCACGCGGTAGTTTCATTACGGAAAATCATCCCTTTTAAAAGCGAGAATGCAAATTTGAATATTGATTTTAAGTGCACGTTATAAATTAAATGCAAACATAATTTAGTTATCTCGGTCACAGCCAAAACAAACGTTACTCTTTTGTACGTATGAATGTGAAACCTAGTTGCACTGCGTTATTTTCGTCTGTGTACAGTCTGAAAGAGATTGATGTAGATATTTACTCGAAAAGTTTTAAAATAACTATTCTGTTTAACCCTAGGATGCATGCCTGAAAAAACCTACACATTTACATAGGTGGAGTGAAAAAGACACGCTGTGAAATAAAAATGCTTGCTGATGCTTTAGTGTTGTTTATTGAACTAATTTGTTTTAAAAATAATTGCTACAAGCTTTAAATGTAAAATATTTTTTTTTAATTTTAAAACAATTATTCACATTGACTGCAAATGTATATAGTATGTTCCTTACATATTGCTATGCAACACTTTGAACATCTCCTTTCACATTTTCAATCCTTCTTTGATAGTCAAAGTGAACATATTCTTTTTCCTGCTCTAGGTGTCTCATTCTTTACATTTTCAGGAACAGAAATGAATTTGTTTCATATCCTCCATTGAGGCTTTCGACAATCGAGGATTTTTTGATCTGCTTGCCATGTACAGTAGCATCAACTCCTTGGACAGCGTTTCTAGAAATAGCCTTCTTCTGTGATTTTTTCCACACTCAAACTGTGGATGTTTATCTAAAAATACATGCATTTCATTGATAGCTGCGGCATCCATAATATTGAACGATACTGCAAAAGGCCATCTCTTTGTCTGTAGCTTTCACGTATAGTTACGTACTCATATTTTATAATCCATAAGATCAACGCCACCTTTTGTTTTGTTATAAAAATAAATTATTTCTGGCTTTTTTCTGGGTTCCGTCAATCACACTATCATAATGCTGTGTACTCAATAATATAATGGAATAGTTCTTTTTTGGTACATAACTAAGGTCATCTCCTTTTTGAAGCAAAATAATGAAAATTTTTCTCTGCCTCGATTTGATAACATTTCTCTTGGAATGTCCCTCTTCCATTTTCTTATTGTTCCTACTGCTATGAACCAATGCTCACAAAGTGGAACGCTAATAAAAAGGTTGTTCACAGTAATATTCCTTGCAGAATTTTGAATTGATTTTGTTAGATTCAGTACACCCATTGTACGGAAATATGTAGGGTCAGTCATTTTCCCAATATATACCAATGACATAAAAAGTTATTACTCCGAAATAAAGGCTAAATTGTGCAAAGGAGTTTCTTAAGGCATTCCTAAAATATTATTTTCATATCTTAAAAATTGTGTAAATTATAGCAATTTTTCATTTCGCCCGGGTCTAAAATACCCCAACAATGCATCCTAGGGTTAAACTTGAGCACATTGCCCATCAACGCGAATGATGGTTACGAAGTTCCGAGCGCTGAATTAATTTAATAAACCTGAACCTGAAAAGTAGCATATTTCTGAGAGCTAATTAATTAGTTGCATTTAAGATGTGACATTAAATTACCGACATTTGGAGTTAATTGTCTGTTATGCAGTTAAACATCCAGAAATATACTACTATGCAACGCTTGATTTTTTTTATCATTTTCCAAATCACACTGTCGATGCACGAAGTATTCGGGATGGATAACAGAATGAACTTTTTCATTATAAGTAGACGGACGTTGAACTTTTCAAAGTTTTGAAATTGACATAAGAACTTGGATATAAACTACATTGTGATAGATTGTTTATTCTACTGATTTCAAATTTCTCCCATATTAATGCATTGGATTATTAATGTACGTATGTATAGGACGCAGCGATTACATTTACTAAGGCCGAAACTATATTTCTCGCCGTGCCGTCATTCTGAGATATAGATGTCATAACTTAATTCTTTAGTAGTAATTTAGTTCAGTTCACTATTCAAAAATGTTAAATTGTAATTTAAAATGCGACGAATGAATCATTAAGAATTACTTATCTAAGCTTGAAAGCGTAACTGGTGCACCAAATTGTATTTTAAAAGAGTATCGATTTCTTTCCTACTCTCATCAACTCTGTTGATGTATCCATAGCAACTACGTCAACTTCTATACTATAAATAGCAATTTATGCGTATGATGGGTGTAGTGTTACGCCATCCCGCGTCGTTACCGCAAGAGTGTGCTCGTGTTTGTATGCGCTGAATTGCCCATTAATTTCCGTTTTCTTTGCCGTAGCCTCGTATTCAGCGAGCGGGAGAGAAAAAAATTGGCAAAAAAAAGGAAATGCTCGATGAAAGCTTTATGACGCGCAGCTTCCCTTACTACGTCACACGTTCGGAGTATTCCCTTTAGCGGTGACCAGGCGTGTCCGATTCCCTAGCGTCTGAGGGAGCGTGTTCTTCAACGGCAGACTTAACCTCGGGGTGCGCCATCGTACCTTACTTGCGTGCTTACCACTCCCAACTGCACATACCCTCTCACGGCCCCTCCCCTCCTTAGCGCCTCCAGCAACTCCGCTTCCGCCAACCCCATCACTCCATTGCCGCTAATTCTTCTGCTTCCAGGCTCCCTACCACAATCTCCCCGCCTTATTCCTCCCGCCCTATATCCCGCTGCGTTTCTTCGCTTCTGCCCTCAGTTCCTTTAGTGCCACGAGGTATTTGTATATCTCCTCCACTTACATTGCCCCCTTTGTCCTTTCCCGCTTCGCTCAACATAACCCTTACTGTTTTTCACCCCATTCATTGTCCGTTTTGATGCATTTTCCTCCTCCCTTCCTCCTCGACTCCACCTCTTCCTCCTTCATCACTCCCTTTATGACTATTTCCACCCCTTTCCATCCCCTTCTGTCAATCCTTTCTGTCTCCCTTCAACCTTCCCACCACCCTTCATCTCTCTTCCTCTCTAAAGCCTCTTTCTCTCGCCTCCCTCATTCCTTCATTCTTCTCCATTCTCTCTATATTTAACTCCTCTCATTCATAATCCTATTTCTCACTCCTCCCCCTCTCTCTCCCTCTTTCTCCCTCTTCCTCTTTCTCCCTCTTACTCTCTCTACCTCTTACTCTTTCTTCCAGGAAACAGTGGTTTCTAAATTTTCGAATCATAATTTGTTATAATGTGGCATTTTTTTCTTCTTTTTTTTGCCTCCGACTTTTAAATGTATATTCTTAATTTTGCACATTATTTAAAAATTTCCTGTATGTATATGTTGTATAATTATTTGTTGTTTATGTATATTTTCTATGTACATTTTTTATATGTTCTATGTATGTCTATGTTACTTCTTTCCTTTTATTTGTCGGTATTCAAATCCTTATTCTATCTTTCTTTATTTTTTCCCTTCTGAATATATTTAGGGATTTTTTGCGTTTTTTTTACACCTCCCTCTTCGTAGGTGTTTTTCCGCAGTGGGAACTTTTTCTTCGCTAAACAAAGCGATTACACAGTTTTTTTCCAACCCACAAAACTAACATTATTCTACGGTAATTCTTTATGTCCAGCTAACAAAATTTGTAATGAATATGCATGTGAAATTTTGTAATTAACTTGTATATAATATTCAAACCTGACGAAAGGGTTAAATGTAGGAAGGGACTTCACAATTTCAATTTCGCCCTATATAAAATCGTTTGTCTGTCTGTCTCTCCCTCCCTTTTCCTCACCGTATCTCCAAATCAGTACATCCCTCTTCGTCCCCAGGTTCCTCTCCTCATTTATTATACATCCTCTCCGTCTCCTTTTTACTCAGCTCCTTTAAACTTAAATCTGTACTGCACCAATACCCTCATCCCTCCTCAACCCACTTTGGATTCCCCTACCGACAATTCCCACCCCACCCCAAAACCGGCCACCTTACCACTTCTCTCTATCCTCCTCATCTCATCTCACTTCAACCGGTCCCACCGAACATCTCCTTCCCCCCTTTCCTTCCCCTCCCCCCCTCTCTCCCATTTCCTTCCTCCTCCACATATTTTCCTCCGTGTTTTTGATTGGTTCGTAAACGATTAATGGTGCGCTTATCTGTTAGCAGTTTTTCCTCTGCGTCCTTTCCCTCTCACACGCACGCACAATCACACACACACACACACACGGTATGTCCGACATCAATTTTTTTTTGCGAAGCTTCGTTTCCTTTTTTTTTTATCCCGGGGAGCCTACGAATCCGAACGACGACACGCAACACGTAATTTGTCTCGGGTCGATCCTCTTTCCTTCTTCCTGTCTCAAACTCGAATCGCTTCGGGAAATTACAAAAGAAAAAACGTTAAGATACAGGTAGGATAATTTGTTGGTAGCGTTCACGAAAGGTACCGCTGGCGGAGATAACAAAATCCCCACTCGAGAAGATATAATACCCTCTTGGAAATACGACCGTTAAAACGAAAACGGGAAATTGCTTTTCGAGGGGTATTAAATCAGAAGATTTGGATGCAATTACCTTTCAATCCCCTGTCTCTTATGTGTGTTTATACGTGGATATGTATGCGTGAAATTCGTTCGCTATGTTGCCCTTATCTGCAAGTGCAGGGCAGAGAAAACGCGATCCTGAGATCAGTTTCTATCACTGTGTTAAATTCCCGTCATATGTTTCATAATTTTATCGCAGTGACTTTTTCTGTTTCGACCCAATCATATTATAGGCCTTCTATTACCACATAATTTTTGCTTTAACCATGTAAGATATTTTTCATGCCCGTTTTTAAGTACATGTGGTTACGTTATTTTAATGACTTCTGACGAATAGTACCTCATTTCTTCTGACGCATATTGTAGACACAGCAGTCAAAAAGATATTGGGAAGCGTATAGCCGATGATCTAAACCGGAGGTACCCATTACGTCGCTCGCGGGCGACCGGTCACACGTTAGGAGGCAGCGATGTGCTAAAAACATTAAAAACTGAATTCAAAGAACGTTTTATAGATTTTAAAGAAATCGAGCCCATTTTTTCATTTCCTTTCGCCGAAATTGACGTTGAGGAAATTGATAGCAAAGTAGGAGATACATTGAACATGGACACAACAGATCTGGAAAGTGAAATACAACGATTAAAATATTTGGAAAATTGTTTCATCTGAAAAATTTTCAAACATAAAACGTTTCATTTATTTTGAGAGCATATTTTCTTTCCATTTATTTATGTGAATCAATACTTTCTAATGTGAAGCTAATTAAATCGAAAACCAGAAATGCACTCACCAATGAACATCTTGAAGATTGTTTGCGCCTCTCCGTTTCTAGTTACAAGCCCAATTACCAATCACTGGCTTGAAATATGCAGTGTAAATTTCCCCCATAATCGCTTAAATAAAGAATTAATTTAAATAAATTCATCAATTATTTTTTTGTCGATTTTCTTAAATGGTGTATAGGAAACTTTCTTTACTGTTATTTAACTTACAGTTCCAATGCTCAATTTATATTTTAAAGTATTTAATAGCCCGCAAGAAAATTTACAGAATGAAAGTAGCCCTTGACATAAAAAAGTTTGGGCAGCTCCGACCTAAACACTAGATGGAATTTTTGAAGTATCCGGAATTAAATTGCAATAACAAAAAAACGTTTTCCCCTGACGAAATTCATGACTGAAAGTGATAAATAGTTTTCACTGTAAATCTTCACCAAATTTATTTATCTCTCTTTAAAGGAATCCTGGGAAAGTAACTTAAAACAATACTCGGCAAAGCAGTACTTTTTTCAGTAACTCGGGCCGCTAATTTTACTTTTTCGGTCTTTGTTTTTTTTTTAAGTTAACTTATTTCCCGCCCGTAATCATCTTTTGCTTGCTTGAGACAACTATCGCGGGTGGTAGCTTATCTCCTCTGCACTAAATTTTCCGCAGATATCATCCGAGAAGGTAATTACGCTGTAATCCTACCAAAAGATTCTCAGAATTCTTCAAACTGTCCGAGAAAGATGCCGTAAAGTCTAACCAGGTGTTGCTTAATCTCAGAGGTGCCATCTCCAGTTGCTCGTGTACATGGTAATGTCGTATACACCCATAGATTAGACCTC
The DNA here is from genome assembly GCA_036926305.1 of Uropetala carovei. Lineage (NCBI taxonomy): Eukaryota > Metazoa > Arthropoda > Insecta > Odonata > Petaluridae > Uropetala > Uropetala carovei. Next base: position 551,862 of record JAXCHB010000212.1, read on the forward strand.
CGCTTAATCCATTTGCGCATTAATCTTGAGGTTGCGTCTGCTACCAGCTGTCGGAACTTTATTAGCTTTCGGATGTGTATTTCGTGACGCGCTTAAATTGCAGAATGAGATGTGGAAAGCTGAAAAACTGAAAAGTTCCCTTTGAAAAATTAATCTCCAGTCAATAAACGTTTTTTTTATTTGAAATTAAATCTATTTTTAGCGGTGTTTATTCTCTCACAATTTGATTGTAACATATATGAATAGTTACGACCATATCGATTTCAGCTCCGCGGTCAATGGAAAGTCTGGCATTTTACACTGCATCGACATGGAAAGATTAATTAAGTAAATCATATTGTAATTTTCAAAAAAAGAAATGTTTCTCTCCAAGCGCTAACATAATCACAGATAAATAATATATTGTATGCCGCATAAAAAGTAGTTCTTTTCCAATTTATTTTGTTCGTGAACTGTAACTCTGACATTAACAGCTGAATTTTTACGTATTCTTAAAAACTGCTTCTTTTTCCTTCATAAGTGGAGCTTAATTTTTCCATGACTGTATCATCTTTTGCGGATATGGACCTTCAGCTGTCATACTGGACCTACCATATTTCTCATCTATTCACTGTAACATGACACAAATTATGTCTACATTGGGGAGTCCACAACATGGTGATCGTGAGCATCGCCTTGCATCGTAGTCCTGCCGTGCACTTCTACAATGCTTACAATCCTCTTTCCCATCGCCAGCAATTCAATTTTTTCAACTTTTTTTTAAACGCACGGAAGGACATTTTAAATCACTTTGACATTTATTTATTTATGATCGTTACTATTTTTACTGTTGCACAGTGGTTCTCGCTGGATGCTGTCGAATTTAACTTGGTGCTCGCTACAATGAAAATGTTACAGATCCCTTGTCTATATGTATGTATGTATGTATGCACACATGAAGTGGCGGATTTGGAAACTTGCCGCCCCTAGGCCAAATTATTTTTCCGCCCCCTTCAGAGAATTTTAATAACATTGATTTCATTTATATATTATACCAGAGGAACAATCCGTTCTTTTTCCGCGAATTTAATGTTATTACCTTCACAAGTTCCGTAGGTGGGTACCAAGAGTCGTTCATGATTTCGAAATAATCTTCATAGACCTCCATAACTTTGAAAATCACACTGAAAGCTCCCTTTACAGTGCTTCCTCGCATACTATATTGACGGTATTGCAACTTGGCGAATGAATACATACAAATCTCACCGCCCCGAAGTCCTGCCGCCCCTAGGCCATTGCCTACTTTGGCCTTATTTCAGATCCGCTAATTCATACATGTATGTGTATATACATACAAAGAGGCAAATATGAATATCTATAAAATTATATTAATATTATTTTAAAATTTATTACTTTATTCTTATATTTATGTTTATATGAATTTCACGCGAGTATGTTGTTTTTTTAAAAATATCTATGCGTACGAATGTGGAAACGTGCACATTAGCCGTCTAAAACTAAAATGCCACGGTTTGTCGTCTCTCTCTCTCTCTCTCCTCCCTCTCTCAACATTCTCCCACCGCCGTAACACTTTACCTTATGCGTTCCGCGAAGCATAACTCGTGCGTTCTCCATGCCTTTCTATAAAGGAGCAAACGCCTCTTGTCCATTTTAAGCTCAACTAGTTAACCCGCAGTCTTCTTTTAAAACTCCTCATCACCTCAGTGCTCCTTTAAGTGTTTCCACAAATGACCTGATTGCCAAGCCGCCTGTTTCTCTCTGCTTGACCGCTCGGCGGTGCGTTACGCCGCCTAAGCGTTACGAAACTGAATTAAAATGTTATTATTGTGCGCGCGAGCCGCTTTTCAGGCCAACGCTTTTAAGAATGTGCTCGCGGGTGTTTTAGGCCACGGCTAACAAGGGGGGAGCGGAGATGGAGGGCGGGAAGGAGGTGTGGCTTTCTTCTTAGGAATAAAAAATAAACGGAGGATAACTCGCGGAAGAAGGGCTGCTGAAAAAAAAGATGGGGTATTAGATGTTTTAGTCTTTTTTTTTGCAGTCTGTGATATCGCCAGGCATTGAATAATTAGAAGTGTAAGAAAATGATTTTTATATATTGTCTATCGATGTAACCCTTTTGTTCAGATGATAGGATGTTCGTTGCGTTTTCTGTAAAAATGTAGAGTGACGCGTCGTTTACCATAAATCTACACACCTTATATTACTGCAGGAATCGGCAACTTATTACACGCGTGCCAAAAGGTGGCACGCGAAGAGCTTTTAAGTGGCACGATATTTTAGAGAATAATTACGAAAAGTGTGTATTTTTAAAAGAATTTTGCTTTTATTCCAATTTTATTTTTTATTTTAATGATACCGCATTATATGATCAGGATTCCTTATAATATAAGAACCGCTTTTTGTAAGTGTTACGGATAAAACGCATTTAAGTGTGGCACGCGTGGAGGGTCACGGATTATTAATATTGATAAAGAGTGACACCCAACAGAAAAACGTTGCCGACCTCTGTACTAGTGATTCCAAAACGTTTTGTATGTGCGGCACCCTTTCAATGGTAAACAGAATTTCGCGGCACCGTAGCTTTCGAACAATGTCTTTAAGTTTTTATATACGGCTATTACAGCAGTTGGAAGCATCCGTTTGTTGGTATTGCTCCAGAGTGGGGGAAGTTAGTGTCCTAAATTAACCATCAACACATCAAAATCGTTGATTTATTTACTGAACCAAACTTTTTGCGGGCCCCCTAAAAATCAGCTTCGACACCCCATTTTACCGCGGCGCCGAGCCTGGGAACCACTGCCGTATACCAATCTATGAATTTTGTATTTATAGTAATTGAAAATCCTATGAAGACTATCTCTTCTCATATGGAATACTAATAAGTTTTTATTTCTCCTTTCACGTACACTGTAATTTTCTACATTTTCTACCTGTCGTATGACCTTTTGCTGATATTACCCGAGTCTCTTTTGAAAATTTCTCTTTTGAACATGAGGTATTTCCAATGGCCATAACAAGGTTGTGATAACTAGGGTTTCCAAATTCCCGACATTTCTGAACCATCGGGAACGGGAAATCGTATTTCCCGGGAATTCTCGGGAATTCCCGAAATCATCTTTTTTATTTAATTTTCGTAGATCACCAGTAATAATGACTATAATAGTAACTGTTAATAAGCAGAGCATCATTTTGGATAGGTTTCTGCTATATTTGAGGTTTTCTCAAAATATAAACATTGTAATGAATACAGACTTTATTATACCTTATGGTATACAATACGTTTTTACTTATATCACAGAATGTATTAACGTTCTCAATTTCATTTAAATATTTTAGTCATGAAACTAAACATTAACACAAAAACAAATGCAAATATTATTAGTTTGAAAATTGAAATAATACTTCAAATAATTTTTATTTATCATTTTTAAAATGAAACTTTAAGAGGCATAGAGCATTAATTGCCCTATCAGACAATGGTGAATTGTAAGAATTATACCAGATGTGGGAAAATTTCTTTCATTTTGTGTTGACGCTGGCCGAATTGTTATGAGTGCGTCTGAAAGCATCTTCAAGTTGGGTGTGAGAGAATGCGTTCATATAAGCTCATTTCCTTCCTTAGAGAAGCAAATATTTTGTCTGCTTGCATAGAACTAGGTTTTGATATCGAAATTGATATTGCTTTTGCCAATTCACACGTCAAATCAGATTCTGATTTAATGTCAGAACCTTCTATAAGGACATCCATTTTTTCTTCTTTTTGCAGTTCTTCTGTTGCAAATGTTTCTTTAAAAAGTCTTTCCATTAATGACTTTGCCAATCGTGCAATTTCATTCTTGCTTGACAAGGCAAAGAAATTCATCCTTTTCCATCTCAAATAGGCATCTAACGTTGCTCAAGTGCTATGTGAGAGAGAAAAGATATTTATTTCTACGTTTAACCAATTCAAATTTTATTTTCTTTAAAAGTATTTTGCTCATTGGAGAGTTCTGTTTTTCTAAATTATTGAACAGGAACTTAAAAATTCCTTCACTTGTAAGAATATTAGCTTCTCTATTGCTTAAAGCCTTAACTGCTAATCGTACAGGTTGTAAGCAATTCAACATAACTCTCACAATTTCATAATATTCTTCTTTCCACAAGTGATCGAGTTTCAGCTCTCGTAAAACGATCTTAATCAGATTTAGGATCTTTAAAAATCTCTCTATCATTCTCTCCAGTGTGTTCTAGCGTGTTTTACAGTCCAAAATGACTTCTAGTTCCCCTTTTTCACTCTTGATTATTTCTTGCTGCAAAAGAGAATTTCTTACTGGAGAATATTTAAACAGTTTTACAATTCTTCGTACACTGCTAACTGCCGAAGATATATCATCTTGCAAATCATACTCATCGGCTCGGGCCACATCATCTGATTCAGAGTCATTGCTATCATCTTTCTCGTATTCAGAATCTGTATTGAATTCACTATCGCTGCTACATGTTCCTGTTGCTTCACCTTTCAATTTTTTAACCTAAAATGCTTTTGTTACAGCTAGATGTAGTGCATGATTGTAGCAGAACTGTTGAGTAGTCGGTGATAATTTTCCGAATTTTTCCATAACAGCTGCACCATCACTAGTTGTTGCAACCACATCTGTTTCAAGTTTTAACTGAAAGTTTTCTAATCTTTCCTGGAGTAAGGATAGCACTTTTTCTGCAGGACAGTTCCCATGTATTCTTACTAAACCAAGGTTCAGTGAAGTCTCATTGCAGTATACATGAACATTTATGTATCTAAGATTCTTACAACTGGTCCACTCGTCTATTGAAATATTTAGTTTTTTATTATCACATTTGAATACACCAAATTTCTGGATGTACAGTTGTTCCACTTTACTGTAATAATTATGTATTAGTGTCATAACTGAAGAAGGACTTCTTGGCAACTGCATTCCTCTGCTTGTGAAACTTTCCCTAATAAACTCACTTTCTGTGGTGGTGTTGATTGATATTCCATCCAAGGCAGCTAGTTTGCTTACGGTCTCTACTAAATCCAGTCCCTTGGCATACTGTAAAATTGTGGTTTATCTCTTAGAAGATGAAGGCTTTCGCTCATCATCATTAATTTCAGTGTTTTTTCCTTTTCTTTCCATGAATGTATTCTAGGTGCCTATGTAGACCGCTGGTTGATGAAGCTTTGCATTGCAAAGATTTGAAACATATTTGGCAACGAGCTGATTGATTTTCTTTATCTTTTCTAAAATATTCCCAACATTCTTTATACTCATATTCGTAATTAATAGATTTTCCTGGTTTTTTAACGGGATGGAATGCTTAAAAATTTCTTATATCGTAATTAATAAGACGCGTTTGGTATAGTTTATACATAGCTACAACTAATTCGTAAATTTTGGATAAAATTATGCTAGGAAAATATTTTGGATAAAATTACTAATAATGTTCAAGTTAGGAAAAATGAGCCGTGTTTTTACATTTAATGTTTAATAATACTGTTTTTAACAACCGTAGTTCTATTTATAGATACATCGTCTAAATTAATGCTATGAGGTCTTTCCGTCTTGATTTAACGCCGAGCTAATTAATTTCGAAGGATAAGCATTTTGGTTTCTACTTTCGTTCCAACTACCCAGCACGTGTTATGATTCCGAATCGGCACGACGGGGTTTTTACGATACCGCTGTCTTGGAATCCGTTAATTGCTGTAATTGCACATTGATAGGTGTGGGAAAATATTCCATTAAAACTCTGGGGAGACCTACATGCGAGCGATTCCTTTTAAAAGTAACCTTTACTACACGGAATCGTTGCCGAAGCCACAAGTTTTTTTTTTTACCGGAAAGTTTTTAATTTATATTGCGCTCCGGGTGAAAGATTGTTTAAAGCGAAGTCGGTAATAATTCTTGGAAATATACCTCCCAATATGGCGAGGCCTACCTGGATATCCATTTAAGGGACGAACTGGGATGCAATTATCGGTGTACAACTGAGAAGAATCGAGTTGAGAAATAAAGATGGACCAATTAATTATCTGTGTCATATCAGATATTTCCGATTTTTCCTATGGAAAATCTTTCTGCTGAAAGATACAGCACGGCTACTATTGATCCATTAGTCATCCCCAGTAGCCGTGAAAAAGGACGGGAAAAATCATATGCGTGTTTGTGCTACGAATATGCCGTCATCAGTTCGCCGACTGGCAGCTCCTTTCTTCTAGTACGTATCTGCGATCGATGAATCGCACTGATGACGGCAGATTCCTAGTCGAAATACATTTTTTAAACCCCCTATATTTTTATATGGAGATGAGTAATTCGTCAGTTGAGTCCCATCCATTTTTGAACGAATCGATATTTATCGTTTAGAACGGAAAGACTTGACAAATGCTTCTTGATACGCTCCTCACGTTGATTCGATTTTCTTCATCCTTTTCGTTTTTTATAAGAGCCCTCCTCGTTGATAAATATTCCAAAGAAGAAATCCAATTCAGGAGAGAGAGAGAGAGAAAGAAGTCAAACGTTACTCTCAAAACGTCAGCCGCAAACCGTAGCGATATATATCACCACGGGCAACGACAAAGGTGCGGGCACTTTAATGTCTCTTTTTTTATATAATTTTCCAAGCGATAAAGCTATCGAGTTCAATTCGAAACGATTTCTTTTTATTTTACTCCTTTCGATACCACTGTTCTTGGTACCTATTCCATTTTAAATTTCCGCATTATCTGCATAAGGTGGGGAGGATATATGGTACCAAGAGGCTAAAAGTCGTTTATATATATATATATATATATATAAACCATATCAAAATTATTTGGTACTTCCCGGAGAGCTAGAGACTTGAAATTAGGCATGTTGATTAATTTTGGTGCGCAATTAGCGAAAAATCTCCGAATTTGTAAAAATACTAAATTTTAAGGGGTTTTTTGCCCCACAAGAAGATAAAAATTATAAGGCACTTCTATACGAGATACATACTTGAAATTTTGCAAGATTATAGATTTTTAGGAACACCAAAGAAAAAGATCCTAAATTGTAATAATTTCAATTTTTAGGGACTGTTTACCCCATTTTTGCTTCACATGAGATTAAAAATCATATGGCACTTCTTGAAAAGCTACAGACTTGAAATTTGGCAGAAATGTAGGTTTTTAGGGACACCGAATGAAAAAATCAGAAATAAAACTCCATGTATTAGTGGCTTTTTGTTCCATTTTTGCCCCATAAAAAGATGAAAATTATAAGGCACTTCTTGAAAAGCTGCAGAATTGAAATTTGGCAGAATTATAGATTATTAGTATAAATGGAAAAAAATCCGAAATTGTAATAATTTCAGAATATAAAGGGCTTTTTGCTCCATTTTTCCCCATAAAATAATAAAAATTTTAAGGCACTTCTAGAAATTTTCCAAGATTGTAGGATATTAATAGCAACCGAAGGGAAAAAATCCGAAATTGTAATAATTCCAAAATTTAACGGGCTATTTGCCCCATTTTTGCCCCATAAAATAATAAAATTATAAGGTATTTATAGAAAATTTGCTAGATTATAGGGTATTAGTAGCAACCGAAGGAAAAAATCCGAAATTATATTAATTTCAAATTTTAGTAGCTGTTGGCCTCACACGAGGATAAAAATTATAATACACTTCTTGAAAAGCTACAGAATTGAAATTTGGCAGAATTATAGGTTATTAGTGTAAACCGAAGAAAAAAATCCGAAATTGTAATAATTCCAAAACTTAAGGGACTTTTTGCCCCATTTTTGCCATTTAAAATGATAAAAATTATAAGGTATTTCTATAAAATTTGCAAGATTATAGGGTATTAGTAGCAACCGAAGGAAAAAATCGGTAATTGTAATAATTCCAAATTTTAGGAGCTGTTTGCCTCACACGAGGATAACAATTATAATGCACTTCTTGAAAAGCTACAGAATTGAAATTTGGCAGAATTATAGGTTATTAGTATAAACCGAAGAAAAAAATCCGAATTTATAAAAATTCTCTGGTGAAAACGCTTCGCGAAGCGAGGCGCAGCCTCTAGTAGGTACATACTATTGTTGTATATTTTGAAGAGTTTGTTTGTGCAAAATAAAATCATACTTGCCGACACCTTCAGATATAAAATTTTACATAAACAATCCTTTCACTTAAATTAGCTGAATGCGCTACTTTTTACAACGTTATATGCTGCGTCAAACCAACCCAACCCATACACACACACACATATATATAACACCCCAGAAGCTCTCCTTCCGGTAAGTGCTCACTGGGTTTCCTTCAACACCTAGTTGCCCTAAATATCCTCATTTACCTTTCCTCTTCCGTAAGTTTATATATATATATATATAAATCGGAGTGGCGGTTAGAGAAGAGTTTTATGAATTCGGATCAAGGCTCTTTGGAGAAACACGTCCGTACGACGCGCATAAGTTTTTTCCTCCTCCATTTTTCATCTCTCCATTCCTTTTTTGTGTGTCATTTATATGTGGCAGCGAGGCGGAGTCGTCTTAATACCGAGCCATGATTTTCATGCTGGATTTTTTTTTAAAGCGGTAGCGCCGAGCGTATCAACGATTCGTACCTGTCACAACGAAGGGGCTAAATATATCCCGATCACAAACCGTCCGTCTTTTTTTTTGTCTTATTCCGTTTTTTTTTCTCGTCGGATGTTTTTTTCAATTCTTTTTACTCGTTTCTCTCTCCACGTCCTTATTTGTTGATTTACTGTCAGGATTTCCTACTTTCTTGTCTACTCTTCTGTCTCGTATCTCCTTTCATCCTTGTATTCTTTCCTTCATGCTTGCTCTGTCGATTTTTGTATCTCATTCGTTTATATGAATGTTTTCTCGTTTCATTTTTCCCCCTACCCTTTTACGTTGAGTTATTTTAAAAATTAAGCACTGCATGAATGACTATATACATTTTAATTGCAGATAATTTGTTCCATTCCCTATTAAAGAACCTCCACATTATATATTACATGTTGCGTCGATTTGACGATTTTTAAAATCTGAACAGTACTTCAGTTTCCTTGGATGTCAACAAGAATTGTTTTAAAATAGACTTTAAATCCAAAAATGTCCAAAGTGACCGTTGAAATTTTACGAAAGAATAGCAGCGGAAGGAACAACGCGCTGAATTTGACAAAACCAAATTATTGGATTAAACTCTGTAATTTAAATGCCCTAAACAATTTTCACAGCCTAGGAAATTACCGCGTTTCACATAGAATAACAATTTTTTTAAATATTTCAAAAGCTGGATTTCATATATATTGACAACGAAACATTCTTTTACATATTTCTTTAGTTTTATACTTTAATATAAACATGAAATAGATACTGTGCTGCTTAATATATTGCTGTAGTTAATACCTATATGAAATGTAATTATTAAAATAGGTTTAACTGAAAATAAGCTATACAGTTTATGAATAATACATTTACTACGTTAATAATTGATTCAAAAAACGTATCTTATTATTTCTTTTAAAAAATAAATGCAATAAAGAATTATTTTAAAAATTAACTTCAATATTTTACATTAAAAAGTAAAAAAAACTATATTTTGATTTAATAAGTTATGTAAAACTTTTGTAAAACCTATATAGGAGGCTAACATTCTTACGCTTTAAAAATCTACACAACTTTTACATTAATTTCAAATCAAATCTTATAAATCGAAATTTATATTTTACTATTTATTGCAAAGTTTAAAAGTTGTTCTTTTAATTATTTAATTTATTCTTTGTCTCGGTTTCCTCTCAATTCCCCTATCTTCTTCTCTCTCTCTCTCTGTCTGTCTGTGTATTGATTTTTATCGTTCATTTTATGCTCTCTTTTACTTTTTCATCTCATTCTCTTTTCATCCACGTATTTCGTCCTAGTTTCATGTTATTTAATTTCGTTTCCTCTCATTCTCAACCTTCCCACTAAAATTTTTCTTTCACTTACAGAGCACTTATTTTTACCTCGATTTTTCTCCGTTTTATCCGATAATGTAGTTTCTTTTCTTTTTTGTCATCCGATCACATTTTTCTAATGTTCGACATTTTTTTCTCCTTCCACGTCTTTCCTTTTCAAGCACATTCTCGTCGTCTCTTTTTTCTTCTTTTTCCCTTTTTATTCACCTTCTCTTTTCGCCCGCTTTTTTTGCCTCCTTGCGGCACCTCGCATTACCATTTTCCGTATTGAAACAGGATGCTGTCAGGTTGTAAACCGTGTCCCGGGGATCTTTATTGCAAGTCCGTGTCTAAGCACGCAAATGATAATGCTAACTCGTAACCCAAGGCTCTTTGTGATATTTTTTCCCCTTTCTTTTTCGTTCGTTCGGCTTTTATATACTATATATATATATTTATATTTTACTAAATATGGAATGAATAATGATGGAGGAGCCGCTAATTTTATACGGCGCATAGCTTTTGCGGCGCAAACTCGATCCGAACGAATAAGAGCATTTTTCTCGCTCTATTTTTACGTCGCCGGAACCGGCTCGATTAATATTGCTTCGGATAGAGGATTAAAAAAATATGTATTTGCAGTTTCGGCGTTGCTTTTTTCAATCTGGCGAGATAAATATTCCGTTATCTTGGTTAACAAAAATCTTGAGAGACGTTCACTTCTCAGGAGCATAATTCAGGAAAATCTCCTCGAGAAGTCAGCTGTTGGATGTTTACATATTAAATGTTTTTGATGTTATTTAACCATATTGAATGTGTCGACGATAATCGATAATTTTATGAACGCGTGTTGTCGACGACGTTGGTTCGTCAAAGAAATAACGTTCAATTTTTTTTTCGTTTGTAGCGTCGCCACGGAAATATTATATGTAAAAGTGGTATTTGCTTCTAAGCTTTGGCGGAGATTTAACCAATTGAAACACTTATTTAAGTTAGGGTGTGTTGTCCGAAAAGAAAAACATTTCCTGCCATTAAAATTCAACGATTAATGATGAAAAAGTAATAAGATAAATACTTACGATAGGCCAGGAAAAGATGACGTCATACGTGGAGGAATTGAAATTGTCGGTAGCTAACAGTTTTGACTTTTCTTTGAGTTTCCCTTATTATAGTATAACTATAGGATTTTACTTTTAAAAATGTCAATCAATGACGAGCAGTAGAGAGAATGTCATAAGGTCTTACCTTTCAATTGAATTAGTTGAATTTTTGTTACGATTGCATGACGGAGATATACCCTGAAAACTAACACGGATTCATCATTGGTAAAACCTGCAGTTAAATTCTATGGGCTCCTTGCATACAATAAATATTTCGTGTAACAATTTTATCACTCCGTTAGGCATTCCTATCAACCACATCCATTCCAAGGATAGTGAGACATGTTTCCTAAGCTTAACTTTTTAAAAATTTCTTTCTACATACTTTCCTTTTTACATTTCTTCACATATTCCTTCATTCGATTTTAAATTAATTTTCTAATTTCATTTGTGAGTCTTTTTGCGTCTGTAAGAAAGTAGCCTATTTGTCTGTCCGTTAGCTCAGATCCAGGGATAGATTATGGGTAAAGGGCTGGTCTACCTGCAGCTCCGTGACCCTGCCTTAATAGGTAAAGGTGGACAGCGGACGCTAAGCTTCAAACCGTGCACGCACATACTGATTACTGATTCCTCGTACGCTGGAATTACCTTAATCATCGACTTTTGGAGTTTATTTTTTTCTGTTAAAAGTGAGTTTGTCTCGTATCCAAGTTTTTATGACATGAATTTAAACTAAGATTAAGGCCACTTTTTTTAAGGATGATAAATTAGTACGGCCTTATAAGAATTTAAATTATGGAGCGGAGTTACAGGTTTGGATATTTATCATAAAATGTACGATTCATTTCAGTTAAGGGAAAAAGAATCGTATTATTATTTTTCGGTACAAAAAATCTTGCAGATTTGTCATGAAATAATTTCCGGTAGCCATAACAAGGTTATGAAAAACCAGGTCCGCATTTCGGCCACGATTTATGGTTTACTTTCAGTGAAACTCCACTGAAGACGGTTGCATTGCAGCCGAAATTTGCGTCCGGATTTTCATGTTTTTATGGCTGCCGCAGATACCTAAGATAAGTATTTATTTTTACAATTTTTTATATTTAACTTATCACTTTTGAATTTATTTTCATCCATAAAGCGAGACAGAATAGGTAATTCTCCATTGATCGAAAATTTCTTAGAAAGTTATATTTGTTCTAAAGAAAAACACCATATGAAATGAAGGATAGAAATTATAATATTAAGGACAGTTTTTTATAGCCTTCCACTACACCCCTTAGACTCCCACTGGAGTCTCAAAATTTCAAACAAGAGGAGAAATTACGACCATGAATGCTCTCTCAAAATTTGGTTACTCTAACTTGAACGGTTTATAAGTAATTCACCGGAAACAGAAATGTGGCGAACGGACAAAACGATTACATTAGCAGATTTTTAAAAAAATATTACCAAAATATATCGGTTGTTAGAACCGGGTTCCATTTATGAATCATCAAAACGCAGTGATAGGAGGAATAGATTGGTCGATATCGCGAAATAAACGCCGCATCGCCTAGCAACGATTAAATCAGCGACCTCAGGCCCCTTCTTTTAAAGTGTCCTTCCTTTTCCTCCTGAGTCCATCCCTCGCACCTTTTAACCCCCACTCTATTTTTAAACAGTTCGCACTTATCCACTTCCCTATGCCGAACACCCATGTTGTTTGGTTTGCGGGGCTTAAGTCCTCCTCTCACGTAGAACCACGGCGTTGAGATCGCTAATCCATTGCAGACCTCCATCCATTATCCCAAACAACGGCCGCACGACGACGCCCACTCCCCCTCTCTCTCTCCTTCCTCTTCTCTCTCCGTCCCTACTCCTACTTCCGAATCCGATATCAGGATTACCAACCTAATCTCGAAACGGCCACGTCATCAAAATTTTCCTTGTCGTATTCTTTGGTGATTTTCCGTGTGTTTTAGGTCCTCTTAAACGCCCAGTTTTCCCTTCGTTACACACGTCTGCAGCTATAGTAATCAAATAAAAAATAAATAAAAGGATACGAGGGTGGACATAAGAAAGAATGAATAAATAAATAATAACAACTTCAATGAAGATATTCGGTAACCGATTTAGTTAACCGTGGTTTTATAATTATATTAGGTGAGTGTCTATACACTCCCCTTTTCGTTTATGTTCGAAAATTCAAAAAAAAACAAAATTATTATTTTTGAACAATTAATGGAAAGCGCCAAAAGTAAAACATTAATCTGGAGACATAGGAATCACGCTAATTGCTCAGAAATTCTAAGTTTGTAGAAAAAGTTTTAAAAGTCGTCCTCTAAAAGTTGCATGGGCTTAGTTTGTATCTACTAGCAAATGCCTGTGGCTTAAGCTAGTCATTAATAACTCATGCAACTTTTAGTAAGTGGATTTTTAACTTTTAGCTTAATTACCGTTGGATGATTGTGTTTATATTTTACCTCTCATTAAGCTCAAAAAGTTCATTTACAATTTCATTTTTTGTTTTTATTATTTCTTTTTTTGGTAATACAAAATTCTCATTGTCTGATTTATATTGAAAGGCCTTTATTTTTTTCTCGTTGAATTATTAACGTAGATATCGAATTCAAAGAAATTCTTCAAATGGAAATTTCTTTTAATCAGAAAATTCTTTTCCCCGCACACAAAATGGATGTCGATGATGAGAAAATGCCAAAAACTTTTTAAGCGAAATTCCGATAGGTAGCGATTCAATCTTGAAAAGAAAAACTTTTAAGGATATTTTTTCAATTGTAATTATATTGAAAATAGTAATAAATAGTAATTATGAAGCACAGCAATCATGCATATTCTAAAGGTCTTCTTAACAGGATGTTAGGGACAACTTCTAGACTCGGAGTTTTGCTGATTAATAATTACGGATTCTTTCATGAAAGCTGATTATGTATTTATTCTGGGTCAGAAAAAATCTCCGATGTCGCTTCCATTTTTTCTGAACACACAGTGCGCGGACAACTTTCTCACGCTACACAAAGATTATATTGCTATTCTATGCCACTAAGTGTAAAAAGTATTTTATCTGAAAATTTCAATCGTGTAAACTTGGAGAATAGCGAACGCTCTTTTAAACCAGTTATATCAAAACTGTGTGTCGCTAAGTGAAATGAGGCGTGTCCAATCTTCGTGACATGGCCTAGTTTAGTTTTATTTAGTCTAAACGTGCTTTGTAAACTTCAAACCCTTAGCACTAGGAAAGCCATTGTAACTCAAGAGTCACGAAAGGCAAGTAGACCGGCTGGCCGCTACCCTGGAGACAGCCTCAATTGTTGGCTTCTCCACATCACTTTATCTAAAGAGAGAGCAATAAGGTGTGTCGCGAGATTTACTGAAAACATACACTAGAAATTTTTTATATAGCGTATAATTGTTCCCGTAAAAATAAATCAAAAATGCGTAAAAAATAATATACAAAGAACAATGACTTCAAGTAATGCTAAAACTAAAAAGCACGAATAAATACAATCCCTATAATAATATAAAAATTGTTGGTTATGATAAAATTTATAAATACAATCCCGATAATAATATAAAAATTGTTTGGTTATGATAAAATTTATATATTATAACGCGTTTCGTAAACATTTCGGGAAAAAAATAACCTAATGCTTTTCAGATATTTAAGATGCCAAAAATGTCAGAAAATTAGCGTATGCCGTTGAAACCTTGATGCGAAATCCTTTTCGCTTCCATCCCGTCTTGCGCGACACTTTCTTCTATCCCTACCCATCATCCTATTGGCTCCCAACATTTTAAACCTGGCCATCCGATAGTAGTTCTTCTGCCATCCAATTTCTCTTACACTCCGCCCTCCCATAATATGACTTGGATGGTAATCGAATGCCATCCCAGGGCGTGGAGTGGATTGAATTAAGCCTCTTTCTTTCCAACGCCGCCGACCCTTTACGGAAAGGGTTCCATAGGTCACACCAACGGGGTAAGTGCGCTTAAAGGGTAAGAGCAAGAATTGGGACGAGATTACTCGGGGCTTGACCCCTCTATCTTTTTTTTGCTGGATCGCTCGTTGTTTGTGATCAAGCAAGAATCCAAGATGGCGGACGCGCGAAGGCGAAATACCTCTAGCGCTGTAGATGGTGACATGACGCCCCAGGGTGACGCGACGGTTATTTAGAGGTAACACGAATAATTGATAAAGTCATACTGTATCATATTCTGGCATATAAACATAAATAAAACAGGAGAATAACACTCGTTCTTATTTGAATGCCAGAATTTGGTCTTTTTGTGTTAGGGAAAGCCCAATTTATCTTTAAAGGTGACTTGTAGGTAATGGAACTGTAAATGGGGTTACGCATAACGGAATGAACTGAACGTAGGATGACAAAAAGGTTGCTCTAGCGGCTTATGCAATATCATACTCCTATATTTCTTGCTAATTTGAACATACCATTCTAATTCGCGTTTAATTTGGTGCGATAAACTATTCTTTCTGACTTTTCCAAACGGAACACTTGTGACAAAACCTAATTTCTACAAAGTTTCCGTGAGCATTATAACATTTGTTATTTATCCCGTGTTCTGGTTCCAATAAGTACATCCATTAGACGCATTAAACAGTTACACGTATTCTGTGATGTCGAACCTTTGATCGGAGCATAACTCGATCGATTAATGCACTCCACCGATCTTGTTCGATGCTTCAAAACTTGCCAGAGTAAAATAAATGTAATATTTCACCCGAAATACCGATAATATTTCTCTTTTATACGAGTATCACTCGTGAGACACGCCATTCCGTGCATGTTAGCAGAAAATGGCCCTTCCTGCAGCGCGTTCACATCTATAAATATTTCGAAAAACGCGTTCGATTGGCTGAGTACCAACTAACTAACAGGTCGATTAAATGACCGGTTCGAAGCATTAGTTTCCTTAATGAGAATAGTTCTATGACGTTAAGAATGCATGTCGAGAGCTATAAAAAAGAAAATAATATTCGCTTAAAGTTGTTTATAACTAAGCCAGAATTCACATTCACCTGCTCCTTAAAAAATTTAAATGTGCCTTTTCTCATAGTCTTAGCTAGCACCTTCCTGGTGATAGCGCAGGGGTGATAACTTTCGGTTCGCGATGATTATAAGCCCGCGATAATGAACTAGGTAACCAGCGACATAGCCCTCTGTGTCGTTGCCTCGGGACAAATTCGTCTTCTCTTCCCATCTAACCACTCGTAATCTTAATTAGCTTCATTTCGATCGAAGTTAATTTTTCCGAATGCCGCCATTTTTTTAACGTCCAGAGCCTAAAGAGTCCATAATTCTAAATGGCGATAATTTTTTAAAAAAAGTTATTACCCTTTAGCACGCAACCAGGCTTACGTAAACGTGCATGCGTTCAAGCACGTACGCATCATCGGCGTATCTATAATTCGATATACACGTAATAAACCCCTGCCAAATGCTGTTTGTTTTTCCAACCAACGCGGATTTGGTTATACGTAATTAAATAAATTACGCTTTTTTTACCCATTAAGTGTACGTGGCCCAGAGTTGAGCGTGTACCTCATTTTACTTATGCATGTGACGAGATAAAGCTCTTACCCTACAAGAACACCTGATATTTTCCACGATCCAATCAAATTAAAAATTAAAAAGGATCACTGCGTTGCTATTGATGCATTTTGAAAATCATACAGCACGTAGATAATTTATCGGAATTTATATCAATATTATTATTTGCAGCAAGGTGACATCCAACATCCTTGCAGGCACCGAAAACCCATCTGGAACCAAGGCCGTACATGTTTGCAACTGGTATCGCAACGTTTGCTTGTTGACACGACAATATCGTCAGTTTATTAGGGGAAAGATAATTTCCCTAACAACATTTCCAAATCATCGACTTCGTTAGCTTTCCAAACCTCATTCGATTAATGCTTAAATTTGATGATTATAGTAATCGTAAGATTTTTTTGTTCGGTATATAATATTAACGGATCGTATTATGAATGACGGAAAGAGCTCCCTTTTTTTCCATAATGCAAATCTTTATTCAAGGATCCTGCGAGTTTCGAGAGCTCGTAATTAAGTCTGACCTTAATATACGACCCAGATTGCGGAATCGAAAAAAAACTTGGTCGTTAATCGAAGTGAGATTCGTCGTCATTGAAACGCCAGATTTTCTTGCCCTCCCCCTCTCCCAACTGCGTCCCTCATTCGCAATCTGAGCTTCGGAACGGAAGCTTCTATTCTTCTTTTTTTTTTATAGCCATTAATCTCGAGACCAATTATACACGCGGGCGATAGCGATCCTATAAATCCGAGGATTGATCACGGAGAGTAATGATCGCGATAACATTCGACCTTTCGGGCGTCGATCGATTAATCGAGTTCTCCTAATTAGGTGTTGTTTGTTGCCTCGAGATCGATTGTTTTTTGAGATGATGTATTCCCGTAGGGAAATCAATCGTCGTTATGGGTTGTTAGGCTACTTTAAGATAAAAACAGCGTATCATTTATCTCCATGCACTCCACTCGACCTAAATATTAATCGACTTCCGCCATGTATTATCGGTATATTACGTATTATTCATCGGAATATTGTAATATATTGAATCTGCTTTCCCAGAAAAGATTTTGATTTAAATGCATCATTCGTCATTTTTCGTTGAGAGCATAACAATACCTGATTTTCATGTATTGAATCAGTTTCTGGCTCTATTCTTCAAGATTTTTTTCGTTGAATGATGCTCCGTATATTCTTATAAAACTTTTACCTCTTTAATAGATTCACTCGATAGTCTCCTCCAAATTTCACATCTTGTTTATGGTTAGGTGTTAAGTTTTTCATATACATTCAAAGTGACGACCTTAAACGCAAAGGTCCATATTATTTTAAGATTTTCTGTGCTGGACTTATAAATTCACTGTAGATTAATTATTAATATTATTATTAATTAACGACAGAAGCCTCTATTATTTGATTTTTAGCATTCATAAGTATGCATAGACGAACACAAAGCGTGGCCATAAAATTTAATTCGTTTTCCAGGATAAGTTTGTAAGTTTACGTCAAAATGAAGTACAATGAAGAAGTACGCATTAGAACAACAGTGACGTCCATTAAGTCAACGTGGCAATCTAACTGTTAGTCCGAGAGCGAACATGTTCGATCGAGCTCCTAACACAAGCATTTCCTCTTGCTACGCGATGCTTTTTAAATACTGCATTTTTACAAGGTGCTCGCTCTTACACAATGCGTATGGCAAATTTATAAACATTTTCTTCAGCATCAAGTGGCGCATAACTCGCGAGCCTCTGTTAGAGGTTGTGGATGGCTTAGAGCACCATTCGTTCGTAAGCAAACATGTTGGAAGTGCCACTCATTCGGCATAAATCTAACTGCTCCTTAAATCTGGCCATCGTTGGCCAGCGTGTTTCAGCCGAAGGACTCTTGCGGATGTCCTACGAGCGCGTATTCTATTAACATAAACAAGCAAATGAAGGTCAGGGATAAGGCCAGTTATGAAAATTATTGACTTGTGTGGATGCGATTCTGAGCCTTTTACTTTTGAAAACTTAAACATTGTTAATTTTTATCGAAAGCGGAAATGTATTGATTATAATGTTGAAAGTTAGAAATATTTCAGGAATTTCGAGCATCTTCTATATCATGCGCGTCAAACTGGCGAATGCGGTCCTTTCCGTTCTTAACTGCGGTCCGAATGCTAAATTTTGTCTTAACTAATTTGTTTGATATTTTATATAAGTAAATACGATATTTTGTGAAAAGAAGACGAGATTTTGCCATGTCAGAGTAATTGAGGTACAATAGAACGCGCTTTCTAAATTATTGTTTTTAACGGCAAAATCCTCTCGAAAAAGTTTAATTTTTCCAACTCTAGCTTTCATTAAACAACTGTAATCCTAATGCGGTCCTTCTGTGACATCCACCGCTTCAATGAGGCCCTGACGCCTCTTCGAGTTTGACATGCCTGTTCTATATGCAATGTCCGAGTTAGTACATTTAAGACTTCACTGTTGACTAGGACTTCAGTTCTATTAAAGCGAACAATAGAAAAATTTTAGTGAAGAATTCTTATCAATCTTTTTCTTCCAGGTCTCGGTATTCTTGAGCAAAACATCTAATTTACGTAACATACACAAAAAACTCCAGAGAATCTAGCTCAATTCTATTAGAATTGCGCTATTATCTGTCATTACTATTTGCATCCATTACATCTGTTTGTATCGCTCTATATCGCAGTTTTCTGCATTTCCCCTCCTCGGTCTTACCTGCGTCCTAAGTACCATCCCACGATCCTATTAGGCTGTCTTATTATCCTCACTAATAACATTAATGCTCCACCGGAGAACTCTTGAACATTGGACCGCATCCTCTTTAAAACCGCTTTTTGGAATAATCGCTTCAATGCATTGTTGAAGGGTCTTTGATATGGGAAAAAAGCAGGATCCACACCCATCCGAGGCCGCAGGGGAAGAAAGGATTCTTTTTTTTTCTTTTTACTCCGCCATAATTTTTTTTACTATCGACAATAACAGCAACAACAACAACAACAAAAAAAAAGAACGTTAATTGTCGTTCGGCCTCGCCTTTTCATATTCCGCGAAGTGGGCCCTTCTCGGTTCTTCTCAACTTCCCCACTCCCCACCTCCAAACCTGACACGCATCCTATTCTCCCACCCTCCCCTTATCCACCCACCTCCGAAACCATGCCCTTTTGTGTTCCATTCATACATCACGGGAGCCGCGTCAGACTAATGGAGGGTTCCTGTCGATTGCGTGGCTCTTCCAACGAATCGAGTTTTCGTGGGCGTAAGGGGTGAAAAAAATAACTCAAGTCGAAGAGCTGAATGGGATACGGGCGTTGGAGGCGGAGGGAAAATGGGAGAGAGAGGGAGGGAGAGAAGAAAGGAGAGAAAGAGAGAAGGAGAGAGAGAGAGTGGGAGAGAGAGAAAAGAGAGGGAGAGAGAGAGGGAGAGAGAAAGAGAATGGAATAGTGGTGTGGCAGGGAGAGATTGGCTGGAAGCGAAAGTAGAGGTGGGTAAGATGAAACGGAAAGAGATGAATATTAATAGGATAGAAATGAAAGAGGAATGTTTCAGAAATAAAAGGGGAGGAAGACGGCAAGAAGAAAAGGATTAAAAAATCTGATTGGCCAACACGTGACTTTCTCCATATTTGGGGTATAGATATTTAAATTATTGTGAATAGCATTATAAGGCAAAATTATTATTTTGTATGGTAAAAGAATACAGTCGTCCTTATTGCCGTAAATTAGGTATATTTTGAATATGTTTACAGAATTCACCGCTACATGGTGGTGGCACTGTATACTGAAAATTAAGAAAAAGCAAAATATCTCCGAAATGGATGGTTCTACGAAAATTTGTTTCAAACAAAACCTGGAAGCAATACTATTCTCTAAAACTTTGGTCCTCACGAAGATTACCAATAACGATGTTTTTAAGGAGAAAACCGAAAAACCTGTTATTTATAAATAATTCCTAAACAATAACTGCTATAGAAAATTGTTTCAAATGAAATTTGTAGAAAATTACACTTTTCTATAACATTTGTAAAGAGTTGTATATACAATAATGCTGTTTTAACGGAGAAATATCGCAAAAACCGAATCGGTTTTGGGATAAACCTCGACTTTCGGTTAACCGGTGTTGTCCAAAAATTAATCACTTCTTTGTGCTCCTGCTAAAGTGTTATATATGAAATTTGATAACGATATGGCAAGTACTTTTTGAGTTAGAGCGCCCACAATAACATACACGCACGCACGCACACACACATCATTCCGAAAATAGTCTAAACGTGTTCTAGGGACCTCAAAACGTGTATTTCCGTTGAAATCTCGAAGTCGATTTTTTTCGTGTACACAATACTTTCCCATTACTACGTATGGAGAAAGTAAAAAGAGTGAAAAGAAGAGGTGGAAGAATGAAAGAAAAGAAATGTCGCTTCAACATACATTGCGCAACATTCTCGTAACCGTACACTACAATGTAATGTCACTGTTTATATTATGCGGAAATCACGAAGTTGATATGTATTAAATTAAATGTGCGTTTATGTGAATAAGAAGGTGTAATTATGAGGTTTGTAATATGGTACAGAGAATAATGATTTTTTTAAAATTGTCCAACCATTGTAAGGGAAGGAATAATGTTCAATAAAATATATCGATGAAAAGGAAGAATTAGGATAGTGGTGTCTAAACTTTGGGGCTCGCCTCCCTGGGGGAAAAGGTTTCACATACATTTATTATCTGTGCAACCATCATAATATACATCAAGTGGTTAGCACGTATCCTTTGCGTCTGTTTTTTCTTAAAGTGGTTATATTTATGGCAAATGTATCTCCAGTAGTTATTTTATTATGAACTGCGATTGAACATGTGGGGCACGAAGTTAGTTTCCTAAGTGATGAGGGTCTCGAATTTGTAATTGAAGCCATGACTTCCATAATTGCACAAGTCCATTTGGGTTAGTTTTGAGAAAATCAATAAAAACTGAATAACTTTTTTAAATAATCATCCAACACTACAGTTTTTTTCAGTCAAAAAATTTACTCAATTGCCTACGCATTCATGTTGTTAAGAGTGACTTATCCCAAGTATCTTGTATAAATGAAATTTCCAAATTTGATGGACTTGTGTTCTTATGGCACGTCATCATCTGACACCTCACTCATTGTGTTTAAAACTATTAACAGCTTTGTGACCAAGAGAAAAAGCAAAACACAACACTCTTAACATACACGCACGAGAAAACTGAACATCTGATAAGAGCAGCAAGCATGCTACAATGCGGTGGCTGCATGAACTACACTGGTCTTGTGCTGTTATGCTTCTCAAGTACGCAGCTCTCGTATCCCTTGTCTGATTTCCAAAACAACACAAATGCATGGATTTGTGTTACTTTGAAACTCTTTGTAGCATACAGAAAAAGCTTTAAACTTATATTGTTTTTTATGTCATTCGATTGAGCTTCGCAAGACGATTACAATGAAACATATAACTCATATAGTGTCAAAAAGTGGACTTGTGCAATTATGGAATTCATGGCTTCAATTGTTGAAGACTGCTGGATTAGGATGAGAGAGAGAGAGGAAGTATATGAGAAAGTATAGGTAAAAGTGGATAGAGATGGAAAGATGGCGGGGCTTGAAAGATGAAAGTGAAAGAGATGGGCTGAAAGAGACGTGGATATCTGAATTAGGGAGAGCGTAATTAAGGGATGTTAGAAGAAGAATGTGAGAGAGGATAAGGGGGAGGAAATCTCTCAAGTGCAAGAAGGGAAATGAGAGGGTTGGAAGCGAGAAGAGAAATGAGAGGGTTGGAAGCGAGAAGAGAGGGAGGGGAGGGGGGGGGGGGGGTGGAGAGTTATTATTTCATTCTCAACGTAGCAGACGGTGCTCTACACTAATAAGGTTTGTAACAGTGGGGGAAATGTGTTGAAATCGATTAACGTAGCAAAACGAAATTTTTAATCCTTCCGCTTCCCGACGCAAATTCTGTTCATTTTAAGGCTTCGATCGATCTTGCTCTTAATGTAGATTCGATTCTTTATTCACCGCTGTATTTTCCATTTTATATTTGTTGGGTTTTACGCTATTAAAACTGTAAGTCAAGCATTTCAAATCGAAGAAGGAATAAGGCCGCATATATAGTATATTCTGTAATTAAGAGTGAATTCGTTCAATGAGGACAAGAGTTGAAAAATACACTTTTTCTAGAAAATCGGATGTCTGCATTGCAGAAAAACAGTCGTTTACAAACCGCGTTCTATTGTACCTCAATGAATAAGAAAAAAGTCTTGTCTACTTTTCAAAAAAATATAGCGGTTATATAAAATCTCGAAAGATTTTCATGAGAGAAAAATTCGCATTCGAACCGCACTAAGGGACCGCAAGTGGCCCGCGGGTCATCAGTTTGATGTGCCTGCCGTGAGCAATTTTCATGATTTGTATTGAAACTAAATGTTTCATTAAATTCCTTTAGCATCACGTATTATTTTTTATTGCTTAGAGAACTTTTTGCGTGGGAATTCCACCGATTTTAATTTTAGATATTGAGCTTTACGACTCTGAGAATCACTTATTAACTCGCGGAAGTTGCATTGTATCCATTAAAACCAATGAGGGCTTTTTCCCAAATTAAGAAATGCTACCGGAACTTTTTCATCTCTCAAAAAAATCAAATTATAAATGCCACTAATTAATTCTCATGGTATAAAACTTTCAAACAGAGTTCATATCGTCAATTTTTGTGTTGTTTCATGAAAAAAACCCCCTAATTCTTCTCAAAGAAAGTTAATTCATGGCTCTATAAATTAATTATTATTTTTTCCATGGCTTATTATGTAATTCTTCGAATGCTCTTTTTTTAATGTAGTTAAATGCGCTAACAAGTTAACGGGGCTTGTATATTTACTTCAAATTACACGGACTCTCGACATTAATATTTAGTAAAATTAATTTTTATGCATGTCTCTGGAAAAAAACGTCTCATGTTTTTGGTATATTCAAAATTTAATTCTAATTTGGATTCGGACTGATAGCGGTTCCTACCTATATTTCGTAGTCTTATATTGTTGTATATGGGAACTATTTCACTTTTCAACACGATCTGGGCATTAATTTATCGATAATTTAAGTATTTATGTTGCCACCTTCGCCTTCTTGTCGATAGATCGATTAAAATATTTGTGTTATTTAACCATTGTTTAAATATTTTACCTCTGTTATTTATATAACTGGAAACCAATTTACTGCGATTTAGCATAAATAAATTATCTGGCGAAGATTTTACTTAGGAGAATTAACAGAAAAATTGCGTTATGCGACCTCGCCACTAAACGAACGATGTAAGACGGGCATAGAAAACGACCCGGCCTATGTCCTCATGTCACCGAGGTCAAGGGGTCCAAACCTAAAACGGCAGGTGAAGAGTTAACGTAAGAAGTCGTCTGGACCCATTAACAGCTGCATAATTGAGATCGGTTAACCTCTCCAATCGCCTGGTCCGATGCTATGTTAGGAGATGGTGCCCCCGACCTCAACGGATTGATAGATGAGGAAATTAATTGGAGGTGATAAATTGTTTTTCCCTTGACGTTTTGCACAGCGAGGGCATTAAAGTAAGGGGACTTACGCATCCTTCGTCAAGGAAGAACACGGGGTTGTCATGGAGAGGGCTCTAAGGAGCGTGTTAAGTACGCCTAAATTAACGAATCCGGACACATTGAAAAAAAAAGTGCAAGACAACACGTACTGACTTCTTAACAGAGACTGAACTGATATTTTGAGAAGGAAAATGGGGAAAAATTTGGTAGTATTACTGTCGAAGGATTAGTTATAAACGAGAGAATAAATTAAAGCTCCACAGCGTCAGAGTACTGATATGAGCAGTCTTAAGATTTTGCTATTTGAAATAAGTACTGGTCGCGCCTTTGTACAATTTTATAAATAAATATAGGTATATATAAATATGCATGTATATATGAATTATTTGATGGAATTTATGTAAGGTCGCCTTAATATCCGTTTTTCAAATTGTTCAGCTTAATTAGTAACTTAATCTACCTTTCATAAATCTCCGCTAAGGTTGACTGTTTCTGTACCAAAAGGCTATTACGGTTTCAACAATGTTTTCATGGATATTAGTCTCCAAACCCCCTTTATAATTAATTTACAAACCTCCCTTTTAATGGGTTTTAGTGTTTCTTAAAAGATCCATCGGGATTGGGTTCCGGCAATATGGCGAGCACGACGATTGTCTCTCCATGGACGATCATTCTAAGCATTTATAAGCGTACACACGTATCATCATAAGACCTACTTAGCATTAAAAAAATCTATTAAAACTTTCAATCGGCGATGGCTCTACGCGGTTTATTTCCAAACCAAATAAAATAATCAGGAGAAATCCACTCATTTAATCATTCAATGATACGAGATCTGTATAACGCGTATTATAGGTAGGTATCCTCGTTCTCTGCAGTATATCTTTTATTTTTAGTTTTAATTTGTCGCCGAGAGTGTGTAAATCCTGTTTCTCAGCATGCCTCGCCGTACGCGTAACATGTTACAGCACCACCTGTGGCTCCAGCTGACCACCCGCCACGATCTGCAGATTCCACAGTGCCGCCGACATGCAAAGCGGATCCGTGAAAAAAAAATTTTTTTTTAAAACCACACTCGCTCCATATAAAGTCGAGAAATTTATCGCGTGATCGATACCTCTTTGCCTTTCTTTTGTTCGTAAGCGACATTACTTTCGCTCGCTGCGTTTTGCTCGTTTGGTAACTCACCAAGTTGGTCGTTGCGTCGTCCATCTTATTTCACAGTGCGTGAATTAATTGCATCAGAGTAGGTTATTACGTTTAAACTTACATCCCTGAGGTGGTGTAAAGTAAGCGCATATGAATCACCGCTTGCTCAGATGAAAGCGTACGAGTAAAACGTTGAAATGATGGTCCGAAATGAAGGGGCTGCTAAAGGCGAGCGGTTTTGGCAGAATGCGTCAAATCGAATACGTTTTTCTGCATTAATATTTCGTTTAATAGATAATTCCACAAGAAGCAGTATGCTTAGGATAAGAACTTTTTTTATTCGCTAACACTGTACTTGTGAACGTATCCATTCACTAATATTGTTATTGGATCGATGAACTACGTAAATCTATAGCTCTTCTATCCAATAAATCGTTGAGTACATCGACAAAAAGTTAAACGTCTTACGGAGTTGATATTCCATCGTTTTTTTCTGAATGTTAAAAGAATTCTTTTAGTCATATAGCATTTTTAAAACAAAGCAATGATTGAATACATTCGTTAATCTCACACTTGTATCACCCCTTAAACTCGATCTTGACGTTATTATACAAATTCTTTTAAAGCTAATTTCACTATTTATTGACCTACGTGGTTATATTATTTAACTTTACGGTAAATAAATGTACATATTCCCTCTAACCCGTCAGTTAATTATGAAGGTTACCCATATTTAAGAAAATTTACTGTGTCAAAAAAATAAAGAAAGCTAGCAATCTCCGCGGCGTACCCAGTACACAGGACGGCGCTGAGGGGTAAGAATCCTTATTTGAAGGTTTTTTTTCTGAAAAACTTACGGGGAAGAAGTTGAAATCCAAGATAAAACAGTAGATGTGAGGTACTCCGTAAACTTTGAATAAAGAAAAACTGAGTAAATGGCTTCCGTGATTGAGTGAAAGAATTCATCGAGGTATTTCACGCGAATAATAATAACTAAGATGGTGTGAAAAACATAGGTAAATATACATAGTTTTACGTAAAACCTCAAAAAATTTCAATCAATTTCCATAAATATCTAATATGTTACGAATTTTCATATGATTTCGCGCAAATACTGCGAATTTCCCTAAATCTCTTCCGACCTGCGTGACGTATTATATTTAAATGTCCTGCGCGCTTGAGGGGCTAAGGTAAACCTTAAACAGTAAAAATGTCCTAAATCAAAAAACATTGACTAATAGTAGTAATAGAATACATTTTTTTGAAGTGCCTAAGCAAATAAAAACTTGGAATTTCCGTTAAGCAGTTAGGAGAGTGATTCCGCCGCAGCGTGGCTGTGTAGCACTCGGAGTTTTAGTGATTTTTAAAGGAGGATTTTTTACCCCGAGATCAACTTCTTCCAGTTACCAGCATTTCCAATGGCACTTTATACCGTCGGCTATTCTACCGAAAGCGTCCGTCCTAGATTCGGACCATAGTACGTGTCTTCTAAATGGGTCGTTAGTGGCCATAGTGCGTTTGAACTGACCGTTGGCTTTTTTGCCGTGGCACTAATTCAGAGCCTTTATTTTCCTCCTCTTATTTGGCAGTCTTTCTTGCTCCTCGCTTCTCTCGCCATTACCATTTCCCGTTCATTTTTTGCGGCTCTTATTCCCGTCTATTCGCCTTATTCTCTTCCTTGCATCCTTTCTCTTACTCCATCTTGCTCTTTCTTCCCTTTTAGCACGTTTTCCTAAAATAATAAAACGTGCTTACGCAATCACTCTGTCTGTTCGTGGACAATGGAGGTTTTTGTTTTAAGATATATCTAGAATATTATTTTTGCGTTAGATACCTGATACTGATCAGTGAATTTTCCACGGATTCTATTTCCCGAGCAGTTCATAGATTTCCCTCTAGGTGGCTTCAAATTCGGAAAATTCAAAATTTCTCATGGTATTGCGGCCAAACTACTGAAGCTAAAGAAGTGAAGTTTTCACTCCTGAGAAGGCCTAGTGAAGATATACAGTCCGACGGTGCGGGATGTCCCCCTCCCCCAAAGGGGAAGGAAAACCAGAATCCCGAACATTTGTAAAAGAAAACGTGCTTCCACCTATCATTTTAGTAAAGCTATATTTCTCCTGTCCATCCACCCAACCACAATGGTTCTCTTTTCCTCTCTCCAAATGTTGATTCGTCGTCTTTTTCCTACCTTGTCTCTTTCTCTTCCTTCAACTCACCTCTCTGCATTTTCAGTCTCTTTTTACTTTCTCCATACGTAGTAATGGGAAAGTATTGTGATCACGAAAAAAATCGGCTTCGAGATTTCAACGGAAATACACGTTTTGAGGTCCCTAGAACACGTTTAGGCTATTTTTGGAATGATGTATGTATGTATGTGTGTGTGTGTGCGTGCGTGCGTGTGTGTATGTGATTGTGGGCGCTCTAACTCAAAAAGTACTTGCCATATCGTTACCAAATTTCATATTTAGCACTTTAGCATGAGCACAAAGAACTGATTAGTTTTTGGACAATAACGGTTAAACGAAAGTCGAGGTTTATTCCAAAACCGATTCGGTTTTTGCGATATTTCTCCGTTAAAACAGCATTATTGTATATACAACTCTACACAAATGTTATAGAGAATGTAATTTTGTACAAATTTTATTAGGAACAATTTTCTATAGCGGTTATTGTTTAGGAATTATTTATAAATAACCGGTTTTTTCGGTTTCCGTCAAATATCTCCTTAAAAACGTCGTTATTGGTAATCTTCGTGAGGACCAAAGTTGTAGAGAATAATATTGCTTCCAGGTTTTGTTTGAAACAAATTTCGGAGATATTTTTCTTTTTCTTAATTTCCAGTAGGTATACAGCGCCGCCACCATGTAGCGGTGAATTCTGTAAACATATTCAAAATATACCTAATTTACGGCAATAAGGACGACTGTATTCTTTTACGATACAAAATAATAATTTTGCCTTATAATGCTATTCATAATAATTTAAATATCTATACCCCAAATATGGAGAAAGTCATGTTTTGGTCACATCAGATTTTTTAATTTGGTTCCAATTATCTCACATCTAATTCGTCGTCGTATTTCTCCATCACCTCTTTCCCTTCATTCGCCTCCATTTTTCTGCGGATTATGCATGTTCCTCTCATTCCATTTTCTTTATAGTTTTCTGTATCATCTCCTACTTATATTTACACTATTTTATCCCTGGATCGGGTGGAAATAATGACTGGCTCTTCTCAATGTCGTTCTAAGAAAGACATACGTATATCTTTTTCCCACCACTAATCGGATGTTTCTTGAATTTTCTTATTCCATTAATCATTTTATTTGCACTAAAAAATTTCAGGAAGGGACGTCCGTCCGCGTCTCACAAATCATTTGAAGATTTTTTATGTGCGATCTTTGATGAAACTTGTTTGTCAAATGTTTTTGGTCCATATTGACCAGTTAAAACGTCCTCTTCATGTGAACTTCGTGTATTACGATGCTTTTATGTGGTTGCTAAGAAGACATTCACCATTGTTAGTATTTTATTCGTAGGATGAATTTGATAAACAAAATTGTGCTTGAAATTGATGTAGGATTGGAACTCTTTCTCGTCGGTTAATATTTTTGTTTGTAGTTAGAAATTTCGAGACTAATATGCATCCAAAATAACGAATTTGGCAACGCAGGAAGTGTACACCTTTCCGTCCTAGTTAACTTTACTTTTCTGGAATCCTTCCTTATGTACATTTTAAAACCTTCTTCTCCTATCATCAATTTTTTTCCCTCTCAATTACGTCATAACCTTCTTCCCTTCTCATAGAGTCGATTTTTTATCCTGCTGTATTTACGCTTTATTCGTTCTTTCGCTTTTTCTCTTCCGATAAAATATTTTCTCGTACTAACTTCCTCTTCTCTTTTCAAGCTCGACTTTTCTTCTTTTTATGACCTATTATATATAAATCTCTTACGTATTCGGTGTTTCTGTCGGTCTGAGTGGACAATATGTCTTAAATCCTGCAACCTGAAAAAGCCAAAATTTCGGAATTTATATCTACGTGAAGGCTAAAGCGTGATAACAAAATTGGTCGATCTAGTAGTAATCGGTATATACAGCATAACTTTGTTATTAGCTTGAAAAAAATGCATGCTAGAGAGATTATTTTTGCAGGGAATCTTCTATGAATGAAATGTAATGGGCAGCGCATCAGATTTCAAAGCTCAAATGGCTTTGATTCTATAGGAGTTTATTATTTTAAATATCGAATTTGATTTTTCGTAAAATTTTATTGCTTTTTTAGCAAGACACGATAATGTTTATTTACGATAGTTGTTTTAACGCTTTAGAGCAAGGGTCGGCAACTTTTCCACGATATGAGCTACTGTAAATATAAACAAGGTCTCGAGATCGACCTGTCACATTTTTGTACAAGTGTACCACCTCTTTTTAAAATAAATATACTGGTTGTATAATTATTATAAGAGTTTTTCATCATAAAAACGGAATAGGTAGGTACATAAAAATGTTTAAGTAAACATAAAAAGTAAATGAGGCAAGTAATAAATGAGATTTATGGCATTGGTTTTCTTCAGAAAGTTTGTGAAAATCCTGTGTATAGTTTGTAACAGAAAATGTTATGCAGTTATCTAAATTTTGGTCCGTGAAATTCGTCCTATTGTTATCCTCAATAAAGTTCATGTTTGCAAATGCCAATTCGCCCAAATACGTTGATTTGAAACTTGAAGTTATTTTTATTGCCAAGTCTATTATTGAATTTCCGAAACTTTGTTTCAAAAGGTAGACTGTTTCTTCGAACACAAACAACTAAATTGAATTTGATATTGAAATGACATGATTACCATTTAAAGTTGAGGTATATTCATTTGAAACTGGTCACCAATTATATCTTAAATATTTTCCGCATCAAAATTCGCTAACGGAAACGCAGTAAATCGTACAATTGGCTCAATTTTACGAAAGTCGGAAAACCGTACTTTAAATTCTGCGATAAGTTTATCTAGAATTGTAGCATGACCCTCAGGTGAATAAGTCTCTTTGTACTTCTTTTTGTAAGTTTGAAAAGTGTTTTAAATCCCAGATTACAAGTTTTGCCTTCCACAGTTTAAGTTTTTGAGAAAAACTCTGAACTGAACGTATCATTTGCGAAATGTTTTTTATCCTTGACTTGCAACTCTAAATTCAAAACATTTATTTTTCCTGTCAGATCAGTAATAACGCAAGCCAAGCGTCATTTGTAAGCTCTTCTTAACACTCATGCACTCCTTCAAGAAACTAATTATTTGAGGTTACAGATCCCAAAACTTAGGAGTTGGCGCTCGTTCGACAACATTGTGGTGAATAATATATAATATTAATAAGCGAATTAATTTAGCAATACCTACAATAACTTTTATGTTATTTTTTGTGAAATGTTTGGGTTGTTTTTTTATGTTTAGGTATATTTTTTTTCTATGCACCACGATCGACCCAAATATGCTTTACGATCGACCGCTTCCGGCCCCTGCTTCAGAGAGACTTTTAAGAAAAAACACTATAAGTAATATTTCGAGAGTTTCCTGTTCGATCGCTCATACATTCAGTTTGTCTGCCTCTATTATTCTTTAGGAAAGAGCTGGTTAATTTGATTTTTTCTGCAATTATTCCATCATTCGTTTTTTCCCTCTCTCCTGTTCCACCCCACCAGAGATTTTGTATATCTCATCCCACAAATTTCACTCCTTATGGATCATCCGTTTTAAAAGATACGCGACCGTGGGAGGAAATATTAAATGCCAATTAGTACGGGGCTCCGGCGGCACGTTACTACCGGCGGTCATTATTACAAACTCGTAATTAGCCGGCGTTTTCCTCATACCCTTTTCTCTTTCCGCGTTCGGACATTCGAGACCGAGTGTATATTTTTTTCCATACCGACTCTTAGAGAAGACGGCTATAATCTCCCTCGCTTAATCTCCTTCTGTCGACATGTTCTCTAACGAACAAACACTTAATTCACCCTCGGTCTTCATTTCTCTCTCTTCCTCAGCCACCCTTCTCTCTCTCTCTCTCTTTTTAGACCTCTTTGAGAGTTACACTATATAAGCGACGCAATTGCAGCACAGATAAAAACGGAACAATTAATCCTATAGGCGTAATTTGCACTTGTCACTCGCGTTGAATCCAGTTCACCAGGTGTTGGGGATTTAATCGTAAATATTTTTCGCCGAGTGCATGTTTTTTTTCGAATTCGGCTTTTCCTTTCCGCCCTTGGAAATTTATTATTATTATTACTTCCTACCTTTTCCGTCTAACCATAATAGCGTAGTTCTTAATTTGCGTAGAATCGATTTTTTTCTTACTGGAGGCTACGAATCTATATTTTTTTAATGTTGCTATTCAGTATGTTAATGCGAGGAGTGAATGGAACAGACTAGGTAATTATACATCCTGCTACGTGCTAGGGTCTATAGCTTTAACAACCTCGTTCCCTGAGAATGGAGGGCATCACCACGTATCATCTCGAATATGTGACGAGCAATGAGAAATAGCTCTCGTTTGGTCGGAGGTAGAATCTTAATTATGGCTCTCGCGTTTGTGAAAATGAATCGAGCAGATTTAACCGCTCAGGTCTTGACCTGTTTCATCTTGGTCGTGGGAATTTACGGATTCGTCCTACCTGTGACTTGAAAGATGCATTTCGACGCGTGTGCGCTTCGAGGGAATGTTCCTCCAGTGAGTCCCGCAGTTGATTTCGAAAATGAAGTATGTGGGTAAATTATAACACCGAAAAATTGTCATGTAAACTATATTATCAGTACTGAAAATCCCGCGAATATGGCAGGAAGAAATATATTATTAATTCTTTACGTTTTAGTTTTCGTTGTTATTATTCGAAATCATTTGTTAATATTTCTTATATTAAATTACAACAGCCAGAATTGGATTTCAAAAAGCAATATCAAGCAAAAAAAACTCGGTGCATTGTCAAAGAAAATAGCAGTTAACAGCGTCATATGTTGAAAGAATTATATGTTGGGCTAAAAATTTAATAATTTATTTCATTATAGTTGGATCTAAATTTACAGAGCTCAGTAATAAAGGCGCTTATTTATCTATCTATCTCTCTCTCCTTCTTTTTCCCCTCCCTCTCCTTCCCTCACCCTTCCTTTTATATGAGCAAATTAATGAATTCGGCATAAATAAATCCGGTTTTCACTAGTAACAAAATATTTTTTCTCATAAAACTAAATTTTCATGCTCAACACAATTTTACGGAACAAATCGGATTCTTTATTAAAAACTACGCAAGGAAATTAAATTTTCGTACGTTTAGGCCTTCTTTGGTTCATGTTTATTTATTTATTTCCGCAAGCTCACAAACAGCTCTTTACGGTCTTTACAATAAGCGTAGCAACAATAACAAGTACGGACACGCGACCATGCCCACGGTATGATTTGAACCTGAGACTCTAGCATTGGGCGCTAGACACGCTAACCACCCATCTACCAAGGCCGATTGTTTAAAATGATTATAAAAGATTTTAAAGTTAAATAAAAAAGCGTCTCACCTGTTACTTCTATTTTCAAATGGAAGAATGAAACGTACGTAAGGCCTACCACGCGCTGAAAGAATGACAACAATCGATTGGGAAATTCTCGAATTATCCGCTAGTTGAGAGCGTTAAGATTGTTACGAAGGACTAATTATAAAAACTGAAATATGTACTTGATAATACTGTGGTCTTTCTCAAATATAACCTATGAATATTAGAATCGATGATGGATGGAAGGAAGATCAATTATCTATGTGAATTTGCTTCTATTTAAAGGTTTTACTTATCGTGGAAGTCTTCTGTTTAATTTATTTTGACATTTCATCTCAGTGATTTCTCGTTATGAATCGGATCTTAACAAAGAATCGTACCCATTTTATTCCTAAGTTTTCCTCGCGTGCACGCGAATGGCAATTAAATTTTCTGTCAGGTAAAAATGTGATATCTGGTAATCGTGATCATTATTCCCATTGCAAGTAAATGAGTAATATTTCGAAAAATATGAAGGACTTTAGGAATCTCAGACGAACCTTTTTATAAGCAGAAAACGATGGAGAACGAATTTTAGCGAGAAAGATTAGCGTTTTGCCATATCATACCCTATTTTTCTTTTGGTCCATGCCGCTCGTTCAAACGGTAGCTCCATTACGGATGAAGGGAGAGATAAAAAATGTTGACTGTGAGAACAGGTGCCGCGTCATGCCATATAAAAAGAAAACCAAGAGCGGCTCCAAATTTTAAGTCATTCAACGGCAGTCGGACATACGGATTGGTCAGGATTGGAATATCAACTTCTTTACGAGTGGCGTATAATGCTCGGGCGAGTTTATAGACGAAGTTGATGACGCGTGAAACGAGGAGATTATTTTATTTGAATGTCGTATGAGGTAGCTGGAGAACACAAGTTTTTAAAACCGTAAAAATAATACCTCGAAGTTGTTGCGGGGAAAGGGTTAAAAGAAAAAAAAATGAAAAACTCATCGATTCTCGAAAATTTCTCGTGTTTTATAGTGGCTACGCTATAAAATGTTTTAATTAAGGCCCTTTATGTTATTTTCTCTCTTTTTGGGTAGCGAGAAAGGAAAGTGTATGGGTGTCATTTTCTCTCGGAAAAAAGATATCTTTTATATCTATGAATCTTTCATCCTTTACGTCTCGTCGGATTTTCACACGCATTAACATATGCATCAGCCGTCTGGAGGTTTTCCGGTCATAAGAAGAGAGAGATGGAAAAAAATGAGGTTAAGTGGCGAGAAATAATATGTTTCCTTTCGAGTTTTACGATTGTAATGGTTAGGTAGATCATCGAAGTATAAAATTAAGAAAAAATGTGGCTATGCTAATTATAAGCAGTTGTTGATAAGGTCGACTCCTGGGCTTCAAAAAATAACTGTTGGTAAACTAGATATTTCAGGCAAACCGTGATCGTCTAAGGCAGAGGTGGGGAAACTGCGGCCCGCGGGCCACATCAGGCCCGCAAGAGCACTTTATACGGCCCGCGATTGCATTACGAAAGCGAAGCATGAATGTAACACAGACAATTTCGTATTTTTTTTACGGCCGGAAAATCTTTGCTTGTGAAGTTAATACAATAAAATGTTATTAATTATCAATTTTCACAGATAGAAACCTCCGCATTTTCTCAAGTAACTTCCGATGTGGATACTAATGTGGCCCGCCGAAGCATTTTCATCTGTTAATGTGGCCCACCTAGGCAATCGCAACCCCTGGTCTAATTGTAAGGCAAGAGTTCACATCAAAGTAACAAGCAAACGGCGATATGCAATATAGCAGGAGTGGCCAAACCGCGACTCGCGAGCCACATGCGGCTCTTTTAACTTAGTTTGCGGCTCTTTTAAATATCCACTCAAGTTTTTCACGTTTCACGCTGTGTGATTTAAGACATTTTTTGGCTGCCTGAGGGACATGCAATATATCTTAATTGCTTCGGATACAGATTATGTATTGTTTATAAATTTATGAGCACGTAATGTGTGGCAGGCGGCTCTCGAACTTTGGAAGATTATCGTATGCGGCTCCGAGGGTGAATAAGTTTGGCTATCCCTGAGCTATAGCGTCGCCCCGTATGTTCACGCCAAAGAAATAAAACGTTTACCAGTAGTTTCTTGAATGTCTCAGGGGAATGAAGTGCTAGTTTCACGCCTCGTGTTGCGGAAAATGAGAAATCGAAAAAGAATAAGGCTAATCGCCTTTAGGTGCGCTCATTTCGCAGTGATATTGTTGGCCACAACTCAAGCGTTGCTGCGGGAGAACTTATTGCCGACCCAGAACTATTTATGTTATTACCGAGGGCGTGGAAATAATTTTAGTCGTATTGTTTAACGCGCACTTCACAAAAAAGTCGCTAATTAGAGATTAGCTTCATCCGCTACTATGACCCAAGTTTTTTCGCCAACATCTCGTTTTGAGATATCCGGTATTGAATAATCATAGAGACACCGTTACTTTTTTATACTTCGCACGAACTCAATATTTCTTTATACTTCCGAAGCCATGATTATCAGTGTGATGCAGACTTGTACGTATATACACAAGATGATTGAAGGTTATTTTTAGACCACTTCAAGTACACAACAGGCAACACGAATCGCTAAACAATAGGGCATCACTATATCAATTGTGTATCGCTTCGAGATATTTCTATTTAATTATTGCTCCTCTGCGATATTGGTTATGGTGTATTGTCAGCAAATAGATTCGTTCAAAGGTTGTAATACCCGTGCGTAGAAATATGGAAAACCTTCGTTTCAAGGCTGGCGCGCCGCGAAATTCTGTTTATCTTTGAAACGATTTTCGAGCGCACAAAAAGTTTGGGAGCCATTGGTCCAAATTGATGATTCGAATATCCCTTAGCATAAATTTGAATGCAATCTTATATACTAAGCGGGTTTTTTCGCTCTGGTTGTTCGTTTAAAAAAAAGATATCCGCCAAATATGAGGCTTGGGCGAATCCAGAGACTTTCCATGAGGTGGCGATTAATCCTTCCCCTTCTTGCGATAAACCTGTTGGCTTAAAAGCCTCGCGAATTTCATATTATCTTAAAATATTACTGCATTTTAATCATATGACGTTTCTTTCTCTCACTCCTGCTTGTCTTTATCGCTAAACATAAATTATTTTTCTACAAAAATAACAAATTTGCACGACTATAGGACGAGGATTTTCAGTTTTTTTAATCGAAGATTATATTCAGGAACAAATAAATAAATATTTATACTAAAATTATTAATCGTGATTATTACTAATCTAGCTGGCATTTGTTTAAATCACATTTATCTTTTAACTGTGTGTTATGGAATCAGTTTTTAGGGATTTAATTAAAAATAATAAATAATTACGTTTATTTCAATAGCTTCAGTATTCCATATAAAACATTTTTATCTCCCAAATTAGCGTCTGTAAAAGCGTTTTCTTATATTCTCTGTTGTCTAATAGTCGGTTAAATGCAACAATTGAGCCTATACACGTTTAGGCGCTAGCACGTGAAATCTACACGTTATTACAAAATCGCGCGTAGACATTTTGGAAGTTTTTTTCGAGGAGAATCTCCTTTCGGCTCAGAGTTGGGAAACGTGGAATTACGAGCACCTGGCTGGGTTTCTGCAGCGTGGGCATAATGGGGACGTTTCAAACCCGACGGGAAATAAAGAAATCCCGTCTTTTTTCGAAAAACTTCCAGACTCGTTTTCCTCGTCTTCTCTTTTTATAGTGATTTTGGATCGGGAATCTGGTCGGCCGTGTAAAGAATCGCCTTCGATTCATCTCCGGCGTCCGCGTAAATTAGTCCGGGGAAAACTAGTTTCTCATGCAAATCGTCCTTCCTCCTCCCCCTCCCACCGTGCTTGAGGTCCAGTTGGGATATCAGAAGCTTTCGTGTGTAACATACCGTCTCGATCCAGCCGTGACCATTAAGAATCCGACTTAAGTGGTCTTGAGTGGATTTTAGCCACTGGCATATGGAGCTATTACGGGTTTCTTCGTAATTTATTCCCGTGAAAATACGCGTATTTATCATTACGTCGCTGTCGAAAAAAAGGCGTTTACATTAATTTTAAATTGAGTTTTTTTTTTCAAAAATACCTATTATTTTTGTTTCTATTATATACTTCCATTATGGCATCAGGCCTTCTGACATCTGACTTGGAGACGTTCACTTACGTATTTACTATGCGTCATTATTTGTAATATATGTTCATGGAAGATGTGAAGCAAACGCTGTGATATTTGGATCATCTTGTTACCAGTCCCTTTGCTCTAAATATGCTCTAAATATGCCTATAACAGTTTTGCATTGAACATTTTTTGTAAATGACCTCATGATTTTATTACAGTGGAACTACGATCTTGGGCTGTTAGATTTAGTAAACAAATATATTTTCAATAAATACAATTGTAGACATTTTCATAGATGATTTAAAAATACAATTAAATTTAGTTTCTTGCTCCTAATTGGAAGAATATTTCTTTCTGTGTAATTTTTACGAAGGCAGGTGGTGTTTCAAACTGGGAACTTCTTCGATTGACTCGCGTTCATCCACATTGATTTTATACATATACGCCGCATTTTTATCGGAATTTAGCATTTCATCTTCGTCGTATTATACAATATAAAGCACAACTTAAAATTTTTAAATCATTATCAATTTCGTATAAAGATGTAAGTCGTGCCTACAGTTGCCTTTGAAGAGAATTTGTTGGCTAATGCACTGCATCATAAATAGTATTTTGTTGTTCCAGGTATTGAGGGTGCTACAATTTCCATTGTGTCATTAAATTATTTTTTCTTCCTCTTATTTTCTGGATTCCTTTTTCATCGCAGAATGTCTTTGCCTCTTCAAGATACTCTTCGAGTCGTGACTTTGAACTTTTTGTTTCTGGTATCAAATTGTGGATTAATCCACAGTTACATAGGGGATTGATCTTCTAACAAGAAAAATATAAATTGCACGTCGATCTGTTTTAGCAAACCTTCAATATCTGTGCATTCATGTTTTCTTTAATTTTATTAACACCCTATAAACTTGCTTCAATTGTAACCTCAATTAATTCACTGCATTTGCTCCTGATTAACATGGTGTTGTGCCATGTTTTTTCAATATCAACTGAAGGACCTCCATGAGTGCAACCCATCTCGATGTGGAACCAGCAAAATAAATTAATAAATTTACTGGTTATAGTACTATTAGGAGCATTTTCATACTAATGAGCTATTATGTTTTGTAAATCTAGTACATGAAGTTCCAATTTTTAGATTATTTCAGACGCGATTTCGTCTCCCTTTTAGTTTCTCAAATACGAAATATTATGAGAAAGTATTGTAATAGCGAAAAAATTTGATCCTGAGATATTGATGGAAATACATGTTTTAGGTGTACCTGACTCCGAAAAAGTTGTTTTCGCAATGCTGTCTGTCTTTGGGTGTCTCTGTCTGTCTGTTTGCGGCTCTAGAGCCAAAACGGTAAAGTGAATATGAATGAAATCTCGAACTTAAGCATTCTATCATACACAGTAGAAGCAATGAGGAATTGGTTGAAATTTCTTAATAATTAAGGCAGTTTATTCTAGTCAATTTTAACAACAATTTGATTTCCTCAAAAACGCCTCCAACGATTTTGATCAAATTTCGTACAGATATTTGAGTTTAGGATAATACTACATAGTTCATATTTCTCAAAAATTAATATAAGGCTAGCTTATTCGAGGCAACTTTAAGGACAGTTTGATTTTATCAAAAACGTTTAATACGATTTTTATCAAATTCCTTAAAGATACTTGAGTTGATGTCTGCAATAATACTACATAGTTAATATTTCTCAAAAAATTAATATAAGACTAGTTTATTCCTGTACAACTTCAATAACAATTGGATTTTCTAAAAAACAGCTCATACGATTTTCATCAAATTTCGTATAGTTATTTAAGTTGATTTTTATAATGATTCTACATAGTTCATCTTTTTCAATTGATAACTAAACGACGCATTAATATATGAGAAAGTTTATACAATGTATATTGTACCGAATTTGTCGATTTGATAGCAATAAAATCAATAAAGTCCTCCTCAATAATTGCTTTTTTATCGACGTCCTGGATGAATATTCCGCACCACTAATGTAATTCGATAGGGCGTACACATTTTTGGGGAGGAGGATAAATAAAAGAAATTATATTCAGAGCTTAAAGAGTAGAAGCAGCCAATTAATTTTGCACACATTATCCTATGACTTGGTACAGTCATGGTCCTTCAGCTGAACCTCAGTTTGGCCGTTGCGAAGAGTTCGAAACTGTAACCACATTTTGTCAAGTGTATAATAAGACATCCATTTGGCGCCTCCTTACGAAGCTGCGCCCTGGGCATCTGCCCCGCCCTCACTACGGCTCTGCATTTATGTAAGATAATATGTCAAAAATGGGTAAACAAAATGAAATTAATTAATTGATGCTCATAAAATACTATACTGAAACCTTTTCTGGTAAACCTTTAACGATATTAAATTAGGTAGACTTGATTTCCGCTAATACGAGACAACCGAATTTCTAGATAACTTATTCATTCATTCGGCCAGCCGATGCTTTCTTGACAATGCGGCCCTTCAAAGCGTTCACAAATGCGTATGCGGCCAGTCATGCAGATAAGTTTGCCTACTCTTTCATTAAGAGGTATTAGCATATAAATCTTCATTACTAGTTTAATGCTTGAGATTTATTAATGTTAATAATTGAAAAAAGATTAATATAGGCGAAAAGATGACAAAAATTACTCTAATCACACGCTAGAACACCTGGAGGAATGGGATAGACTAAAACTTTATTTGCTGTGAAAATATCTATGTACTTAGCTATACGCCATTTACACGAAATATTCCAAAGAAGTGACGTGGACATCAGGTTTTACTAAATAGAATTCCTCAAATTTCACCTTTCTAATCTTTACAATCGACGCATGCGCGAAGCGACGTATAGTATAATGATTCATTAGAGAGGTGACTTGCACTGGAGCGACTTATACCCAGGAATTATCATAATTAACCAATCAAAAAAAGAGGAAAGAACAATCAATATAGAACCGAGAGTAACGCGTCTAATTCATATTTTTTCGAAAGGTTTAAAAAACCTTAGAAATTAAGGCCGAAGAAAGAAACGCGGTACGTTTTAAAAGACATAAATTCCCCCATCGAGTTAATAACCGGAAAAAATAGACGTTTATGCCGAATAAATAACGTCCTTTGCGTGACCTTTTTTTACTTTACCTTATTCATCCTCTCGCCAATTACTGGGCGTGGATTCAGTCCGCTTGGGCGGATCCGAGGCGCGATGAATCCCCCCGTGGTTAACAGAGGGCAGCACCGTTTCGTTTTTTTATGCATGAAGGGCTGGACATGGAATGGAAGTCGGGGTTCGTTATTTTACACTCTCTTTCGCTATCTCTTTTTTCAGTTTTATATCGACGATTTTCTTTGTTCGTTCTTTATTTTTGGTTCGATCATATAACTTTGCGAATGCCGGGTCATCGCGGCTGAGTGAGTCGGGTTCGCAAAGATCACTGTCCTATTACTCACGGTTGGAGGTTTTTCTTGGAGGTTACGTCGATGGAGACGAGTGGGAAGAGTTGAGGAATGGATGGGGGGAGGGGGGGGGGGAGATTTCAGTAAGATAGGATGAAAAAGAGAGAGTGCAAAAGAGGAATATGGGTTTCTTTGAGCCAAAAGTACATGTTGAGAATAAACAGGAGGTTGCATCGGCCCATGCTTATGGTTGGGCTGGGGTGTAACTTTGGGGTGCAGGCCCACGCAGTGCATGGAGGCCTCAAGTTTCTTGGGGGGGTCCTTCGAAAATGTTTAGAAGACTCGCTAAATTGAATGCTCAGTAAATCAAAAACATATTGGAAAACATTTATAAGAAAGTTGTTGGCTAAGGACATTGTGACGAACTTCTCTTGTTATCAACAAAAGACGTTTAGAAATATGAAACTGAAAACTGTATAAACACCTAGGAACTATTGGATTAAATAATTACTGGCATCAATCTGCAGCTTACGTGCAGCTTCGATGATATATTTGACTTTGCCAGTAACTATGTCGTCAAATGAAAGATCTTTCTCAAACGTAAAGTTATTTTTTAAAAAGTTACCTATGCACTTTTTTGCTTACAAGTTTTTATCACTTCTTTGGGTAGAGAACTGAGAAGCATGCAAAATAAAAACTTATAAGAATTTAAATGTCGAAGCAAAATTAAGGATAAAAATAATGTAAATTAACGATTTCTAACCTCGGTGAGTCCCCAAAATATTTGTTTACATAGGAGACCCAAAATTTTAGTTACGCCACTGTGGATAACACCATTGTTTTAACTCGGACCATTTAATATCTGTAATTCTCTCCTCAAAATACACCGGATTCCCTGTTCAAACATATAATCGTTGGAGCACATTGTTGGTGTCGGTAATATAACTTTTCATCTTGGGCTTGCCTTCGGGTTTTATGCCAGCACCCTCTTTCATTGAGACGTATGTGAGGCAGTTAAGGGAGCCTGGCGCAGTAGCGAATTTATTGTGCATATAATATCATATCGCGTCAATCTTTTCCATGGAGTACTGAGGTCGAGTAGATGATTTATGTAAAGTAATAAGGATTAGATGATAGAATTCTCTGATATTTATATTCGTTTGTTTTATTGACACATTTTTCTAACATCATATACATAAACTGTTCATAACAGAGAAATAATGGCGGTTTTAATTAGAATGGATGTTTCTTTTATATCTCGCTAAATGCTTGTAATATGAGCAAATGAATTCGCTATTTGCAAACGCGCTGCACAACTGTTTGAGGAATTTTAGCAGATGTGATTTAATTTACTGATTGTTAGAATTATTTTTAGAGATCTGCATTGCTAGGACAAAGAGAATATTCATTTTCCTTGAGAATAACCGTGTCACTATTTAATTGACATTCTTACAACATACCAACATGCTACATTATGAAGTTACCTTGTTGCAACACATAAAAGAAATCCGTTGTTATGTAAAAGCAAAAATTACAGGAAAGGTTATCATATCTCAATCCATCCTCGTTGTTATAACGTCATTAATAATTTATCGTTTACAGAGGTGGATCAAGGATCAGGTGATCTAGGCAAACGCCGCTAAAGAGTAATTCTTTAAGAAGTCAACAGATCACTGGGATAGAGGAAAGAAACATACAGCGAATCCTCAATTAACGCTGTAGATACGTCTCTATAAAACCGTGAGGCCCAACCTACGACCCGCGAATCTATTGTGAAATAGAAAATCGAAAACTTAAACCTAAAAATTCATACATTTAAAGAAAATTTTGTTAATAGAACTTCTATTATAGAAATGTTAACCATAAAAATATTTTTTCACTCGATTTTCGCTTGTATAGCACCTCAGAATACACACGCACACACATATACATGCACACACGTACACACACACACACACACACATATATATATATATATATAACTACCGATTGAAACTCTAATCCGGCCCGCAGAGGAATGTTCAACTTCCAATGCCTAAGGAATCTCAACCACAAATATGGCCCTCCATATAGAAAAGTTTGGGCGCAACTGCTATAAAATACCGCATTAATCAAAGTAGTGTTAAACGACATGACGTAAAACGGAGAGATAGCGTGTAAAGGAGCAAGAGAGAGAGAGAGGGGGGGCAATTAACACCATCTGATATTTTACATGTATGTTGAATGTTGTGATTTAAAAGTTATCAATAAAACTAAGTTTCACATCACATACTGATAGTTATTTGTAGTCGTGGTTTAGGTATTTGGGGACGTCTATGGTTGAATCCGAGGACGTGCGTTCTTTTGAGGTTGATGATTGAAAGACAATTGCGAATACCTATCTTTTTCGTTTCTTTCAAAAAATCTTCAAACAATAGTTGTTTTTATCGACCCATTTTTAAAATCTGACGATAGCAACTCATGGCATCATTCACTTAAAGCTGCGATGTGTATCTGCTGGCAAGCAACCCGTGAATGATGTAAATATAATACGCAAGTAGTGAAAGGTTGACTAACCCTGTCCGAAAACACATTACCGTG
This sequence comes from Uropetala carovei, assembly GCA_036926305.1. Lineage (NCBI taxonomy): Eukaryota > Metazoa > Arthropoda > Insecta > Odonata > Petaluridae > Uropetala > Uropetala carovei. Next base: position 594,817 of record JAXCHB010000212.1, read on the forward strand.
TAATAACGAGGAGATATCCTGTAATGTGAAGTGTTCCCTAATAGGTCAATCGTGCTATAGCTAAAACGTGTTAAAAAATGCATTGAGTGTGAAAAGTTCCAACAAAAGAACCGGTCATACGTACATCGTACATCCTAAATGGTGACGGCGATCAGCGTAAATGACAATGGCCGGAAACCAGTCTCAACTGAAGCTTGTCGGAAAAATAATCGTCTCCCATTTGAAGAGCTACGATTGATACTGACGTCAGAAACCCATCCACTGCATTGTAAATGTACGTGAAAATAAGTTATCGAGACTTTGATTTTCTGTTCTCCCTTATAAACAATTAACCATATGTTTTCACTGTTCGAGAGTCGTGAGTCCCGCAAACTAATATTGTCTAGGAACCTCGCATCTTCAAATTCCTTGCCTGATGTTCTTAATCTCATTTTTTTAAATATTGGGATGAAATCTTGACGTTAACTAGATATTCCTCTTAAAACCCAAACTTTATAGCTCGTTTTTCAAAAACGTAAAAATTATATTCAAATAAATATGCCTTGCAAGCTACCATCGCGTCCCTTAAATGCGATCCTGATCGCGTGTAATAAAATCTCAGAAAGAATTTTATGTTTCCGCAATATAATTAATTAGAAACATTTTTTAGAAGGTAGTATAGTGGAGAAGAATATGTAGCGAGTCGGTATGGAACACGAAGCACGCAATAGGGGGAGTCCATTCGCGAGCTATAAATTGTAATGTAATCGTAAATACAGCAGCAGATCATAGGACAAATTGATAATTGCTTTTTATCGATAGCTTCGAGATTTAATCGCACGCTTCAAATTTCCCTACTTCCCGCAAATGATTTATAAGCTCTTGACAACATAAATTCACCATTAGTTAATTATAACTTTCAGCTTAGGCAGAGATATTTGCGAATTTCCTTTCGCTTTACAAATGGTTTAGGTGACTGAAAGAGACATAGATCGATTCAGTATTGATTGCTACATGAGTTCCGTATATAATTTAGTCGTTACAAAACAAATGATGCGTATATAAAGGCAATTTTGGGAATTCACACTTTTTAAGCATTAAAAAAACGGCTTACCTTACTCCTTATAATATAAAATCCATATTCACGAAAAATTCCATTTTCATCCATCATTGAATGATGTATAAATCAACGTTAAAACCTAGGTTTTGTTTTTCTGATACATAGAATAAAAACAGAAAGAAATAAAAATGAAAAATATGTTTGTGCTCGATAATTTCTGTTATATTTCCCTTCTGTTTTAGCGTAACGTGTTAATATAGTGCGCAAGATGCTCTAATCTCTTAAAATTAAATGATCTTAAGAAGTCTAGATGAATTTGCTCACGTATTTAATGAAGACAATTCCTATACTGTAACTTATTTCAAATGCCATATTGATGGAAAGCTCTCTACCCGAAAGTAACGTAACTGTAAAGGAAAAACAATTTTTTCTAAACTATATCTTATTTTATTCTCAAGAATAAACAGAATAAAAAAATTGAAAAACGTAATTATCTCATGAATCCCCAAGATGGCTGCATTATAGCCAATATGCACATTTGGTTTTTAATAAACTTGTTTTGGCTATTGGAGCTACCTGATATAAGTATTTGTTTCAATTTGGTAATTTCAAGTGCTGATGCTTGAAAATTTCCATCCACAAGATGAGCTCAATTTTTCTCTAGTGAAGAATATTTTATATAGAACAAACGTATCTACTTTTTATATAAGAAAACAATCGCCATGATAACAAAATAATAAAGTTATCCAGCGATGAAATTTAAGTTTCGGTAGTTGAAAAATCAATCAATCCTGAATATTCTATATAGATAAAGACGTTACGATCGCCCAACAGTTAAGCAATTCGATATAAACGCAAAATGATCTTGTATTCATCAGCACATATAAAAATTGTAATGTGTATAATATGTGTATGCAGTTCCTTTTTTTTTAACAACATGTCACAATCCTTAGAATTCACGCATTCCTAGGGGTGGGGTGAGATGTCTTGAAAATAAACTGTAAATGTAGAATTTATTATTTTTTGGCTGTTTTTATGCACGTTTTCTCAGTTTGTCCACTGCCTGTCTATTCTTTTATCTTTTGAAGAACTTCCATTTATTGCCTGCTTCATGAGCTCTTTCCTTACTTGCAATTCCATTTTAAAGTTATTTGGAAAATGATAAAAGGAAGGAATTTCTTTTTATTTCACGCCTACGAATTACATGAAAGGTTTTACCAACTTTTAATAATATATTTTCATTTCTTCTTTTAGTAAAATATTTTTCGGCTTTTGTTTAAAATTTTATGATAAAATATCTCTACAGGGAGAATTTTTTTAAAGTGTCGACGGAAATTAAAAATAACCTTTCGAAAAGATTTATTTTTTAAATAGATTACTAATTTAATTTTACAAAATAAATCAATGGCAACCCGTGCGGCGATCTTATATGGCACTTGGAAGTGAAAGGAGAGTAAATAGGGTGTGCTCTGTACAGTCTTATACGCTTCTTATAACAAACATTCGTTTTATCAATCACGTGTTATCGTTTTCTTTCAAGATCGCTGAAATGAATTATTTTATCATTAAATTACGGGCTTAAAAAGAGTGGCGGTACTGCGTAATGTTGAGTATTGCCGGCAAAGAAGCACGTAGTGTGTTTTTCTGTCTCCGACATGCGCACACGCTCGCACGCGCGCGCACACACACACACACATAACGCAAATATATACACGCATATATCAGCTTGATTTACGTCGTGGGTAGCGCTGCAATTGACCCAGTTGTCGCTGGAGCTTAAAGATGTTTCACAGATAATGACCGATAGAAAGTGCGAAACGTTTTTTTCTTGCCCTCCAGTTCATATAATATCCTCGCATTCCTCGTAAAAAAAAAAGCGAAACGAATGAGTTTTAATTTATGAATCAAACCTTGCGGATTTATGCTACTTTTTTTTAAGAGCCTCGCCGCCTTCCTCCTGCCCTCTTTTATCTTCTCCCTCTCCTCCATTTGACTCTTAATATGACTCTACAAATCCCTTTCGATTTCTTTTCCCTTATGAATGGAATAAATCCTTCGGAATGGATGGCGGAGGCTGAGCGAGAGAGAAAGAGAGAACCGTAACAGATCGATCCGTGTTATATAAATTTTTTCTCCCGCTCGGCTTCGTTAATTTTCTAGCCGTAGTAAAAAGTAAAATGCCAACGCCGGAATGGTTGCGACATTTCATTAAGCGAGATACTAAAAAAAAAAATACAAACGGTCCGATGTGACGTTTCTAACATCGTCCGAGAAATGTGGATATTGAAAACTATGCATCGGGGGTCGACATACTCGGACACGCGAGCCAAAGTTGGCACGCGAATAAATTTTACACTGGTGGGCGATTCGCGCGAAAATTTAAAAAATTATTTACTTCGGGAAGAATTTGAAAGAAGTCATACGAGAACGAATGTCAGGAAAGAGTCAAAGAGGTATGAAGAGGGAAGACATATCAATATTCATTAAAAGATGGAATGGGATATGAAATTTTTAAGAGAAAGGCTTTGGTATTGTGTGCCTAAAACTTAACGGAAGGTGGAATTGCATTACCTATTGTAAAAAAAACTACGACGCATTACATTTGCGGTGCTGTATGTTAATGTTATTGACAAACTTAATTTACGAGAGGAAGATAGAAATGTTGTCTTTCTTATATACGTAGTATATATATATATATATATAGAGAATATCTTCTAATCGCGAAAGAATTTCACTTCCAAAGTTTGACACAAATACATTTTTAAAGTGTCCCTTAGAATTCCGTACGAGACCTACCGTGAAAGACGTATCACGCTGGTTTCTGGTGGTTAATTGTCAACTGTTACATTTCACTTGTCTTAATTTCAATACAAACTTTTATTTTAGATGTAATATCACAAACAGTTCCCACTTGAAAATTGTAGCTCCCATCTTGATATTATGCCTTTTAATACAAATGAATACAAGTCTTGAGAAATCGTTTTAAGGAGATAGATTTGGAAGAATTTGGTCTTTTGATTCCGAAAAGCGGCGGTTTAAAATGACAATGATATTTTTCATAGTTTCCAATGGAATTTTTAAATATATTTTCTAAATGTTTCATTTGGGACGTTCATTGCAAAACTAAAAAACACAATGCAGTCTTATTCTTCAATGAGAAAATTATTTTAAATGTTCGAATTGAAGCATATTTCCGATGCATTAACCGAAATTACCTAACAGTTAGCAAATGGTAATTGTAAAACATATATAACTTTATTTTCCAAATGTGTACACTCATCCTAATTGTGATTTTAAAAATTCCATTTTTAACTTAGGCCTGCGTAAGATTTTTACAACTTCTAGAAAAACGTAATTACGTTTACTTAAATAAAAGTTAACTTTTTGTAATAAGAAGTGAGGTATTTTCAATTTTCACAATGAATTGCCGCCATTCATATACTTCGCATTCTCACAAGAATGTGTGTTTTTCTCCCCTCTCAAAGTCCCGACGCCCCCTTCCTACGCAATCGCACTCTCCAGATAAAAAAAAAGCGTTTTCCCCCGGCAAATGGCGCCAATGATGGATCGGAATTTTTTTTACCGTATAATCTTCCATCGTCGCGAGAGGGAAAGACGCCAGCGCCCTCAAAGCCCCCCGCGGCACGCCTCCGAATCAATATTTACCTTCCTCTCGAAAAGACCAAATCGCACCGGGACTTCCGCGCGCCATTTAAGGGGAAGGGAAAAAAATAAACGATCACTCGCTTGACGCGTGCTCTCGAAAAAAAACGAAATTGGAATGAAAAAGAGCACGCAAAAAAATCCTCCGCGCTCCGCGAAGACTTGAAAAATATATTATCGACCTCGAAGTAAATGCGTAGGCAAACAAGACGTTGGTTTTTCTCTTTTGCAAAGAGAAACATTATGACGGAGCGTGTTTTGTTATTTTGTTACTTCAATGTCCTACCGTTCGGCATGCAAACATTTTATAATGGCGCGAAAAAACATCCAATGAAAAAAAATTCAAAACAGTTTATGCGTTATATTAGCTCTAATTTATGATCAGGGATAATTTTCTTATTGTTATTATGTGCTAATTGGACATTATTTAAAATAAATTGATGTGTCCAACACACGACTTTCTCCATACGTAAGTTGTCAACTGAAATCAAATAAATCCGGCGATAGGAACAGTTCAACTTACACGCTTCAGCGCTATCGATTCAATTGTTGTCACTACCACGCGCGCGAGCTGCCACTAACCGTCAGTTTCGAAGAAAATTGAATATCTCTTGAAATGTTTCTCATATGAAAATGTAGTTCAAACAAAATTTGTAGAAAAAATAATATCTACAACCTATATATATGAATGTTAACAAAAATTCAGTTTTAAGTGAAATATTTAAGAAAAACTGAAATTTTACAAGAGTAAACCGCTACTTCCGTTTAATCGATTGTTATTAAAATCCTTTAAAATCTTAAGATTATATATAAAATGACAAATATAGAATTACTTGGTGATCTAATGAATAGTTTTTGAGTTAGAGCGCACGCAAAATTTTTGTCACACATACGGACACACACACATCATCATCATCGTCGAGAAAACGGTCAAAACGTGTTCAGGAGACCTCAAAACGTGTATTTCCGTTAAAATCTCGAATTCGATTTTTTTCATGAAAACAATACTTTCTCTGTACTACGTATATGGAGAAAGTGAAAAGTAATTTGGTGATGCTTTATCTTACTCTCTTTCAAGACGAGATAAAACATTTAATCACTGCAGGTTAATTTTTTATTTAGTACTAATGCCCTTAAAAATAATGATTCGATAGCATTAAATAAGAATTACGCATAGGGTCTAAGATCGCAAATGGTAGCAAATTCAAGGGCATCCAATCGTGAAGGACAGTCACGAATCATATGTTAACGTCCCACGCACGATAATTGTTATTACTGCTTAGCTTATAATTAAGTTAGAGGCGAACTTAATCAGTATTTTGAGAACTTCTGCAAATAAATGCGTGTTGTACGTTGCCAGGAAGGTTTTATTTGTTTTAAAAGATTAAAATACTCAGTCGAATGGTCGAATTTGTAATGTATATATTCAAACAATTTTCTAAACCAGGGATGACAAATATGTGGCACACTTGCGATTTTATTTAACACGCTTAAGCTTGCATTTTCTATATTAAATATGAAGTCGAATAGAGATGGAGTAAACAAGTGAAACACGAAAAAATTCTCGTGATTCACATTACTTTCGTAACACACGACACAAAAATCATTTGCCATCCATTTTCTAAACAAATCAAGTAACTTTATTAATTTGTTTCATTGTTAATATGACAGTATTGATTTATGTACTACCTTTGCCAATAGATTGTGAAAATGCGAAACACCAAGAATTTATAGTGATTTCGATGGAGTGTCGAAAAAGCGTGTACGGGAAAGTGCAATAAAAATAATCACATGCGATGTTTGGATTTTTTTAATGCAAACTTTCTCGAAACGCCACTGAATCTTGAGAAATGTGGCTTGTTAATCGCAAAAAAAAACACGGATATAATTTCAAGAAGCGTCCAGCCTTAATGCTACAAAATATCTCGTCGCCTTTTCAGGGTTCTTTCCAGAAGCGAGTCCCGTGCTCGCTTCGACAAAGGCGAATGCGAACGATCCAACCATCTTAAAACGTTGTCGTAAATGTTAAACGTTACGCACCGCGCTTCTTACATGACTGAACACTTAATGTGATGCGGTGATGCTCAGCTGACTCGGCGTTTCAAGTGGAACCAGATTCCTCCGAACTTCTTGCACATCCTTTGATGCTCCCTCCAAGTTTACATCCAAGGGTGCGCAGTTGTGCTCTCCTTTCACCTCAACAGACACTCTACATATTGCATTAGGTAAGTAGCAAAGTTATGATCTTGATTAAACTTTTCTAGCTTTATGCCCGAGCGAGTTCCTAATGCGTTGTTAAATACTCAGATCAGGAATGACTGTGCAATTTTTTTTACGGGATGATAAGCAACTCCGATTAGAAAAGCCTAATAACATTAAATTTTTCGTTAAATGGTGTGTTGTTTAGTCCCGTTGCTAAGTGAATATGCGCCCGATGGAGGGTCTTAAAAAAAAATCATCGTATAGCGGCAATATTCATTCACACTTTAGTCTGAAAATTTGTCAGTGGTCCTTCGCATGATATGGGCGAAGCGAAATTAGGGGAATGTCCGAAAAGGACATATGGTTACCACAAACGTTTTAAAATGAGTGAATTTAATTTTTCAATTATGAACCCTCTGTTAGGAAATTCATGGTCGTGGAAAATGATTCGCATAAACGCAGTGTGGAGACTAATTTCTTAATTTTTTATTAGGTTTAAAATTGTCAAAATGAAAACACTTTGGATGCTTGGCGAAATAATTTTTTAGAACATGAGGACATAACATGAAGCGAAGGTAACTGATTAATGAATGATTATATCACTTTATACGCTAAGTGAAGGAGTCCTTCGTAAAATTCAAATAAGGCTCCAATGCCAAGTCGTTGTATTGACACACTGACTTTAGCTGAAAATGGTTTTAACTTCTTAAACACTGATTTACAACACATACACAATGGAGGACAACAGTAAATTCATTTTCGTTATCGGTAATTTTTTTCGCATTTCTGAACTCTATTCTCCTGCAGAATCTAATCCGATGGTAATCTCTCTTCTTTTTCTTTAAGAAATCCATCAAGATCCGTTAGACTATCTGCGTTTTTTAATTTGCGTACACCTTGTCTCTCCGTAGGCCTTCCCAATTCATACAATCTCTTCAGCATTTAATCTACTCTAGATATTATTCGAAATAGAACTAATTTTATGAGTTCTATTCTCTCTTCTTGAATGAGTCTTTATTTCCCCCATTTATAATATTTATTGTATTTTTTTGCTGTTTGATTTACATTGTTTACTTTATTTATTTGTTGCGCGTTTGTATTATACTTTAGTTATTATATTAAGTGTAATTGGCCTTGTGCTATTTCTGAATTCTTAATAATAAATTTAGATTTTTCGTGAAGAAATTTTGATGAGTGGGAGCTAAAAAAAGTCCGTGATCTTGATTTTTTAATATTGTTGATTAATGTTAAAACCATACATTCAAATTTAAAGCGGGATTTGATCGTTTTTTTTAATTGGTTCATTTTTCTACAAATTAATAGGTGGATGACTATTTGGCAGACATAGATGAACCGAGAGTAGATTAGCTATTCTTTTAATGCTAAAAATCTATCTTTTGTCATCCATTCCATCCATTCGTGATTGGTCATCATGAAAAAAATCGTAATCAAAATTTGCAAAGGTCGACAGGTTGAATTAAAACAGTCATTCATTAAATTACAATGATTGCGATCGCGTAAATGTCATAGCGATGAGAGGCCTTCCCGTATCAACCGCGGTATTAAAATCACTGCTTCCAAATCCCTCGAGGCGATGGGATTCGCATCCCGACATTATTACCTCCTCCTGTCGCCCCATCCTCCCAATCCCCGGAGAGTTCCGCCATTATCTGTTCCCATCGACAACTACCGTGAGTATTCCTTTGCCTTACCCCCCCCCCTCCCTCCCTCCCCTCCCCTCCCTCCACCTCCGTGGGGTTGGGGGCAAAGGGGCAGGGAGCAGGGCACTTGAATGAACCGGTTCCGCTGACGTCACCGGGAGCCGGATGAGGCCTTACCCTTTCTCCAGTAGAAGGAGAGAAAGAGAGGGACAATCAAGGTTGTCAAGAGGTAGGCAAGCGCGGTCACGGAGCTATATGTTGTGGAGTCTCTGGCGAAGAAAGGATGGACCGAAAAGTGGGTGGGGGAAGAAAGAGAGGACAACGGGGAAGTGGAAGGAGGTAGATTTACCCGAGGGAGAGGAGAAGAGGATGAGGCGAAGACGACAGAAACAGGTGACCAAAGGGATTTGCTTGCACTAGTAGACGCCGTCGTTGAGGAAATTCCGCCTGTTCCTTTGTGCACCGGCGCACCGCGCTCATCTTTTTTCACCAGTTTTACGATTACATTTTTTCTCCTACTTATATATTATAGTACACGGAATCTATAGTTATAGAATATACACTTCCCGGTGGCGTTTTAAGGCGTCCATACGGTTCCCCGATAGATGGAGACAACAGGGTAATTTCATGTCACGTTCCGTGCCACACACAAGCATTTCAAATTCTGCTTACTTCCCCTCCATTGGGCTGACGTAGACCCTCCCCTCTTTTCCCGCTCTCTCGTATCCGACCGTATAACCACTATAGAAGGAAATCTGAAACTGCTTCGTGAGGCACGCTCTGTAACAATTGCATAATACGAATCGCAATCAAGTTAGTAGAAATTCGTTCAAATGGTAAAAATGTTAAATATATTTCTATCAAATTTATAGTAGTAACTAAAGATATTCTAAGTATTTTAAAAAGTTTATTGCGGTGTTGTTTCATTAGGCAAGTAGTGGTTGCGTTGCTTGCATAGATAAATATATATATATATATTTATTTATTTATTTATTTATCAGTAAACGCACCTACGTTTGATTCTGCATTATGTTCAGTAATGGACCATAAACTTGGGGAAAATTACTCTAGGCCGTTGAGAAATCCGTGTCCTTATGAGCTCTTCCATGTTGTCATTTTCCTAAGATTATTATACCCCGCGAATATTACTTTTTTGATTTACGTAAACGAAGAAACCTATCTGGTGTATTTGAGTGCTTGGCAGCAAATCAGGATTGCGCTGAAATATAGCGTAAATAGTGACTGAAACATGTGCTTGAATAATGATTAGTCATAAAATGTAAGAGTTGAGGAATATAAGGAGGGGAAGATACTGCCTTGACCGGGAATCGAACTCGGGTCCTCCATTGGTCGGACGAATATTCTGCCATTGAACTCTCGAGGCGTGTTTCGTTTCAGCGATAAATTAACGGGCAGATAATCCTTGAGGGCGCGAGTCGAATAATTGAAACCATTCCTTAAAAAACGGAAAACTGTCAACGCTAACAAGACGGCATGTTGAGGAATTGAACTGTTATACGTTAGAGCATAAATTTTGTAATTTGAGAAGAAGAAAAAATTTTTACTTGACCTGGAATCGAATCCGTTTCTTACTTTCTGGTTAGGTTTTTTCCCTATATTCCTTCGTATTATTTGAAAAATATCTAATTTCTTGAAAATAGTGGTCGTATGGTCTAGCAGTGAAGGTTTTGGGAACCGACGTGCATAGTTTGACACGATCGTGAGGATACAATACGCGAACTCGAATGAAGGACACACCGACTTCGAGGTTTGTTTTTTTCCGAGAGATGATAACAGGAGACTCAAACCCGCGCAAGGGTGGATTCAGGCTTCATCCTTGGTGAGGTGGGATAGGGTACTCATGATTGAAAATAAAACTCTTTTTAAATATCGGAATTCACAAATATTTTAATACGGAAAAGGGAAATATACAAATTTTTTGTACAGAAACGGCAGTAAAACGATACATTTCTCGCCTGTCCTGCTCAGCACGTAGGAAAAGGCTTAGGGGTTAATTTTTCTAGTGTTAAGAAATCTTGCACCCCCTGCCACCCACCACTTAAGTGAATTTCAGGATATCGTGTAAATACAGATTCCTTATTTTTGTGTGCGATCTTCCATGAAATGTTTCTGCGAATAGTCGAACAGCTGTACCGGAATTCTTATTCACCCGCGCATTCCGAATAATTTTTTTCACTATTTTTCTTATGATAATATTTTCGTCTCACACTTTCACTTGAAAAAGTATACTATGGTGCATGGCCAGTATTGTTAGTCTTATCCATTCTTTAACTAATATTAGGGAATAGGGATGATTTCAGAAACGTTGAAAAGACACTGACTCTCTTAAATAAGTAAAGTAATCGTGATTCCATTCTGAATATGAATAAATACCCTGCAAGTCACCGGAATTGGTGTATGGCAGGGAGAGATTATCTCCGACCTATAATATTATTCGCCTATTGCGCTCTCTTATGGTCTTGTAAAGGAAGGATCCCTTGTATCTCTCGGTCATACAATCAATTTCTCGAATCTTGTCAGTGTGGTCGTGGCGTCCTACGTAACTTGGGCTCTTAATTACTCCAGATAATTCAACGTTAAAGTCTTTCGATCTAAATCTCTCCCATCCAAGCTTTTATATTAGGTTCGTGACACTCACTTGCCTACCATATCTGCGTTTCAGGAAACGCTGTCCCATTCGCTGAATTTTTACTAGCTCCTGTATAAGGCCTATCTCGTAAGGGTTCCATACGCTACATGCATACTCAGTTAACGGTCTAACTAGAGAAAAATAACAAATCTCGCTGGTCTTTTCACAACATACTCCTAATTTACATTTGACCATGTATTGAATTAGTGATATATTTTTATTTCAATACAAATTCATGGGTGCAGTTTTATCAGCTCGGATTCAATATGTTCAGCTTCTAAGAGCAATGCTAACCTATTAATAATATTATTAATAATATTATTAATAATGTTCATAGTAAAATTAATAACTTTATGTATTTTGTAATAGATCTGTGATGGTATGAACAATTGTCCGAAGCAAAGAAATTTGAAGTAACGAAATTTTCCTCTTAAATTGACGTATTAAATGTATTTTAGACCTAATTGATCAATAAACAGAATTTTCTTCTGTAACGCACATCAGAATATATAAATAAGTTCGTTTACCTTTACATTGCGTCGCTTCGCGACACAAAACGCATAGAATTTTTCAGTCTAAAAGAGTTTTAAATTTCCTAAGGAATTACGTTTTACGTAATAGCGAGTAAAAATGCAATGGAAGGCGTATATCAGTTTAGATTAGAATCGGAAATAAAATGAGAAACTGCGGTCGTAAAAATTTTATCGGGAAAGATTCTTTTTAAGAGGTTAGAGACTTCTGCGGTCGGTAGTTTCTATGTATCCTCTACGCGCTCGTTGCGAAGCTGGCGGACAGTTGAATTTACGCCCTTATTCTCTCATTTGTTTTTCTCGTCTCATTTTAAGTGGCACTCACGTAAGAGGCAAGTCAATCGTTTGCTCCCAGAACATGGCGGACTCTAGCTTTGCTCTTTCAGACCTCCCGAGGAGAGAAAGGGTTTCGGTCAGCTCTCGCGGCCGAGATAAACACTGTCTAGACGCTCGTTTGTTTTCAGTTTAACGCGTGAGATCAATTATAGCCCAACAATGGAACATGTAGCAGAGGACAAATTATACACACACCGTACAAATTTTAACATGATGTTAGATTAATCTAAGAAGTCAAATAAATACCCCGAAGAGTGATATAATAATGGAACGAATTAAGTTAATGATGCTTGATTGTGACCGGCGTCTCGAATGGACCTGCTTTTTTATTCTTAAAAAAAAACAACTTCCACGTTCCAATTACAGATATGTAGCGCATGGAGGTGTGTGTGTATGTATATATATATATATATATATAAAGGGCAACTAGATGTTGAAGGGAACCCAGTGAGCACTTACCGGAAGGAGAGCCGCTGTTGTGTTGGAGAGACACATTTGTAGAAGTTATTGGAGCTCACTGGGTTTCCTTCAACACCTAGTTGCCCTAAACATCCTCATTTACCTTTCCTCTTCCGTAAGTTTATATATATATATATATTTATTTAGTTGTGTCTCTCTTGTGCTGACGAAGGGATCATCCTGAAAGCTCCAATAACTTCTACAAATGTGTCTCTCCAACACCCAAGCGGCTCTCCTTCCGATAAGTGCTCACTGGGTTCCCTTCAACACCTACTTGCCCTAAATATCCTCATTTACCTTTCCTCTTCCGTAGGTTTATATATATATAAGTAGGTAGGTATTGGTCTCCTCAAAATGTTTTATTAATAGATTGAATGCGTTATTAAACCCTATTCGGAGAAAGTGGACAATAAAAATTAATGCAAACCAATAAATCTTTAGATATCGTTGCATTAATGATTGGCATATAAGAGTAGAAATGACGAATTTTATTATAAATATTGCTCTGATCTCAAATGTGAGACATTTTTTAATTATTCCAATATATATTAGAGGTCTTTATGAAACATCTCTTTGCTATAACTTTTTAATAAAAATATTTATAAAAAACAATTATTGATGGAATCAGAATAGTTTTTGCAGATGGGACAAGACACGCCAGAAGTGATTTAAATTTGTGTTTAGGTGTGTTGCAATGAAACCTCATCCCATACACCATTTTCCACTCTTTATAATTGCTTTCTTCATCATCTTTTATGGTCTCTTCTGTCTAAATGAATCATGTCATGCTTTTTAATGCTTTCCAAAACCTTGCTAAAAGCGAAATTGGTGGTCATACAATTCGATTTACATCTCTACTCTAGCAAAACCGCGATAAACCGAAAGTGTGTAAAGAGAAACCGTGGAATTAAAGGTACGATCATTTAGTCGCAAACGCTTTTACAACGTATGTATTAATTTTGCTTCGTTCGCCCAATCGTAGAATGGTAAGCGAGGGAAGCGTCTCGAAGCAATTAGAAATAGTACAGCTAAGAGAAGCGTGTTTTCTTACATATACACAGTACCCTGCAAGTCAACTTATTGGCGGATGGCAGGGGGTGCAGTGCACCAAAGTTCCCTACTTTACGTCCAAGTACCTTCATGACGTGTTTCATCCCTATTAAATGAACTTGGATAAGCAACTTTTAAGATATAGGATAGGGCGCTATAAGATAAACCTCTTGGGAAAGTTTGCAAACGACGATTTGTCTAGTGACTTAGCCAGTATGGCGGTAGCTGTTGAAGACTCCGACAGATCAATACAGCCCCAGCATGGAAGAAAGTTCACGTATATTAGAGCCAAAGTACGAGAGGCACTTTTCGACCTTCTTCCCCGACATCATCAGAAGAGCCAACAGAAATAACGTCAAAACCATTTTATGAGTAGGTCGGTGGCTTCCACCCTCTGCCAATCGCCTTTGGCGGACTTCGGGTTATAAATGTAAAACATTGTAATATGGGATTTTTTCATGAAATATTGAATGATTGAAGATAAATTACGCTCTCATGTGATTAAACTTGAGTGTGATTTATATTCGATGAGTTTTTCTTTTTATAGGACGCAAATGTGTTAATGCACTAGCGGCTCAGTTGCCACTTTGACCTCGGATGTCTTTCAAAAGTCATTAAGCAGCGAGTGACGTATTCAGTAACCGCGTAATGTGAATTATACGGGCGTTACGAGACCATTGTTTGAACGTTCTCTTCTGCAGCGGAAAATCATTCGTTTTTAGGCGCGTTTCGCCTCCAGCGTGAGCGCCTATTTTCGTCGGTCTGTCCGTCCGTCTGCCCGTCCGTCCGTCCCAGGGTTGCCAGATTTCGGTTTGAAAGATACGGGACATACAACCAAATTCTTCATTAAAATACTGGACAAATACGTTACGCTTAAAAATATCCGAAAAAATCTCTTTTCTTGTGCTTTAAAATTATTCTTAGCGCCAATTTTCATTTTAAGTAATAAAAAATCAAGAAAAACACCATTTAAAATTGTATGTATGTACTGTCAAATTAATCTCTGGCTTCAAATACGAAACACGATTTTGAAAGGGGATAATAAAAAGATAAATTATTAATTCACGTTGGCTTATATTTAGAAAATTTATATTGACATTCAAAATTGTAAGATTAATTAGAAAGATGGAAGATTATTTATAGTAGTTGACTTACATTTAGGTATTTTTTATTAGTATTTAACATTATAATACTAATTAAAAAATTAACTGGCATATTTATTTTAAAGGTTTACAAATTAAGATTTTTCTGATGATTTTGTATCTCTCTACAACTGTTTGATTTAAAGTATATAATAACCATAAAACTCATTGTACGATATATTTAAGTTTACAGAGCACTGTAAAATGGATTCCACTGTAGATATGTCCAGTCGGTTCCTCTATTTGCTCTATTGGCTGGTCATTAAGTAGAATATGCGTTCTACATGTGCATTGTGCGCCGTAATACTGAATACAAACTCGCATATGAGTAGTAGCTCACAGAATTGTTCGTGGGATTCGATTTCCTGGAGAACACCTGACTACTTCTCATGGTAAAGTTTCTTATTCCAATCTTCACCATTTGGCTGGAGTTCTTCTTCTGTGATTTTCTTCATAATGGTCCACTGACTAAACAACTGAGTATCACTCACTCCTAATCCTCTTTCGTTGAGATATATGCAGGTTTATACGAAATCTTCCCATGTTGGAACTCTGATAAGTGGCATTCATGCAAAAGTGATAATGTACTTGAGAGGTGAAATCCATTTCATTAGATAATCATAACAGGTTTTATAGAACAATTCTACTTCTGAAAAGAACTTATTTTTCATGCATTCCGAAACATTATTCCTATAAATAATGGATATTACACTTAAAGGCAAAATATTTTCTTCCAATCTTTCTTTCACACAAACTGCAGCCTCCTTTAAAATTGATAATACTTCGATGACATATTTTGCTCCAATTTGCATGATATATCTGTTGAAAATACTCATCAAACTGTAAACCAAGTGGAGACACGCTTCACTTAATGGATAACTAAAAATATTTCTAGGATTTTAGGAGTGATTATTTCAGATATAAAATATGTTTTCAGCGCATCATAGAGATTTAGTATCCTGTCCACTGCTTTGGCTAATGAAAGCGAATTTTTTTAGTGTGAGAGGACTGCTTGATATTCTACGCCAAAAATATGACAAAAGTCCTTAAGACTCTTTGTTCGCACAGTGAAGATGCTGACATGCGAAAATAGTTTCACAACAATCACCTTAATATTAGTCGATAGTACGTAAAATTCAGACTGCATTGTATTGTGTAACACGTGAAGGCATAATTCGTGAATGACTCCATAAGCTGATCGGCTTATAATATTATATAACATGCCTTGATTAGTTTTTTTTTAAATTCAGTATGCTAAGGCGACGTAAATACGGAACATTTCCTATGTCCCGATAGACCTTTCCGGGACAAAGGGACAAGGCAATGAAATACGGGACAATCCCGTATAAAACGGGGTCTGGCAACACTAGTCCGCCCGCATGTTCGTTCTCGGCTTCTACCTAACGGATTTTCATGAAATTTGATATAAGAACTTACTATCAAAGATAATAAGAAAATCGCATCAAGTAATCACATAAGCCAATCAGGGGTACCACTTCACTGGTGACACAAAATGAACTTTCCATCATATCTCGTAAAGTATTGCTCATATCAAAATATTTTTCAAATAAAACTTGTAGAACTATTAAAAGAAAGTATTTCTTTTTCTATACATTTTTTTCGTAGGACTAGCCGTTATCAAGAAAATCAGACACGAATGTCTTAATTCGAGTTTAAATTTCTTGCATAGTTACTTCTTCATTGCTGCTAACATCATCATCTCACAAACATACGTTTAATTTCCTTAAGTGTACATTCATGTTTTTATATAGGAAGAAAATGGATTATTTATGATGAAGAAAAGAACTTTAAAACTCTATTTCCCTTACGTACAAGTATATCATTTCTTTCTAATACTCCATTGCACGAAACACGCCCATTTGTGATACGTTGTACACTCCTAACTTGTTTAGGTATATTGGAGAGAGCTCCGAGTTTAAGTTATTTCCCTACAAACTGCCTCCTAATGTGTCTACATTTACATTAGAAATGTTTACATTAGTCTGCCGTTGTAAATATATTTTCCTCAATCTAGATTTTTTAAATGGGGAGAATGCGGATCGAAAAACTTCCTTTTCCTTTCACTATCTATAATTTTTTATCTGCCAATTAATATTGACCTTCTTTATAGGTTCACTAGAAAATTACCGAGTTCGTCTAATGTCTGAAAATAATGCATTCCAGAAAGACCATCGTCCATCGGATATAGCGAAGACAAGTGTTATACTTATTTAGTATATTTTTGATACTTAAGCACTTATTCTAGGACACTTTAAGTTAATAGTGTTATTTCTACTCATTGGCATCGACTTTTATTACGCTCATAATCTAAACCATTGCTATTTTGCACCCAATGGTTTTCCTGATTTTTGTCGATAGCAATACATACTAACCAGCATCATTACATCTATCTATCCATAAATTTATTGACATATTGATGATAACAGATATCATCCCAAAATATATTATATTTTTTTCCTTATGCGGAAATAGTGTCAAAACGATCTAGGCGACCTTGTAGGGCATATCTCACCTGTGGGCTTCGCGTCTAGAGCCAACGTAGGGTTACTGTCAACAGAATCAGGCGGTTAGTGCGTGATGGGAGAGAAGTGTATACATTGAGTGTGAAAAGTCACAACAAAAGAAGCGGTCATACGCCCTAAATGGTGACGACGATCAGCGTAAATAATGATGGCCATTCTCAAATGACGCGTATCATTGAATAAACAATCCTCTCTTATTGGAAGAATTCGAGCTGCAATTGACCTCAGCCTCATGAAGCACACCCGCCATATTGTACATATACATGCAAATAAGTTATGAAAACTTTGATTCCCTGTTTTCCAGTTAGGCATGCGTACGCGTTTAGATAATGGTCAGGTCTCAGCACGCTATCCTGAGGTACTCACTCCACTCACAAATTTTATTGGATTCGAGATGGGATCAGGAATAACAACGGATTGCACGGTTTAACGATGAAACAAATCTGACAGATGTGTCAATATCGAGGAAGGGAAATAAGCGGATATTTTTGGAAAATCAGAATACATAGATATACTATAAATCTATATGTTCGTCACTTTCTCCAGCATATCAATCCGACTTTCGCAAAAATCTTTCAATCTCTGCCATTTCATCTGTCTGCTTTTGTATCTCCCTCTTACTCACTCCGTATCTTAGCAACATAGACACGCTCCTTTTCACCCGCCATGCTCTCGCAAGCGTTTAAGGTCTTCTTCCTCAACCGCCCACAATGCCGTCCCGCCGCGCCAGTAGGTGTCAGTAATTGAACACCGCCGGAAAACGACAACCGGTTTAATCTTGCATCACCAGGAGTCACTCAGAGCGTAAACACACGCTCGCGAACGCGATTTACATACATATGCATATATATATTTATATAAGCATAAGAGGAATTTACATTCCGAAAGGTCGACGCCCGAAAAAACTACTTAGTTTTTTTTGCAGATTCATAAGATATTTATAAAACGCGTTCGGCGCGATAGAATGTTCTGTAGCGTTTCCGTATCATTCGTTAGGCGTTTTGTTTTTACAAAAGTTTTACATCTTTTTAATGTTTGGTGACCGTTAGGGAGGCAGTAGTTTTCAGTTTTTACAGGTATCTCTCTGTCTCTCTCTCTTGCTCTTCCCATAATCTGCGCGTCGCAGAAACCCATCTTAAATTTAGTTAATATATGCATTAGTTTCGTTTATTTATTTTACAATAACTAAAGTTCTCCAGCATCATTTGATACTATACAAATACGAAGGAATGAATAAATAATTGCATGTATTGTAAAATTTATTTCGTCTCTTGTTGCCATTTATAAGCAAAAATGTTAGTTTTTTTGCGCACAGCAACGATCATCTGCATTCTGAGGTTAGTGTTTAAAGGGTTAAATAAAAGAATAATTCAGCTGGTATAAACTACAGCGTCAAAAATTTAGTCGATGAGGAATTGCTTCATCAAAAATATTTCTTTTTTCCCCTTGGAAACCTATCTCTGATCACACCCTGAATTCACAAGTGGCATCGTAATGAGCCGAATCAACTCACTTGCGAAACATTTGCTTAAAGGGTTTTAGTTCTTATATAATTAATTTCTACAGGTAATTATTTAGATAAAAGTTTTCAGAAGAAGGCATTGAATACCACTCTATAAGATCATCTTTCATTGTAACAACTTCACAGATACTTTTTTTTAATGCACGGCATTAATCATTTTTCATATAGACATTCAGAGTTAAGAAACAAATTCATTTTCAGAACTCAACGATTTACTATTGGTCGTTCCTATTTGATATGTCTTATAATTTTTCATTTTCATGCTTGAATCTTAATTTGCAGAATAGGGGAATGGTTTCGAAATTAGCAAGAACACCAATTCGCATTTAAAATTCTCATAATCCGTCGGGACATAACCTATGCTGTCGTATTAAGTGACATTGTATTGTATACAATTATATGTATATAAGTATGTATACAAACTTATTACGCATTTCTCCAAATTTCAAATTCAAATATTCTTTATTTCTTAATTTCAAAATACATTATTTACGAATTACATTTACATGAGGCTGTAAAATTTTCTTATTTATATATTAAGTTTATTACCATGTGGTATTTTACCTGATGTCTTCTTTTACTTTTTTAGGTTATTGAAATACAGTTCTTAACTGTATAACATTGAGGGAACATAACAATAAACACTCCTGTCTCGCATTTCTTATGGAGTGCGAGACCTCAAAATATAGTGGGTGGGCTTCTGAGGACTTCGTCAATCGCGGTTCTTCTAAAAAGAAATGGTTATTTTACCAATGATACCCGTCAATTGATACTGGTTTTCGACCATCATCGTTTACGTCAAACTTCGTCATCATTTAGGATTCATGACCGCTTCTTTTGTTGTGGCTTTTAGCAGTCAATGTATCAATTTCTTTCCTATCACGTCAGTCGCGGTTCTTCTAAAAAGAAATGGTTATTTTACCAATGATACCCGTCAATTGATACTGGTTTTCGACATCATCGTTTACGTCAAACTTCGTCATCATTTAGGATTCATCACCGCTTCTTTTGTTGTGGCTTTTAGCAGTCAATGTATCAATTTCTTTCCTATCACGCGATAAGCTCCTGACTCTATTAGCATTGTCGTGGAGGTCGGAAAACCTTTTCCACAAGGAGAGCCACTTTTCCAAATTATGAATTACACGTAACGTGAGAAGAGCCGCGGCCATTAGCGGGTCAACGTCGATCGACCATCCCCCCATTAACATTTCCGTTCTTTTACTTTTAGCGATTATCTGTGTAAAGCGAACGTTTCTTCAAATATTGCCTATGAATTTTATTTTTCCGTAATTTCTATTATAGTGGTTCACGAATCCATGACTTTAGAAACGAAATATTCATGTTATTTCAATTTTGAATTAATATTTAAAATCCGGATATCCGCAGT